>JAJTUV010001265.1:750000-1399512 GCA_021653895.1 Mastomys natalensis
TGGGTTATGAGATGATCCATGGAAGGTAAGAGATCCACTGCTGGATGAATTCGGCTTCTCAGCAGGAGAGGGATCAGCCGCTCAAGGACTGAACTGTGACAGCTTCTAGAAGCTCTTTTTATTGTTGCACAGAAGGCACCTTTGGCAAGTCAGTTTCCACATACCAAAACCTCTTATCTGATCTAGGGCTTGTCTTGAGAGATCCATCATCTAAGCAATTCTTAGCCATAGGAGACTTCCTGGCTTATCAGGCACATCTGGAGATGCAGCTCTGAGAATCCTTCAGAAGAAAAACCCCCATAAGATCTCAGATAACAATCAATGACAAAAGGCTACTTCAAAGCTTAGGTGCCATCACTCCAGATTCATACCAGATACAACGGTTTTCTACAGTAGTCCATTAAAATAATATTAAATTGGGACTGGAGAAATGGTCTAATGGTTAAGAGCATTTCCAGAGGACCCAGGTTCAATTCCCAGCCCCCTACATGGCAGCTCACAATCATCTGTAACTCCAGTTCCAGAAACCACTCTGCCCTCTTCTGACTTCTGAAGGCACCAGGCACACAAATGGTTCACAGACATACATGCAGGTAAAACACCCATGCCCCTCAATTAAATTAAATAATTAATTATTAATAAAAATGTAACACGATTCTAAAAAATTAACAATGTTAAAGCCCCATTTAAATTGCACCTAAAAAGAAATACAGAGAACACTCTGTGAAAATTCAGACAGAATAGGTTAAGCTAGTACCCTTCAATTTTCTGCTTCCAGCCCTGGCTTCCTTCGAGCTGGAAGTTTTCAGTCTTATCAGTATTTAAGTCAAGATCCTTTATTTATTTCACGAATTTGACTGTGTAATCAGTTGACCTCTGGGTGTTAAGCAGAATTACTAACCCTATACTTTTTTGTATTATAGCTTAATCTTAATCGGGGGTTTCTCCCCCACCTTTGACCATTCAGTTCCTGGATAAAAGACAAACAACTTTTATATTTACAATAAGCCTTAATCAGCGCTAGAGCTGGGCAGACATCGATCTTCTATGCTATTAGAATCTATTTCCTCATCAATAACACCAAGTTATAATCTGCCATGCTCCATCTGGGCAGCTCTTAACTCCAATTGGCCAACCCTCATGGCCATGTTTTTATGAATCATCTACCTCAGGGTGGCTTCCTCCTCTCTACACTTTTCTCTCCTCAAACCCCAAGCCTGGAACCCAAGAACCCCACCTCTTCTCTCTTTTGCCCAGCTATTGGTTGTAGGCATCTTTATTCACCAATCAGGGATAACTCATAGCATCACTTCGTATGAGCAGACTCGAGGGTCCCTGGGGAGAACTAGGCCCTGGGGGCCAGTATTTAATATTAAAATACAAACAAAAGACCAAACCTCAACAATACTTCATTCAGAAGTCATTAACATATCTAACCCCTCAACTTTTTAAATTGCCTTCTGCAAAGGCTAATCCCAGTTGCCAACTGGATTAGATGGAGAGATGTCTCAGAGATTATTAGTAAGGCAAACTCATCTATATATCTATAAGAGGATCAGCATGTGGGACTGCAAGGGAAAGACTAAGCAACAGATGCCACAAAGTCGTACCATGTGACATATCTCACATGGGAGGTTTATTGGGAAGGGGGTATACAGAGGCTGCCTTTCAAGGCTGAAGGGAAAGAAGAGAGCAGGCAGAGGAGGGACTGGCCTTTTATAAAAGGATGCAGCAGGCTGGGCAGTGGTGGCGCACACCTTTAATCCCAGCACTTGGGAGGCAGAGGCAGGTGGATTTCTGAGTTTGAGGCCAGTCTGGTCTACAGAGTGAGTTCCAGGACAGCCAGGGCTACACAGAGAAACCATGTCTCGAAAAACAAAACAAAAAAATCATAAATAAAAGTAATAATAATAATAATAATAAAAAGGATGCAGCACACATGCAGTGGACGGATATATGACTCGTGTCAACAGTGGGAATGAGTCATATCTCGTCAGCTAGTGATGGCGTATTCCACTGTCTCTGGGTCCCTCAGGTAGGCAGTGGAGAGGCCTGGTTGCTAACAAAGACTCTCTTCAAATTATGGAAGATATCTGATGGTAGTAGTAAATGGAAAGAAGAGGAGACCAGGCAGCGCTGCTCAATCTGTTCTGTCCTAGTGAGTGTCTCCATTAAGGCCACCACCAGACTGCAGCTTCTTTGCCCTTCCCTTGGACTCGTACCAGGGGCTCTCCTGGAGTTCCAGGCTTGCATCCCAGACTGGGATCCATCATTGGTCCCCTTGTGTTGACACTGAGCAGCTAATGGATTCTCTGGCTTCCCAGCATGTGGTCAGCCATTTTTGCGATATCCAGCTGCTCACATAAATGAAATAAATTACTTATAAGCAAACCCTTTTAAAATAAAATTAGAGAAATATTTCTACCAAGTATGGTGTGCACCAGCCTTAGGGAGTCTGAGGCAGGATTGTGAACTCAAAGCCAGCCCAAGGTGCACAGAGAGATACTATTCTATACAGAACTAGAAAAATAGACTTAATCTGCATAAGAAATCTCAGAAGATCTCAAATAGCCAAAGTAATCCTAAGCAAAGAGTAAGGTGGAGGAATCACAATACTTGATATCAAACTATAATACAGAGTCATAGGGACAAGACAGGCGTGGTCCTAGCACAAAACCAGGACACGTGGCCCATGGACTGGAATATGGGACCCAGAAATAAACAAAGATATCAAAACCATCTACTGGGGAGAAGACAGACTTTTTAAACACATGGTATTGGGGAAATTGGTTCCACAGGTAGGAAAAAAAAAATGAAACTAGTTTCATGTCTGTTAACCTGTACAAAGATCAATTCAAGAGGGGAGGACTGATTTAATTATGTCACCATCTCAAAAAATTAAAAAAAAAAACCATTAAAAAGTCAATTGAAAATGCCCCCAAGACTTTAGTGTAAGAGCTGACACTGTGCACTGATAGAGGAAAATATACAGGAGACATGTCCAGATACTGGCACAGGCAAGAATCTCCTGGCTAGGACTCAAATATCAGCAGCAAGAATTGGCAGATAGGATCACAGGAATCCGGAAGCTTCTATACAGTAAAGGGAAAAATGATCAAATTGAAGAGGTAGTCTACAGAATAGAAAAAAAAATGTTATTCATCTAATAGAGAATCGATGCGTATAATATATAAAGAATTGAACACTAATAATCATTTCAATCCATAAATGCACAAATTATCAGTAAATGTGTGGGAAAATGGTTCACATCCTTGGCCACAAGGGAAATGAAAGTCAAAGCCAGAGATTCTGTCTCACCCCCACCAGGGTAACTATTGTTAAGAAAGCAAACAAACAAACAAAACCATAATGATATAGGAAGAAAAAGATCCCTCATGTATTGCTGGTAGGAACATAAATACTACTCCAGCCTCTGTGTAAATTGATAACTTCTTTAACAGTTATATCTTGATGTTGGGATAAAACATTATGACCGAAAGCAATGTGTAGAAGAGTTTGACTTCTGTTTCCGGAGAGGGAATCGACTGTGACAGAGAGGCATAGCAGCTAGCATGGCAGTAGGAGCAGAAAGTTAGGGGGGTCACATCTTCAACCACACACAGATAGCAGAGAGAGCAAACTGGAAGCGGGGGTGGGGTGGAAGGGGTGGGGTTGGGGTTGTGGGTGGGGGTGGGGATGGGACAGCTTCACACCTCCAAAGCCTGCCTTCAGTGAAGTACTTCCTTCAGCAAGGCGCCACCTCCTAAAGCAGCGGTTCTCAACCTGTGGGCCATGACCCCTTTGGGAGTCAAACAACCTTTCACCTAAGAGCCTTGGGAAACACAGATATTGACGTTATTATTCATAACAGTAGCAAAATCACAGTTATGAAGTAACAGCAAAAATAATTTGAAGGTTGGGGGTCCCCACAACATGAGGAGCTGTATTAAAGGGTCGCAGCAGTAGGAAGGTTGAGAACCGCTAACCTAAAGGTTCCATAACCTTCCCAAACACCTGCCACAACTGAGAACCAAGTGTTCTGATACCTGAGCCTATCAGGACTATTCCTCAGTCAAATCACCACCAAAGATGCCTGAAAAAAACAAAACAAAACAAAACAAAACAAAACAAAACAAAAACAAAACAACCTAAAACTAGAACTACCATATGATCCAAAAGCTATCCAGATGATACATACTTAAAGAATCAAAGTTACTAAACAATAGATACCCATACATCTATGTTGTTATTTTGCATTGGTTATAATTATTACAAACTCAGCCTAGATACCATCAGATGATGAATGAGCTAAAAACGTTTTTATACACACATACACGCATGTGTGCATGCTCACAGTGGAGTCTTGTTCAGCCATAGGAATGAATCGGGAGGGTGCTGGGCTGTAAGGTATCACTGAGACAGCTCCAGGGGTGGGAAAGTGTACTCTGAGACATGGGAAAGCTGGAGCTGTTTTGGGGATATCTGGGTCTGCAACGAGGCCGGGGTCGTGGGGTTCTCAGACTCTTGGACATCCAGGCACCGCTGGGAGTCACTCTGGGACCAGGGGGCAGGAAAAGGAGTTCCTACATGTCCCAGCAGAGATGATTATCCTTACTTGGTGGCAGTTGCTCTGTAGTCAAATGCCTTCTTCATGGCTCCCCTCAGCAGATCTTGGTGAAAGAGAGCAGTCCATGGTTCTAAACAGTTTATTTTCATGGCAGAAAATGGATTCATAAAACCAAACTCCACTTCTCAGGGTGGGCCTGAGATTAAGTACCTTTTGCAGGGAGGAATGTTGGGAAAGGGAAGTTTATTGGCTAAGCCCTCAGGGCCTCTAGGTACCTCGTTAGCATGGAGAACTGCTTTGGGCCTATTTGATCTGTGGTCACGTTTCTTTGATGTGAGAAGCATGGCACATGTTCCAAGTAAGGAATCTGGCAGGGAGCTGGGAGTCACCTAAGCCTCAGGTGTGTGCCCACCGAGTGCCCGGGTCTCAACCTGCTCCACTTTACCAAACTTCCTGGCATGGTTTTGTGTCCGACGATGTTGTTCTCGAGAAAATGGTTGAAACTGGAGATGAGCATACTTAGCAAACGAAGTCAGACACAGACAAATACAACATGCTTCTTTTCGTGTGAGGAGTCTGTATTTTTTGGGGGGGAAGAGAAGATAAGGAAGTAGACATGAACTGTTTGAGAAGATGGACTCCAACAGGAAGCTCAACAGCAAGAGAGACAGATGACCGCAGCCATGTGTGGCATGACACACACATAGCCAGAGTCAGTGTCTATGTGCTCCTCGGCAGGTGGGGATGCACAGCCAGGCTTCGGGTAGGACTCAGGTGTACACAGCTTCGCCTTTTGGAATGACTGCAGTTGTTGGATGATGGATGGATTGTCAGCAAGCCAGCCCAGAGGCAGGAATGTCGGTGAATGTTGTTGCAAGCATCCGGAGGAGACATGAAAGCATCTGCATAGCATGATAGAAACTCACTGTGAAACTCACTGTGGATATGAAAGAAAAATGTGTGTGTGTGTGTGTATTTGCTAGACCACTTTGTTAAATTTTTACCTTTATCATTTTAAATGTAAGCTTGCCCTGTAACGTGGATGTAGGCTTGGCTCCCTCACCTTCCAATTATCGGTTAGGGTCTCAGAGTGAGAAAAATGGAGAATGTGGTGCTAATAGAGACTTCTGGACCCGGTGTAAGTAAATCACATGACTTTGTGTGTGTGAACCCAGTATTTTCTCATAATAACTCTCTGAAGTTGGAAGGGCAAGTTTGATCTCTTTTGTTTTACAGAAAGAAACTGAGCTGTGGAGGGGTCCAGTGGCATGCATAGAGTAAAGAGGATATGAGATATTTGACTCAAGGTTAGTTAAATATGTCCTGTATAGTTAAATATGTCCACATTCCCAGCCTACACCAAAGCTGGACATAGACAGCAACAAAAGACAAAATAAGAGGCTGTTAGTGGCTGTACCAGCCCTGGAGGAAACAGAGGAATGATGGAAGCTCACTCAGGACACAAAGATCCGAGGTTGGTTTTTCAGAACCAAGATAGCAGATTTCTTGCTTGTTAAACGACACACAAGCCACATCGTAGAGAGCATGTTTGACACAATCCCTCCTTTATGTTCATGAGCTGCGGATCCAAGTAACCGATCTTGAAAGTGGATAAGTCTGCATAACAGGAGGGAGGTGTGGTACCAGAGGTTGGTTGTACCATGTCCACGGTACCACACGACCCAGAACAAGAGTCAGAGAAAATGGCTTCAGCGTGCTGCTGGCACAGCTGGGTGGAGGCATGATGTCATAGCTAGCTTCAGTTGTCAGCTTTGACAGGCCTTGGAGGAGGAATCCTAAAGTAAGGTGTTTCCCCATCAGACTGAACTGTAGGGCATTGTCTTGATTGATGATTGATGCAGGAGGGCCCGCCCACTGTGGGTGGTCCCACCACTGGGCTAACCTTGCATAAGCTCCCAGGTTGTATAAGAAAGACTGAGCAAGCACATAGCTCACACATGTGTTCATCGTTTAAGTATGTTGTTTTTTTTATTATTAAAATGCTTATAAATAAGACATTTGAGTAACTTTCTCCTGTTGTAAACAGAGTGTTTGGGCTTCATGAGGTGGTGACCAATTATAAAGAAAAAAGTTCTGTGCCCAGACTTCTTTCTGTCATATAAAAATTATCTCATTCAATTCATACGTGATTGCTGGAGGAAGCATCTAGAACACGTGGGCGAAGTAAGCCCTGTGAATGCAAGAAACGTCAAGCAAAGAGCTGCCCAAGACGGCAGTGGTAATTCTGACTAGAGAGTAGGCTTTTCATGGCAATTTAAAGTGCAAGCTTTTGCTTATCCTTAATTTTAAAAATGTCAAGCCAATTACTGCTTTAAGGTCACAGACCTCGGCAGGACATCCAGACTTTCTTGGTTCTAATAGGCCCTATAAGGAAAGGACGAAGCCTTTCCGGTCCCTAGCTGACTAACATTGGCAATATAAGGTACTGTTGCAGAGGAAGTCCACGGTACACGGGAAGGTGGAAGGCGAGCCCTATAACCTGTGAGAAGAGGTCAGGAAACAGGGAAGGAGGGAAGCCTTGCTCCATCACTTGCAGTGGAGCCCATAACACAGGAGTGAGGGGAGGACTGTGCTCCATCACCGCAGTGGAGCCCAAACACACAGGACGTGATGGGAGGACTGTGCCCATCACATCTCTGCAGTGGGAGCCCATAACACAGGAGATGGGGAAGGACTGTGCTCCATCACTCTGCAGTGGGGTCCAGTAAGAGATTTGGTAGTTCTATCACTTGTACATTTGGCTGGAGAACTTTCCTGAATTCTAATCTCAAGTTGCCATTTGATCCCTCCATTTCCTGTAATTTCCTTTGGATCGTTCTAAAATTCGGTTTTTATAAAATGAACGCGATATTCAAAATATATTTTGCTAAACCTGGTTCCTCAGGTTCAGAAATATCAGTTTGATGCTAATACATTATATTTCTGGACCACATGGGACAGAATAATCCTTCTCCGTCGGCCATGCTTTTGGTTTTCTCCTGCCCAGCCAGTTCTGAGGCAAAGTAGCATGCACTCACATGGGTGCGGCACACATCTCTCACACTGCACAAAGCTTTATTGTAAAGTCTAAAATAAGGTTGTGAGTCACCTTGTGAGTACTGGGAACCCTTAACTACTGAGCCATCTCTACAGCCCCTTTCAAGGTTTAAATGTTTATTATCCTCTCTTGGTTTGTGAGATAGGGTCTTGCTACGTAATCCAGGCTGACTTTATAGTTGGCAATCCTCCAGCCTCAGTTTCCTGAGTACTAGGAATATGGGTATGAGTGACCACATGTGCCTTTCACGGAGAATGAAAGGGAGAGGTCCAAGGTCACAATATGCATGAGTTGTTTGGGCTCATTATTTTGGTACCACATTCTTACGGTGTGGATGGTGGAAAATCAGTCTCAGTTTATCAGGTTCATGGACTAGCAGATGCTCAAGCGGGGATGTCTCATGCTACTGCCAAGAGGAGAGCCTTGGTATTAAAACAGCCCAGTAGAGCACCTGGGCTTCACCTACCTGAGCAAGCCATGCGCTGCTTGGCAGGATAAGGCTTTGATCTAGGCAAGTAGATTTTTTTTTTAAGTACAAGGGAGATTCTACTTAAAGAATTCTATGCTTCAGACTATCCTCCATGTCATTTCTAAACTATTATATCTTTTTTTAAAAAGCATCTAAAAGTTGGGCTGTGTCTCTTTGGTTCCGGCTAGAAATGTCAGTGATAACTTGTGATCTCCACTTAATCTGTCGTCAGAACCTTCAATTTCTCGTCTCCAATTACACCCATAAGCTCCCTGGCCCTGTGGCATTATAGCTAATGGCACAGGAGCCTTCAGCGATTATATCTGAGTGGTCTTCTAGGCTAGAGGACAATGCGTGCGGAGGAAACTATGGTAACATGTTGCTTTTTTTTTTTTTTTTTAACTCTCATTTCTACCCTGTCATCCTTGAGGCAAGCTGTCCTCTGGAAAACATGTTCATTATACTCATAACATCACATTCTTGTAACTTGCCCCACACCTAGTTGCTCTGCCCTGTAATTCTGAAGTACTGGACCTTTATTGTAACAGTTGAGTGCCATTAATTTAGTCATCACCATCCCTCCAGAACACCCTAGCCTGTGACACAGCAGGTCCTTTATATTCAGCTTTGCATCCATGGTACCTGAAATACAGGCATTACTTAACTGCTAATAATAATAATAATAATAATAATTTGGTAAGAATGAATTGTTTCACAAAACAAAGAACTATTAGTGTGAGCCCACGCCCAATCCTTCTGGGTTGGCGGCCTGGGTATTTGGCTGTTAGGTTCCTCTTCACTGGAGTGAGACAGTATGTGCATAGCTCTTGGACCTGTGAAAGGACGGATTGTCTGCCATAGTCCCATGCGGGGTGCAGTGACTCATCCACCTTAATTTCAAAGGTGACGGAAGAAACTGATGGAAGGACATGAAAACCCCAGGCTTCCATCTAATTCCTGATTCATGTTTCACGGCTGCCTTTTTTTTTTAGGAGAATAGAAAAAGTGGGACCAGACTGTCTGGTTTGAGTTTCTTCCTCTCGCTCCAGAGGAGAGCCATTTTTTGATGTCGTTACGTATCCGTTTTCACCTGCCAGGCATCAGCCTCCTTCTCTTCCCCATCCATCCACAGCTGAGGTTCAGCAACACCCGTCAAAATCTCAAAACATTCTCCTTTTAGAAAGCCTCCTATGCTGCCCAAAAACGTATGCTTTATTTATTTATTTATTTATGAGTCTGTATGTGTGTTTATGTGTACAGGTGGGTGTTGGTGGCCATAGACACCAGAGGGGTTCGGATCCTATGGAACTGGGAGTTCCAGGCAGTTGTGAGTGTAGGTACTAGGAACCGAGCCCTGTTCCTCTACAAGCATGGTAAGCATTTTAACTGCTGAGCCATGTTTCCCAGCCTTGAAAAGCCCCCCTCTCCCTTTTTTTGTCAAGACAAGCTCTCACTATGTAGCCCAGGCTAGCCTCAAACTTACCACCTACCTGACTCTGCCATCTATATACTGAGCTGACGGATGCACCAATGTGTCTGGCCCTCTCACAAGCATTCTTAAACATTTCACAGATTCTTAATTATATCGGATTGGATTCTAAAGATTCTTATTGAATTGTTTCTCAAAGAAAAATGTGCATATTCCATATCTAATATCCTCTTCCCACACCCTAAGATGGCACACACAGGCTCCACCTCATGTTTACAAACTGAATATTTGTGTCTATAAGAGAGTTTCCAGCTCTCTTGGCACTAATCCTCCATTCCAGAGATTTACACATGCTTTTTAATTGTAATTATTCCCTCCTCCAAGACACTTCTCAAAATTAATTAGGACTCCCAAATTGCCAAAAAAGAAAGAAAGAAAAAAATTCTGTGATGCTGTGTTCCTCAGCAGAGACAGAGCAGGCTGAGACACCCTGTGTCACTCTGTGTTAATTTCCTCATGTGTAAAATGGGAGTTCTGATATCACGCACTGTCACAGATTTGGTGTGAGCATTATTTACACGGGACAGGAAAAGCTCTCTGAGGGGGAATCAACCCCAATTTGTCTAACTATGTTTGTGGCATTAAATATTCTTGGTGTTTTAGTTTCTTTTCCAGTTGTGGTGACTGAATCCCTGACCTGTAGCTTAAGGAAAGAAAGTTTCTCTTGGATCCCAGTTCAGAGGGTTCAGTCCATCATGGCGGCAGAAAGCGACAGAATAAAATGTCAATGCTCATCAGGCTTTCTTAGCCAATCTAGACCATGCAATGGTGTGTCGAGTTTAGAATGGAGTCTCCCTTCCTTGATGAAACCTCTCTAGAAACGTCCTCACAGACACACATACAGGGGTGTCTCCTAGGTGTTTCTAATGCCAATCAAGTTGGTAATGAAGATTAACCACATCTTCATGGTTGATTTCAAACCACATACTTAGAGAGTTCCTGAAGGTTCTTGCTATAGACTAGCTTCAGCAGCACACCAGCTAGTGCATGCACCTTAGATACTGAGCTGATTTAGATCAAAGTCACTGAAACCAAGGATACTATAACAACAAATCAACCATCGTCAATGCCACAGAGCGAAGACCATCAATAGAAACAAGTGGTTTGCCAAGTATGGACGTCATGAAATTAGAAAAAACCATGGCAACCTATTTTTTTTTTTAAAGACATGCATATCTTTCTATTTTCAACAGCTAAGCCAAAGGATTGTGTGATATTGTGACCATCCAGTTAGAGCTAAGTGACAACAGAACCCCCTTCCTAGATAACTACTTAAAAAAAAAAAGTACTAACAATTGCTAGTACTAACTAGTGTTTAATGAATGTTATTCTGCTCTTTGTCACCACCTGACCTTAAGAAAGTGAAAGCCGGGTTCTCAGAAAGCAGAGAGAGGAACAGAAAGGCACCAGCAGGTGGGCTGCAGTCAGCCACCAAAGGTCAACAGTTCTGTCTTCCCGGAAGCTGTCTTCAACACAGCGCTTCTGTAAATACGTTCCTCAACATATTTTAAACCTAGTCTACCAGTGGGGTTAGCTAGTTGGATTTATCACACTGTGGTTCTCTTCTGTTTCCATTGTTGACTTTACAGCAGGCAGCCTCCTTGACAAATTCTGTTCATTAAAAGAGGAAGCGGGTTCATTTCTATTAATGGCTCAGATATTCATCTCACATCTGATTTTAATGTAGACTTTTTTTTCCCTGTATGGTAATTGCAGGTTCCCGTGTAGTGGATGTGTAGCAGAACAGAACATTTTCTCCTTGAAGGTCAAAGGAAACAGCAGAATAATCATTACACAAAGCCCCTTGTTTCTCTTTGGTCCACACAGGGCTTTGTCACTGACCCCCCTAAACAAGGTATTTTCTTATTACTTTGGCAATCCTACAGACAGAGCTTCACACACACACACACACACACACACACACACACACACACACACTCCCAAAGCTGCAGCACAATAAGACAATAGAAACTCACATTAAGACCCTATTAGGGTCACTATGGTGTGACTTTGAGAGATGAATCTGATTTTTAAGTGAATTATAATATGAGGGCTGAAAATAATGTTTGTGATAAACCAAAAGCTTGTGTCTAGGTCGCATCGATTCTTTCAAGGAAACATTGGCAAGAACACTGCATTGAATTTCATTTCGTTTTTATTGGTTTCTAAAGGAGTAGAATCATGTTGTGTTGACTGCTTAAGACACACAGCCTTGGGAAGGACGGGGCATCTTGAAGCCAGTGGGAGTGTTCTGCTCACCTTTGTGTGAGATGCACCCCTAAACTTCCTTGTTGCGTGGGGTACACTAGTGAAAACGCTTTCCTAACCACTCAATCTTAACTGTACACATTAAAAAAGATGTAACAGTGTGTATGTTAGTTTTGGTTTTGTTTGTTTGTAACATTGACACAAGATAGGATCATCTGTGAAGAGGGATCCTCAACTGAGAAAGGCCTTCATCAGACTGGCCTGTAGGCAGTTCCATGGGGCATTGTCCTTTTGATTAATGATTGATGTGGGAGGGCTGAGCTCGCTCTGGGTGCTGCACCCCGTAGGCAGATAGTCCTGAGCCCTATAAGAAAGGAGACTGAGGAAGTCCACGGACAAGAAGCTGCATTCCTCTATGGCTTCTGCTTCCGTTCCTGCCTCCTCCAGGTTCCTGCCTTGACTTCCCTTCCTGATAGACCTGACACAGTGTGTTCACCAAATAAACCCTTTCCTCCCCAGGTCATTTTGGTAATGGCATTCATCACAGTAAGAAAAGACAAATTAGGACTCTGTAACTAGCTACTATTCTGGAAGCTAGATTTGACCTGTAACCTTCAGCATCTCAATCCCACAAACAAGCAGAAGTTTAAAAAAACAAATGAAGCTGGCTTCAATTCCATAAAATTTCAAATCATTCAAGCAATGCAGAAGGCCTGGAGTCGGATGCTTAGTTATCGCCTGTGAGTAGTACAGAAGCCAGGGCATCCACCCATAAAGGATGAAGCAGAACCTTGAGATTATTTTTCTTGGCAATGAAAGAACACAAATCATTACATAAATATATTAATTATGCGTCAACTTTAAAAATATTTTAATGTTGTTTTGTATGTATGTTTTGCCTTGTGGTGGATATTTTCGCCTAGATTGAAACATTCTTCCCAGCAGGGAAGCTCCTTAAGCAGGAAGGTAAACAATTCATAATAACTTCAGGAAACTCCTGAAACTGACCAGATTCACTAGGTCCCTCCCTCTAGGAGTAAGTAGGAAGAACTGAGAGTCCCTCAGACTGGAAGGAGACAAGCAGTAAAGAAGAGCTGCCTGAAAGAAGAGTCTTAGACTAGAATCATTGGAAAGGGTGTTCTCCAACCTGTTGAGTTGCCTGAAAGCTGTGTAGTATGCTCCAGGTTTCCCAACTTTGTGAACTGTCACTCATTCTGGGGTGGGCTTTGGTGATGCAGCTGTGTTTAAGTCATTTCTAGTCCTGTAAGTGACCCTTAACCCATACTCCTGTAGATAAAACTCATTGGTTCATGAAGTTGGACTTGGGTGACATCTGTACTTTGGTCTGTCATGGACTTACTTTCAGGCATGAGTAGATGTGTTATGTCTCCACAGGGAAAAGTTTTGCCACACAACATGCCTGCACGTATGTCTTTTCACCCTTTGTGTGTAATGCCAACAGAGACCAGAAGAGAACATCAGATCCCCAGAACTGGAGTGACAGCTGGCTGTGAGCCACCACGTAGGTGCTGGGAACCAAACTTGGGTTCTCTACAAGAGCAATCAGTGCTTTTAATCTCTGAATCATCTCTCTAGCCTCACTTCTCAACTTTTATAGATAATCTATCAAATGTTTATTTCATAGTTGCAATCTATTGTGAGTTGCCATCCTCTGCACCCGCACTGTCATGCCTGCTCCCCCATCTCTATGCCTTTCTCCTAAAGAACTGCTCGAGGAGAAATCAAAACTAGGGTGAAAGGCTGCCGAGTGTATCTTCTTGTTCCTGTTTTTGTTCCTGTTTTGTGGGGAGTATAAAAAGGAGCTACGCAGTTGAAAATACAGCATTTGGCCTTTACCAAATGACTCCTTGTTTCTTTCTCTCACCCTCAGCCCTCTGCCAATCCAAAGAACCAAGTCAGCTACGCCCGCATAGCTGACAATCTATAAACATGGCAATTCTTGTGCTATAGAACAAAAGATTAGAAGAAGAGTGTTCAAGTCCTAACCTGAAGTCTGGATGTAACCTAAAGTTGATGGAACAAGCAATAGAAGTTTAATCTTGACCTTTAAAGTTACAAAGACAAATGATAGCACCGAAATCGCTGTCAAAAACTGGAATGGACTGGAATGAACAGACAGAAGCTTGGGTAATTTATGCTATTACTCCAGAAATGGTTCCATCTTGGGTTCTTAGTCTTGTGAATAAAAGAATTTTAAAAAGATTTAGAAGGAAGGCAAGGATAATTTGTTAGCATCTGAGAGAACAAACAGGACTGGAATGCTGTAAATCTCTGTAGTGGCCCGGAGGAGGGGGAAATGGATATGGAGAAGAGGTCTGTGTGTGTGATTCTCCATTTTGAAAACCAATAGCTCCACACTTCAGCCTGTGTCCTTTCACTCTGAACCAATGTAAAACCATGGATTGATGATGCGTGTCTCATTCTGTCAGCCTTTGTGTTTTTATAGCTTAGATGGCTGTCTCGGGATCAACGCGGCATCCCATTAATATTCATTTGATACAAGAGAAATGCCTACTTGGTTTTCAAACAGTGACAAGAAATTCACTCATTCATTCATTCATTCATTCATTCACTATTTTGTACCTGGAAACCTTGAGAGTTTATACAGGCAGAAGCTAGACTCTTGAGAATTTAGTTTTCTTGGTCTTGACTCTCCTATCAACACACTGACCCCAGCTCTCATCTCCAGCCACGCCCATGGACATTTCCCTTCACTTTTGAATGGGAATTGTCCCACCATCATGACTGACTGTGGAAAGATGTAAGACACCTTCTGGCTTTATCCTGATTCAAGGACGTCAGAATGCATTTGACATCTTACCAAAAAAATACAGTGTCTTCTTCTCAGTGGCCTTGTTGCTTTTCCAGGCCAGAGGGTCCTGTGAGTTCCAGCACAGCCAGAGCTACAGCATGAGAAGATCTTGTCTCAGATATAGGAATAAACAAAAGCCACTTGCTCTAGATTCTCCACTGCCCTACAAAAAGGAACCGATGACATTTAGTCCTATACCCATCCTTCTAAGTTGTGATTCATGTTATTAGAGCGACATGTAATCACTTTTAAAAATCACTTTGATTAGCCTTGCATCACGACCATCTCATGTGATTTCTCCTATGAGACCATTTCAATACACCTAGGTGCTTATTAAGTTACAGCTTCCATATGATTCTATAATCACTTCCACAAACTATTTGGCAGAATGTCCCAATGATTGTATATATCACTTTAAATGTAATGCCATGAGCCACTACCTGTCCACTGATATGTTTCTTCATATAGCTTAAAGAGACAATAAACAAAAATGCTTTGTTTTTTATTTATAAAATATTGAAGGAATACTATCCTACCCTTCCCTCCAGCAGGATCAAAGAACACATGAACATAGACCATAGAGATCTCCATTCAGATCGCCTGCCGAGTGCACAATGAGTTTTCAATAAACATATTTTTCATATAACAGACATTAAGCCTTACTTGTGACATCTATAGCCAAAGTTACTATCATGGCCAACACTAACCATTTAGAGAATGTTCATTTCATTTTTATTAAAGACTGAAGAAATCTTTGAGAGCAGAACTATAGATAATTGTTCCTTATAAATTGCACAGAAGCAAATAGCCTACCTTGGAAATGTTTATCACAGCCTTATCCATTCTAGCAAAACACTAAAAGCGAGTTAACTGTCTATCAACAGGAGATGGATTCAAAATGGTAGTGTGTCCACTCATTGGAACAACTAATGGTGTATGCAGGAAAGTGGAAAAATCTTCAAAGTATTATGTAGTGGGGAATGAGGCAGATTCCAATTACAGGAATTTGAAGAAGAGGCAAATGAATGTGTGCAGAGGGAGGGTGGAAAGGTGCCTTGGCACAAGGAAGACTAGCTAGAGGAAACCCAAGAAAACTCTCTGAGCAAATGAAAAGTTCTGAAACTTGATTTTGGCCGTCATAGACACTCGTCAAACTTCATTCAATTGGACATTTGGGAGCTATGCATTGTGTGTGTGTGTGTGTGTTACACCAGAATGACAAAGAGAGCACAGCTGAACACACAAATTTGGAAAAATCTGTCAGAGATGCAACTGATGGCCACCTTGGGCATGTCCTAACCTTTATGAAATTGTTTTCCTAAAGTATAATTTGGTTTTGACATCACAGAGTTCATGAGGCCTTAGATACTATCTTACTGTCCTTGAGAAAGAGGATAGTGTTGCCTGAGGTTTTATGAAAGAGACTGGTAGGCTCCTCCCTTACCTGGTTGTCACTGGGAAGATCACTAAGAATAGGAGATCATCACTGGTTTACCATTGATGTTCTTGAGCAAACATCACCAGAAGAGACCAAGGTTCAATCCAGGGATGAAAAATGACATTGTGCAGACAACTAGGAAAGAATTTCATGATAGACCATAGCTCCTCATTGCTGTATATAATAAACTCCGTGAGTCTCTCACAAACACTCAGACTTTGGGTGAGCCTCCACCAGAGTGCATAGACAACCTGATTCCAGGTTTTCTGTATATGTGTCTGTTACAGCTCCTTCATTCTCTATGGTTCTAGTCAGGTCAATTCCAAAGCCATGCAAGTCAAGGCAGGAAGGCAATGCTCAAGTAGGAGCAAACCAAGTTGGCCTGGGTGGGTATCCAAATCAAAAAACAACAACAGAAGTCCCCGGAAGTTGCCATTGGAGAAGGTGATCGTAGCTTACCCTCCAAGATCACAGAAAGCCATGTGACTACTCAGTAGCACAAAAATGCATATCTAAAGGACAGTGGAACTCTGAGAATGAGAAACTAAAGTACTGGAACAGATTCATAGGAAATTTGAGGTCAGGTGGAAATACAGACATGGGCAGCTGCACCGGTAACTTTTTACACACTTTGTTTCTATTTGAAGAGATGAAGCTGTCAAGTAAGTAGAGAGTTTACTGTCTCAGATTCCTACTGTAGGAGCGTTATTGTGAACTGTGTTAAGTTTATCCTTGTGTTATTCAAATGCTGGTTTCTTTGCCCTCCTACTTTGTTGCAATCCAGACACAACATTGTAATGCTTATATCAAGAATCCTGTGACTCAAGTTTGTGTAAACAATGCTCATCATTTATTCTCTGCCTTGTCAATCAAAGCTGATCTGCCAATGGCTGGGCAGAAGAGAGAACAAGGTGGAACTTCTGCCAGCCAGGGAAGGGGGAAGGAGAGCAGAGTAGGGGGGAATTCAGCCATAAGGAGAGTGAGAAGAGGAATCATGGGAGAACACTTCTGAAGCCCAGAGAGCTAGACCAATACTAAAATTCAAGTATCTCAGGGATTTTGGCTAGGAGGTAGTTTAGAGGATTAA
Organism: Mastomys natalensis; assembly: GCA_021653895.1. Taxonomy (NCBI): domain Eukaryota; kingdom Metazoa; phylum Chordata; class Mammalia; order Rodentia; family Muridae; genus Mastomys; species Mastomys natalensis. Next base: position 767,150 of record JAJTUV010001265.1, read on the forward strand.
AATAGATCAATGACTTCCCAGGTATTGTGCAGTAAAGCTTGATTAAATAAATCTTGTCTCTCTGTGTCATTATTGAGGAACTAGCTAGGATAAAGAAAAACAGCTGCTGTATTAATTTACTGCATACATTTATAGTAATAAATATTATTACATGTATGAGTCAAATTCAGCAAAACCAGAAAGGAAAACACATATGAAGTTAAGGAAGAGCTGTTAACACTGAGGGGGACATAGTGGCATTCACACATGAGGTTAGATAAACCGAGATCCATGAGGTTCTGGGTTCAGTTCCCAGCAACCACATAGCTGCTCACTACTGTTCTTAACTCCAGTTCCAAGGGATCAAACACCTTTTGACCTCCAAAGATGCTCCATGAGTATGTTGCATAGATATATGTGTAGGCAAAACATCCACATATAAAAAACTAAAATAAAATAAAACCAGGAAAAGTAAATAGATAGAATCTCTAGGACCAACCACTGAGGATAGATGACAATGGTCAATGAGATGGTTTCTTCAATATCACTGATAGTCGAGTCATCCAAGACAGAACAAAAGGATGAGACTATCTGGGTTTAGATTATGAATGTGCTCAAAGAGAACTTGATACCAGAATCAAAATCTGTGTCCGCATTTGCTCTTCTGATTGTCACATCAGTTTAGCTTATTTATATTGGAACAGTGCAGGCACTTAACATAAATTTGAATTGCAAAGTATTGCTTTTAATGCCTTACAATTATTATGCATGCATGCTTCAAGTAAAAATTATTTTGCATGCAGAAGATTGTCTGTTGTGGACTTAATAGGCCAGACAATAAGAAGACCATTAAGTGCTCTAAAACCTGATCTCTGTCCTGCAATTTTCAAAGCTTGGAAAGGTGGCATGTCTGATTTGAGCCAAATGGTCACACATTTTTTGTAAGTAATGTTGTGTAAATGGGAGTATAAACAACACCAATAAAATAGAAGAGAAAATAAGAACAGTCTAAGTGAAGAATTTGGATGATATCAGAAGGTGGAAAGTCTAGAAACAGTGGGACAAGTTAGCCCAGGAGAGATGGGCTAGGCTGGGGCTGCGCAGAGAGAGGGAGAGGAAGGAAGGAGGAACCAGGAGGCAGATGTGAAAGTCAGAAGTAACTGAAACTGGCACTTGCCTGCACCCAGTGTTCTCAGAGAAGGTGTGTACAGAACAGGTTCCCAGTGTGCAATGTGGAGGACTGAAGAGAGAAACAGCATTCCCCTGGCTGAGGGTGGAGGAGATGATGCTGTGTCTTTGGAACATTCAGGGACAAAGCAGGTGAGGAGCCCATGTGTGTCCCCTCTCCGTCCCTTCTCCCCTCCCTCCCTTCTCTCTTTCTTCCTCCCTTCCTTTCTTTCCTCCTCCTCCTCTTCCTCCTTGCCCAGTACTTTCTCTTTTCTTTTATGTGCCTCACAGATGTCCTTTTTAGAAATGGAGTACATTAAAACAGTTATTTTGTAGAACTTGACCTCCTAACTCAGAATGCTTTAAAATGGTATTTAAAATCAATCACACACACCCCCCATCTCTGGCCAGAGAAAAGTAAATCATTGAAAAGTACTATTTTTATTATCTAGTCAGTTTAATCAAAATCAATTTGCTGTGTTCCAGAGGCTCAAAGCAACTATCCACCCACTACCACCACCGAAGTAAAAGTCACTCTTCCTTGTGGGGGATTGACAGAGTCATGTACACAAGGACAAAGAGAAAGCAAAGATACAGGGAAATAGCTCTGTTTATAGGCATGCTGAATGAATGCTAAAGCTAGTTTGCATAAATTTTATAATAATTTATATTTAATATATATAATATAGGAATATTTATAATAATAATAATAGTAGTTATTATTATTGATGTAGTTGTGTGCATATGATGTAGATGTGCACATATGGGGACACGCGTGTCAAGGTGTGCACGTAGAGGCCAGAGAACAACTATGGGGCATTGGTTCTTTCCTTCCTTCTATCTTTACAAGAGTTCTGGGGATCACACTCAGGTGTTGTGTGGCAAGTACTTTATCTGGTGAGCCATTCCTCCAGCTCCTAATATAATTCTTAAAAAAAGGAAATCTTTGTAATCTGAACTGTATAGTCTTAGTTCTCAGAGACGTGAGTATTAACTAACTATGAGCAACTTCATGCCAAGAAGAATAGTTTGTAGAGGGAGATTTCTGTTATTTCAAGTAAACATCTAAAATCAGTGTAACGTAGAGGTCATCCAGTCACCATGGGGACTTCTCAGTTCAAAAAGGTGAGTTGATATGCCTACAGCTGTTCCATTAATGAAATGAGGTCTTCTACTTGGGTCTTCTGACTTGTAAGTTTAATATTCTCATCTCTGTGAATTTTTGAATGACAACCTTTAAAAACTTTATGGACTTAATGATGTAAGTCAGCCTTAAGTGACTTAACATTTTGACTCATAGTTTGGGCTTTGTATTATTCAGTGTTCACTGCTCATTTAATTTGAATTTGATTTATTACTGTGTGTGTGCATGCACACATGTGTTTTCCCACATTAGAGCAAGGTACATGTATAGAAGACAGTCAAACTTTTGAGAGTTGGTTTCCTCTGTTCATGATGGTAATCAACTCAAGTTCCCAGGCTAAGAAGTGATCAAACTCAGATTATCAAGCTAAGGTGGCAAGCCTATTATATTACCCACTAAACCATTCTACTGTCCTTCCATGAGTCATTTGAACAAAAATTAACTTAATCATAAAATATCGATCAGACAAATATCAGAGGACTGTGGTTGAAGAATGAAGGTCAGCTAGCATTTGGTTTTGATATACATGGTAATGGCGGATGCTTGCATTTTGATTTTGACATGGCAGTGTCTGCCGATGTTATTTGCCAAAGATAACTTATTTTTGTGATATTATTAGTTTTATTTAACTCACTTTTTTTTTACCTAAGCACCACTAAAACTTAAACCTCATCATTACAGAATTTTGAATGCAAAGTGTAAGACCCAACCACAAAAATCAGGGGCGTGTTAGGAGGATTGTGTTAGGAGGCATAAGGAGAAAATGAATGTAGAGAATTTAAAACAGCAATGAAATCAATTAAGGTCAATTTCAAACAATAGCAGATAAATTGCTCTTCCCTAGAGAGTGAACCACACAGACATACACAACTCTTTGCACACCTTTGGGTATACCACGGAAATAAATTATTCTAAGATCTACAGGAATAGATTAGGACCAAGTTGGTTCAGAAGTCTTTCTTTGGATACTTCAAATAGCTTGACGAATGACAACATTCAAGGCCATTCATTCATACAAGTAGCCTGGTTTTGGCAGCAATGCTGAAACAGACCACTCTGGCTACATTTGGGTCCATGTTCTCTTCAGGGTCTTCGAGTTGTTGACCAAATCAGAACTCTTTCTGGGTGGGGGGTGGGGGTTGTGCCACCTCTGCTGATTCATTTTTGTTATTCTGACATCACTGAACTATACTACTAAAAACACAGATTCAATTTGCTCCAAAGAACCATTTCTAAACAGGTTCACCTCCCCTGTATCCTGATAACCTCTCTTTTCCACTATCTCTCATATGTGGTGGCCTAGATGGGAGGTTAAAGCATTTAAGAATCCTTATTTAAAGTAGTTTTTGAAAAATTTAAGACAATAATCCTATGCTCTAGGGAAGAACCCAGCACTATTATTCTGCTAGATAGACATAGTAATAAACTGGCCACTGAGTTCTAATCTTATACTTGTAGATTAGCACACCTCTCAACCCTTACTGGAGAAGCTTCTTTTTGTAGTAGATAATGATTAGTACAGAGATCCACAAGCAGTAAACATGCAAACAATGAGAGACTGTAGAGTTCTTTGCCCTAAATGGAACGACTCTATCACACTCTGAGGTGGCTTGAATAGGAATGGACTCCATAGGCTCTCACGTTTGAATACTTGGCCTATAATGAAGGGCACTATCTTAGTTAGTGTTTCCATTGCTATTAAGAGACACCATGACATGACCAAGGCAACTCTTATAAAGGACAACGTTTAATTGGGGAAGGCTTACAGGTTCAGACCATAATCATCAGGGCGGGAACATGGCAGCATCCCGGCAGACATGGGGCTGGAGGAGCTGAGAGTTCTACATCTTCATCTGAAGGCAGCCAGGAGAAGACTGGCTTTCAGGCAGCTAGGATGAGGATTTTAAAAACCCATGCTTACAGTGACATACTTTCTCTAACAAGGCCACACCTCCAAATAGTGTCACTCCCTGGGCCAAGCATATTCAAACCACCACAGGCACTATTAGGAGGTGTGGCCTTGTTGGAGGAAGTGTGTCACTGTGGGGGTGTGCTCAAGCTATGCCCAGTGTCCTACAGTCTTCTGCTTCATGTAAATCAAGATGTAGAACTGTTGGCTCCTCCAGCACCATGTCTGCCTGCGTGCTGCCATGCTTCCTGCCATGATGATAATGGACTAAACCTCTGAAGCTGTAAACCAGCCCCAATTAAATTTTTTCCTTTATAAAAGTTACTGTGTGACCACAGTCATGTTGTCTCTTCATAGCAATGAAACCTTTGTTGGATGCAGTGTGTATGTAAGGGATGGGCTTTGGGGTCTTAGAAGCTCAAGCTATGCCTAATGTCTTTCTCTCTTTTCTGTTGCCTTTGAATCTAGATGTAGAATGCTCAGCTCTTTCTGCAGCACCATGACTGCTTGTATGCTGCCATGTTTTCCACCATGATGATAATGGACTGAACTTCTGAACTGTAAGCCAGCCCCAATTAAATATTTTCCTTTCTAAGAGTTGCCATGGTCATGGTGTCTGTTCACAGCATGAAACCCTAACTAAGACAACAGCAGCTGGGAGGGAGGAATAGAAGTAGGGATGATGGAGGAGACAGAGAAAGAGAGAGGGAGGGAGCTGAAGGGGGAGGGAGAAGGAGAGGGAGAGGAAGAAGAAGAAGTAAAAATAAAATTGAAAAGGAAAATGGTGGAGGTGGAGAGGAGAATTGGAGTGGAAGAATGGGGCTGGGTTTGATTCAAACATATATGCACAATATTTGGCATATTAAGCACATGTTAAGCACATTTATATGCACATATAAATATTAATTACAATATTTTTTCAGAAAGATCTATCAACTAGAGGATGCCACCAACTTGTCCTTTTCTCAGGGTCTTAACCACTGCTTTTATTCAGTTGCCATGACTGAGGTGACTGCCTGCTTACATGATCCATCGCTGAGAAACCACCCTTGCAGAACCTACTTAAGCAAAGCCAAGGAATACATGTCCAATTAGGTTGGTCATGGGCTTGATGTAATCTAAACTAGCAGAAAAGAAAAGAAAAAAACCCAAGTTTTGGACAACAGTACCAGGAGCAGAAGGCAGTCCTATTATATTGTGCCTGATCCCGTTACTAAAAACACTGGACAGAACACAGCCACAGAGCAGGAGCCCTCCTCAGCTTCTCGAAACACACAAATCAATAGATTAGTAAATACGTATCTACACAGACACAATGAGATCACCTTGTTCTGATACAATCAGTAGGCTGTATTTGCATTTTACTACAATAACATTTCTCGTGCTAGACAAGAGAACTCATTTATTCTTCCTGGTACAAGCACAAGACAAATTATTAAAATATAGCAATTTGCTTAACATTTGGAGGATCTATATTTACACAACATGAGAATTATTCGTGTAAACACTGGCATTTCCTTGGAGACTTTGAACCCAAAGCCAACACTAATGAAAAAACATTTTTATATGGAGCAACAGTGTATAAGGAATCCAGGGGCAAGCTCTCCTGTTCTAGCAATTTTCAATCAAATATGCAATGGTTGATAGACACCAAGGGATGTCGCTATCTGTGGTGGCAGCCACAATGATCATCATTAATGTCAAAGAAGTCATTAATTACCCAGCCTCATCTGTCTACCTTATCTTATAACTAGGTGTTTAGCACTTCACTAATTGGCAGAAGTAATGACTATAATGCCAGGTGCAAGTTGTCAGTGTTTTCTGTGCTCTTCGTGCCTTGCCATTTAGGGTTCCCTCTCAGGGGTGCTAATTTACAGGGCAGAAGTGAAGCTGGAATACTAATTATTTGCATATGCAAATTCCCATGAGAATAAGGAACTCATTTCTTTCTAGTAAAGGGGGTTATTTACAAGGCAGAATTGCAAACTGAAGTGTTTTCTTCTGAAAATATGGATGGAGGGGCTGAAGAGATGGCTCATTAGTTAAAAGCACTTGTTGCTCTTGCAAAAGACCCACGTTTAGTTCCCAGCATCTTCATATCAGCTCATAGATGGTTCTAGAGGATTCGAAACCCAATCTGGCCTCCACAAGCACAGATAATATATGCAGGCAAAACATCTATACTGATACAATAAAAATAAACCTTTGAAAACATTAAAATCAGAGAATGTTGCTGGACACGCCAAAGCAAAGGTGTGGTCGACTCCCCTTATCAGATCACTTGTCACTTGCAGAGTCCCAGCTGACTACCATAAAGAATGGTCAGTGAGTGAGGTGGTTTGCATGAAAAATGTCTTCCATAGACTTGTGCATTTGAACACATGGTCCTCAGTCATGCCACTGTCTGGGGAGGTTTAAGTGGAGCAGCCTTGCTGGAGGAAGTATATCACTTGGGGGCGAGCTTTAAGATTAAAGGTTTCTGCTGCTTCCCAGTCTCTCCCTCTGTCTCCTGCAGCTGAGGATGTGAGCACTCCAGCCACTATGCATGCTGCTGGCATGGCTCGAGGCCACTGTGAACTCTTCCTCCTCTGGAACCACAAACTAAAATAAACACCTCCTTCCTTTAGTTTCCTTGGCAGTGCTGTTTTATCTCAGCAGCAGCAACAACAACAACAACAAAGTAATTAATACAACTTGTTAAAGCATAAATAGGGGGAAACTCTATATATTATATATATGGCAACAAAGTAGTTGACAGAATGTCAGGCATTGCTTTTCTTGTTAACATGTGGCTGCTTCAAAGAAAAGATCCACCTCCTCACAGACTTCAAGAATTTTCCTTCACAAATTCGGCTTTGGTGTCTGGTTAATTATTTCCTAAAGGCTTGTTTCTTCTTCACCATCACTGATGATTTGAATGGTTCCGGTACTGTCTATGTCACGTTCCTTTTTCGACCCAGTCATGGATAGTGCTGAGGTGTCTCTTAAATATTTCATTTCTTCTCATTGTCTTTCCTGAAACAACACAGAATAAATCTGTCCTCATTTCCATGTGATTATTAAATATTTAAGGACTGACATTTTCCCAGTGAGACAGTTTCAGGTTAAGTGTGTTTAATAATCTCTGTATTCATGGGTTAATATGGTTCCCTGCCCCATTACAATTTTAATAATCTTCCCCCAGACTCACATTTGTATTTCATTGTCCTTGAGAGATGACAGGGGAGTAGAGATCATTTCAGAAAACAAAAATATGTAGTGTGTAGTTTCTACTACCCTGCTTTAAGTTCTGGGCAGATGTGCTACCAGCCACTACCTGGTTCCCTTGGATTTGAGGATAAAACACACAGACACATACACACACACACACACACACACACACACACACACACACAGTACCTCATTTTTAACCTGCCTTACTGCTCAGTGAGTAGCCTGCCATTCCCTTTACTCCTTGCTCAACACTCTAAATCTGCCTTCAGTTTAGTTGCCCGATAACCTTCTCCACGCTCAGCACCTTAAAAGTGCCTCAGCTTAGTTGTATTTCTAATCTCCTACCTGGGGAAGCATACAATGGCCACTCCACCTGAGGTCTCACATGACTAGTGACTCTCCCTCCAAAACACAGAGAATTCCTTTACTTTCTCCTGCATCTCCTAGCCTGTCTGCAGGAACCTGAAAGTTCCTTGTCTTCTGCCCAGCCATTAGCCACTGGCATCTTTATTGATCGATCAAGAACCAATCAGGGAATAGGACCTTCAACATTCACATGCAGATTCCCAATCAGAGCATCAGAACCACCCCTACAAAAATAGTCTTTTGTGACCAGATACTAAGCATTTGATGGTAAAAGTGACATGTTGGTAAGGTTTCTTTAGCCGTGCTACTACACTGGCCTTACTTGAATGGTATTTGGCAAGCTCCTCTTGGCCTTTCAGGAGTCTGCACTTTAATCTGAGATTTTCCTTTCTTTGATATTAAGGTAGGCATGGTATCTATAAAACAAAACTGTCTCTAACCCTGCTTGCCCAAGGACAGATAAACCTGTAGGCCCCACTTGCCCAAGGACAGATAACTTCCTGAAATGCTGGGGTCCATTCATATAGGATAACAAGTCACATGTTTTCACTTTGGTAAACAAGGTTGGTTGCCCCAACTGCACAGGATGTGTTTGATCACACATAGGCAGGCGGTACATCAGGATGTATGTTTGCCCCTGATTGGATAAAGGCAGGAAGCACTTGGCCTTGTGAGTTTTGCCTTTATAAGCACTGGCATAAAGCCATTTGTGGCCATTTTCTGGGAATCCTAGGTATGGACCTGGCCAGTGTCCATCATTGTGGCCAGTATTTAATAAAGCTTGCTTCAAATTTGGCTCAAATATTGTGGTAGTGGTCCCACCAGGTGGGATTACCAAGGAAGGATTACCAAAGGTTTTTCTCATTTAAGATATTGCTAGAGACTGGTAGGTTGGAAGACCAAAATCAGGGTTCCTGGTTGTTCTTTTCACAATGATCTGTCCCCCAAGAATCCATCCTTTCTTCTTTTTCCTTCTTTTAAGTGAATGTTGCTTGTGATCCTGACCTCCCCCACATCCAGCTTTGTAGCTGGAAACATTTGTTTATGGTGGTTGTGGCAGTGCTCGAAGTGTTAAGTCTTTAAATTTGTCAGTGACCAATGCAATGTCTTACTTTCTAAATTTCTTACTACTATGTCCTGTGAAATGGCAAACTGATTTGGAATGTGTGCCTGGAGTCTGAGGCGTTAATATCTGCCAACCCTAAACCCTGTGTGGTCATCACTAACTAGCAGACTAAAATGTCACTGTCTAGCCTCTCTTTGAAAGATCTCTTCCCTTGGAGCATGACTGGGACCTGTCAGGTGAGTCTCACCAATGAACTTATGGTGCTTTGATTGAGAATGGTCCTGATCGCCTTGTATATTTCAATGCTTGGTCCCATTTGATGGAACTGTTTGAGAAGGGTTAGGAGGCGTGGCCTTGGTGGAGGAGGTGTGTCACACATTTCAAAGGCTCAGCTAGTCCCAGTTAGCTCTCTCTCTGTTTAATATTTTGCTTCCATATGGCATTGTTCATAATAAGATCCAATGAAAAGTTGCCTTTGTTCTTAAAAAATACCTTTTGTGTGCTGGGAGTATAGCTCAGTGGTTGAGAGTTTGCCTAGTGTGCACGTACAAAGCCTTTGCTCCAATCTCCATCTCCTCACAAACGAATAACATGAATATGCTCATTGGACAATGAATGGAAAGCTTCCCAGATGTTCTGGAGTGGATTCCCTGTAACTACAAAAGGACTAAAGTTCTGACAGGAGCTTCATATTAAAGAAGCATTTCTTGAAAGGCGACAATGGCTCCCCCCCCCGCCCCCCACAGAGTGATGTGCTGTTTGCTTATCTTCCATAGCAAGCACTTACAGCTCCCTTTAAGTGTTCATCCTCAGAAGCCACAGATGGTTCCAAGACGGCTACTGCCTTTCGTATCTGTATCATTCACACTGCATTCAAACGCAAAGAGCTCTTGCTTCATCTTGGCCTCTAGAACTCTAATTCATTCCTCCAAGCAGGGCTCCAGGTTGTCTACAGAGGCATAGGCTGAAATGCATCCCTCCTTTATCTGTGCTGCTGTTTGCTGTCCATATAAATTTACCATGCACTTTGCAGAATTACTAATATTCTACTTAACTCCTCAAGCTGTGGAATGGTTATATATTGTACCTCTCAAGAGAAATCCTGCCTAAAACACAGACAGACCCTACCTTCAAGGAGTCACTCCTCAACCCAGTAATGGCTAGTCGAGTGACGGATGCCTCTCTAAGACTCCCAAATACATTCATAAAATTTAATGGACATTCTCAGCTGAGTCTTTCAACATTTAGTGGGGATAGTAAAGATTTATTTGAGAAGCAAACATTAAATTTTAAGCAAAACTGGCATTCTCTGGCACAAAGGCTTCCCCTGCCATCCCTCTCCCCAGCTGGCACCTCTTGCTCTTTTTCTTTTGTCAATGGTGGTGCCACTTCATCTCAGCCCTGTTGCCTTTGTAATAACTGTTTCACACATGGTGGCAAAAGGCTGTTCTGCTCTCTACACTCTACTGCTGGCTCTGATACCTTGTCACCCACTTTCCCAGGCTTTCCTTTCTTTTCTGAGACATAGAAAAGTAATTTTAAATGTTTTTTTTTTTTTTTTTTTTTTTTTTTATCGAACCGAGCTCTGCACACCGAGGCTTTGCCTTGGGTCATTTCAAAGCTGCCTCCTAGCAGAGTGTTTCTTAAAGGGAACTCTGCCCTTTGGCCAAGGGATGCTTTTCTTCTATCCTGAACAGATGGCTGACTGCAAAGCAATTTCAGCGCTACTTACTGACACTTATGTATCTTAATTTCTATTAAGATGTCCAACGCTAGGCGTGGTGACACACACCTCAGTCTCCTTCAAGCAGGAGACTGAGGCAGGAAGATTTCTTAAAATTCATCCTGGATAACAGTGAGACCTTATCTTGAAGACGTGAAAACAAAGCAAAACAAAACAATTTGCTGAATATTGCAGGGTTCATTCAACAGCTAATATATAGTGAATATTTGTCATATAGAGGCATCTACTTACTGTGTTTTTCACAGTTTACATAATTAAATTCTTACAAGCTCCCCATCAAACAGGCATTGATATTTGCTGATTTTTACAGATGATGACACCAGAGCTTAGAAAGGACAAGTGATCACAGTCATAAATGTTCTACCCAGTTAAAACTCAGATGCATTTCATTCCAGAACTTTCTATTGTTTCCTATTTATTTCCTTGCCTAATTATCATCAAATCTACCCAATCATCAGCTATGCATGGGCTTCAAATCCTGAAGTATTTTAAACCACTGTGTTATGGTTTGCATATGCTTGACCCAGGGAGTGGCACTATTAGAAGGTGTGTCCTTGTTGGGGGGAAGTGTGTCACTTTGGATATGGGCTTTAAGACCCTCATCCTAGCTGCCTGGAAGCCAGTTTTCCACTAGCAGCCTTCAGATGAAGATGTAGAACTCTTAACTCCTCCAACACCATGTCTGCCTAGATGCAGCCATGCTCCCACCTTGATGATAATGGACTGAACCTCAGAACCTGTGAGCCAGCCCCAATTAAATGTTGTCCTTTATTAGAGTTGTCTTGGTCATGGTGTCTGTTCACAGCAGTAAGACCCTAACGATCTTCTTTTCCATTGCATTCCATGCCCACATTTAGGGAAAGGAATTTCACATCAGTGGGCCTGCATAAATCTGTGATCACATATAGCCAGGGACCCATGAAGCTCTGCCTCAAAAATTAGCTCCAAATCCAAGTTGGCATTGTTGGTTTTACTTTAACATTACCTCAGATGCAGGTATGGAAGCTTCCATTTTTTTTTTTTTTAAATCTACTCTTTGCTTTCCAGACATCTATGTTTGTCTCTTGGTACTTTAACAATAACACCTGTCTTAGGGTTTTATTGCTATAAAGAGACACCATGACCACAGCAACTCTTATAAAGGAAAACATTAAGTTGGTGCTGGCTTGTAGTTTCAGAGAGTGGCAGGCACAGCAACATCCAGGCAGACATGGTGCAGGAGAAGGAGCTGAGAGTTCTACAGCTTGATCCAAAGGCAGCAGAGGGAGACTGTGAAGCACAAAGGGCATAGCCTGAGCATATAAGAAACTTCAGAGCCTGCCCCAACTGTGACATACTTACTCCAATAATGCTACACCTAACTATTTCAGCAATGCCATACCTCCTAATAGTGCCAATCCCTATGAGCCTGTGGGAGTCATTTTCTTTCAAACACCATGACCAAAAGCATCTTAAGAGAGGGAAGGATTTATTCACCTCACACTTCTAAGTCTTCGGGTCACAATCAATCATTGAGGGAAGAAAAGGGCAGAAACTCAAGGCAAGGGTCAGGAAACAGAGTCCTTGGAGGAATAACATTTACTAGTTTGCTCTCTGGATCTTCCAGCTAGTTTTCTGTACAACTCAGGACCACTTCCCAAAGGATGATATCACCCACAATGTGCAGGAACCTCTCTTATCAATTAGCAATCAAGCCAATGCCCTACAGACACAGACCAATCTGATGGAAGCAATTCCTCAGTTGAGATTCCCGCTTCCCAGTTGACTCTAGTTTATATCAAGTTGGACAACAAAACTAACCCAGTACCATGAGTAAAGAATGAACGAAGGGTTCTAAAAGTTGTGCTGCCCATTGCCACCATGAAAGAATAATTGTAGTATAGCTGAATGTAAGCAATTGGAAGAAAAGACTATGAGTGATGTCTTAGTCCATGTCCTGTAGCTGTGAAGAGACACCATGACCACAGCAATTCTTATAGAGAAAAATATTTAATTGGGGATGACTTACAGTTTCGGAAGTTTAGTCCATTATCATCATGGTGGCATACAGGCAGACATAGACTGGAGAAGGAGCAGAGAGTTCTACATCCCCGTCTACAGACAGCAGGAAGAGAGAGACAGTGGGCATGGACTGAGCATTTGAAACCTCAAAGCCCACCTCCAGTGACACACTTCCTCCAACAAGGCCACAGCTCCTAATAGTTCCACTCCTTGGTGACCAAGCATTTCAAATTTATGAGTCTAAGGGGGAGATTCTCATTCAAATCTCTGCAAGTGATCAGCACTGAAGTAGGTATCATCCAGTGGACTAAACGGGATCTTTGCTGTCATCTTGACACTGTTTCTCTGACTCCCTTAGGTTATATAACTGGTCTTCTTGTCAATCCTGCTGTTGAATTTGGGTAAAAGCCCCCCATTAACCCCAGCCCAGCCCTCCTATTCTGATTCCCCTCAAGCTGTGCAAAGGAAGTTCAAAGTCAATATGACACTGCTCCTTCTAGAACTTTCTCTAGCTCACCAGTACCCTGGAATCCATGCCAAACAGTCCTAAGCCCTCTTGGAAAGCAGGAGGAGGTTCTTCTCTGGGCCTGTTGTCACAGGAAGATATTCACTGTGTGTGCATGTGCAGGCTCAGATAGCTGAGTGACTGGTATTGGCAAGGTGTGTGAATGCCTTGTGAATATGAGGTCTTCGGGGTCACCAGGCCTGTGTGAAATCTGTTTGTCCTTTTGGACTGAGCAAGGAGTGAGGAGGCAGCTTTGAAGGACCAGGGGCTTAGATAAACTCTCTGCATTTTTGTGTGCTAGCACAGGACTCTTAAGAAGTTTGAGAATGTCAAATCCAAGTACTTAATAAAAAAAAAAATAGTAGAAAATTTACATTTGTATTAAATTAGAAAAAAAAAATATTTGATCAGGTAAGGGGATACAACTTCTGTTGGTTAATTGTTTTATTGTTTTTGTTTGTTTAAAATTTTTAAATATTCAGACAAATGGTGAGGTGTTGCACTTGAGCCCCAGGCTTGACTCAGCAAACTGAAGTGAGATTTCAAACTCTCAGTCACCCCCCTCAGAGCCATTCTGATGTCTAGCTCTTCTTAAACCTTATTGGTATTAATACTTTCCTAGAGGAGTTCCCAAATCCTTGTACTTTCTGATTTGCTTCCCACCTTGTCTGATGGTAGAGGTTGGAGTCCTGTGCTTTATCAACCTTGACTCTTGATTAATAGCAGAGAGAAACCTCTCCCTCCCTCTCCTCCCCTAACCACTGAAGAGACTGCCATGGGCTTTCTGATTAAGCATAGAATTAGATTAGAAGATGAAAAACTAGCCAGCTCTCTAATAACTGGGAGAAATCAAGACCAAACAAATCCTTCTATTACCAGGAATCGTTCCCAGATAATACCCCACGATACACACTCAAAAGTTGGGCAGTCATTACTCAATACAACTGGCAATTGGAGAAAATCTGTGTTGACTTTTAGGAAGATTTAGACTTATGGGAAATGTGGGATATTTCTATAGATGAAATTCAGGCTCTGTGATCAAATCTAACTCTACATATAAACGATTGTCCACTAGCTTCAGGGACCTGGGATCAAACAGAGGCAAGCGTGAGGAAAGTGGCTTAGAATACACACTCCCTCTCCTTTCCTGTGATGAGAGATTGGTGAAGAATTCACATGTGAAGATAAAGCAATATTTGGGGGATGATGGCAGAGGCTGTGATCAGAAGAACACACCTACTGCTGGTGACTTTCTCCATGTGCAGCGGGAAGGTGGCCTGGGTTGGGGTGAGGGAAACGGGAAGCCATCTTCAGAGATCTCATGGGTGGGAAGAGAGTCAGTTGGTGGGGATTTCCAAGAAAGGTTAGAGGAATCCAAGGCTGAGAATGGATTTCAAATGATCTTCTATCCTCTGTGATGTTACTTTCCTTCGATGCCTTGAAGAACAGTTGAATAAAACACATGTAGGTAAGAACCTACACACAGCCACAGTGTTTGTCAGGAAGGAAACACTGATTGTGTGGGTTGGAATAAGATAAATATCAAATAGGAAATAAGTATCAAGTAAGTAATAATTCTTACATCAAGTAAGAAATAAGAATGTAGGATACAGAAATGCATCTCCTTTAGGTTCCCTGGAAACCGTGGTGATGACGTCCTTTCCCCCTCACATTAGAACATGTAGATTTCAGTGCAAGCACAGGTAATGCAGGTGACGATAAAAGGGAAGGATTTAGGTGTACTTACATGAAGGCACCAAGCCATCTTTTCAGAGGGTGCATAGAATACAAGACATCCAGACTTGATTAAAATTATTTCATTCATGTAGAACACAAAGCTTCAAGATTAATAGATGTGTAGAGTAGATGACGGGATGTGTTAGTCATGGGATTTAATCAGTGACTTTTATGTCTCTGACATTGTATCGGTGCTGGAGGGGACACAGCAGATTGTATTGTATGTCAGACAGGGTTCCAGTTCTGTAGCAGGTGGCACAGGTAAATCATGATGCATTACAGGGTCCCCTGCTCAAGTGTGGAATGTGAAGACAGCTGGAGTCCAAAGACAGGATAAAACAGGAAAGATGAGATACCCAGGATTCTGGCTGAGAGCCAGGCTGCAAGAGGAAGCCAGAAGGAGATCTGGTCAACCAGAATGAGGTCCCGTGCATGTATTACACATAGGCATGAACTCAACGTGGCACAAAGGGTGTCATATTCGCATGAAACAAACGAGCTGTTCTGCACTCTTCCCCAGACAGGGAATTGGGTCTTGAGGTGCTTTGATATACAGGTGATAATAAACACTTTGACATACTGGGTGAGTGTCTAGGAAAAGCAGTGGGGATCCTCTGTGTACTGTGGAGTACAGGAAACTGAATAGAGGAAAGATTTGAAAGACTAATCTGAAAGCAGGCTGCAGGACGGCCACATAAACAAGGAACCGGGGACAGCAATGACAGTGGGGCTCTGATCCAGGCGGGAGTGACTCGTGAAGGGACCAGGATTATAATTCAGTCAGAGGAGCAGGGGACATTTTTCCCACTTGCAGCTCAGACCCAACTTAGTATCACACCTTTAAGAGTCTTCTGGGGACAAAAATAAAACATGCGACAGAGATGAATCTGCCGCTACCATCTTGCAGAGTCAACATATTTTTAACTTCCTTTCGTTTGGACAACTAAATCCTTCATTCAACTTTACGACAGAAGCCTATCTAGAAATGTCTCTGCTCCTTTTTGGTAACTTTCCTGGTCATGTATTTTTAGAAACTGAAGATGGTTCCTTCTGCAAACTCTCCTGCAGAGCAGGCCTTTGGTGGGAAAGATGAACATGCAGTATTTTATCTGGGTGGCTTCTGTGAGTGGTAAGGAAGGGAGGGAGTGGTATGCCTAGCCAGCACCTTGAGCTCTCTGCTGCACTAGGGTTGTGGGTTACAGGGTTAGTGACCATTCTGTACATTTGCTGTGATATCCAAAGTTTGATGACTGGACACAGAATGCCTAGCACACATTGCTAGCAACATTGCTGGCATAATTTATGTCCCAACTGTGAAGCTCCAATAAGCCCGTAAATCCAGGCCAGCATCAAGACAATCCCAAATGTCAGCTACTCTGCAAAGTGAGTCCACGGTCTTCCATGAATTTATGGGGCTGTGATTCTCACCCGTCTCCCTGTTTGGAGATTGGTTCATCTCTTTAACTCTGTTCTACAAAGATGTGGAGATTACAACTGCTTCAGGACTTTCCTCATTAATCCTGGGGTTCGCCCGTTCATTTGAAAATGCTAAGATACAGAACTTTAAAAGAACAGTGCTGCTCTCTGTTCTGTTTGTTGCTCATGTCTTTGTTCCTAGAGACAAGTGCAGCATCAGTAAGAAGTTCCAGGAGGACTTTCCCATGTTGATTTGAACGCCTTTGAAGTCATTTTTCAGGAAGTCTAAAATGTTTGCTCATTATTCTGCATTTACTATTACTAAAGGGTTACTTATGATCTTATAATGCCAGCTATCATTTTAGTCCTTAATTAAAAAGGAGTTAGGAAACACAGATATTTATTGTAGCAAAAAACATTTAATTCTATTTACATTAAATAGTTTTTTTTTTCATTGTGAGCAGAACTTAGATGAAGGCAGAAAGCTGGAACCTATTTGAAAATATAACCAGAGCAATGAGCCCTCATAGAACAGATACTAACAGACAGGAAGTGGGAGGGAAGGCTGTTGGTGGCACTGGCCTGGGCCCTACAAGTTTTATGCTAAGCCTTGGGGTGCTGAAATTTTTGTTTGTCTTTTTCATCCACAAAGCTTGCATTTTGATGCCGGTGTCTGATGAAAGACATAAAGAAGCCGGGGTTTCCATAGGTACCTTGGTTGCACTGAAGATGATTTAACAACTCTAATTGCACTCAAATAGCCCAGTGTAAGCAATTATCTCTAATTACTGGTAGAGTTTCGCTCTCCTTTCTAATGAAGAGTACCAAGGGAGGAGAGCTTATCTCCAGGCACCAATTTAATTTCAGAGTTAATGGGAAGAGCTGGTTCTGCCTGAAAGGTTTTGATGAATTTTCATTCTCTCCCACCCCATTCTCGAGAGGAATTAATGATGTCTCTATCCGCTTTCCCCAGTCCTTCCTCTGGGGTGAGTTCTAGACCCTACAACTCTCGGCAAAGCTAAGTTGCTCGTAAAGCACCTGTAATCCGGGATGAGCAGCACGCAGTGGGCTCTGGAAGACAGCAAGATTTAGCTTCTAAAGACTTCAAGTCAATCAAGACTCCAGCCCACCACTGATCAAAGGAATTTGCTGTGTATGTGTGTTTCTCCCAGCACAGAGGCACAGAGGCACAGAGGCACAGAGGCACAGAGGCACAGAGGCACAGAGGCACAGAGGCACAGAGGCACAGAGGCACAGAGGCACAGAGGCACAGAGGCACAGAGGCACAAAGGCCTCACGATGCTTAATGAGTTTTCTGAATGAAATGTCAATGCAATTTTTAATGTGTGTTTGGATTTGGGAATTTGGGTCCTCCTCCTCCTTCCTCTTCTTCCTCCTCTTTCTCTTCCTCCTCTTCTTTCTTTGAATAGGAAGAAGAGGATATACATCATGACTAGAATAATTTGACATGTAAAAATTGGTTGTAAACAATGACACATTAATAAAAATATCTATTGTACCAACTGCTACCATCAAAGTCACCCTTTGGTCAAGATGAAGTTGTACTGGAAGTTTTGAGGGGCCATCCCTCTTTGCCCAAGGCCCCAAGGGATTTTTTGGTTAGTTCTTTATATACATAATTTTAATCTTCACTAACCTCTTGTCTGTGGTGCAAGAAAAACCATCTTATAGGTTACTCACAAGCCAAGATACAAACCTTTTATTCTTTCTCCTTAGTGGGACTTTTTGTGTGGCTGTATTTTATGCTTTGACCAAAGCTGAAGAAAGATGTCTATACAGAGCAGGAGAGTCAAGAAGCAAAGCCAAGGGACTGGAGTGGACTGGCTGCTCTGCAGAGGACCTGGGTTTGGTTCTCAGCAACCACATGGCGAACACAAGCATGGGTCATTCCAGTTCCAGGGGACCTATCGCTGTTGTGTTTTATATAAAGGAAAAGAGGAGCCAGGAATATGTTTGGTAGAGGCGCAGTATGGTGCAGGGGGTGGGGTGGGGGAAGGGGTGCCCCGCGGACCCATGCTGAGGCATCCCTTCCCCCTGAGGTACCAGACATAAGACAGGTATAGTATGGAATAGAGTTTATTTAGGGCATGGAGATGGAGTTGAGGAAGTAGTAGAGACAGAGAGGAGGTAGGAGGGGGGAGAAGGAGGGGGGAGGGAGGGAGAGGGAGTAGAGGCTGGTTATGAACACGTGGAGGGGGGAGAGGAATGGGACAGAAGGGACAGAGAGGGAAGAGAGTAAGGGAGCAAGAGATCAGAGAGAGAGAGGAGGGGCAAGCAGCCACTTTTATACTGAGTCAGGCATACATGGCTGTTGCTTGGTAACTGTGGGGAGAGCCTAGAAGAAATGCTAACAGTCACCCTCTTCTGGGCTCCACAGGAACTGCATGCACGTGGTGCAAAGCCCTACATACACCCATATGTGTAAAACAAGCATAAATAAATCTTTAGAAGTAAAGCAATCAATCAATCAATCAATCAATAGAAATAATAGAAATAGAAATAGAAATAGAAATAGAAATAAATAGAAATAGAAATAGAAATAGAAATAGAAATAGAAATAGAAATAGAAATAGAAATAAAAAAGAAATGGAAGCCAAAAACACAGGAGAAAACTTGGGTTCAAACACAACTGAGACACTGAGTTAAGTAAGTTCTCTGATTTCCTTATTTGTCAATGCAGATGATAATAGCTGAACTCCAGGATGTCACTGGATGGAATGGATACACATCAAGTGCTTAGATGATGCTTGGTGCACTGTGTGTATCAGGCAGTGGGTGTCATAGAAGGAGCAGATGCTGAGAGTGGACCCCTTAGGAAGAACTGCAGAATATCAACAGACATGTGGACATTGTTCTGGAAAACTCATGCAGGAGAGTGACTTCCAACAATGCATGCAAAATATATATATATATTTAAAGATCTATAGTTACTCTCCCACATGAGAGAGGATGGTGGCTTGTTGAATTGAAGAAGAAAAAATCCTAGAAGGAAATGCCAGGATATGGGATGGTTGCTTTTCAACCTTGCTTCGTGATAACATTTGGAGGGAGCAGTATTTGTGCAAACTGAGGTTCCAGGAGTCTGTATTTCTGAGGAACTGTCAAGTGAGTCTACACAGCCTGGCAGTAAGGAGACTTAAAAGTGTGTGGGGTGCTGGATCTGCGGTGGGAACTCTGCAGGTAGAACACTGAGGGATCTCACTAGATGTTTCTGAGCCACGCTGGAATGATCCACGCAGGTGAGATAGCCCCCAGCAGCTCATTGGTGAGGGTCTCCTCAGGGATCGCCTTTCACAGGACAATAGAAGGATGCATCCCTCTGTAGCTAGCCTGGAATGAGATGGGAATAGTGGGTGTCTGCCCAGGAAATAATAGCCTTGCCAGGAATTTTCCTTTCACTTTCAAGTGGCCACTGTCAATAGACACCACCTTGTGCTAATATTTATTTTCTGATCTCATTGTGTAGGCCAGGCTGGCTGGAAAGACATGATCCTCCTGCCTCAGACCTTCCCACGCTAGACCTGCAACTGTAATCCCACATGCAGCACATTGCACCGTGTTCTTAAGATTACTTGTCTGTCTGTCTGTCTGTCTGTCTGTCTGTCTATCTATCTATCTATCTACCTACCTATCTATCTATCTATCTA
The DNA here is from genome assembly GCA_021653895.1 of Mastomys natalensis. Taxonomy (NCBI): domain Eukaryota; kingdom Metazoa; phylum Chordata; class Mammalia; order Rodentia; family Muridae; genus Mastomys; species Mastomys natalensis. The sequence goes on from JAJTUV010001265.1 coordinate 787,065, forward strand.
CTATCTATCTATCCATCCATCCATTGATCCATCCATCTATCAACTATCTATCTATCATCTATCTATACATCTATACATCCATCTGTCATCTATCCATCATCTATCTATCATCTATTCAACTATCTATCTAGTTATCTAGCTATATAGATTCATCTATCTATCATCTATCATCTGTCTATCTATCCATCCATCCATCTCTCTATCCATCTATTACCCATTACCATCTAGTTATCATCTATCTATCTATCTATCTATCTATCTATCTATCTATCTATCTATCTCTATCATCCATCTATCATCTATCATCTGTGTATGTCTGTCTATACCTATGTATCTCTATCTATCTGTCTGTCTATCTATCCATCCATCATCTATCTATCTATCTATCTATCTATCTATCTATCTATCTATCTATCTATCATCCATCTATCATATATCATCTGTCTATCTATCTATCTATCTATCTATCTATCTATCTATCTATCTTTTTTCTATCTTTCTATCTACTTATCTTCCATCCATTCATCATTTAAGCTGTCTACCTAACAATCATGTCTTCATTCCAAATCTTTGGCAGTGAATTTTTGAGGATATTTTGAAAAACCTAAAACCCTTACAATTGGTTGTGCCAAGCCATAACTTTACAAATTGTTGAAGTACAGTGACAGCATAAAAGTAAGAATGAAAAAGGGAGACTTTACTTGGCAGGAAGAGTAAACAATTCAGTGGGAAATTGCACGTATGAAAAGGCTGAGCTAACTTTCGGAATCCTTCTAAGTGAATCTGACAGGGTTAAAATAAACTGTCTCCTTTCCTGAGATCAGGCCCCATTCAAGTGGAAATCAAGGCTTCCTCAAAACTTGATTAAAACTGAAATTACTTTGTACAGACACCTTGGAAATTACGGAGGGAATTTGACACTAGACTCACTCATTTCATGATTGCTGGAAAGAATAAGGGAAAGTGTGGGAAGAGCTAGGGTTGGGAACTCTGTGTCCTTTGAAATTTGCTTTTACCAAAAGCCCTCCAGGATGTGGATGCTCCCCTAGGTCCTTGGTGTTCCCCGGAAATCCTTGAATGATCCACGTATCTAACCAAAGACTCCATGACCACATCTTTAACTAGCTTTTGTTTCCTCCTCAACTTGGCAATTGCTTGAGATTCTTGCTTATATACAAACCTGCTGTGAGGATTTACATTGTTTCTTATAGTCCACCTTACATTCTGGCTAATCTCTTGTATCAACATCAGGTTTGGAGGTTGTATTTTTCAAGCATCCAGCAAGGTGACATCCCAGACTCACTTTTAAAAACTGCCTAGCTCCATCTCATGCTCATGAACCCTCCTCCATTTCCTTATAAAGTCACTTAGAAACAATTCTGAGTGACATGCGTTCTCACTCTATGGCCCAGGTAGTCTTGAAACCCACATCCTCCTACCTCGGCCTCCCGAGTGCTGGATGACAGGGCTCCTGCTCCCACGGCTGGCAGGTCATCACTAATTTTTTTAAAAAAATGTTGTTGATGCCTGGTGAGCACACAATAAAATTGTACACTGTTTCAGGCCCTCTGGAGACAGAGGTAGGGTGATCTCTTGAGTTCAAGGCCAGCCTGTTCCACATAGAGAGTTGCAGGCCAGCCTGGTCTACATGGAATTCAAGGTCAGCCAGGGATACATAGTGATAATTTATGTCAAAAAGAAATAAAAAAAAAAAAAAACAAAAAACAAAAAAACCTCCTTGATTTTGTAGTCTAGCCCTCTTTTTTTTTTTTTTTTTTTTTTTTTTGGAATTTTGTGTATAACAGTCACCAAGATTGGCATGTGCTTCTCCCTTTTCTAAAATAAGACTATATTAAAATAAGACTATAGATAATTCTTTCATAAAATTATATGGTTTGCCCTATACTTAAAAAGAATCATGTATCTCTTAGAAACTAAAGAAACTTTTATCATAAGACATTTTAGGCCAGGGCCTTTAGTTGAGCCTTCCTTGATAATTTTCTTAAGTCCCTTCACAGCTATTGATCTAACCAGATTTTCTACTTGAATTAACTTTTCAGGTCAACTAAACCTTAAAATCAATTAGGAAGTGTTTATGAAATTGTCATGTATGTTATTAACCTATATTTTTCCTTTCTTGTAAGCTTTATAGTTTCCACAAAACTGATTGAAATAAGATAGATTTGCAGAATTAGGTATGCAGGGAGAGTGATGGCTACTTATTTTAGATTAGATAACATTGTGCATGTGTGTGTGTGTGTGTGTGTGTGTGTGTGTGTGTGTGAACATGCCCCCCCTCCAATGAGTGCAGTACCCAAGTGACCAGAAGAGGACACTAGACCCCTGTGTCTGGAATTACAGTTGTTTGTGAGCCACCATTGTGTGTGCTGGGAAATGAACAACTGTTTCTTTGAGAAAGCAGCAAGCACTCTTAACCACTGAGCCAAGTTCTCCAGCCCCTGGGGGTGATAATTCCTGATGCATGTTCCATAGCGAGACCTAGTCTGGAGGAATGGCTTGGCTACTTTCCCCAAATGATGATATAGTCAATATAGAACAAAAAGACCCTAGGGAATCTGACCAGTGGAATACTAGGAAAATCTTGAAGATAAGTTATTAAAGAAACTAATTTGCTTATCATTCCCAAGAGAAATAATGCTTTATTGTTGATGGTTAAAGGTTATTTTATGGAAACACTGAGGCCCTGACAACGGGTTTGCGTGCATGATAGTTGTCGTGCTTACAAACATGAGGTAGAAAAGTAAAAGGAACATTGAATTTAGGATTTAGCAAGTATTTCCATTGTATGATCCTTCTCCCCATGCCTTATCCATGGAGAATACATTCTAAGAACCATATGAATGCCAGAAACCACAGATACTATCAAATACTAACGTTATTGTATGTTCCCTATGTGTGCATGGTGTGTTAAAATTTAATTTATAAGTTAGGCACCATGAAAGATTAATGATGGCTAATAATGGGATATGCATGGCAATACACTGTAGCAGAAGTAATGTAGGGGTGATCCTTTCACATATATATATATATATATATATAGCTATAGATATGTACATATGCATGTATGTTTCTATCTATCTATCTATCTATCTATCTATCTATCTATCTATCTATCCATCCATCTATCAAGTCTTTTGATATCTCTTTCTGTTTTATGCTCACCCTTCCTGTGATAGTATGAATTGATACAATGTTTGTGTGCTAAGATGACGTAATGTGAAAGACACACACATTGCGATGCTAGGTGGCTGTTTAAAGGTTATGTGGTAGCAAATACCATGAAAAGCAGCGGTCTGAGAGCAGAGGTGACTAGCAAGTGATTAACATGGGGGAGCATATAGAGCGTGGATGTGCTGGTTAGGGGATGTTCATATTTTGGGTAGGATAAGGAAGGATTGTGCAAGATTTTCATCATGTCACTCGGGATACCATGCAATTTGCAACTTACAAATCATTTGCCTCTAGAGTTTTCTGTGTGGTATTTTAGGATTGTCCCGTGATAACTGAAACTACAGAAAGCAAAGGTATGGATAAAGGGTGATTACTGCTTTCCTCTATTGCAATGTGGTGTTGCCCCCCCCCCAGTCTTATTAGGATTCTACTCACATTTTCATGCTTGCCACAGTTTCTATTCCCAATCATTATTCTCTCTGACATCTCAGCTGACATGAAATAAAGCCTTCCCTTGGCCTATGACGTTTTAGACCTATTCTTTATGGGACAGCTTGAACTGACTGAACTCTGCTGCTTGCTCAGCACTTGTGGCCATATCCAGAGAGGTTTATGACAGTCCGTCCAAGTTTTCCCTCTCTTAAGACAGCTCTTAAAAATTCTATCTAAGGAGGGGTTCCGTTTAGACATACATTCTGACCCTACAGTCTTGTCATTAAATCAGCACTTGGCAAGGCCTTGGTTTAGCTGCTCCCCTCCACCCCAACATGTGAAATTCCACATGAACTTCCTGGTGGACCACACACTGCAGAGACTTCTCCCCAACCCAGCAGGGCCTTCTTAATCATGTCCTCGGACAGCTTCTTCCCCTACCAAAATAGAAAAGTCAAGAGAGACTGTTACCTTCCTGGTCATCTTCAACTAACTTACTGACTGGGGACACTGATGATGTCATGGCTTCCCAGCGAGGTCAGAGCTTCAGAGCCTGAGCTTTCTAGGGGACATGTCTTTGAAGGTTCTATCTTTAATTTCTTCTCTCTCTCTCTCTCTCTCTCTCTCTCTCTCTCTCTCATTCATTTGTTTGTTGTTGTTGTTGACATATCCTGTTTCTGCTTACTGGTTACAGAGGAAATGCACTAACTTCTCCTTTGCTGAGTGTTCTCCTAAGGCCATGAGTCATGGGGCTCCTGAGAGTTGCTACCTCTTACCATTCTACACTGATGGATGGTTTAAAAATACATCAGCAATGCATGGGGGTCCCATCATCAGTATGTTAAACAATAAATAAAAACGTAAGCCACTCCCATCTAGTATAGACTAAACCCTGACTCTCAGCTTGGTTCAGGGCCTCTCTGTTCCCTCACTGCCCTGTAGCCATCAGCTTAACCGGCATGGTTCTTAACGAGCTGTCCTTCTTAAAGAGGCTGCCCCCCCTGCAAACTGTGTTATGTGGTTTCTCTCTGCAAATAAGTAGTTCCTTGTTCAGGTTCAAATCACTTACCTCATTATAGACGATCGTTAGACTTTACCTGTTAATGAAGAAGTCCGTGAGATGACCCCGTGAAGGGCTCTCTACATCACAGAGAAACTAATCAGGAGGGATGTGATATGTCACCAAAGCAGAGGTCAGCACTTGGATCCATTCCGGCCTCCATCACTGTCAGACAAGTAGTCCTTGGGTTTGTAGGGGTTGGGCCATTGGTCTTCTTCTGACTTCCTTCCTGGCAAAATGAGATGGTAATTATAATATTTACTTTCCAGGCTTGCATTTTAAAATATTAATGGGATAGCATACTCAAATGTGTTTTATGAAGTAAAAATATCAGAGAGTATTAGGAAGTCTTCCCCGTGGGCCCTCATGGAGGCGTATGGCAACATACGGCCTTCATTCATGTCCTGATTTGGAGAGTCAGAGAAGACACCAAGGATCCTCCTAGGAGCATCACTGGTGTAAACAGACCCAACCCCACCCTGCTCCATGTTTAAATCTTTCACTGCTGTGAACTTGCATTTTTGACCACAGTTTCAAAAATGTACTCATGAGATATCTATTTATTAATCTTTGTTGACTCCAGCTTAGCTTCTGGCTTCTTGAGTTGGATTTCATCTGCTGCAGTGTTTGTTACTGCTTGCAGCTCATTCTGCTGTCTTCCACATTTTCAATTTAGGTTTCTTTGAATAAAACTTCCGCTGCAAGCTTTCGTGCTCATCGAGGGCCATTTTACCTTTTCTTCACTTACTAATAAAATCCTTAAAAACACTACGATGCATTAGACCTTGTGCCTGTGTCTGCTCCCTGTTGCTGTCCCACAGAAGGGGTGTAAGACTTTGCATGTACTATCACCTCATTGCTTTGTAGTCTTACAAAACCCACAGGGTTTTCAACAATGAATTCTACAGCATCCCTAGTGAGGTCGCTGCTTGTGCCTGGCCCTGGGCAGTGCTTTTTTCTTAGTTTAGACTTTAAGGGATAAGGGAATATGTTCATAGGCTGTATATTGTGGTTCTTTCATGTGTTCTGTGTCTAGTTCCTTTTATGTTCAAAATTTCATTTTATTTTATGTGTATGAGTGTTTGCCTGCATGGATGTCTGTGCATCACATGCATGCAATGCTCACTGAGGCCAAAAGGGGGCACTGGATCCCTTGGAAAAGAGTTACAGGTAGTTGTGAGCCACCACCTAGGTGCTGGGAATTGAACCTAGGTCCCTTCTGCAAGAACAACAAGTGCTCCTAACTACCGAGCCTTTTCTCCAGGGCCCTCAAGTTCATTTCCTCTATCTTGCTAAATCTCTAATCCACAGCACACATATGCATTTAACATGGAAAATAGAGGCGAAACGAATTCATGCTGATTCTTGCTGATTGGTAGAAAAGATGAGGATAACCTGTGTTTGTTTGTGGATTTGGATCAGTGCCCACTGATCTCTGAGTTCATCGTCCCCAGATGAGTTTGATGAGAATGTGACTTCCCTGGAGTGATTTCGTGCAGATACCCCTCAGTTATGAGCGTGTAAAACACAGCCTGGCACGTGCTTTGTCTCCTCAGCCGTCGGGGGGTCACCTAGTTTAATTCTTGTGCATTTTGCTTTTGCCCTCAGCCTGTGATTCATGAATATCACAGTCGCGTGCCTTTTAGTTGCAATTCCCATGTCTTACATGCTTGATTATCATCGTCCTAAGACAGATTCCCAGTGTTTTGTTACCAGTGGACACACAGGACAGACAACATGGGGTCCTTCTTTCCCCAGCATCTTGCATATACTGGATTGTTTGTCTATTTGAACCTGGAGCTGTTTCTAAAGTTGTTCTAAGATTGAAGGTAGTGGCTTCCTTCTGCTCTGTTGCTTGCAAGCCTAAGTCCAGAAAGCACTGAGCATAGAGATTTCTGCTTGTAAAGCCTGAAGGAAGGCAATGGCTGTAGTCTACACTGTGTGTGTCCATCAAAGGCCTGTATCCTGAAGTTTGCTCCCCAGCATATTAGGAGGCAGGTCCTTAGCATCTACCAGGAGGAAGTTAGGTCACAGGGAGCACGCCCTTTAAGGGGAACTGGGACTGTGGCTCCTTCTCCAGCTCTTGGTTTCCTAGCAGCTCCTGCTGGAATGAACTGTGGTGCCAAAGATTCAAAGACTCCAGAGACTATGAACTCAAACTGCACGTGCTCTGAAAGCACATACCCAAATAAGTCTCTCCTCCACTTAAAGATAACTTATCTCAGATTCTCCTCATAGACACAGAAAGCTGGCTCGCAGGAAAGAGGCCAGAGCAGGAGGGATGTTTCCTTTATCTCGGGAACTCAACTCTGAGACATAGTGCTGCTTACCCCCGTTGCAAGCTGAGGACCCCAGCAGCTTCATGGTTCTCTTACACTGTGCATAGATCTTCTGAATGTCCAACTTCTGCAAGCATCTCAGCCCTCCCCTCCATAGGCAGCATCTTCTGTTTGTTTCCAGCTTCTCAGATTCCTCCACCAAGATTCTCTGGGGAAATTGCTTCCATGGCTCTTCCTGGGGACAAAGACATTCTTGGGTCCCAAGTGTCCTTCATGGTGAGCTGCAAACATGCCTGGGATGTATGGACTGAACAGAGACTTTACTGTGCCTAAAAGGAACAGCATATGAAGTAGTTGAAATCAATTCATCACCGCTTTGATCTCTGCCTTGATAGACATGGAACCCAGAGTAGAACCATTTCCAAGAGGCTACGTAGAACTCAGCTCCACAAAAGCCTCGCCTGCGAGCTAACTTTCTGCCTACTAATGATGGGTTTTCCATCTACTGTGTGTCAGGCAAGGTGCCTGGTGATGGGGTTACTGTCCTAAATAACCGTTACAAGAACCACCATGGCTGCTTTGGGTCATGGAGGGAGAAGCCATGTTTAATAGGGTTGGTCTGATGCTGCTTGTATTCAAAAGCTAAATTCTGTACCCTAAGGTCTAATTGCTCCAAGACTAGCCGATCCTCATGGATACCAGCTTTTGTTGTATAAACCTTGCCCCTCTGTCCCAAGTTATCTGAAATTGGTTAATAACGATCCTACAGCCTGTAGCTGGGCAGAAGGGAGGACTTCATTCCCCAGGCTTGGGGTCTGAGACAGAGACCACAAGGGGGAGAAAGGAGGAAGAAGGAAGAAGGTGCCCTGGTTAGGTGGATCATGAGTGCATGGCCCTGAGGACCAGCCAGTTGGAGTAGGCATGGCCCAGGCAGAACATGGCAAATGATATCTCGTCAGGATTAGTGACAGGAAAGTAGACATAATAGCATAGAGGGTTGCTATCTGCCCAGCTCTAGGATGCTAAGGTTTATTATAAATATAAAAGCTTTTCTCCTATACTTGGGGACTAAATGATCTAAGGTGGGGTAGAAACCCCCAAATAATGGGTTATGGGGGTGTGTGCTATCTCAGTGGATATGTGTGCCTGAGGTCCACGGCCTGTGGACTAACTGCATCAGCATGGATGAGGCAGATTCAGAGCTAGCACATCTCTCACCCAGAAAACCGCAGTGTGGTTCATAGTGACTCCTGCCTCCGGCTTACTCATCTGTGGCTGGAAATGGCAACGCCAGCATGCCCAGAACCTGGTTCTCTTTCTTTGCTATTAACTCTTCTCAGGAATGGCAGAGTGAAGACAAACCACCCAGAAACACTTCTTAGAAAGTACACCAGAGAATGACTTACTTTTTCTCCAGCCACCAGACAAAAACACTTTGACTTCACCTGAATTAAAAAAAAAAAAATCGGAATAAAACCCCTGGTACTAATAGAGAAATGCCTGTTGGCCAAATTCACATGAGGTTCCAAAATGAATTTCCATGCATGCAGGCTTTACGAAAGTGGAAAATGCCCTTCCTTTTCATTCTTTAATTTTATTTGACTATTACAGGGGGGAAATTAGAGTGTGTGGAATGTAGAAATTGAATTATAATCCAGTACAATGACTTCTCTTTGCAGAAAGTCAAATGCTGTTTGCATTTAAGCTGGTGTGCTCCTTTGGGATCCTTATAAAGATTTTACCCTTTCTTTCTCATATACTTTTCAAATTAAATCTTTGCCACTTAATTCAACTTTAGTAATTTTCCTTTCATGCAGACGGAGCTATTGCAGCAATTAGACTCTCCGAGATGAAAGTAGGCCATGCATTTCCAAAGACAGTTTGGAATTCACAAAGAATGACTAGAACTTACTAAAAAAAAAAAAACAATCACACGGGCATTTGAGGGAGCTGGCTTACTATGCAGTAGGGCTACAGAAGGAAACGCAGCAGAGTTCACTCCCTGCCCTGGTCTGAAATATGTGTGACCATGGTATCTCCTAAAATAGAACTTTGATCCACCAATAACTATCAAAGAGAAACAAAGTAAGCCAACCATTGATACAATAAAGACATTTTGTGTGATGCTGTCCCAACAGAAGCAAACCCATACTCAACTACAAATGCAACAAAGATAGCTGGGGATTTACATTAGAAATTGTGAGGGGCAGGGAACTCAGTATCAGAAGGGGAGACATCAAAGGCACAGGACTGGAGAGATGGCTCAGTGGTTAGAGCACTGGCTGCTTTTGCAGAAGACCTGGATTTGTTCCCAGCAATCACATAGTGGCTCACAGCCATCTGTAACTCCAGTTCCAGGGGATCTAATGTCCTTTTCTGGGACCCATGGACTATGCATGTATGTGATGTGCATATATGAGTATGATTCGGGCACACACATACCCATAAATATTTTTAATTAAGCATTAAATAAAGTATATGCCAGTCTGAACCCATATTTGTGGCAGCCATTCTTCTCGTGAAGTCAGCCGATCAGAGCTGTAGAGCGTGCAACATTCATTCTCTTGAGAAGGAGCCGAGCTGAGAGCCGAGCTCATGACTGCACAGATGAGAATTTTCCCGACTGTCCTGGTGGACCTTGTAATGAGATTTGTCCCTTATGAGTCATAGAAATAACAAGAGGCAAGGTCAGACTGCCCAGTCAACTGTGTTGTCGCATTGTGGATATTTTAAGCTCACCATGTTCAAATTTGCTGTTATATTTCTGACTAAGGCTAGAGATTGAACTTAATGGCCTTACGTTAAAAAATGGATCGTTCTATTACATTTAATTATTAAAAACTGAAGTTCTCGTCTTGGGGCAATTTCTGTCATATTTAAGAAATCAACTGAATGTTAGATTTTTCTTCCTAAGCTAAAATTTACTAATTTATCCAACTAAGTGTTATTATGAGTTTCCTGTGTTCTGCGAGTGAGGACTGTGGTGTGTGTGTGTGTGTGTGTGTGTGTGTGTGGTATGTATTGTGTGTGTTGTGTATTGTGGGTGGGTGGGAGTGTGTGTGCATGTGAGTGTGCACGTGTGTGCATGCGTGTATAGGTCACTGGCTTTCTCAGACACTTCTACACTCATATCCATCTCTTAGATTCTCTGTTAATTCCAAAGATGGGAGGAGAAAGACCACTGATCGGAATCATTATGGCCAAATTAATTAAAGCAAGCTTTGTATTCGTGTACAAGGGCTGCCACCCACTAAGGCAGGGTTCGAGAGGTAGCATTGGCAATTAGGGAGACAAAGCTTTTATAGCCCAGGGGTAGGGGTTTCTAAATGGAGAATTTGGTAGGTAAAATAGGTGGAGTTACAGGAGCAGAACAAACAAATTAGTCCTAATGACCTCTTGAAACAAAGCATGATTACTAAGTGGGCTAACAAGGTAGTCATATCAACATGTACTCATGACATGGTAGACATAGCAACAGGTATCATAAAAGGTCTTCACAGGTGGTCATATAACCTTTGAAACAAAGGTAGGGTTGCAAAGCGGTTATAAACAACCCTTTGAAACAAAGACATGATTGCCATGCCTGGAGCAGGCAGAACAGAACCATTTGTAGTTAAGGATACAGATAGGGCATAGCCCAGTCCTTGAGAAACAGAGGTTTATTATAAACAAGAGTGAACCTAGTTTGTCTTTACTGTAAGATGCCGTTTAAGCCTAAGATGGAGGCTCTCCACAGCTTGAGACATATAAGCCATTTGGTAGTGAAACAGTATCATTGAGAACAGTGACTCTCAGGCTCTGTCACTCCGGCTCCCGACCCCCCTTTTGTTCCTGCTTCTGGCTCTTCCCCTTACATTTGAGTTGGTTTGATTACTTTTTGTCAACTAGACACAAACCTATGCAAATCTGGGAAGAGGCAATCCCAACTGAGGAAATGCCTCCACCAGATTATCCTATCGGCCTGTCTGTGGGACATTTTTCTGATTGATGATTGTGATAGGAGGGCCCAGCCCACTGTGGTTAAGAGTGACCTCTGGGCAGGTGGCCCTGGGTGCTCTAAGAAAGCAGGCTAAGCAAGCCCGTCAGCAGCTCTCCTCCATGGCCTCTGTCTCAGCTCCTGCCTCCAGGTTCCTGCCTTGAGTTCCTGTCCTGGCTTCCTTCATTGATGGACAATGGATGTAGAAGCGTAAGCCAAATAAACCCTTTCCTCCCCAAGTTGCTTAGGTCATGGTCTTTACGACAGCAATAGGAAAACAAACTAGAGCAACGCTTGAACAGATCTTTTTCTATTTTAGTTTTTGCTGTACCATGTGGTCTTTAAGCAGTGCCTCATCTGCTGGAAGCTCTCCCTACCTTACTTAATCCTGACTGTATCTCTTATCCCCATTTTATAGATGTGAAAACTCACAATGGCTAATCCTGAAGCCCCTGCTTTATTTGAGAGAAAAGCTCATGACCAGCTAACCTTTTAGGCACGTCACTAGTCTGTGCATACGATTTTTATTTTGGATGCTAGAAGTCAAGCTGGGGGCTTAGCAAATACTTTACCCAGATTCCCCAAACCCAATTCTGCACCTTGTGAATTCTCTCCACCAGTGTAGGGAAGGTTATCCCTATATTGTAGCACACTTAAAATAAATATCCAGCGATAAACGGCATTTCAATCCTGCTCCTGAAATTCAGAGTGTTTTAACATTCACATCCTCTTCACCATCTGCCGGGTTACAACTGTCAGGAAGTTCATATGGCCCTAGATTTCAGCTGTAAAATTAGTGTTATAGTGTATTAATAGACACTGTTTACCCTGAAGTACCAGGAAGTTTCTCCTCCATTCTGTCTAAGCACTTTTTTCCTTACATTTTTGGCTGTTTCATGTTCTCCTCCGGCATGGAGAAGGAATCAACAGTCTGTGTCCTTAATCGATTCCACGCTTTGTTTTGGTTTCTTTGTTGTTGGTTGGTTGGTTTTTTTTTTTTTTTTTTTTTCCGAGACAGGGTTTCTCTGTGTAGCTCTGGCTGTCCTGGAGCTCATTTCCGTGTTTTTAATTTCCTATGATACCATTACTCTGTCATAATTATGGAGTGATATTTAGGATGTGATATTTAGGTCTTGTGCACGCAGTGTCTGTGGAGGTCACAGAAGGTGCCGAATCCCCTGGGACAGGAGTTACAGATGTTGTGAGCTGCTTTTCAGATGCTGGGAATCCAACCTGGACCCTCTCCAAGAGCAGCCAATGCTTCTAACCACTAAGCCACCTCTCCATCCCCTTCCTGTTATGTCCTTAACCAGGTTTCCCTCCACCATTCTGATGTCATGGATTGAGACTTCACACATGTTCATGTTTACCACCAAGGCTAAACTGTTGCTAACTCCTCCTCTTCCCCCTCCTCCTCTTCCTCCTCCTACCCCTCTTTCTTCTCTTCCTCCTCCCCACCACCACCTCCTCAGTTTCTTATACTCGTCCACCTGTACTAATGTTTCAGAGTTATTATAACAAATTACCCTAGGCTAAGCTACTTAACGGACAGAAATGTATTATCCCACAATTCTGGAGGCTTCGGTCTGAGATCAGGGTGTTGCAGGTTTGATTTCTCCTGATGTCTGTTTCCTTGCTTTACAGAAGGTCACCTTCTCATGGTATGCTCCTGATGGCTAACACTAATTGTTGACATGACAGGATCTGGAATCACCTAGGAAATAAACCTGTTCTGTGTCTGTGAAGAAGTTTCTAGACTGGGTTAATTAAGGTGAGGAGACCCACCTTTAATGTAGGACTGCACCCTCACACTGCGAGTCAGAATAAGCCCTTTCTTAATTCACTTTTGCTAGGTTGTTTTGTTTGACAACAAGAAAAGTCGGTACAGTAATCTTCAAGTAGGTTTTCCTCTGTGAGTGTCCGTCATGGTTGCTCATCTTCTTCTGAGGATGACAGGCCTCAGGGTTAGAGAGCCCTGAATACCTTGTTTTCATTTTATCACCTTTGGGGGGGGGGTGCCTAGAGAGTTGGCTTAGCAGTTAAGAGCACTGACTAGTCTTCCTAAAGGACCCAGGTTCAATTCCCAGTACCCACAAGGCAGCACACAACTGTCTGTAACTTCATGGATCCAATACCCTCATGCAGACATAATGCAGACAAAACACAAATGCACACAAATAAAAAAGAAACTGTTTCAAATATTATATAAATATATTTAAAATATTAATATAATATATATTATTTTATATATTACATAATCACTATAAAGTATATATATATACATATATGTTATATATTATATAATTATATATAAACCATATTATATATTATACATTATACATTATGTATTATATATTATATTATATATTATATATTAATTATATATTATTATAATTATATAATATATTAATATATATTATATATTAATTATATAATATATAATATATTATATATTATGTATATGTTATATGTTATATATGTTATATGTTATATTATACATTATCATTATACATTATACATATTATATATTATACATTATACATTATACATTATATATTATCATTATATATTATATTACATATTATATATTATATACTATATATATATATTATATTATATTATATATTATAATTATATGTTGTGTATTGTCTATTGTATATTATACAGTGTATATTATATACAATATTATATATAAATAATTTATAATATAATTGATATAATATATATAATATAATAAATATATTTAAAATAAAATATTAAAAAAACAAAAGTTATAATTTTATCCCCTCTCTAAAGGCCCCCCACTCCAAATTCTCCAGTCCCATTCTGAAGTATTAGGAGTTAGGACTTTAAGGTTTGAATTTTAGGGTATATTACTTGGCCCATAACATGATTCTTTTTCTAGTTTTACTGTCTCCAAATCTATTCTTATTTTCTATTTAATATATGCATCATTCTTGGTGGCAGTTATTCAGAAGTTTTTACTTCTAATCTGTCATATCCGATGTTAACTGGACCGTACTTTGACCTGCATCATCCCTCACATAATCTTCTTAAAAGCAAAAGTACTAATAGTATCTTATTTCCTAGTTAGAAAATTGAGTCACGGGGCAGAATTTCATTACCCCAGGTTGGTCACTAATGAGGACTATGCTTACAGACAGTCACCTTGCATCCATGGAGGACGAGCATCGACAGGCGACATGGGCCTGGTGTGAACATTAGCTCATTTCCTTGTCTGCCTTGAAAGTGGATGGACTCTGCCAAGCGCTTGTCAGCCAGGAAACTCAGGTTTGTAAATCCACTTGGAGAAACTACTGCATGATCTTGGCCTCTATAGTGCATATCAAATCAGTATCAGAATTCCTTAGACTTTATCAGTATAGATTGACTCCAGGACATGAGTGCATGCTTGTGTGTGTGTACACCCTCTGAAAAGCTTTCTGTGCTACAGTATTGAAAATCTTCGATTTGTCATCTGAAATTTCCAGCATATACTTTTATTTAGCATAAATCACCACAAAAGCCGACTGGTTGGAGATTCCATATGGTTACAGGATGATATACTAGCTTGATAATTGTACATTATAAAATAGTACATGTTTTTATCATCAGAGACACGAGTGGTATACAGATGTAAAAGTCCAAAAACTGGAGATTGCCCTGGCTCTGATCTCTATGGAAGTTTCCTGCAGCCTTAAAAATGTATTGCTATTTTATCTTGGGATTGTCACTATCTCTAACTATCCTGTCTGTTCTACAACAGGAATACGTGATTTGGTGAAATCACCTCTACTCTCTCTTCCTTTCCCTCCTCTCTATCTCCCCCACCTTCTCTCTCCCCCTCCCTCCACACATTTTTTTTTTTAAAGTTTTAAGACAGGATCTTATATTTCCAAGGCTGTCTTTGATCTGTTCTCTAAGTACTGTCACACTCTGCTTGTGTTGGGGTTTAGGATTACAAACCTGTGCTGCCACACCCAGCTGACTCTGTGAGTTACTGACAAAGGAGCTCCTTGTGGTGTAGACGGACATAGGGCCAAATCCTTACCTTTGTCACGATTAAAGGGAATCCGAGAAACTTTTTCTTTTAAATTCACCCTGTGTTTGTCTATGGCTTCAGGAATATGAAGGGAAAAAAAAAAAAAAAAAGATCAGATGTGGAAATGCCAGCTTTTCATACCACCTGGCAGCTGGAGTTGTTGAGGAAAAAGAAAGCAGAAAAAAGGATCAGAGTACATGAGGACTGTCCTTTAGACCTATGTCCTGGGGTCAGGGGGAGCTTCAAAGCCCACTCCTAGACTCTTTTACAAAGGGGAATCTGGGCCACACAGGGTTTCACGCTGGGCTTTAGCAGAACAGAACTACACTCTGGGTGCTGCAGTGGGGTCTGCTGATAGGCAGCTGTGGGCGGATCCCTCTGGGCTCCAACTCTGCCTGTTCTGTCTCTCAGTATTCCATCCCCCAGTGATTTCTATCACAGCCGAATTTAGCATCTTTAGATGTGGAAAGGACCCAACCTGCCACTCTAGACACTTCCAATTTTATTGTAGCTGAGACTCACTTAAATGCCACTGGCCATAGGGAAAAAGGAAATAGATGATGTCTCTTCCTTCTACCCAGAGTCAGGTGAGCATCTGCTAGCTGCACCTTCACTGTCCTAGGTTCAGGTGACCATCTGGTAACTGTGATATCACCGTCCTTGGGTCAGGTGACCATCTGCTAGCCTCACTATCACTTTTGGAATGAAAGGAATATTGGGCATGTAAAACTATTTTAGTAAGAGTAAATCCGTGTGTTGTGTGTGTGTGTGTACACGTGTCTTGTTATACTTCTTGTCTCTTCTGTGCCTATTTTACTTTCATGAGTTGCTGGAAATCTAATCTCAAGAAAGGACATTTGAGACATCTGAATTCTGTTGTGAATTTATTGTCCGCTTGCACATCTCTCTCCAGGTGCCGTGGTCCCTCAGTATTGGTGGAGATTGGTTTCAGCAAAACCCCCTCTATCACTAAATATTCAAACCCTTATGTGGTCAAGGCTCCTTCAGAAAACAGTGCAGTGTTTTCACAGAGCATACAGGTGCTCCCGTATACGTTAAATCATTTCAAGAGGACCCGTGGCACCCAGTGTGAAGACTACACTCATTTGTTCCACAGTGCAACTTAAAAAATGTCGACAAGATTTAAAGAGGACTGGAGAGACTCGGTGCAGATACGATTTTTCTTCTAACCTGGTTATTTGAATCTAAGGATATGGAGTCTGGCTGTGAACATAGCACAGCATCATTAGAAAAAGAATGCTGGAAGTCGTATACTATTGCTGAATATTTTTCTTTTTTTAATCTCTCCAAAGAAAACATCACACACACAACACACACACACACACACACACACACACACACATTTTAAGCTTCATTCGAAACAAGAAAAACAAATTCCTTGCAGAAAGATTGAAGAAACCACCGACAAACAAGAATACGTACTTTGCCCCAGACAAATTAACTCAGGGAGATTAACCTGGAAAGCGCTCCATGGTTTCCATATGACTTCACATGGAAGAAATGACCGCTTCAGAAGTAGATCCTGTCCATACCAGAGCAAGCAGGATGCTCATGGACTGGTGGTCAGCTCCAGCCTTTGTTTTATGAATTCTCTCTACCCCACAAGTCCTCTGTCCCTCCCCTCCTGCTCAGTGCAGAGCACACAGGGCTGTGTCCAACTGCCGCTCAGCAGTGGCTCATCCAGACCCAGTCCTTCTGATCTTCCCATCACGATAACGATCTATAGTCGGGAGCTCAGCCCTGTTGATTCCAGATACAGGCTATTGATTGGTGAGACAATACCACAGCAATTAATCATGGGATAATCATTAATGATGCACCCTTAATTTCTCTTTACTTCTTGGGACCCTGTGGAGTACCCTTTGCCTGTCCTATAACTGATGCAATTGTGGTTGGGAAGACGTACTGTTTAATATGTATTTGTTGAGAAGCAACACGCCGGCTGTGCAAATCAATATTTTTAATACAGGGAATGTTGTAGAGATGAAACTTTCTCTTAGACTCTCAGAATAGGATGATCCATAAGGATATAAATTATTTAGGAGGGCTTCAATGTAAAAGGAGACTCTGAGCTGAAGGCAAAAGGCAATGCATTGACCATTAAAGAAACGCAACAAATCTACTGAGGCAATATTCTTGAAATACGGCATCAAAACAGAGCAGAAAAGCTTCCTTATGGTGTCCTAGTTTGCTTTATGTTGCTGTGATAAAACACTGACCAAGAGCAACTTGGTCAGGATGAAAGGATTTATTGGGCGTGTAGGTTACAATCTGTCATCAAGGTAAACCAGGACAGGAGCCTGGAGGCAGAAACTGAAGCAGAGACTGTGGAGGAAATTCCAGCTAACACAATCTGCCACACTCCAATCCATATGTAGATTCATATGCAGATTTATATGTAAAGGTCGTGAGGCTGGGCAGTCAAAGTGCATCGTCTAAACAGCAAATTCACATGGCATTGGTGGTTGAAACCAATTACAGAAGAAACTAGTTCCTGTCTTTTTATAAGGCTAGGGAAGAACACACTATTCTCTCTCTCTAATAAATACCACTGTCACGGCTAGGCTGCCCAGCTGTATAACTCAGAGAACAGTGTGCTTCAGAAAGCCTCGTTAGTTCCTAAGGTCCCCGCGCGCCACGCATGCACGCAGGCACATTCACACACACTAGCTAGACTTCCAGAAGTGCTTCTAATTTATTTGTGTGGCCACAGGAAAGGAAACACCCCTGACCTCTTTTTTGTCACCCCTACAAGAATAATAAGCATTGCGAATAGATCATTCATATGTGTCCTCTCCTCCTTCCACAAGGATCATAAGCGTCTTGACGAAGCAAGCCTCCATCAACTTGGCTATTCCTTTAAAAGTCCTAACACTCCAAAAGCAGCCACATGTTTAAGAACTGGAGCTTAGAGACTCACAGGTAGGGGGCGCACAATTCAGTCCATAAGCTTCACTACCCACATCTCTCACAATGTTTACCAAGTCTCCTGAGATCAAGGGCAGGAGACAAAAGACATTCATCAGTTCCTTCTGTTGCTTAGTTAACAACCAAATTAATAACAGTTAACTTAAATTGAGAGTTTATTGCTGGCTAGACACTAGCTAGGCTAAGAAGCAGAATCTTAGTGGACCAATATGGCGAACTGGGGCAACCTGGGGCGATGATGCAATGGCTACCCAGAATGCCATGGGACCATGCCAGTGGTGTATCTCAGTGGCTCTGTGCCCTACTTGGTCCAGCTTTTTACTACAGATTCAGTACCTTTCCAGGAAGAAGGGCTCCCACCTTTGGCCTGTCTGTTAGCTCTGGTCTCTGAGAATAGAAGCCCTTTGTAGTAAAGGTCAGAGTCCCCCCAGACTCAATGCACATTAGCGGTATAGTGGTATTAGGCGAGAGGTGTCTTCAGTCTCCAAGAATAAAAGAGGACCCTAAACACCACACGAGGAGAATTGGAGAATGACAGCAACGCTTCCAGGTGTCTGACAAATAAATTAGTGGCAGAAATAATGACTTTGGAAATAGGGGCCATGTGCAGGGAAAGAGTGAGAGGGTTTCAGAACCTCAACCTACACCTTAACCTTTGCTGTTACGATGTGGAACAAACGGTTCAGATGTAGAGAAAATCACTTAGTTTCTTGATACTAAGACAAAGTATCACTGAAAAATGCAATTAAGGAGCCACCTCTAGCTTCAGGTGCTTGTGGCTGTTGAAAACTTTTTTCTAAGCAACATTCTCCACACAAA
Source organism: Mastomys natalensis (assembly GCA_021653895.1). Classification (NCBI taxonomy): domain Eukaryota; kingdom Metazoa; phylum Chordata; class Mammalia; order Rodentia; family Muridae; genus Mastomys; species Mastomys natalensis. Next base: position 805,814 of record JAJTUV010001265.1, read on the forward strand.
TCCCAATGGTCGTACCTACAGTTAAGGTCTTGCTGGGGAACTACCGCCATCAGATGTTGTGTCTGGTTTGGTTGAATAGAAGGAAGCTAACACTTAGGAAAGAGGAGTATAAATGTTTCCCACATGGCTTCTTCCCTGAAATTAGGGACCAGAGCTCTGGATTGTGTGTCCTAGGCCTTCAATCCTGAATTCTACTCTGCATCCAGAAGGCTTTTACAACCCAGAAACATCTCCCAAACATGCTGCCTGCATATCGAAGACTTCTTAGGACACACTAAAGCATGATTCCCTTCTTCAAGGGATGCTTGAATTTCTGATTTTATGGTGCCTCGCCTCAAAGAAGGGGCTTAACTTATTTCACTTGCACATCAGAGAGTTATAGCCTCAAGATCCCCAATCCAATAGATCCAAAGCTTTCAGCCATAGCATCTGTATTTCTTTTTACCAAATATCTCATTTGCAAAACTACTAACTAAAAGGGATCTATAACCACAGTAAGATTATCTACTTAAATGTAGTAAATATAGAATTTGAAACAATAAGATCTGTATGGGAAAATAGCCATCTGGGGAACCTACACTGAGTTTTAAAGTTTAAAACTAAGGAGGCCAGTGCCGGGCAGTGGTGGCACATGCCTTTAATCCCAGCACTTGGGAGACAGAGGCAGGCGGATTTCTGAGTTCGAGGCCAGCCTGGTCTACAGAGTGAGTTCCAGGACAGCCAGAGCTACATAGAAAAACCCTGTCTCGAAAAACCACCACCCTACCTCCCCACCCCCCAAAAAATAAGGAGGCCAGAGCAAGAACAGGACATAGAGAAATCTGGAACTTGTTAGAAGTGCATGCTGGGAGGTGGGGTTGACTGGTTGCTCTGGGTTTTTTGTTTGTTTGTTTTTTTTTGTTTTAGAATTATTAATAGAATTTATTCATAGAAGGGTTTTAGCTTTGTAGGAGAAATGAATAGGAAGTATAGGAAACTCTCATATATCCTGCCACAGTCAGCCCCTCCCAGTTTTCTGGATTATTAAATACTGTGATTCTGTGGTACATAGTTATAGTATATGAGCCAATATTGGTATATTATCACTGACCAAGGCCCATAGTTTGTATTGTGATGGACAGTCTGTGGGGTTTTGGCAAATGTCTATTACATGTACCTATCATTAAAGTGTCATCTGGAATAGATTCTATGCCCTAAAAGTTCTCCTACATCCTTAGCCTTTCTTCCTTTGAGTTCTTCAAGAAGTCTTAGAGTTTATTGTTCTATATTTAGGTATATGACCTGAATTTGTCTGTATTTTCCTCTTGCTAGTGAGTTTTATATTGCTGAACACATGTGCTATATAGACAAACATGCGGGTAAAATATTCAAACACATAAAAAGTTTAGATTGAAATATAAGAGAAAATACAACTATAAGTAAGTCCAATAGTTAATGAAAACAGAAAAACTTAAAATCAAATTAAACCAAAAACACTTCCAATTAAAATTTGTGTGAATGCAGCAATACAGTACTTTGAAGGAGATTAATAACCTACCATGTTATCATTTATCACCGTAGCTACAAAAGGAACCTTAAGCTAAAAAAATTTAACAAGTTAGGACTTAGCACTTGCCACAAGAGAGTAATTCATAATTTATCCTTTAACCATATAATTTTAAACTTTAATAAAATATGTGAGCAGCCATTTTCAGTCAATGAACAATAGGCAGCTCAATAGTCAGTTCTGGTCTTTGAGAACAAAGACATCTACACAGTAAGCCCCACATTGACTCCGGTCTTTGGTTTCAAGAACTCCAAATGTCAGGAATTGGGGAGCAGATCATATCTTGTCATGGTTTGTATCTTCAGTGTCTCCCTACGACTCAGGTGACTTAGACTCCATCTAATGGCACTGTTGGGAGGTGGTGGGATCTAGGAAGTCTAGCGGAGAAGAGGGGTCATTTGGGCATACGTGTGAACTTTATATTGGAGCCGTGGCTCCGCCCTCTCTCTTCCTCGCTTTGCTGGGTCCTCCTTGCTGTGCTCCACTTTGCCACAAGCCCACAAAGACCGGGTCAAGCAAACATGGGACCTCTGAAACCATAAGAAAAGCAAATCTTTCCTCCCGTGGTTTGGATGACAATGTCCCGAATAAGTTTCAGTATTTGATCAGTCGGTTCCCAATTGGTGAAGGGCTTTGAGATTACAGATCCTCACCCTATTTCCAACTCTGTCTCTCTGCTTTGAGGTTCCATGTGAGTGTATGGGCTTACAGCTTTCTGCTCTTGTTACATGCCTGCCGCATACCTACCTACCTACCTCTTATTCCTCTGGACCCATAAGCGGAATAAACTCTTTTGTAAGTTGCTCTCTGTCATGGTCTTTTATCAGGGCAATCCAGAAGTTGTTATAACAAGTACTTTGCTATCATAACGGACAGCTGACATATTTGTCACATAATCAGAAGCAGTGTGGTAACAGGCAGAAGAAAAAAAATCCATCTGCCTTCAAGGAAGAAAATATCCATCCACCTTCAGAGCTACTAGTGTAACAGGTCACTTAAACTGGGGCTCACATTAAGAGCTTCGGAAATTTGCATTGACAAACCATAGAGACTTTGAACACACATCAAGTTGAATATATGTATTATGAGATTGGAATTGCAAACGGGTCTGTAAACCTTTTTAACCACTCTCATAATTTTATGCACATAAAACCCATTAGGATTTATCTAAATAATTTGCATATTCTTGTCTATCCATCTGTTTTTTTGTTTTCCAGACTGTTGAAGAATCATTTCCCCAGGTTTTGAAAATAATTTAACAGATCTTTCAGAAATAAATCTTGATAGTGGATGCTCCTTGTTTTCTAAATCTATAAGTATTTTACTTTTAGTCCTACACCTAGCTACACAGAATGCTGAATTGGACATTGGAACTATCTTCTTAGGATGCTTTTTATGATGCAGTATGCTTCCTGGAAGCATGAAATGTTTTTAAAGCTTGCAAAATCCTCCGTCATTATCATTCAAAAACATTTCCTCTGATTTTTTTTTCTCAGTTTCATCCTTTCAAGACTCCACTCATCAACACATTAAGGGTCCTCCTTCCATCACCTTGTTTTTTAACTACTCCTATTCCTCCTCCACTTTCTCTCTTAGTTAAACACTGGCAAACTTTTCCTGATGTCCCCCTCTCTTTGGCTGTGTCTGCTGAGCACACTCATTGCATTTTGATACAATTATACCCTCACAGATCCATTAATGCTTGGCATCTCTGCATTGTAACACTTATAGTTGCCACTCTACAGTCAGTCTTATTGCTCCATCCACAGGCTTGGTGCCCTCAACTCAGTGTCTACTGGTTTTGTGATTCCCACACAGATTGTTTTCTCACCTATGTGGATTTTCTGCTCCTAAGCCACATCCCATTTTGACTTTTTAGACCTAAGTGGAAAACCTTCATTCATAGAGTAGAGTGTATTTTGTTCTGAAGAGAATTCTGCCTCTCATTGTCTAGTATTCCCATGAGACAGAATCACAACTCTCCAGGTACACATTCACCTTCCATCAACTCGCATCTAATAGATAACTTTGTATTCTAGATACTTACAGTGCTTTGTATCTAGGTCATTCATGTCTTCTAAATCTATCTATCTATTGATCTATCTATCTATCTATCTATCTATCTATCTATCTATCTATCTAATCATTTATCTATTTATATCATCTATCATCCATCACCTATATCTATCTATCTATCTATCTATCATAATCATTTATCTATTTATATCATCTATCATCCATCATCTATTATCTATCTATCTATTGATCTATCTATCTATCTATCTATCTAATCATTTATCTATTTATATCATCTATCATCCATCACCTATTATCTATCTATCTATCTATTGATCTATCTATCTATCATCTATCTATCTAATCATTTATCTATTTATATCATCTATCATCCATCACCCATCATCTATTATCTATCATCTATCTATCTAATCTATCTATCTATCTATCTCTCATCTCTCATCAGTCTGTCTGTCTATCACCTATCTACCTACCTATCTTTCTATCAGTCATCTATCTAATTATAAAGTACTTCAGAAAAATTAAAGCAAAATTAGTGGGTCAAAGTATGTCTCGGGGAATCACTCGTTGAGAAGACTGCAGTTGAACAAAGACTTGAGAAAGAGGAGGAGCCAGACACATGGAAGGGAAGGATGGACTTCCAGCAGCAACAGAGGCAACAGCAGATGTGAAGGTCCTAAGGCAGAAGCATGCTTGGCACCAAGAAATCAACACAGTTGGATGGGAAGGAGCACGGAGGAGAGTGGCAGGAGATGAGGTGAGAAAAGAAATGGAATCAAATCCTTAAGGCTTTATAGACAACTTAAGGGTGTTGGAGTTTACTTTGTATCAGATGGACAGGCATTGGAGACTTGGTGCTAAAATGGATTGTATCTGTCTTGGGATTCAACAGGATTGCTCTGGATTCTGTATTAAGACTAAACTGAAGAGAGAGAAAAAAAAAAAAAGCATGAGGAGAACACAGTGGTTCAGCAGCTTTGTGCAATCCTGCACCAGTGGAACTCAACAGAAGCAATTAGATTCTGGATGTAGTCTGAAGGCTGAGCTGACAGATATGCTTTGGGAAGAGACTGGAGGACGACAAAGGATCCAAGATGGCTCCGTGTTCTAAGCAGCCAGCAGGATGGACTTTTTGAGATACCAAAGTCTGCTGGAGGAGCAGATATTGTAATGGAGGAGGATGAGAAATGATAAATTTTGAGCATGAGTTTGAGACATTTATTAGATGTACAAAGAGAGATGTCAAATAATTAGTCAGATATATGGATGTGAAGTTCAAGGAAAGGTCTGGGCTGAAGAAATCAACCGGGAGTCATCAGTACATTTTAGTATCTAAATGCATGTGTGACTGGTTGCAATTATCTTGTGACTGGATGGATAAGCTGGTTGAGGTTGGAGGGACTGAGAACTAAAGTGTTGGACATTCCAACATTAAGGGTTTGGGGGGGGGCAAGGAAAGGTCAGAGAGACTGAATCTGAATAGTCATAGCTATGGAAAGGAAATATAAGAAGCCCAGCAAGCAAGTGGGTCAAAGATGAGATAATATCTAACTACAGTGAGTGCAGCAATATGGTCGGGTATGAGGAGGATTAAGATTTAACTTGACTGAAGAGGGTTCACTAGAACACAAGAGAAGAGAGCACGGACAGCGAATCTAAATGAGCTGAGCTGTAAAACTCACTGCACTTTAAAGGGGAGCAAAGAAATGAAGTGCTCTTTGGGGGCGCATGTGAGAGTGAGAGACAGTTCTGCCTTTTAAGTAGGAGAAACTATAGAATGTTCTATGGGGATGAAAAGGGGCAATTTTGAAATCATATCCCTGAGTAGGAAGGAGGTAGGCAGGATCCCAGGGTTACATGCAGATAAGGGTCTTGGGTGGCCAGCCCTTAGCATCACAATAGACAGTAAAAGCAAAAATCTCAACAGGTGGGTTTCCCAAATACAATTTTTTTGTTTCTCTTCCTTCCTTCCTTCCTTCCTTCCTTCCTTCCTTCCTTCCTTCCTTCCTTCTTTCCTTCCTTCCTTCTTTCCTTCCTTCGTTTCTTTTTTCTTCTTTCCTTTTTTATTTCTTTTTCCTCTTTCTCTTTCTTTCCTTCCTTCCTTTTCTTTTTCTTCCTCTTCCTCCTCCTCCTCCTTCTGCTCTAGTACTGACTGCTTTATTCAAATAAAGCCCCAACTTTTCTCCATGACACAACAGTGCTGTCTAAGCCAAGGTTCCACTTCCTGAGAAATTTGCTCAGTCCATTCCCTTCTTAGGATGCTTTTTATGATGCAGTATGCTTCCTGGAAGCATGAAATGTTTTTAAAGCTTGCAAAATTCTCCGTCATTATCATTCAAAAACATTTCCTCTGATTTTTTTTCTCAGTTTCATCCTTTCAAGACTCCACTCATCAACACATTAGGGGTCCTCCTTCCATCACCTTTGTTTTTTAACTACTCCTATTCCTCCCCGACTTTCTCTCTTATTTAACACTGGCAAACTTTTCCTGATGTCCCCTCTCTTTGGCTGTGTCTGCTGAGCACACTCATTGCATTTTGATACAATTATACCCTCACAGATCCATTAATGCTTGGCATCTCTGCATTGTAACATTTATAGTTGCCACTCTACAGTCAGTCTTATTGCTCCATCCACAGGCTTGGTGCCCTCAACTCACTGTCTACTGGTTTTGTGATTCCCACACAGATTGTTTTCTCACCTATGTGGATTTTCTGCTCCTAAGCCACATCCCATTTTGACTTTTTAGACCTAAGTGGAAAACCTTCATTCATAGAGTAGAGTGTATTTTGTTCTGAAGAGAATTCTGCCTCTCATTGTCTAGTATTCCCATGAGACAGAATCACAACTCTCCAGGTACACATTCACCTTCCATCAACTCGCATCTAATAGATAACTTTGTATGCCTTGAACATCTAGATACTTACAGTGCTTTGTATCTAGGTCATTCATGTCTTCTAAATCTATCTATCTATTGATCTATCTATCTATCTATCTATCTATCTATCTATCTATCTATCTATCTAATCATTTATCTATTTATATCATCTATCATCCATCACCTATATCTATCTATCTATCTATCTATATCTATTATCTAATCATTTATCTATTTATATCATCTATCATCCATCATCTATTATCTATCTATCTATTGATCTATCTATCTATCTATCTATCTAATCATTTATCTATTTATATCATCTATCATCCATCACCTATTATCTATCTATCTATCTATTGATCTATCTATCTATCATCTATCTATCTAATCATTTATCTATTTATATATCTATCATCCATCACCATCATCTATTAATCTATCTATCTATCTATCTATCTATCTATCTATCTCTCATCTCTCATCAGTCTGTCTGTCTATCACCTATCTACCTACCTATCTTTCTATCAATCATCTATCTAATTATAAAGTACTTCAGAAAAATTAAAGCAAAATTAGTGGTCAAAGTATGTCTCGGGGAATCACTCGTTGAGAAGACTGCAGTTGAACAAAGACTTGAGAAAGAGGAGGAGCCAGACAATGGAAGGGAAGGATGGACTTCCAGGCAGCAACAGAGGCAACAGCAGATGTGAAGGTCCTAAGGCAGAAGCATGCTTGGCACCAAGAAATCAACACAGTTGGATGGGAAGGAGCACGGAGGAGAGTGGCAGGAGATGAGGTGAGAAAAGAAATGGAATCAAATCCTTAAGGCTTTATAGACAACTTAAGGGTGTTGGAGTTTACTTTGTATCAGATGGACAGGCATTGGAGACTTGGTGCTAAAATGGATTGTATCTGTCTTGGGATTCAACAGGATTGCTCTGGATTCTGTATTAAGACTAAACTGAAGAGAGAGAAAAAAAAAAAAAGCATGAGGAGAACACAGTGGTCTCAGCAGCTTTGTGCAATCCTGCACCAGTGGAACTCAACAGAAGCAATTAGATTCTGGATGTAGTCTGAAGGCTGAGCTGACAGATATGCTTTGGGAAGAGACTGGAGGACGACAAAGGATCCAAGATGGCTCCGTGTTCTAAGCAGCCAGCAGGATGGACTTTTTGAGATACCAAAGTCTGCTGGAGGAGCAGATATTGTAATGGAGGAGGATGAGAAATGATAAATTTTGAGCATGAGTTTGAGACATTTATTAGATGTACAAAGAGAGATGTCAAATAATTAGTCAGATATATGGATGTGAAGTTCAAGGAAAGGTCTGGGCTGAAGAAATCAACCGGGAGTCATCAGTACATTTTAGTATCTAAATGCATGTGTGACTGGTTGCAATTATCTTGTGACTGGATGGATAAGCTGGTTGAGGGTTGGAGGGGACTGAGAACTAAAGTGTTGGACATTCCAACATTAAGGGTTTGGGGGGGGCAAGGAAAGGTCAGAGAGACTGAATCTGAATAGTCATAGCTATGGAAAGGAAATATAAGAAGCCCAGCAAGCAAGTGGGTCAAAGATGAGATAATATCTAACTACAGTGAGTGCAGCAATATGGTCGGGTATGAGGAGGATTAAGATTTAACTTGACTGAAGAGGGTTCACTAGAACACAAGAGAAGAGAGCACGGACAGCGAATCTAAATGAGCTGAGCTGTAAAACTCACTGCACTTTAAAGGGGAGCAAAGAAATGAAGTGCTCTTTGGGGGCGCATGTGAGAGTGAGAGACAGTTCTGCCTTTTAAGTAGGAGAAACTATAGAATGTTCTATGGGGATGAAAAGGGGGCAATTTTGAAATCATATCCCTGAGTAGGAAGGAGGTAGGCAGGATCCAGGGTTACATGCAGATAAGGGTCTTGGGTGGCCAGCCCTTAGCATCACAATAGACAGTAAAAGCAAAAATCTCAACAGGTGGGTTTCCCAAATACAATTTTTTTGTTTCTCTCCTTCCTCCTTCCTTCCTTCCTTCCTTCCTTCCTTCCTTCCTTCCTTCTTTCCTTCCTTCCTTCTTTCCTTCCTTCGTTTCTTTTTTCTTCTTTCCTTTTTTATTTCTTTTTCCTCTTTCTCTTTCTTTCCTTCCTTCCTTTTCTTTTTCTTCCTCTTCCTCCTCCTCCTCCTTCTGCTCTAGTACTGACTGCTTTATTCAAATAAAGCCCCAACTTTTCTCCATGACACAACAGTGCTGTCTAAGCCAAGGTTCCACTTCCTGAGAAATTTGCTCAGTCCATTCCCAGCTCTTAGATGGTATCTGGGACTAATGATATGCTGGCCTCTGGTTCTCCATTCCTTCTGACTCAGCCTTGAAAAAAGGTTCTTTAATGGAAGTGCAATCAAGAATGGAGATTATCTCCATTTTTCAAAAGCTAATAAATAAATTATAGAAATAATTGAAAAAGCAACCAGAGCACTTGAAGCATAAAACTGAGGGTAGCTTTCAAAGTTCGGTATTTTTTGCCACCAGGTTAGTGGAGCCAGCATCTGGAATGGTGGGGTGAGAACTTAGGAAGAGTTGACGCTCTAGAAAAACAGCTAGAATCCACTTCTTCCAGAGTGCAATGAATCCAAGCGCTTGCAGAAACTGTCACAGTCAGTGGAGTCGAGCATCTGGATATTAGTAAGCAGTCCGGTGAGCTTCCTGCTTTCTACTTCCTCATTCCAGGTGGCCTTTTGCCTGCTTCCCGTAGCCCTGAAAGCCAAACTGAGGTAGCTGAAAAAAAAAAAAAAACACATTCAACTCTCAGCCACAAGAAGACACAGAATAGTTCTGAGCTCCCCGCAGCTACATCCCAGAGGACTGTCTCTACTTGACCTGAATGGCAGCTCCCTCCAAGTTCTTTTCTCGGCTGCCTTTATTGGATCTCACTCAGAATTGGTTCTGTACAAACTGTTTCACACCTGAGGCATTTTTCAAAACAACCGCAGCCGCCTGAGGGGGAAAGGGCATTTGAAAGGAAGAACGGACTGGCTATGTCTTTCTTTTTTTAAAAAAATTTCAGTTATGTGTGTTTGTTAGTCTATGTGTGGATATGTGCACATAAATGGAGGTGCCTGAAGGGGCCAAAAGAAAGTGTTGAATCGAATGAAGCTGGAGACACAGGTATTTGTGAGCCCCGACATAGATGCTGGGAACTAGATGAGCTCCTCTGAAAGCGGAGAAGCAATCCCAGTCACTGAGCCATTTCTACAGCCCTGGATCAGATCTTAAAAGGAAAATTTTAAATGACATAGTCACTGTGAGGTCTGAAAAGCTCTGACACATTCTTGGGGATGCAGAAAACCGCCTTCAACTGTCCCAGGGATAACCTCAGGAGACCACCATGTCTCACCTCTGGATGACTTTGAGCCTTTGGGCAGGCAGTAAGTGATGGCTGAATAGAGTCCTGAAGTGCACGCTGCAGTGTGGACAGTCCCCAGTGTATAAATGTGAGATCAATGAATTACTAGCTGATCATCCAGCTAGTGGAACAGAGATCTCAGTGGCCACTCGAGACAGAAGAGAGGCTTTGAAGAATGACCTTCATACAAACCACTAGCAACAACATGAAACCCCGGAACGGGGAGGTGTGACATCCCAAGTGTGTTAAATGCACACACACACACACACACACACACACACACACGCACACACACACACCATGCATAGAAATTCAGGAAGATAATACATTTACACAAGGGGGGAACTGTATCACTTGAAGCCATTCCCAGGGAAGCCTAGACTTCATAGAAAAAGATTTTAAATGAATGACTACAAGTACATTCAAAGAACTAAAAGAAACTACATACAAGAAGTTAAAGGAAAGTATTAAAGCAACATTTGCCAGACAATAAACATCTGTAAAGAAATGGAGATTTTAAAAAGGGAAACAAAGAGACAGTTTGGAGTTTATAGTACAATAACTGAAGTGATGTCAGATGTGCTTGATAATGGAATAAAACAACAAAAAGGAAAAAGAAGTCAAAATTGAGAGGAAAAAATAAACCTAACCAGCAACGAGTATAAGGAAGATATTTATTGAGTTTTATAAGTCACGTGGTCATAAGGACTAAGAAATTTCATAGTGTGATGTCTCCAAATTGGAGACCCAGGAAATTCAGAGGTAAAATTCAATTGAGTCTGAGACTATAAGGGGCCAGTGGATTGAATCCCAGAGACCAAGGGCAATAGAGACGGAAGCTCTGATGCCACAGAATGGAAGGATTGCCTGGGTCTAGCAAGACCACCCATACTTCTCCCATCTTTTTGTTCTCCCTGGGCCCTCAAAGGATTGAGTTACACCAGCCTACCAGTCATAGCCTCTTTAAGAAGCAAACGTACAGGCCCAGCCAGAGATAATGTTTTACCAGCTGTCTGGGTGTCCGTGAGTCCAGTCAAATTGGCAGATAAAATTGAACATCAGAAGTGGATACTGTTGGTTGCCTTTCAGCATCCCTTCCCCAGAGTTCACTTCCGCTTCTCTCTCTTCACAGTGTACTGCGTGTACTGCTTGGGGAACATCAATACATGCTACACACTTCTGGAGCTGTAGTAAATCCAAGCGAGAGGTGTATTGATGTTGTGCAGGTCACATGTCTGTGAAACTTCATCATACAAACTTACATGACAAAGACGTCCCTTCAGGTTGGACAACCACTGGCTATCTTAGACTCTAAAGCCTAAGTATAAGCCAGTGGGCACGCAATTAAATATTGTCCTAGCCATACAAACTTATTCAAATTACCCTTGGGACAAGAGGATAGAAGTGACAGATTGGTGTGAATGTTGTCCTGACCAGATAGCTCCATGCTTCCTTTCAAGGCAGCGTGTCTCAATGGTACAAATCTCAGAACTGTTGCAGCATTGTGTCCCTTGAGAATGGGGGTGCCAAGCCAGGCTCAAGCTGCGGGAGTGATACGTGCACATGTGCTGATTAAATACTTCAAATTGTTTCTGTCTCCTACTTATACCTGATCCTAGTGCCACATTAATTTATTTAAGAGTATCTAAGACTCCTGATTTAAAAAAAAGTTCAGTTGATATCAAAATGTGTAAATTTCCTCATCCATCCCCATTTTCCATATTCACAACCTGGAGATGCATTCCATTTACAAGTCACTGTGTGTTAGCCCTTAAGGTTTAAATCTATCTAGCTATAGTGAGCTATATCTAATTTTCTTCTCCTTCCACACTTTTTCTTGTCTGGAATCATGTCACATAAATCTGTGTGACTGGGTTAAATAAATTCTTAATTTTGCTAATGGATTGTTCCCAGTTCTAGCAATGCTATCAAGGTAAGGGTTTTAAGTTGACCCTGATAAATGCCATTGGTTGGTATTATAATGCCAGGATAGCATTATTTTTAAAACCATAGCTTGGGACCAGAGAAGCATTCTTGTTTTGGTCTGCAAGGCTAAGTCTGAAAAGTGAGCTATGATTTGAGGCATTGCAGGGTTCTCAGACTTAGGATACATACAAGTCACTGGAAGCCACTGTTAAAATGCAGATTGGGGTTCTGGGGAATATTATATTTCTATATTTTAATAGGATCCCTGGGGTGATGCCTAGTCCATAGGGGATCTTTTAATAATTGAGGGAAAGGAGTGCATTATCATTAGAAGCAGGTTGATGGATGCCAAGGTCAGGTGGCAGCAGAGACAAGTGGGCCTACAGAGAGCAGCTAAGAGTTAATATAACACGAACTTTCGAGGGCAGAGAGGCACGTCTGGTCAAGAATGTCCTGCTCTACCTGAATGAAATCAAACATGGACAACCATGACCTAAGAGTGACCTCCCCAAACGAAAGTCATCTCCCTTTGTCCTTCCATACCTGAGCCAGTTCTAAGACCTAGACACAATGACAGAGAAGAGATGGCCTCAGAGAAAGGAGCTGTCACATGAGGGAAAGTGGGGTGATATTTTGGACTGCATCTTGGTCCCTCACATAGAGAAAACTCTGCACAATAAACAAATATGGATCTTCTAAGTCTTGAAGCACCAAAACTAAAGGGAAGTCCAGGAAAACTTCCCTTTCTCCGAGGCATCAGATCAATGTTGTGAATCACGTCCACCCTTCATGCATACTACTGCTTTTTCAAACAGAGAGTCAGTAGTTTTAAAATTGCAATAGCAGGTGCTAGGCAGCACCAAGAAACAAAACAAATGTAGAAACAGCTAAATTACAGAGAAACCGCTCCAAGATGCATTATAAAGTAACCGGAGCAGAGCGAAGCCATGAGAGATACGTTCGGCATTGGCAAGAAGAGAAGGAAGTCCCACCACTTGGGATTGAGCTCGGATCCTTCAGCTGTGCCTTCAAAGGAGGAATTCTTGGTCCTGTGCCTATGCTACATTCTGTCTTATTTCTGTCATATAATTGATTGTTTCTGGACCCTCTGTACTTCCTAACTTGGCAGATCAGACAGAAGCCAGCTCACAATGTTTATCTCTGGTTGTATAGCCACCTGGTGGCACATGCCAGATAGTCTGTCATTACCAAATTCCATGACTATGTCAAGATTTGGGTTCCATCTTTCCTGTGGATGAAGAAATAAGCACATCATTACTCTATCACAGACATCTCTACTGTCTTGGGAATTGATATGAAGACTCTCCCATTAGGATTTGCTTTACTTAAAGTCTACACGACATCCTCCCTGTCCACAGATGCTGTATGGGACCACTGCCTGGACCTGCTGTAGGATTCTTTCTTCTCCTTGGGGACACTCAAAGCTTGAAAGCATCCAGCCCACTGAGTAAACGGCTCAGAACAACATCTCTCACGGATCTCTCACACAGTTGTTACTGTTGAAGCTAAAACTCAGTTGATTTTGCAAAGGTTTCTAGTTGCTCTCCACTGTATAACACGCTTTTCAAAGGCATCCAAGTCTAGTGAATTTAACTGGGACCTGAAAGTAGGTACAGCCTCTTGTCATTGTTTGAGGACGATGTTAAATTTTGTCATTTCCCAGTGACTCCTGGTTTTCCACCTGAGAGGCAGTTGTTTGCAGAAGCGCTGCCTCCCTTACCAGTTCTTGCTCACAGGCAAGTGAATACATTTGTGCATGTGTACGTCCATTTTAATTACAGTTAGGAGACTAGGTAAATGACAGATGGGTTCTATTGTGAGCTGTAGAAACAGAGTTGGGGAAATACTCCACTTACTTCCTGGCCTGCATGTGTCCTACTTATTTGAAGGCATCCTTGACAGTACCTAGTAGTCTTCTGTCTAGGCACTGCCACTCCCACAAGTGGAGAGTCTTTGGGGGAAACTAAAGGCATCATAGCTATTTATCAATGACAGTATGTTTACCCTGATATCGACAGCTACACCTGTAGGGTTCTCAAAGCCCACATCTTCTTGGGGACTCACGCACTGATTCTGCCTTTGTAGAGTCCTCTCTTGTCTCTTCTAATCTGACCAGTTTGTACTACATAATCCCATGTACACCCTGCTTCTGCGCTCATATAATGCACGCTTTCTGGATGATGCCATCCTAAGAACCAGTCCAGGAAGACTCTGCTCTGTGTTTAGCTGTGAGATTGACCACAACTCAGAAAACCTGTTTAGTTTAGCCACCCAGGGTCTTGGGGCTCAATTCTGCACACAATCATCCCATAACTCTTACAACATCGTGCTGAAATCTGGTATGGCAGGAGCTTTTAAAGCCACTATTTTTCCTTCTCCTTTAGTTGTGGAAGCAATAGGGCATCTTTGTTTGTTGATCCATTTGTGTCTGGGTTTGAGCTATGAACACAGCAGAATACTTCTCTCTCTGCATTATTCTGTGGATCAGGAGCAGGGCTCTGTGTGTGCTAAGCACACATTCTCCTATCTAGCCATCTATCCAGTGCCATCAGTGGCTTTCTGATAACATCAGAATACTGTTGAAGCTATTGAAAGGACACTTCATTGCTTTGAACTCATACATGGTTTTGAGTCATCTCCCCCTCTCCCATAGTCATACATACATTGAGAGCACTATCCCAGAAGGTCACATTGAAGAGTCAGATTTAAAAGAAAGACTAGGAATATTTTTATTGTTAAATTTGTTTTTGAGACAGGAGGTTTCATACTGATGAAAAGGTTTGAAATGAACAGCTCATTCTACGCTTCAGGAAACCACCACTGAGCCCGCTGGTTCTATGCAAGAAAAATGTTGCCCTCACAGGTCCCGTGAGTCCAGTTCTTCAGCTGGGAACTTCCTGGCAACACCAAGGAGGAGGCGGATGGCTTCCGTCTTTGAACAGCCTGCCATGCTCCTTGTGGAAGGAAGACTTAAGGACAGAAAGCAAAAATACACCCAATAAATTAATTTTCCAAATGACCTCAGAATATTTTTTATTGTCGGCCATAATTTCTACCTTTTAGAAGAAGCTATTAAAACAAGTACAATGAATCGTTTCCTAATTCTTCCACGAGTGTCCATGCAAGGCCCTCGTGAATACAAGCACCTCTAGAATTTTTACTCTTGGCTTTGCTGCTGGTTTTTGCATATGTGTGTAAGGGTGAGGGTACCTATTGTATAAGGGAATGGGGTTTGCCTATGTGTGTGTAAAGGGTAGAAGCCAGAGTACACCCTTGGGCACCTTCTATCTTACTAAAACAGCAAGGGCTTTTTCATTGGCCTGGAGCTAGACGATTAGACTAGACTGGCTGGCCTGGGGATCTGCCTTCTTTGCCTCTACAGTGTGGAGGTTTAGAAGCACGTGATGCTGCCTCTGGATTTTTTTTAACTTGGATTCTGGGGATCAAACTAATTGGCTTGCAGGTGCTTTGCCATTGGAGCCATCTCCCTTCTTTTGCTCTTGATGTGATGTGGATAGGACGTGCCATATTGCTTTTAAACATAGCATGTCACACGCATTACAAGTAATGATTATTACTTCCATCATAGCCACCGAACCTAATGCATGTGATGTGCTGTGTTTACAATTTCCGCAGCTGGTTACTGATGGGACTGACAGGCCCTGACTGGGAGAATTACAGGAAACACTAGGTCATATCTGACTGTTGAGCAGTTTCCTATCACATTCCAATGTGTGCTCCTGTAGCTTTTATAAATTGTCTTATATCTACCTGAATATGACACCAGATGGAACTGGTTTGATTCTGTCTCATTCAGCTGCTGTGACCCAAACCATCTTCTTACGAGATCATGCCTTCCCTTGGTTTGCCAAACTCTCTTCGTGTGAAAAGGTTTACAATTTTCCCTCCTGAACATACTCCCGATGCATCGTTTTGCTCATCAAAATATCGTGGCAGACCTCACGCGGGGTACAGGTGTGGGCAGGAGCAGGCTGTTATCACTTTCTGGTAACTTGCTTCTCTGACCTTATTATAGTGGTCAGTATTAGCATCATTTTTTTCATCTCCGCACGTTTTGACTGGGATGCCCGTCTTTCTCACTCAAGGTTCTGTCAAAACCACATCTTCAGTATCAACTCTTGTCATCCTAATGATTTCAACGATACCTGCTCAGTCTCACAGAGATGGCCCTGCTGTTTTTCTTCCTCTGAGAGTTAGCTCACTGCATCAAGCTTCTGGAGATTTCTAACATGAATGCTGCCATTTCTGTGACTTGGGTGTTGATGCTTCCCCAGAGATCCATGTATGAAATTCTTGTTCCTCGGATGATGCTACTGGGAGACCTGATAGAATATTTAGGATGTTAGGGGAACGCCTTAGGTCATAGGAAGCATGCAAAGAGGATAATGAAATAAAGATTTCTCTTCTTTCTGTCTTTGGCTTCCTAGCCATGAGGTTGGGGCAAGAATTCTTCAGTCTATGCTATCATGTCCAGGTCCAATCTAGTGCCACCTATGATCCCAGACCAAGCCAATGGCAAAGGCCAAACTATCAGTTCACAACTTTCATTTGTGTAAATCTCTAACAAGGTCTTGGCTCAGTAAATTGACTAAAAGTGCCAAATTAAGAATGGAGAGCAGAAAAAGGAAATGTACTCAATATGGCCACACTGAGAAGAGAGACAAAGAGATGCAGTGAATACATGTACATCTGCTAGGTCCAGAAGTGAGATTAAAGATTAACTAGATGGCTGAGGATCTTCACATCTAAACAATCCTGATCAAAGCACGTCTGCCCACCATTGTCCTGCCCACCATTGACCCGCCCACCGTTGACCCGCCCACGGTTGACCCGCCACCACATTGACCTGCACACAATTGACACGCCCACCATTGACCCGTCCACCATTGACCCATCATTGTCTGGGCTGCAGTCTCATCCTGTAAGGTGGTCTGACAAGTTGTTCCTCCCAGGATGAGATTCCTGAGGAAATCCCTATTTCTTTGGGGTCTATTGTTTCAACAGTCTGATGGTCAGATTGAGAGACACAGTGTCTCTTTAGAACGTCTTCGTTTCTGCCATGCCTGTGACAGTGGGTATCCTGTGCTCCCAAACACACACCAAAACCCAGAAAGATTAGGAAGCGCTGCATTGTGTACCAAAGCTCTCACACCAGTCTTTTACATCCTTAACTTCTGTTAAGCTCTATGGGCCAGGCACATCAGGAGATTTAAAACCATGATCATATGTAGCAGAACCTCTCTGAAATAGATGCAATACAAAGTCACCCATGTAGTATGAATGCAAGACAGAAGAATCCATCTTCTTAAGGTCAATCAGGAAGAAACAAGCCAGGACTTGGATGGTCTTCTTGACCGTAAACCCAGTTATCCTTACCAAATGTGATGTTTTTACTTGCTTTGAGCAACATGTTTCTTCCAGGTCAGGTTTGCTCATGGAATCTGGAAGGGTCACAGCAAACTCATGGAGATGGCCTAAAATAACTGTCTGATCATACTCTGTCTTTTTCTGACTCACCCTACAGGCTTTAAGTACCACAAGGCCCATCATTTCTGAGATCTGACAGAGACCTGACCCAGGGATTGCTTCTGCCAGTGGGAGGTGTTTTGCTCCGTGCCAGATGTTACTGCGTTCTCTCTCTCTTGTTATGTGTAACTACCACCTTGGTCACCAATTTGATTGATCAGAGGCAAGTTGGCTGCACTGTGCAAGATCAAAGGAAACAGGGATTGATGTTAAATGTCCAAGCTTAGGTTATATACTGGCTGTCAGGTTTCTCAGGGAGCATCTGTGTTGAAGAACAAAGAGTTCTTTTTCCCAGACAGGCATTCATTCTCACATGTGGGTCTTAGGAAGCAAAGCAACAGAACCCACTGATGAGAAGGGGTGTGGAGGGTAGCTCCAAGAAGTCTCCTGGAGTCCAATGGTCCCAGCTGCCAAGGAGGCTGCTCCCCTCCAGCCTAGAAGAAGCTTCCCGTTTTCCTGTGGATATTGAGTCTCACATTTGTTTTGGCCTACATCTGTGTCTTTTTCCTTATCAAAATCCATTCTTAAAGATTTACATTACTATTTTAAGTTATGTATATATGTGTGGGGACGGGGGGTGTGCATGTGAGGCCAGGTGCTGTGGAAGGCCAGAGCTCTCGGACTTCCGATATTACAGGCAGCTGTGAGCCACAGGACTTGATGCTAAGAACCTGACTCAGGTCCCTTGGGAAAGCAATATGTGCTCTTAACTACTGAGCCACCTCTCTAGACCTTCAAAGTCCACTTTTAAATAGTAGCCAAAGTGATTGTGGATTCTCAAGGCCTCCACAACAGGAAAATGGCAGGAATTTAAGGGGAAGGGGTGCTATTGGCCTTAGTTACATTCAAACGGTTTCCAAGTAAAGCATGGGAGAGAAAGTCTAAGGTGCTTTTGATTGTCTATCCTTCCGGCAGAGCCAGCGCTATCATCAGCTATGGCAAGCAATGGACTGCCTTCCCATCTCAAGACCGAAAGCACATTGGGGCTGGAGAGATGGCTCATCGATCAAGAGCACATACTACCTTGTACACGCTTGCTTCCAGCACCCATGTTAGGCAGCTCACAATCTCCTATAAATCCAATTTCAGGGGATCCAAGTCTTCTAGCTTCTGTGGACATCTGCACTCAGATACATAAATCCCCTAAAATACAGACAGACACACAGACAGATAGACAGACAGAAAGACAGACACACACACACATACACACATGAAATTAAAAATAAATTAGTTAATTAAAAAATTTAGAAAGACTGAGCTGAGCTGGGTGTGGTAGCACATGCCTTTAATGCAGATACTCAGGAAGCAGAAACAGATGGATCTCTGGGAGTTCAAGACCAGTCTGGTCTACGTAGTGAGTTCTAGGACAGCCAAGGCTGCACAGTAACACTGTACCTCAAAAACAACTTAAAAAGCCAAACCTATGACTACATTTAGATAAAGGGGTCATTTCTCTAAAAGGAGCTATTGAGTGGCTTAAGCAACAGAAGCACTGTCTCATAGCTCTGAACTCTGCAAGCGTGGTGCAATCCGGTTGGTTCCCCTGAGGATTGTGGGAAGGATCTGTCCCGGGATCCCTTCTCTCCATGCCTTGCCCATGGCTGTCATCTCCCTTTCTCTTCCCACAGTTCTGTTCTCATATATCTTTCTCTCCGCATATCCTCTTGCCCTAAGGCCGTGAGGCATCCTGGGTGAGAGTTCACACTAGCAACTTAACTTTGTTACTCCTCTAAAGACCCTGTCTCCAAGATGTGGGCTATCGGAGCTTCCTGGGAACATGGAGGGAATAAATCTCAGTATTTTGAAACATCAGCTTCTAATGATCTTTGCCTCCTCCGCACCAGTTGTAATTCTTTTGTGACTTTGTTGGCATTTTTAGTTTCCTTATTAATTAAAAAAATTAAGTTTATGAGAAACTCATGACTTTATTTTTCTCTTTCCAAAGAGCTGTTTTAATTTTTACAGCCACTTTAGTATTTATATTTCTGAGACTTTCTTATTAATTTTTACCTGTGTATGTGTGCACATGTGCATGCAGGTACATATACTGAGGACCAAACCTAGGGCCTGGTGCATATTGGGTAAGTTAAGTGCTCTCTCTACCACTGAATGCCACCTCTAGGCCTACTCTTGAGTTTTGTAGTAAAAATGTTCAGGCTTATGAATTGACTTTAGACTCTGATTTAGATCATAAAGGACACCTGGGTTCAGATGTTACCTCTGTCCATCATCTCTT
This sequence comes from Mastomys natalensis, assembly GCA_021653895.1. NCBI lineage: Eukaryota > Metazoa > Chordata > Mammalia > Rodentia > Muridae > Mastomys > Mastomys natalensis. Next base: position 825,403 of record JAJTUV010001265.1, read on the forward strand.
GAGGCTACGATTAAAAAAAAAAAAAAAGAGTAAGACTGTTGAACAATTCTGGCTCATCACTTCAATTAGTCGTTTCTTAGGGATAATTATAAGAGTTTCCCCACTTTCCCTCCACCGTGTCTTATTGAAGTTTTCCACCATTCTGAGCTGCTTTTTGTGCAAAATGAGAGATAATCTTTAGAGCAATGGTTCTCAACCTTCCTAAGGCTGTGACCCTGTAATACAGTTCCTCATGTTGGGGTAACCTTCAACCATAAAATTATTTCATTGTACTTCGTAACTGCAATTTTGCTACTGTTATGTAATGGAAATGTCTGATAAGCGGGATGTATTTTCGTGGTTACAAACTGACCCAAAAGGATCAAGACCCACAAGTTGAGAACCACTGCACTTGACATCACTTCAAGTCACTTCTTAGGGATAATTATAGGTGTGTAACTATTTTACATTAATTACTTATTAATTTGTGTGTATGAGGTGTTTTGCCTACATGTATGTCTGTGCACCGTGTGCATGCCTGGTATCCACGGAGGCCAGAAAAGGGTACCAGATCTCCTGAAACTGAAGTTACAGATGGTTGTTACCCATGTGAATGCCGAGAATCAAGCCAAAGTCTTCCAGAAGAACTAAGAGTGATCTCAACCACTGAGCCGACTTTCCAGTCCACTAAAATCATATTGAAATGAAGCTTTTCAAACACTTTTTGTTTCTCTACAAGCCTCATTAGCCCATCTACTGGGTCTTGATCCTTTTGGGTCAGTTTGTAACCATGAAAATACATCCCGCATATCAGATATGTACATTACATAACACTAGCAAAATTGCAGTTATGAAGTACAATGAAATAATTTTATGGTTGGGGGTCACCCCAACATGAGGAACTGCATTACAGGGTCACAGCCTTAGGAAGGTTGAGAACCACTGCTCCAGAGATGTATTTCTCATTTTGCACAAAAAGCAGCTCAGAATGGTGGAAAACTTTAATAAGACACGGTAGAGGGAAAGTACGAAACACACTCCAAGATTTAGACAAGAGAAGATCCTTCTGAACCAGACTTTGGTTACTCAGGAAATGGGGCCAGTTATCAACAGATGGAACACACACCCCAATCCCACCCCCTGATAAAATTAAAAATCTATACAACAAAGGAAACAGTTAATTGAGTGAAGATTTTTGAATGGGGAAATATCTTTACCAGCTCTACATCTGATAGGTTAATCCCTGGTTCACTCTTAGTTAAGACGAATGCATTCACATACTCTATAAAATAAAGCAGTTTGGACAAACAAGGACCGGCTCCTTCTTCAAGGATTGCCACGGGGGTAGGGGGGAGGCCTTCGTCATAAATAGCCAGATAAATAAATAAACGAGACACATTTCATTGTTACTAACTGATACACAAAGAACTCAAAAAGCTGAGCAGAATGGAAACAATTCAAATGTAAAGGTGGATCCAATTGTTTATGGGACTAGTGGATCGTGCTACCAGTCAGAAGAACTGATAAATCTGAAGCATGTCCAAAACCCCGTGGAATCTCAGAATTGAGAACGGTAGGTATGGAACCAGCTTCCTGCCAAGCGCTACCTGTTCCGGAACATGTGACCATGACACCCCATAGAGAGGACCATGACAACCGGTCACGGAATAAAATCCTAGAGTTCTGCATGCTGATGAGGTATCTAGATAGGCCCTGAGTGTTTAGTCAGAGCTTCCCTTCCTGGGCATTTCTTCCCACAGAAGGTATTTAATCCCTGGTTCACCCTGAGTAGGATGAATGCATTCACATATGTTATAAAATAAAGCAGTTTGGACAAACAAGGACTGTCTACTTCATCAAGAATTCCCACGGGGGTGGGGGGAGGCCTTCATCATAAGTAGCCATGCTTAAATCTTCTGGAGGAGGGAGGAGGCCTTCTATCTTTCAATCCCTCCGTACTTTCAGCATTCACTTGGAACCAAACCAGATTCCACCCCATCCCGGACTCAGCCATTCCCTTCCTGCCGTGCGGTAGCGGAAGCACTGGTCCATAGCCCCTATTCTCAACTCCCCACAGTCCTCAGCCGAATCTGGGTACACACCAGATTGAGAGCCATAGCATCCTTCCCAGATCTCGCTGTTTCTTGCCCAGAAGACCATGGACTGGGACCCCAGTCACGGACTGTGTTCTGTCTCCCCTGTGCAGCTGGGGCGCTCCGGGACCCCAGCAGTGAGACAGACACAGCCTGACAGTTGCTGAACAGTAAGTTTTCAAAGGAGGAAAGGCAAAGGCCTAATAAATATTTTAAAATGTGTTCAGCATTCCTGCATTTCTATCATTCGCCAAAAAACCAAAAGGCAGCAAAACAAGAGGGTGTATGGGGAAGGAGAAACACTAATTTGCTGTCGGAGGACACATGCTGGCGTGGCTATTGTGGTAATCAGTATGGAAGGTTCTTATACACTAAAACTAGGTTATCAAGTGACCCAGCTGTGTGCACCACTCTGGAAGCTGTCCAAAGCCTCTACATCCTACCACAGAGACACCTGCTCATCCAAGTTCATCGTTCAGTGTTGCTCACGTCACAGTAGCAAGGAAACGAAGCAGCCCATCCGTCCGTCAAATGATGGATGGATAATGGAACGTGGTACATACGCAAAATGGGATTTTATCCAACCATAAAGAAAAGTGAAATTATTCAGTCTGCAGGAAAATGGATGGAACTGCAAAATATCATATTCAGTGAGGTCACCCAGGTTCGGAAAGACAGCCAATCACTGCGTGGCCTCACCTCTGCAGATCTCTAGCTTCTGTATTTATATATGTGTGAGTATTTATGAGTGACGGGCAGTTTCTCAGAAACTGGAGAAGCTGGGAGTCAAGGAGAAATTATTTTCAGAATAAAATTACCCTATAATTCAATCTTAGTCAGTTTTCTCTCTGCACTGTGTTTAAAACCAAAAGAGTCATGATTGGTTGGATTAGCATTATGAGAAACGTTCCTCATTATGTTCTGTCAGGAACTGCTATCCACATTTACTTCCAGATGCAAGTCTTCTGACTAGTCATGTGACTGAAAAAGTTGTAGGGCTGTTTTTGCTCGTGTCTGCACAGTGACCTCTTCCCCTTGGGTCTTCTTTTCATGGCTTTCACCTTTCATTAATTCTCATTACATATATCTAAATCTAATAAAAATTTTAAAAATAAAGTAAAAAGCCAAGACATTTTACCCTTTGAAAATAAATGCTTTAAGTTAAAGTAAAATTGCTCAATTTATATAAGTCCAAAAATTCATATATATATATATGTATGTATATACATATGTATGCAACCTTAATAAACATATGCAAATGTATATGTCCTGCAATATTATAATACATATACATGTATTATATATGCATATATATAATTTTATTAAGGTTGCAAACCATATAAAATGATGGCATGTATGTCTGTCAAAGATTCTATTTTTGATTCTGTTTTCATAATGAAATTACAGTTCACAGCCCTACAAATAGTAGGGCTCAGACCCTGGGTGAGCTCACTCCTTACACAATAGAAAATGTGCTGAGTTGGTAAATCTCACCGGGAAGAAAGCAAAGTCATGTCATCAATTTAAAGGTGATTGAATTGCTTGTGCTGGCCCTTCCAAATGTACTAAAGGCAAAAGGTTATAAAGAAAGATTCTTGTTCATGCTCTCTTGACACTAGCTGAGTGTTGGCTCATCTTGGCTCTAACTTCCATTCTGTTTATAATATTTATTTCAGACGTGGACATAGTTTGAGAATTTTCCACACAAGGTAAAAAGCATGTCACCTAAACTCTTCAAAGTTGAAGACTCAAAGTAATAAGAAGGAAACTGTAGCCATCCTGAGGAGAACAGAGATTTTGAAGGGACACACCTATGCCCCTCCCTTCTGCCATTAAGTATTGAGGCAATAGATCCTCAAAGAATTAACATTTCCCTTAGGCATCTCACGCTAGGAGGCAGAAAGTAACGAAGCCCGAAGCGGGTGGCAGTCAGGGAGGGCCTGCTGCCAGGGAGAGATTTCACACAGCTCTGACAGTGCCTCAGACGCCTTGCAGGACAGATTGGAGCTGAGGCAAGAATAAATGACGGATGGGTGGGACCTTACCAGGCAGAGCCGCTGAATTAGGTCTATCCCTCACCAGCCATTTAAACCTGAATCCTAGGTCGGTATTTCTGAAGAAAGAGTTGGTTGTCCTTGTTCTTCTTCCCAATCCAATGTGACAGCATTAAATACGCCTTCTTTCCTTTCTTTTCAACATCTGGAATCGGTACATTTAGGATGGGGTTAGGGGTAGGGGGAGCAAAGCTTGTTGGGACTACCAGGGTCCAGGCTCTTAGCCAGTACTAAGGTTATTCATGGGGCGTAGCTTTAACTTGGTTGGAATAAATAATGACGTTTCAAATAATGTGCCCTTACTGGAAGTGTTGAAGTTGTCACTCTCTGCTTGTCTTCGGTGTGTAAATGGCCCGTCTCGGTGCTAACAATGGCCTACTCTGCCATTGACAGATCCGCTGACAGAGTCTGAATAATAGAAAGGATGTGACACTCTGGGCGGTGGTGGGCAGCCTTTAACCCAGCACTTGGGAGGCAGAGGCAGGCGGATTTCTGAGTTTGAGGCCAGCCTGGTCTACAGAGTGAGTTCCAGGACAGCCAGGGCTACACAGAGAAACCTTGTCTCGAAAAACCAAAAAAAAAAAAAAAAAAAAGAAAAAAGAAGGATGTGACACATGGCAGTTAAATTTTCTATGTGGAAATACATTTCTATGTATTTCTATGTGGAGTACATTTAAATGGAAATCTGGGTTTTGTGGCCCACCCAGAGAGCCATTAATAACTCCCAATAAGCAAGTTACCAGAATTAACTAGTGCTGAGGACACCCTGCTTCTTAACACGTGCTCGCACCCACAGAATGCCCCTTAATTTCGTATTGATCCAGTCCCCTGCCTTCGTTCTGTCTCCTTCCTGTTACTTTCTCAGAGGCGAGGGGAGAACAGATCAATCCTGGAAGAAGTTCTGCTTTATCTAAAAGTGACTCATCTTAGGGGCTCTCTCACTCTGAGAGGCTGAACTTCAGAAGGCTCTGCAGAGAAGAAACAGTCGGTAAATGGAAACATGAGGTTCATACCTCTGGGCAGGAGCGTGGAGGAGATTCCTGGATCCTGCAAAGAGACATTCAAGTGCAACTGAGAAGATGCTGTGTGCATGAGTGATGACAAGGATTTATGATGAAGTTGAAACCAAAGCTGCATCTCGCATGTCAGACATGTATTCGGAAGCGAGATTGGATCATGAGTTCTAAAAGCAAATAGCTGTCTTTCCTATGCTTTCTGGGAGATGTGGTCACCGCCTGCTATTTGAGGGGGATGGGGATTCTGATTTTCCCATTTAGGAATGCAGAGTGGGGCCTGTGGGGATGGGGTTGACACCTGATGGACTCTCCATGTCCATCTTTCCTTGCATCCACGCGAGGAAACATATGCTTTAGTATTTTCTGGTGGACTCTTTTCAATTCTATAGCATATGATGAATCTATATTTAGATATTTATAATGGACTGGATGTTGGTGCTGCTCTTACCAACTAAATCCTTATGTCAAAATCCCATGCCCAGTGTGATAATGTTAGATGTTTAAGCTTATGACTGAGAAAAGATGGAGTCCTGGGGTAGGAGCTTCAATGAATGAAATTAGTGTTCTTATGGAGGAGACCCCAGAGGTTTTCTTCACTGTCTTTTCTACTATGAGGTACAAGGGGGAACCTCAGAAAAACCTGCTTATATAGAAACCCTCAGCTCAGATTCTCAGTATCAAGAATTGACAAGTATTTGTTCTCTTTAAGTCTCTCGACCTACAGCAATTGTCACAGTAACCAGAATGACTAATATAATATTGAAATAAATATCTTCACTCTTCAATACAGAGGGGGAACAGTAGCAGTCTTAGTCGCATTAGATTGAGGATTTGCTATTGGCGAATCAAGACTTAACTTTCATATTGCGATACCTTGTGACACTAGTTTAAACCCCTCACGAGTGACAAAGGAAGGTTCTATCTACCATTATGATAGCATTAGAGGAACTTTGCTCCCTGCAGCATTGACCATCAACACCTTGCTCTGTATTTGTAAGCACAAATCTTTTCGTTTTCTATTTTAAAATATTAAAACCTGGAAATTAAAATGACCAGAGGGTGGATTTTAATATAATGTTCGTGTACCTGTTGTTAAAAGAAAACCTTTAGGCAGATTTAAATAGAGTTTATTTTCGTGAAGGATGGTTCAGAGATGGAGGCCATCAGAACCAGATGTCTGAGAGTTTGATGCTGCCATGTGGGCAGTCCAGGGATCAGAGGAACTAAAACACAGAGGCGTTGTGTGTGTTACAGCAAGGGATTTGTTCATTTGGGTTGGGAATGGCCTGATTAGCTGCCTGTCTGTGAACACCTCTGCCTGTGACTGCTTCAGAACAAGACTGTTACAAAAAGATATGCTTACACCAAGTGCTGGCTCATGTGTGCACTAAGTTACATCACTGCTCCTTACGTAGAAATTTCAAGTTAGGGAGACAGACTTGGGTCAGCGGCCTCCTGACTATTGAACTTCATACCTAGGACTTGATAATTCAGAGCCATTGTCATGGGGTTTAAACACATGTGAGCAGGTATGATTTGCTTTTGGGTATCATGGAGAGGTTAGATATCTTTCTTTCTTTTTAAAGATTTTTTATTATTTTTAATTATGTGTAGGTATGGGTATGTGTACATAAGTGCAGGTACCTGTGGAGGCCAGAAGAGGGCGCCAGATCCCTTGGAGCCGGAGTAGATAGCTGTGAGCTGCCATGTGAGTTTTGGGAACTGAAGGTGGGTCCTCTGGAAGAGCAGCCAGTGTTCTTAATGACTGGACCATTGTCAGGCACGCAGACATCTTTTCTAAGATGGAAATTCCATGTTGAGTCTTCTTGGTTCTCTATGTGTCCAATCACTACTAATTGTAGCTGTTAAACTGGGGAGGTCAGAGCTAGGTGGGAATTGGTGATAGTCATCTTTACTTGTGTTACCAGGGCCATGAGTATTTTGCTGTTGGAAAGAGTGAAAGCCTCCAAGAATGGTTCTTCTCAAGCTCATGAAAGGCAATGCAGTCTCCTTAGAGAGAAAAGGGAGCCCAATAAGGAGTAGGATGGAACACACTTCCAAGATGAAAGGATGTGCCTCTTGTAAGACGGAGAAGGTGCCCACTCCCCATACCTCCAGGTCTCTGCGTTGGGCATATGCCTTAGTCACCAAAGGAGACTGAGACTTCCAGAGGGAAAACTGGCCCAAGGGATGGTTCTGAGGATGGGGATGTGGAGAGGATTTCTGTCATAAGTGATAGAGGACACTCATGGTGGATTACTACAGTCAACTTTACTCAGCCAATGAAGTGACCCAGAGAGAACACTAGTCTCGGCTCTCACACCCCTCAGTCCTATGGGCTGAGCAGGACCAAGCCTTAGCTAGTGCTCACTGCTCAACACCTCTGATTTAACTGTGTCATCCATTGGGAAGCTGTTTTTAAGAGGCACGTGACTCTAAAAAGGTACCACATTCTCTCTGTGTCTCTCTCTGTCTTTCTCTCTGTCTTTCTCTTGTTGTGTGTGTGTGTGTGCTGGGCGCCACACGTGTGTGCTTGCACACACAATGTACTTCTAATGCACACAAACCACTCCAAGGGATGAGGTCCCTTTTTGATTGTCTAATGCACAGTAGTCAGCCTTAAGAACACATACACACAAACAGCAAAAACGGACTTAGCAGAGATACACACACACACACACCCACACATAAAAATCATATAAACATATTTATTTATAATATTTGTACTTACATATGATAATATATAGTCAATATAATAGAAAACAAGGCTATCAACTTGAGGGAGGGTTGTCATGGGGATGGTTACTGGAGAGAGGAAAGAGAGGGAAAGTGATATAAATCTATTTTAATTGAAAACACTCTAAAATATACAATAATTTACAAAGAACTGCAGTTACACATTCGCCTGCTTTAGCACTATTCCGTGTATTACTTCACTCTCCCACGACATGGTGAGGAGGCTTCTGGGGCTGCCTCCTTCTGCAGATGGGGGAGCAGGACACTGGCCTGGAGCTGACACAGCCAAAGGGTTTCTTGGGCCTCTCTGGATAGCAGGGCAGATTATTTTTAAAGTGTTTTTGCAGCATGCAGATATTATCATCTTATCTAAGTATTTGGTCACTCTGAGAAAATCACATTTGTGAGGAATCACAGGGACCAATTAGCTGGAGCTCAGAAATCATGTTCATTGAGGTGACAGAGCCATATTCTATCATGTTAAGAGGAAGTGCCCCTTACCCTGTGACCATCTCCATTCTGGCTCTCTTCCCCTTGAACCTGACTTCATTTAAGCTTTATGTTAGTATTCTATCTAAGCTCCACCTCACAGTTACCAGGCAACAGCCAGGTATGCTCCTCCCCACAGTTACCTGGTAACAGCCAGGTAGTCCTGGTCCACTATAAAGGGGGCTGCTTGCTCCCTCCTCTCTCTCTTGCTCTCTTGTTCTTCCCTTCTTGCTCCTGTCTGTCCCCTTGCCCCTTCCCATTCCCTTCCCCCCTCTCTCTCCACTTGCTCATAGCAGCCTTTACTCCTTATTTCTCTTCTTTTCTCTCTTCTTCTCTCTTCTCTCTCCTCTCCTCTCCTCTCCTCTCCTCTCCTCTCCTCTCCTCCCCCCTCCCCTCCCCTCCCCTCCCCTCCCTCCCCTCCCCTCCCTCCCTTCCCTTCCCTTCCCTTTTATCTCATCTCTTCTCTCTCTCCCTGCCTTTCTCTGCCTCTACTACCCTCTTAACTCCCCTCCCCATGCCTGAATAAACTCTTTTCTATACTATACCATCATGTGGCTAGTCCCTCAAGGGGAAGGGATGCCTTGGCATGGGCCTTCTGAGACATCCCCTTCCCCCATACCTCACCACACCTCCAGAGAACATATCCCCTCTTCTCTTTATCTTTTTATAAACATTTCACTTTAGAATTTTAAATGAAGAAGTGAATACCATCTATAGATCTTCAGTCAAGATCTTTTTTTAAAAATTCCTAAATAGTGACATCTATTTCTTCAAAATTAATAAGAAATTTTAGCTCAATATTTCGGAAGATGAAGTATCAGATTTATACACTGATATTTTTGCAGGGGTGTGTGTGTCTTTTAGACAATATTGTCCCACAGCCTCTAAACCATCCACTTCATGTTCATATCCGTGGAAAGGTCAGCCAAATGTCAACACTGTAGACTCTCCAGAGCAGACTGGAGCAGTGTGGGTGAACACCAGGACCAGCCAATAAGAGGGACAGAGACTTAGATTCATATGTGTGTGAGCCTGGTGTGCCATATTGCATGTAATAAGATGTAATAAAAAAAACTATTGTTTTATTATCAGCAACTGGTTCGTATTATTATAGAGGTCAAAGAGACCCAGGAGAGCCAATGGTCTTGTGTAAGCCTGGAAAGTTCCAACTATGTAAATTCCAGTTCAGACTTAGGCAGAAGCTGACGGCCCAGTTTGAGGATAGTCTGTCAGGGAAAGCAAGTTTTCCCTTATCTCAGGCTTTCACTTCACTTCTGTTCTTCAACAGATTGGATAAGATCCGTTCATATTCTGCCCTACTCAACCTCTCAGTTCCAGAAATATCCTCCCAGAAGCTAGGGAGATGGCTCAGTCTGAACCCACTTTGGAAAACTCTGAATCTGGAACAATCACTAAGCTATCGCCTTGGTTGATTTGTCATGGGCTGTCTTGTTCCAAGTGCGAGCTGAAGAGGAGTTACAGTGCCAAGGCAAGCTGGGGTTGGTCCCCATAGATACAGAATGAAAGGTTTCTTCTCAGGGCATTGAAGTCAATGAGAGAGCAGGGTTAGGCCTCTGAATAATGAGTTCAGGTCTTAAGATGAGACAGTGAGAACATCCTAGACCCAACGGATATGGCAGAGATGTTGCCTTTGAGCCTTCCTTCACATTTCCAGCCAGTTGATTGATTGTACTTTATATACTGCCAAAGGGGCAAGAAATGACATGGTAGGCCAACTTCAAAACAGGGCAGGGCAGCTTGCAGAGAGACTCTCTGTTGCCATTGCATCATCTGCCAAAAAATGCTGTTGGCCTACTAGCTTAGGCAGAAAAGAGGGAAGTGGTGACCCGACCCATGGTCTGAAATTTTCTGGGGTGTCGAGAGAGACCTTCACCTGCAAAGAACATGGGCGAGAGAGGAACGGACGACCAAGCAAAAAGGGAGTCTGTCAAGGTCTCACTTTAATGTGGGAGCGACTTACAATACATATTCTTAGGTAAGGGGGGAAGGGAACAAGGGACAGGGTGGAGGTTCTATCAACTCTCGATCCAGCGGAGCATTCTGCGGTTTGTCCCGGAATGTCCTGGGGCAAAGGTTCTTTATGAACAGAAAATTCTTCCTTAGCTGAAGATCAGGTTCTCCCAAAAGAGGCGGTTTTTGCCCTAGACCATCTTACTGTCGTAACCAGCTCCCAGGAAATGCCAGCGTTCTTTAAGTTCCTGAGACCTGAGACCCGAGAAAGTCCTTTCTTAACCTTATACTGACTAGGCCTCCCAGAACAGCAGGCAATTCCCTGAGGCTCTCCCAGAACAGCAGGTAGTTTCCTGGGCTTGGCTCTCGGCAGAACAGGAGATTCTTCCTTGGCTGAAGGTCAGGTTCTCCCAAAGGAGGCAGTTTCTCATAAAGGCAATTCACAACTTTCGTTAGCTGGGATGGTGGTCCAGGGTCCCCAACAAGTGGGAGATCTGGTATAGAGAGGATTTATAGGTTAGAGTCAGGAGATTTACCCCAAATCCTGAAAGAGATGGTCACATGAAACTGAGGAGAGGTAGCCAACCACATGGTGAGACTTAGACTAGAATAAGCAGATAATTAACTTATGAGTTATTTCAGGGGACAAGCCAGAGCTTTGGGCTTAGGCATTTATTCATGAAATATTAAGACTCAGAATTGTTATTTCAGGAACTTGGGCATGGGTGAAAAAGCCAGTGATTACAGCAGCTGAAATATACACTGTAGAAAATGACCAAGGTTCATAGCTAAGAAGAAAGAACAGCTTACGGATGAACGGGGACACTACTGCAGAATATGTGGTCACTTTGTAAACTATTTTAGGGAATGCTATAAAGTTTTATCTCTATGAATTGCATTTTAAATTATTATTATTATTATTATTATTATTATTATTTTTCATGCTTATTATTGCTGTACAGTGTGGGCACACATGCCATCACATGCCTGAGAGGTCAGAGGACAACTTTGTGGGTCAGTTCTCCCCTTCCACCTTACACAAGCTCTGGGATGGATTTCAGGTTACCAGGCTTGTGCAGCAAGTCTTTCTACTGACTGCTAACAATCTCTAGGGCCCTGTGAATTGCACCTTTTAACACTCTGTTTAGAGAGACTTCAGAGCTGGTCACAAAATGCTGCCTCTTTCAGAGTACTTAAAATCATTTAGAAGGAAAATGTCACAAAATTACCTGGAGAGCTTGCTAAAAAATGCAAATTCCAGGACATCATCTCAGGAGCTCCCAGATAAGTAGAGAATCATCCCACAAGCCATCTCCGCGGGCGGTTTGATGCTTGATGCTGCTGCTGGCTCTCAGCTAATTAATATGCAGTGCGACTCCCCACACAAGAGCCTTTCAAATGCGCTGACATTTAAGAGGCAGACAGCAAGCAGTAAACAACTCTATATTTCCCTACATCCCCAACACCATCATCTTCATCATCAACCCAAGTGGCATGGTTTAGCATTCTCCGAACTTCATTAATATTCTGAAACATCCGTGAAAAGGGGGAGGGGCGTAGTTGTATCTCTGCTTTGATCAGCTGAGAATAAAACCTGTAACTCTCCAGCCACCCCAAACCTTTCAAGAAAGGCTCCAAGGTGAGGTATGTATAAAACACACCTAAACAGATCAAACATACAGAAATGAAAAGCCCTTAAAGACATTTCCAGAAAGTGTTTTTCTTATATTTTGAACTCTGAATCCAGGGAATTTGCCGGCTGAAGAGATGGTTCAGCCATTATGAGCATTTGCTATGCTGGTGAGAGACCGGGTTCAATTCCCAGTTCCGTATGGAGGCTTGCATTCATCTGTAACAGTACCACATCGGCTTCCCTCTTCCTTCCTGGACTAAAGACTTACACTCTTCTACTAACACCAAAGAAAAGTACATCTTCTCCTCTTGGGGCATAGAATCTCTGTGACACAATACAGCCTATTGTCCCAGAAGGTTCCATTGCTTGAGCCAAGGTCACTGAGACAGGGCTTCGCCTCCAGTATCACTACGTATCACTGGCATACTCCATAAGCTGGTACTGCAAGAGCGGATGCTGCTCGGAGCAAAAGGGATGATGGCAGGGATGTCTGTGGTACAGTGATGTCTCCTAGCAGGTATGTGCTCTGCCTATGGATGTAAAGCCCTCATCACTTTAAAAGAGAAGAGTTGCCTTTGTTTCAGTGGAATTGGGGTTTCTGGGGACTCACTGTGTTTAATGACTATACGTTAGAATCTGTTGGTGTCCACAAGAGGTGGCCCAGAAAGCTCAAAGCCTGTTTTTTTTTTTTGTTTTGTTTTCTTGAATAGGCACTGCTAGGTTGGAACAGCACTACCTCCAGAGCCTTGTTGTTTCTGACTTTGAAGACCCCACTCAGGGAGACCCCCACTCAAGTCTCGGGGTAACGTGACCACTCAGTAACTCTCACAAGACTACGGAACTGGATGCAATCAAGCAGAGGTTTATTTGGGTGGAAACAGCCGGCTGCGGTCAACTCTTTAGCTCACGCAGGAGTAGAGTTGACCCTGATTACTGGTCTGAGGGGAGATCTTATACCCACAAACCAGGGATGGGGAGGGGGCGAGGGTTGCTAGGGAAGCATAATCATAAGGAATAGAGCCATATGTGAGTCAGGGTCGTGCGGAAACACTCTGTACACCTGTTTTTCTCAAGAATGCAGTCCTGCCCTGTCATTGTGGTCTTGCCCTTGGAACACAGAGCCCAGAGCCTGTGAACCAGAGGACCCAGATGACCTACATTCTTGGTTCTGCCCTTTTATGATCAGCCAGGTAGCCCTTTCAGAGAGAATTTTCCATGCCCTTTGAAGGAAAATCTAAAAAAGAACTTATATATGTTAGCATCAAGCCCAACTCTGAGTGACTGTCATATTCAGGTGATGGCAACTCTACCTCATTACTAAGACAACGCCAAACATTCCCATGATCCACCTGACTACCTCACCTGGTACTGGGAAAGAGAATACGTCACAGGCATATAAATATTCAGGGCTAGTGACACCACCCTCTCTTTCTCCTTTCGCCATCTTTCCCCCTACTTCTTCCCCACTCTCTATCCAAATAAACCCACACTCTCCAGTGGAATCAGCCAATCCCAGTCTGCTGTGGTCTGTTCTAAGCCGAGCTCCCGTAACCTTTTAAATATATATATATATATATATATTTTATATATATATATATATATATATTTACTATAAAAGGATTTCTATAATTTTTCATTCTTCAACTTATGTCTCGCGGCAATGCTCCCTGTGTCTGGCACTAATACTCCCTCTCTTCTACTGGGCCTGCAGTTCCAGCTATCTTGACCTCAGCCCTGACCCCTGCCAGGTCTCTATCAGATTTCCTCCTCTGTTGGAATCCAGAAGTTGGTTCTAATACTGGCAAATGAATGTCTCAATGACAGTCTAGATCAGCAGTTCTCAGCCTTGGGTGGCAACCCCTTTAGGTCTGATCCTTTCCTAGAGTTACCTAAGAAACTCATTGGAAAACACAGAGACTTACATTTTGATTCCTAATAGCAGCAAAATTACAGTGATAAAGTAGCAATGAAAATAAATTTATAGTTGGAGGTACCATAACATGAGGAACCTTATTAAAAGGTGGGAGCATTAGTAATGTTCAGAACCACTGATGTAGATGAACTTGCCAGCAAGAGTATGGGCAAGCAGGAAGGGAGAGGCTAAATCACATTCCTCAGGAAGACACAGGGGCACCGACCATTGGCACCCTGAGATAAGGGAAGCCTAGAGCAGGTAGACACATTCCTCAGGGCAGACCGACCTAAGGACCAATCAGTTTAAAAGTCACACTGTTCTGCCAATCACATTGTGCCTAGTGGTTGTTGTTCTATTCTACCTCGAAAACTGTATAAAAACTGGCAGATTGGTCTATCTGGGGTCGCTGCCCTCCTTTTGGATGCAGGACATCTCCAGCATGCTGGAAAAATAAATTCCTCTTGCTTTTGCATCAATCTCGGCTCTGCGTGGTTCACTCAGCTGGGGGGAAGGGGCTGTACCCAGCTCGTCAGAGTCTTAGACTTGCTTCACATAATCTGATCCAGCAAAACTCTCACAGGAGTGCCCAGTGGCTTGCAATTTAATCCAAGCAATTAAATTAATCCAGATTAGTCATGACTGGGCTGGAGAGATGGCTCAGCCCTTAAAGGTGAGGCCAACAACAAAAATATCAAGATTATTCATCACAAGCAATATACCACCTTTATATATTTTCCATGGAAACTGTGGGATACTTCCCATTTGGCTATTTTTCTTTATATAAATAACACTATACTAATCATTATAAGCTAAAACCAATGGGTTCATAGGACATATTTTATAGGTTATAGATGTAATTTCTTTTGCTATGTGTGCTAATGTAAGACTTTTGGGTCTAAATGTAGGATTTTTTTTTGGTCTCAAGAATCCCACTGTCCCCCGGGCGGTGGTGGCGCACGCCTTTAATCCCAGCACTTGGGAGGCAGAGGCAGGCGGATTTCTGAGTTCAAGGCCAGCCTGGTTTACAGAGCGAGTTCCAGGACAGCCCGGGCTACACAGAGAAACCCTGTCTCGAAAAACCAAAAAAAAAAAAAAAAAAAAAAAAAAGAATCTCACTGTCCCAAGACACATCCCGAGAGGGGCACATTCTTTAGTCAGAGGACACTTGCTGGATTAACATTCAGAGGAGGAAAGGAGAGGCTGATTAACATTCCTCAGACCACAGGGGAGGGAACCCACCTGTGGGTAAGGAGGGCCCAGAGCACACAGACACATTCCAGGAATCAGGAAGCTGGGCCCTTAATGAAATAAACCTGGGCAAACGGAAGACACTCCTTGTCTAATCTGAGTCACCTAGGAACCGAACCGGAAAGGTCAGACTTTGTGGTTTGCCCTCGTGAACTGTACTGTACCCATAAGTACTGTACCCAGCTCTTTTTTGGGACTCTCTCTTGCCTGCATGCGAGAGAGTCCAGTGCACTAGTTTCATTAAACTGAACCTCATGTGATTGCAGCAAGTCCGTGTGTGTTTCTGTGGGAGTGCGTCCCCTGGTTTTGGATCTTACAGTCCAACACTATGAGGGTCTATTTATCAGTTGCCTTCTTAATTTTCTTTATGATATCATCCTATTAACAAGATTCTTTTTTCCTTCATCTAAATGTATCACAGTCTTTGCCTTTTTGCTATGTACATGCCTATATTTTGTTTCAACAGAAGTATGTTCCTGCCCCCAAAATCAAAATGGCACACCCCCATGTTGTCTGCTAAATTATTTTATTTATTTCAAGCTTAAAACTTTGATCTAGCTGAAGTTGATTTTGAGTTGTGTGTCACCTTTCACACAGGAGTAACACGGGTCCCAGCATACCTGGGTCCTGTCCATTATCTCCACCTCTGCCCAGTCCTGCTTCTTTCTTGCATATGTCTGCAAGGATGGCTCTGGGGTCTGCTTTTCTTTCCTTTCTGTTTTTCACCTCCTGCTTCACAGCGACCAGGTTTGTGGAGAATAAGTCCTGATCTTTTTTAAAGTTTTAATAGTTATCCTTTTTAATTACGTGTACACGAATGTCTATGAGTAGATCTGTGCTAGAGAGCAGGTGCCGCTGGAGGTTTGGGGGTTTCCTTTTCCCCTGGAGTTGGAGTGGCAGACATTTGTGAGCTGTGTAATTTAGGTGTTGTAATCTGAGCTCAGGTGCTCTGCAAGAGCAGTGTGAATTCCTAACCACTGAACCATCCCTCCCACCTGCCTCCTGATTTCTTACTTGAGAATTTCTTGGCTATTCCTATTCCTTTACTTTCTTCTCACATATTTTATAATCAGGTTATGCTTTGGGATTTTTATTGGCTCTGATTCAAATTTATAAACCTATATGAATGAAACTGACATGTTTATGGTATTGAATCTTGCTTCATGAACAAAGCATATGTCTTTATTTATGTGAGACTTTCTACTGTCTTTAAACATAGTCCTATCTGTGTCTATACGATGGTCCTACACAAATTTCATGAGTTGTTTTTTAATGATCCTTTGAAAACATTTTTGGGTATAATAAATTACATCTTTGTGGTGGTTTGAATGAGACTGGCCCTCATAGCCCTTATGTTTGAATTGTGGTCCCAGTTGGAGGAATTCTTTGAGGCTAAGAGGTATGGCATGCTCACTGCAGGGGGTGTGTCACTGGAGGTGGACTTTGAGTTCTCAAAAGCCATATGCATTCCCAGGCACCTCTCTCCATGCCTCCTGCTTGCTGTTAGGGACATGTGCTCTCCACTGTTCCTGCCTCTTGCCTTCCCTCCACCATCTGGACTCTAGCCTTCTGGAACCATCAGCCCAGTTAAACACTTTGTTTAATAAGTTGCCTAGGTTATAGTGTTTCATCACAGTAACAAAAAATAGTTAATACAGTCTGTAGGAAATCATATTTTAGCTCTTTGCTTTATGAATATTTTGTTTGTGGATATAAATATATATCTGTTGAACCCCCATATTAAATCTAGTAATAACTTAGTCATTATGGATATTCTGTGTATTAATATCCTCTAAGAATAACAGATCCTTTCTAACTTTCTAAACCTCATCAGAGAAGCTCTTCTCATCCAGTAATTAACAACTGGTCAAGGATCCGGGAAGCAGAGAATAATAATAAGCCTAAACGGGATGTCTATGTCCCACCCCTTCCTCCTAAGCTTCAGGAAATGTGGAAGACAGGCTGTAAGTGTGATGGCTGACTGCAAGGAAATGGTGCTTTCTAGACACAGCTGAGCAGATGCACATAGGAACTCACTGCAGTCCTGAGAGCACACACAAGCCTATGTAAGCTCCAGGCAGAAAATCCCAGATGGAGATGGGCAGGAAGTGCGCCCACAATGAAGAGCAATTAGCAGTTGATAGCTGCTGAGAAAGGATGGTATAACCAGTAGTAGGTTGACCGTGCTCAGTGGAAGCTCAAGCATCGAAAAGTAAATGAGAAACACACACACACAAAAAAAAAATGCACTGAATGAGAACACAAAGGTGGATGGGTAGAGACAGGGAGATAGATCTGGGAGGACTGATGTTTAAAAAACTACAAAATCGTCAAAGAACTAATAGAAAAGGAAGAGAAGAGGGGCGTGTGCGTGTGCATGGCGTGTGTGTGTGTGTGTGTGTGTGTGTGTGTGTGTGTGAGTGTGAGAGAGAGAGAGAGAGAGAGAGAGTTTGCACACACACTCGTTGCTCGTGCGTTTATTTTCCTTAGACCGTCAATTCATCATTGAAAAGACAGCAATAGCCATAGCTTGTTCCTAATTATAAATGAAAAGGCTTCTAAAATTTAAGCAGTAACAATATTAGCTGCTAGTGTTTGGATGTGAATTTCAGATTTAAGTTTTTTATTTCTTGTGCAAATGCACCAATGCGTTCTCATGAAGAGTGCCGAGTTTCACTGAGTATGTTTAGGCCTCTGGTAAGAACACTGGTTATTAGTTCTTAATGAACTAATGTGCAGAATTATACAATGTTCTCTGTCTTTAAAGCAACACTTACCTTTCTAGGGTGAACCGAAAGTGATAATATATATGTGTATAATTTTATATCCTATTTATTTCTGTGGGATACCGTGGACATGCAGAGATCAAAGGATAACATATAGTGGCTAATCTTCTCCTTCCTCTCTTCCATCATATGGAGATCAAACTCAGGTTGGCAGGCTTGACAGAAATCACCCTTACCTACTGAGTCATCTTGCCAGCCTGCGCACCAAAGAGTGTATTGGGATTTCTCACAAGAACATGGGTAAGGGGTTATTACAGGAACATTAGTGCCTCAATGGCATCTGGATCACCAAAATGTGTCCCACCCACTCCCAAGCGTAGTTGATAACTGTCAGAGGGTGTGGCCTTTGAGTTCCCTACACAGTATTCCAATCACTCTACCAAAGAGCCTTGTCTCCCAAAGCAACTGCCTATGTTATGTAACCCTAACAAAAATTTGTAAGCCTAGTCAGTTTTTCAAGCTTTCTGGGTCTCCTAACTTTGGAGAGCTTTGTGAGTCTTCATGCTTCACTTCAGAGAAAGTAGTCACACAGAATCCCATCCCTCCTTCTGGCTCTCAGACACCTTCCTCTGCAATGCCCTCTGAGCCTTTGAGGAAATGATATTGATATCTGATTATTTTCTTTCATTTATGACCAAACATGGAGCTGCTATCCTAATGGCAAGCTAGACACAGGATTAGATCACAGTGGCTAACATGGATTCCTTCCTGTGGCACAGGCCTTAAATCCATTTGGGAAGCGGTTGGTTGCACCTGCTAATAGTTGTACCACTGTTGTACAAGTGAACGATATCGCACTGCATGCTGGTAGTGCAATATGCAGGGTCGTGATTCAGACTGTCAGCTACAGTTCTCCCACAGTCTGTATAACACACTTCAGTATTATTAATCAGGCATCAGGGATGGAGCCTCCTGCTTACTCCTGATTACTCCATGTTCTGCAGTCAAACCTTGTGGTGGTTTCAGTATTTATAACTGATGCCAGAAAATGCAGTTATCTATAAAATTATTTCATTCAAATAGACTACTGGATTCATTTAAGTGTAAATTTACTGAATAAAAGAGGGAGAAGCAAGACATTGCTTGGACTGTAGAACATCTTCTTAACCACTCCCTTTGCTCATCTGCAAGCTGATTTTGTTTCACAAAACTATTTGCTTTGCATTCCGAACTTGTCTTGTGAGATGTGCTTCACAGACCCTCGGGAGCCATTCACTTCTATTCTGTGAAATCTATAGTGCTTTATTTCACTCCAAACTCAAATAAAACCAATGTCACCCTGGAGTCTAGATTTCCTCATTCATATACCCTGTAGGAAGCTTAGCTAGAAGGAAGCATTGGTGGAAACAACTATTTCTGTGGAACTTATTTAAGTAAAGTAAGTTTAGTTTGCATAGATGAAGATCTAGAAAATCTGATTGTGTAAAGATTACAGAAATGCATTGTATGCAAACAATGGAAATGGGGAGGAAGATGCTGTTGACTTTAACAAGGAGAGAGCATCTTGGAAATAACTTCTCTGAGGGTCCAATATGGCCACACACACTCTAAGGAAGATGGTTTCTGATAGGTTCTATAGACCTACTTGCTAGTGAAGCAACTGAACTTCGAAAATAGAAGTGAAAAACAACTACTGTCTTCTCCATCCTATTGACATACAGAACAAAAGAAAGGGCGTTTGACCCATAGTGTCCTAGTAAAAACAGAAGACTGGCCCTATTAATACCCCACTCAACAGGAGAGGAAAGCCACTCTGAGCAGGTGTGGCCAAGAAGTCAAGAGTCCTTGTCCCTGGAGTTCCCAGTGAAGGCTGCTATGTCGGAGAAGCAACAGGGTGCTATACTTTTTCATTTATAGTTTCTTGTTGCAGATGCTAAATCCAAGCAAGTGCATTGGACAAGGGCACCATAAAAACTGGCTTTGCACACTCAATTCCTACTAGTGTATAAGAGTATTAGAAAATCCTGAGGCACAACTGTCTTCATGCCAACTTGTTTGTAGTAAGTATCACCAGCCGTAAGTTTATTCCAAGTCAGTAATAGGGGTTTACTAAATCAAGTACACACTTAGAATTGTGGTTATGTATATCTCCAGGTGGGCTACACATTCTAAACATCCTAGTTGCTTATAACTGGCCATCAATCATTTGATCGACACTAAATTCTTGAGCTGTCATTTATCCTCATCCTTTACCCAATGTTGCATTAAACACATTCTGTCAAGCAGAACAGATCTCCTCCCCATGACAAGGGACAATTGAAATCAAACCAATGCATGGGTAGTCAATGGTGTTGACTGGCTGTGGTGGTTGAATTGAATTGTCCTCCACCGTAGGCTCCAGTGTTTGGGTACTCAATCCCTAGTAGGTGGCACTGTTTGGGGAGGGTTAGAAGGTTTGGCTTTGCCAGAGGAAGTGAAGAGAATAAACTTTTTTTGAGACCCCCTAACATGTAGAGGCTGAAGCCAGGCCATTGCGTTCCAGGAACTCCACAAAAGGCGGAACCTAGAATGCAGGTAATCTGGTTCTTAGGCTCTGGGTTCCAAGGACAGGCTAGCCACATGATAGATGATTAGATAAGATTACATTCTTAAAAATAAGTACACAGGGTGTTTCCCACATGATCCTTTCACTGTATTTTTATGTTTAATGACTTGTTTTATGTTTCCCCTCACCCCCCCCCAGGTTTTGTGGTTTTTCCCTTTATAATCCCTTCTTAATTAGGCCTCGAGGCCAACACTCCTTGTGAGTTCCTCAGCCGCTGATTTCCCGAAAATAAAGCCTTATGCGGTTTGCAGCAAATTTGGTCTCTCAGTTTCTTGTTGGCCGTGAATTTCCACGATTTGAGCGAGGTCTCCCCTCTCAGGGGTGTTTCAGAAGTACATCACTGGAGGCAGGTTTTGAGAGCTTAAAATCTCACACCAGTTGCTGGTGGTTTTCTGCTTTTGTGCTTACAGTTCAAAAGGGGTATCTGAGCTTCCTGTTGTCATGCTGTTATATGCTGCCATGCCTCCCAGCCATGATGGACTCTTATCCCTCAGGAACCATAGTCCTAGATTAATTCTTCCTTCCATAAGTTGCCTTGGTCATGAGGTTTTACCACAGAGACAGAAAAGTAACCAATGCACTGAGTGGGAGAAACCTGAATGAAAGAACTGCCATCATCAGTGGCATCGCCATGTGTGGGGTGAGGGGTCCATCCCACTGTGCTAGCTACTATCCTATGCCGCAGGACTAGGCAGGGTAAGGAAGGTAGCTGAGAAAGCTAGAGGAAGCAAACTAGAATGCAGCCTTCCTGCTTCAAGCTTCTCTCCAAGTTCCTGCCTTGGCTTCCCTCAGTGGATTCTGACCTAGAAATGAAATCTCCCTCCCCTCCCCGCCCGTTGCTTTTGATTAGGGTGTTTTTTTCAAGCATTAGAAAGCAGACCAGGAAAATTATAAACCCATGTATGGCTTTTTGGAGATCATATTGATATTTAAGTTTTTGAACCATGGCCTATTTTCCTTAGTTATTACACCATTTTATATTCCCACGGATGGTGTAGGAGAGTTCTTCTATTTCTCCATATCCTCTATTGTGATCTTTTTTTCGCTTGGATAATAACTACCCTAATGGTCCCGAGATGGTATCTCCTCATGGCTTTGTTTGCTGTTTGCCCTCGTGATCAATGATATCAAACAACTTTTCGAGTGGCCATTGATCATTTGCTTATCTTCTTTGAAAACTGTTTATTGAACTCATTTGTTCATTTCTAATTTGTATATTAGTTTTTTTCTTTTGTCGAGATAGAAGTGTTATATATATTGTCGAGACAGAGGTGTTATATATATTATTGACTTTAATTTATTCTAAGACATGTGACTTATTAATAGTTCTTCTTATCGATGGGTTGCTTTTTACACTGTTAATGATTTTTTGGTGCACAGACATTTTTCATTTTCATGAAGTCTACTTTGGCTGTTTGTTTTCTTTCCGGTGATTTTTGTGATGTTGTTACCAAATCCAGTATCAAAAGAAATTAATCTGCTTTCTTTTAATATTGGCATATAGGAGTTAATATAGATCTATTTATTGTATAGATATAGACATATCATATTTAGAATTTTCTTGAGGTACACATTCATTGTTTAATAGCTAAATCAAACAAACTAACCTAAATTTTACTTGAAGTACCCTCCCTTTTTGATGTGATAAGAACAATTTAAACCATTTTTAAGACCTTGCTATTGTTAATACATTGTTATTGACTACAGTCACCATGTTCTACAATAGATATACTTCAATATTGAAAGTTTGAATTCTTTTACTAATATCTCCCCAGCCCATGCTTTATCCACAGCTTCTCCTCTGTGTTTCCCTCAGCCTGACTTCTTAGAAGGCAGTAGTCCCAATTTTCATCCTTACTTAGGGTCTAACTTTGTTCTTTGTCTCATGGGTGCCTCATTTACCCCTCACAGATTATTGATGTAAAGCTATTCTTTGTCCCATTGAATCGTCCTCAGTAGCCTTGCCAGTCACAATTTGACTATAAATCCCAAGGACCTTTTCTAAACTCTCTGCTCCCTTCCTACAGACAATATGTCTGTCTTTACGTCCTTGACATTTTGATTATTCTACCTTCATAGTAAGTTTTGAACCCAGCAAGTATGAATTCTTCAATTCTGCTCTTCATTTTTTCAGATTGCTTGGCTATTTAAGGTCCCTTGGGAGTCCTTAAATGTTCTAGGCATATTTTTGATTTCTGTAAAATTGTCCTACTGACTTTGATCATAATTTGCGTGAATCTATAGATTGCACAGACAGTGTTGGCATTGTATTCCTCTACAGTGTCTGAGAGCTTGGGTTGCTTGCCATTTGGTAATCTCTTTTAGCATTGCTTTTAGCTTTCGTTGTACAAATCCTTCACATCTTGATGAACTTAATCACTGGGTGTGTCATTCTTTCCACTGCTACTATAGACAAAAGTATTTCCTCAGTTTTTGTGGCAGAAATTTCCCTGTCCAATCTACTTGCAGCAGGAGGCCTGTGATTGGACAGGGGAAAGGGAGGTGGAGCTAAGGGTGACAGAGAGGGAGACTCGAGAGAGATGCAGGGGGAAAGGCAGCAGAAAATGGCACCTGCATGGCTTTTAAGTAGCATAGGTAGATTTGAAATCTAAAGATTAGGATAATTAAGGTAACTTGTCTAAATTGTGTGGACATCTTGGGATTTGAGTATGTACTGATATGTAAATCTATTTGGTTAATAATAGCCTTAACAGTCTTGATTTTGCTAGGTGATAGGTACTGTGATATCTAACTGGTAGGATGGTGGTTATTGCATGGGGCTAGCCTAGTGCAGTGGAGGTGGCGGGGTTGGACTAGGGTCCAGGCCAAGAGTGGTGGAGGCAGAGGGTGGCAGTGGGCTGAGGCAGCAGCCATGGCCAACGTCTCAGGGGCCCTGGCCTGCTCCACTGAGACAGCCAGCCCGTTTCGCCTCTAGTGCTGGAACATGGCGGCTGAGCTGGGAGCCAGCCAGACACATCTTTTCTAGTACCTCCAGCTACAAGTTTTCCTTTCCTCTCATTCCTTGATACTGTATAGAAACACAAGGAACTTTGGTCTGTTGATATTACATCCTGGACAAATGCATTTTATGAAGACTTATTTTTTATGGGTATGATTGTTTGCCTGCATGTATGTATGTGCACTATGTGTGTGTCGTGCCCACAGAGGTCAGAAGAGGGCATCAAATCTCGTGGAACTGGAATTATGGACAATTGTGAGCTACCTACCATGTATGTAATGGGAACTGAACTCTGGTCCTGTGTAAGAGCTCAGAACTAGTGTCACTTCTGCACCCCTGACAAATACATTTCCGTGATTGCCTTTTTGTACCTTTGCCTTGTCAATAGACCTACCATAAGATGGGCATTTTTCTGACTTTATATTATTCCCTCAACTTAGTCTAGGAAGAAGACACCTGTAGTTCCATATCATGACAAGATGGTTATGAGCAAATGGAGTGATTCACTTCTACCATTTCAGCTCTTAGTAGGACAGCTGAGAATCAGACACAGGACTATGAAACCTAGAGTTTATTCTATGTTCTCTAAACCATATTTCCTTCTTAAACATCAAGCAATGAAAACTATCTTGTGTACATGTAGTGATGTCCAAATGAAGAATAGTGCCAGGATTCAAGGTCAGATGTTTCTTGCTCTTCTCATCTCCAGATCTGGGGAAGAAACTTTTGGACACATGTCCTTGAAGTAAAATCTTTCTCTGATGTTCAATCAATAGAACATAAGGAGCAGAATTTGCCAAGGCACACAGTTACCAACCAAAACCCTAAATTTAGAACCATATTCAATCTAGTTAAATTTAGAAGCATATTTAATTTAGTAAGTCAATAAGTGACTCCTTTTTATGGAGCGTTGGTGACACCAAGGGCTCCCTAAGAAAGTCAGACTTGGGTTCTGTGATCACTGGAAGAAACCTGGGGATGATAAAATTATTAGAGTTGACTTCTGAGGGACAAACTGGCTTCTTCGCTCCACCATACCTCCACTCCAAGGTAACATAGGAGTCTCAAGAGCTGTACTCTTAAATTAAACATTCTTCCACCAACTCATTCATTTCCTTGTATCTACTAGAGAGAGTCATATTCCCAAGGAGCACAAATATGTGATTTCTGGAAGTATCTTCACAGTAGTTCAAACACTGCAAACAATGACATGAGTAGAGCTGTTGCAAGCATACTATTTATTACTTTTTTTTTTCCGAGACAGGGTTTCTCTGTGTAGCCTTGGCTGTCCTGGAACTCACTCTGTAGACCAGGCTGGCCTCGAACTCAGAAATCCGCCTGCCTCTGCCTCCCAAGTGCTGGGATTAAAGGCATGCGCCACCACTGCCCGGCCTATTTATTACTTTAAATGTATGGAACAGATCTGTATAATTTTTAAAAGGCAAAATATACCATTCCATGAAGATGTGGTCTACAAAAGAAATATATACATACAGCGTGAATCCATTCACAAAACCCAGCATGGAGATGAAACTCCTCTCCAGACAATAAGGGTATCAACTCTCCTCTTGCCAACCTCCTCTTGCCAATCATCACCAACTACATCACGTGATAATTCCAAAATCCTGCCTTTTTATTATTCTGTTTAAAGGACACAAAAAGGTCAGATGACAGCACCAGCTTCCACTTGCTAAATACTCTGTAATGGTCACTAGTGGGAAGAGTCATGAGATATATTGCCAAACCTCTGTCTATATTAACTAGAAATGGAGGCTTCCCAACTCTCAAAACTACAGTTACACATTTCAAAGAGTCACGGCACTCTGGAAGCCAAAGCCAACTGAACTGTGAAGCATAAGGAGGCACTGTAAATGTATTTGAAGGTAGAAGACAGAGAGAAAACAGTGGGATTTTAAGCTTGATTTAATGTGTCAGCTCATGCCTACTGATTGGCCAGAGTGGTACGTCAATGGCCTGGAAGTTTCTAGAATCAATAAAATGGGATTTTTGCAGATCAAAGGGGATTTGACCATAGAAAACATTACAGGACTCAGTGTCAAAGTGCCACCTCTAGTATCATGGTCTCTCTGTTGGAAATCACTGAGAAAGTATTACAAAAGATATGGAACAGATTTGACTGACATCCAAAAAATCAGCCATTTGCCTCCTCTTCCCTGAGCTTACAGGCTCTTGGGAAAGCATGTATGTGGAACTCAAGCACTTACACTTTGACCTTTTCAAATATTCCATCCGCATAACTCTTCCCTGGCGCCCTTTCTCACCAGACTTTCTACTTCATTCCATGTGTCTGTTTCCCAAAAGGGCCATTCGAAATAGAGTCAGCGATTCATTGGGGCAAAATAATTTAAGTTTCTGTTCCCTGGGAGGATTCACTTACTATTGCTCTTCCGTGTCACCCCAATTAAGTCCAGTTCCACAGAAACAGGTTTGTGGAGTTCACATATCATTGGGGTATTCCCTGAAGGCTCTATGATTAATGATAATCTTTTCAGCCCAGCTGGTGATGGATAATGCCCTAGGGTTCCCTGAGAGTGAGCTGATAAGGGAGTCTGGGTCTCTGGGGTTTCCAGGTTGACAGTCAGTGAATTTCATACGATATTATTACTGTGTTATTTCTCCACAGTCCCTGGTTTCTCCCTTTGACTCAAGATAATTTAGAAACAGCTCTGGTTACCCTGCTAATTCTAGTTAGCCCTGTGCAACCCGACTCCAGTGGCTTCCCATGTTCACATTCCCTTTGATGTATGAGATGCCCATCTTCCTGATTCCAGAGACCTCCAGACCATTCAGGTGCCACTAAGGCCAATCAATATGCTTGAGCTGACATATTGAATCAAGCCTAAAATCTCATTCTTTCCTCCCACTTCTGAATCCATCTCCAGAACTTTCCATGTGCTTTAGGGCAGTATACAAGCATAGGAACATTGGTCTCCTGAGTAAAATCCTACTACATTTCCTCCATGCCACACCGATGTAGATAAAACTCTGGAGACTGGTATAAAGTTAAGAACACAGAACGTGACGCCTTTCCATCCAGAGTGTCATAGCTCTTTAAAATACCCAGCTATGGCTTCAATAGATAAGAAACCTAGATTTCAGGTTGATACAAATAGAGGCTCAGGAGATATGTCCCCAAATTCCCCCTTCACTGTCTCTTGTAGTCCACAGGATCCTTTATTGTTACTCAAAGCTTTGACTCTTATATTACTGATTCTGTGGTGGTTCCATAGATTTTTAGTCCAGATTAATAGCTTTAGACTCTTAGCCCCATGACTGCAAAATTATTTTTATTGTTATTGCTGTCTTTTGTTGCAGGAACTATTTTTAGCATAGACATAGGACGTGCGTGGTTTTACCTCAACAATAGCTGAATATTTAGGAGTAAGCCTGGAATTTTATTTCTTAAGACTACTAAGAATCTGGATATATAGACACAATAGCCAAAACAGTATAAAAACAGAACTCTAACCCAGAATTTATGCATCGAGTCTGAGAAATTGGACATTAACTTTGGCAGCTGTAAGTTTATAACTTATAGCATCTGGATTTACTTGTTTCCCATTTGGGACTCACTAGAAAAGGCCAAGCCTGCTCTGCCACTCACACACCCCCATGACTTTCACAATCTTCCATGAAAGGTATTTCATCACATACAAATACTGATGACATTTTGTGTTTTGTCAATTATTATTTTTAAGTGTATGGATATATTACCACATGCCTGGTACCTGCAGTGGCCAGAAGAAAGTGTCAAATCTCCCAAAACTAGATTTATAGATGGTTGCAAGCTGCTGTGCAGGATCTGGGAATTGAACCTAGGTCCTTAGGAAGAGTAGTCTCTGAGCCACATTTCCAGCACTGATATTTTGGTATTTTGATGACTGAGAAACAAAGTAGTCAAATTCCATTCCTGAATCCTGTTGAAATGTCACTGCCTTCAATGGTAAATCCACTAGATAACCTCAGGTTGCATGATTTTTTAAAAAATGTTGCGCCAGAAACCGTGTCTGTTGTCCTGTGTCTCGATCACATTTTAGGGGGAGAAGGAGAAGGTAAAGAGTCAGAAGATAATGAAGGGTGGGGAGGAGGCAGAAAGGAGAGAAGACAGAGAAAGGACAAGGAAAAAGGGAAAGAGAGAAGAAAGAGGAGAGAGAGAGATTGCAAAGAGGACAGTGAATCCCAGTCAATCAACTAAAGAAATGAACTTGGGAAAATGGGAAAAAGTGAGAAAAACTCAAAGCAGACAACACGACCACCTCTTCTCCTTTGGTAAGCACACCATTCCCACCATCAATGGTCAAGGAATGACCCAGCACTCCTGCCTGCCCCCATGACTCAGCACTCCTGCCTGCCCCCATGACTCAGCACTCCTGCCTGCCCCTATGACTCAGCACTCCTGCCTGCCCCCATGACTCAGCAGTCATGCCTGCCCCCATGACTCAGCACTCATGCCTGCCCCCATGACTCAGCACTCATGTCTGCCCCCATGACTCAGCACTCCTGCATGCCCCATGACTGGAAACTCAGTGAGGTGATTACCACTGTTCCCTGCCCTCAGAGAAGATGCTCCACAGCTGGTTCCTGCCTCTTCACCTGCCTGGCTCTTGATCCAACATTTCAAAACTGAGGCCTCTGGTTGGTGAGTCAGTTTGAGGTCACCTGCTCATGCCCAACCTACATGGACAAAAAGAAGGTCAAAGTGGCGTTATCAGTTTCTACAGCAGGAAGCTAGCTTCCAATGGAAAGTTATAAAGTGGGACATTTTTCAACCTTCAAAGAGCTTCAGTTGCCAGATAAATGAAAACTATGGCAACTATCTATTACAATGTGTGTCTAGTGGACACTTGATTTCTTGTATTGGAAAAAAAATCAAGGATCACACACACACCAGATTGTGGGACTGTGTAAGGGTATCCTGGTTCTTGGCTGGCATGGGCCTAGAACCCCGAGACTCCAAGGGAGAAATGGCAGGAGTTCGGCCACGTCCCCAGAACTCAGAGTCCTAACAAGCAGTCCAATCTCCATAGACCTACATTGTTCAGTCACGTAGGCTATTACAGCCCCTCCCAAAGTCCACAGGTAGAGGGTGTAACTACAGGCCTCAGGCCCTAGGGATTTACATACTAATGAAGGTCAGAGGGCGGAGCCAATTAAGCATTCCTCCCCAGACCCTTCCTACTTCTCCCTCCCTATTTAACTCAGGCCTGCCCTGAGTTTGGGGGGGGGGTACTTCTAGATCCATCTACCATCCGCCATGACAATAAACCCTTTTGGAACCAAGGACTTCCTCGTATCATTGGTGCCTGCCGGGCCCACCGCCGCCAAAGCCTCCAGCCCCTGGAACCTGGGACCCTCCTCCGGTATGTGAAACAGGCTGCCTGGAGGCTTCCAGGCAGCCTCCACCACGCAGGTCTCAGGCCTCTGCTGCGTAGGCCTGGGGCCTGCCACTGAGTGGGCCCAGGGACTCCACCGCTGCGGGCCCGCCATTTTTTCCCACACCAGATCTACAGTAGAATCCTGTCAGTACCCAGGAGTGTGTCTCTACATTCAAGGTATGGTTACCCTCATAGAGGAGATGAAGACATAGTTATAGTTAGGTTTGTTTATTTATTTATTTATTTATTTATTTATTTATTTGTATTTCTGAGTGAGATGGGCACCACATGTGTCCATGATACAGAGGCCAGAAGATGTTCCCTCAAGCTGGAGTTATAGACAGATGTGAGCCATGAGTTGGGTTTTGTAAATGTGGTGGTTTGCATAGGAATGGCCCTCATGGACTCATATGTATGGATGCTTGGCCCATAGGGGTGGTCTATTAGTGGTCTATTAGGTGTGGTCTTGTTGGAGTAAGTGTGGCCTTATAGAAGAAAGTATGTCACTGGGGGCAGGCTTCGAGGTCTTATAAGGTCAAGTCTGGCCAAGGCATCACAGTCTCTCCTTGATCCCACAGATCAAGATATAGAACTCTCAGCTCCTTCTCCAGCACCATGTCTGCCTGCAGGCTGCCATGTTTCCTGCCGTGATGATGATAATGGACTAAACCTCTAAAATTGTAAGCAGCCTGAATTAAATGTTTTCCTTTATAAGAGTTGCATGGTCATGGTGTCTCTTCATGGCAATAAAACCCTAACTAAGACAGTAAGCAAACCTGAATCCTCTGCAAGAGCAGCCAAAGAGTTTAACCCCTGAGCCACCTCTCAGTAACCATTGCTAGCTTTCAACTGTCATATTTCTTCTAAACTTGTGCAGTCCATGGTTTAAATGATGTCTTCAGACCTTCCCACAAACTTTCTCTGTTGGTGGCAAAGATGAGAGACCCTGGCCTTTTCGTGTCAGTGTGGAAGAGAGATTTACACCTGACTTCAAATGACCAATCTGTAGTTTCTCTCCGTATATGCATTTGCTTTTGTTTTTTGCTACAGAACAGGGCTACATTTTACATTTATTGCTTCTCCCTTTAAACGAACTTCACACTACTTGGTTTTAGTTATGAGAGAAGGTAATGAACTCTCAAGGAATGTGCAGGATCAGCCTGGCAGCTCAGAGCACCTGCCTTTCATTTATCTTGCTGACAGCCGATACTCCTTACAGGGATTCCTTCCCTGGATTGTCCTTATTTCAGAACAGAGGACACTGGGGGACAGGTTTCTAAATAGACTGTTCATTCAGAAAAACACAGACATTGAGTTTGTACTCCCACCTCTGGAGTTCCTGCTTTCTCTTTGAGCTTTGAAAGCGTCTGTGCACATACCTGCTTTTCTCATCACAATGCTTGTAGTTACATAATATTCTACTTTAGTAGTTTTAAAGCAGCTACCCAGAAAGATTCAATGACTTGCTCTAGACAGCTCATCCAGAGCGTAGTAGAGTCAACACCCACTCTTACTACATGTCTCGCTCTTCTCAGGCTCTCATAGAGTACATAATAGATGCCTGCTGTGTGCCAAGTAACTTGAAAGAGAAATCAAGATGCCCTCAAATATGCCTTATGGTCTCTCTAGCTGCTTGGTTCTAAAAGCCTAAGATATGTAAATCAATGAATTAAAATTCACTATTGATAATTACAAAGTACTAAGTTAGCACCTTTGTTGTCTTGAAAGTCTGATGCCTTGGTAATTAACCTAGAGCCTGGGAGGATTACCTTAAATTTCTCAGTGTGTTGCCTGCTTGACAAATGCAGATACTGTTTTGCCTGGTGGCGTTTAACATGGAATTGAGCAGTGTGAACGAATCTTTGAGCACGGAGCAGATGTTCACTGAGTCTTATCTTGAATCCCTAAGAAGGAGTATATCCAGTGTATCCTATGAATGGATACATTTAGTGGGATGTTTACTCTCTGAACAAAACAGACAATGGAAAGTTGGGGAAGAGTGGTCATAGGCACACAGAATGGGTACAGGAAAGTGAAAACAGAACAAAGTGGGAGAGAAAGGATAGAGCACGATGTGACATGAGTTTAAAGAAGGTGACTTAGGCTAACTAAGGAGACGTTTGAACAAAACCTAGAAGGTGATGAGGAGCTTGATTATACAGGCCTCTGAGATAGAAGGTTGCTACCAAGCCACAACTTTGAGGTAGGGTATGCTTGTCATGTGTGAGAAACAAGGAGTCTAGGATGCCTAGAGTATAGGAAGAGGAGGAGACATGTAGGAGAAAGCCAGGCTTCGGTGCACCCTCTTGTAATCCTAGCAACCAGGAGGCTGAGGCAAAAGGATTAACCATAACTTCAGGCCAGATGAGATATATAGTTCAGTCAAGGCCAACATCAGCTTAGAATACTTGGTGAGGTATAGGAGAGGGGAGGGTGTGCAAAGAAATGGAGGAAAGCGAACGAATGAATAAATGAAAGTAAATGAATGAGCCAAAGTGTGCAAGACTCCAGTTTGCACAGATCCTTCTGGAATGGAGGCTAACTCTCCAGGACCAACTAGGGTGACGGTGATATTTCTAGAGGCAAAGGAAATACTGAATAGTGGAGTAGGAGACAGTGACTGAAAATGCCAGCTATAACCCTGTGACCAACTTACAGTTATGCGATTGTTACCTAGGACTGAGTCATTAGCATATCTTCCTTATTTTGTTATGAATATGAATGTCTGTATAATATATGTAGATGAGTACATATTAAATATATTTGTTTTATGTGGTCTCATTCCTTTACAGTGTTGCTTAAAATGAACTGATTTCATGTCACAGTGTTTAAATATTGTTTAAAAAGAAAACATCACCCATGGACTTTACTTTTGAGAAAGACATTATTATATTTTGGGTTATAAGTAAGATAGTTGTATCATGTTAGCAGAATTATAAGGTTGTTGCCATGTATATTTGGAGGTTAAGTGTGGTTTATAGATATAGGTACCAATTTGGTAAGAAATAGACTTATGATAAGTAATTTCCTGTGTCGACTTGACTGGGCCATAGCATGCCCACATTACAGAAGTGTGGTTTGTGGAGTGTTTCTGAGTATTTATGGAAGATGTTACCATGTAGACTAGCTGGCTTGAACAGGTTCCTTCCCAGCACAAATGGTCATCATCCAACTCATCAACAGCCTGACAGTGACAAGAAGCTTCAGGAAGCTGGAGATGCCTCTGTGTCTACTGCTTGAGTTAGGTTATCTGCCTCCCCCTGCCTGGAGTCAGGATTTATAACCATCTTAGCTCTGGCTTCTCAAGTATTGATCACAGACTAGAACTTACCCCCATTGGCTTTTCTGGGTCTCTAGTTTTTAGATAAGAAGTGTTGGAACTTCCGAGCCTTTGTAAACACAGAGGGATATAACAGTCTCCTGGTAAACATACACACATACATACACATACATATACACACATGGTATACACACATATACACACACATATACACACACACACAGAGATGTGCACACATACATACATATATACACAAACACACACACATGGTTTCTTTGGAAAACTCTAATATAACAAGCAATAGTTGCCCAAAGCTCTTCCTTCATAACCTTGTAGTAAAATTAATTGCATCAAGATTTTGTTACAGATGAAAATTAATGATAAAACAATGAGATAGTATATAAAACAATGCAACATGGTTTTTTTTTTCCAAAAAAAAAAAAAAAAAAAAAAAGGTCTATTGTACAATCTATATAGCAACTATCTTTTGAGAGAACTTTTGTAAAACTTGCTTGCCCTTCCAGCATTCCTGAAGGTCTGTTTGAAACTTTGGTCAGAAAGTGTTCAGATCTTTTAAGCAGCCCAGGGAGCCAGTGTAAAGAGCATCAGTGCCTCACAGGATTGGCTTTTTAAAAGTAAAGTAAAGCCTCAGGAATCCAGGAGACCCAGAAGGAAGAGGAAGAGTCTGCAGTAAGTCCCTCAGGATGCAAGCTGGATAGAGTCTGCTCTGATGAGTCCGTACAGAATGATGCTTTAGGATCCATCTGGTCCCCCACCAGCTCTACAGCCCACTGACAGCTGCCGACACTGTGGAGGCTGCCCCCGTGGTGTTCTCTGGCCCCAGTGAAGCTGAGGCCATAGAACTTGCCATGACCAGAACTTGAAGCTTGCCACACATGGCTCACATGAAGATGGGTTCTGGGCAAGGCTTAAAATGGGCAAAATTAGCTGAGAAGGAGGCAGGTTACACTGGAATTCTATCAACACAGAACCCTGTGCTTGTTTGAAATGGGAAAATGAGCAATATTGTATTTCCTAAATGGACAGCTGGTTAGAAGCAGTGGCTCAAGAATGGTAGGCTGGCTTATGGTACATCAAGGGAAGGAGAAATATTTATACAATCAAATTAAATCCTGAGTTAAATGAGCTATTGTCCAGAAGCCTTGACAAGGAGCTAGCCTGACCCTGACCAAGAGAAGAAATCCAAGCTGCTGGCATTAAGAGCAAATGCATTCCGCATGTCTGAAGAGGCAAATTCAAAATAATACAGATGTGTCTTTGTTTCCTGAGAATACACAAAGACAAGACAGCCTGATAAGAAATCTTTAAAAGATGTTGTGAGATATTTGTTCCTCCCCGGAGAATGCTCCAAAATGTCTGTTTCCTGCTTCACAGATACCTTTTTTCATCAGAAGAACATTGAGATTGGGCATCTTCGTAGTCCTGTGTGTATAAATGAATGAAAGAAGAAAGAGATGAGCAAGTGCGTGCTTAGAGCAGGCCAAGAAGTTAGGAAAATGGAAAATTGGAAGTAAAGAAATAAGCTCATAGGAATGCAATCAATAGTGACATATAAACTCAATAGGAGTAGCAGTGACAATGAGCTCATAGGAGCAACAGTGACAATAAACTCAGGAGTAGCAGTGACAATGAGCTCATAGGAGTATGCAGTGACCTGTTTGGAGCTGTGAGGGAATGAGTAATGGACTGATGGCTCTCAGCCATTGGAAAATTTTAACAGCTAGGACCAGGGAAAAAAGAGAAAGAAAGAGAGAGAGAGAGAGAGAGAGAGAGAGAGAGAGAGAGAGAGAGAGAGAGAGAGAGAGAGAGAAGGAGAAGAGGAAGAGGGAAGGAGGAAGGAGGGAAAGGAAGGAAAGAAAGAAGGGAGAGGTAGGAAGGAAAGAAAGGAAGAAAGAAAAGCAACCACTCAAAGCACAAAGCCAAAATGCATGTTCTTGGCAAAAACACATTGTTGTTTTTTTATTTTTTAATTTTAATTTCTGTGTGTACAGGCGTTGTGCCTTCATGTGTGTCTGTGAACCACGTGTGCCTGTTGCATTGGGAATCTAGAAGAGGGTATTGGATTATCTGGAGCTGGAGTGACAGGTGCTTGTGAGCCTCCATGTGGGTGCTGAGAACAGAACCTGGGTCTTCGGAAGAGCAGTCAGTGCTCTTAACCGCTGAGCTGTCTCTCCAGCCCCTTCATTTGCTTTATTTCTCTTTTGTGTGATGGACTATTGCTAGTGCTTCCATACCTGTGTCTCGAGAAACTTCGTAACCATCTGTCCAATCTTACAGAAAAAAATATTTGGAGGCAGCTGCATTCTTAGCGCATGTATAGTGATGTATATGTATATATGATAGGTAGACAGTTTCTGTGTGTGTATATATATATGATAGATAGATAGATAGATAGATAGATAGATAGATAGATAGATAGATAGATAGTTTCTTTTTTTTTTTTTTTTTTTTAAATTCAGTTTCTCTTCCACCCTGCATGAAACAATGGAGCTTTGGAAACTCTGGGAAGTAAGTTATCCTTTCTTATTTTAAAAACAAGTCGGAGAGGGAGAGGATGGAGTGGGTTTAAAGCCCAGTGCGTTTTCCAGCCTTGTGAAAACAGATGAATTTACAGCCGTATTCCACAGCACCACCCAGTGGTCTTGAAGAACAGGATTCTGAATGGGAGTGCATGGGACAGTCTTGGGCATCTAATGGTGGAACCAGCCTTCTCTGTTTACAGCGGGGAGCGGAATGGCCTTGGAGCAGGCTGGGCTGCTGAGGATACAGACAGGTCACCTTTGACCATGCTCCTCTCAGGACTATGCTGGGTTCTTTCCTGAAGCCTGAAATCAGGGCTTTAAAACTGGGTTTCCATGTACCTGTTATAAAACTGTCAGCTGTTTATGGAGATTTTCTATCTGAGGACAAGATAGAGAAAATAACAGACTAATAAATAATAGTTTTATGCACTGATTGCCAAGTTGTGCAGTAATGGCCCCAACTCTCTCATTGTGTTTCCAACTGTCACTTGGTTATGAGGCCCGAGGACTCAGTAATGTGACATTGCTGTTTGACTCATAATCTGCCCCTAGTGTCCAGGACCACCACATGCCCTTACAGGACTTACTTAACTACAGCCTGGACCCTTTAGAACCCATCCCACACACTACCAGCCTGCGTTCTAAACAATTAAACACTAAGCCTGATGTAAATCCTTTGTGGACTTCCCTCTGTCCACAGCACAAAGTCCAGTGTCCCTCAAGGATACATAAAGTTCCTTAGCACCCACCTCTACCTATCTTCCATCCAGAACAACCCGGTGGGTGCGAACTGCCCACCTTGCTCCGTCTTCCTCCTGGAATATCCTTTGTCCTGGTTAGTTTTTATCGTCAGCTTCACACAGCAGAGTCACCTGGGAAGAGGAAACCTCAGCTGAGGGATCTCCAGATCACACTGGACTGCAGCCATATCTGGGAGAGACTGCCTTGATTGATAATTGATGGGAAGGTCCGGTCCACTGTGGGTGACACCATCCCCAGGCAGGTAGGCTGTTGAAGCAGGCTGAGCATGGAACAGTGGCCGACACAGTAAGCATCATGGTTTCTCCTTCAGTTTCTGTGTGAGCTCCCTCCCTGACTTTCCTCAGTGATGGACTGCGACCTGGAAGTGGAGGCTGAAACAAACCGGAAGTTGCTCTTGGTTGCGGGTGTTTATCATTTCAATAGAAAGCAAACGAGGACACTTCTGCCCCCCCCCTTCACTGGTGTCATCCCTGCTCATTCTGACCTTCCCCAGCGTCATACTTCTGTCTTCCACATTTCCCCAGAGTGTGCCACATATTCCTAATGCGTCGCTTAATATACCATTCAATCAGTGCCCATATTTCCACCCCTATTAGCCTGCTGACTCCTGGAGAATCTTACTTTCTATATCCCAGCGCCTCCAACAGTGCCAAAGATATCGTAACATTGATCAATATTTCAGAAAAAGTGCATGAATGTAGCCCTGCCCCCTATAATAGCCAGCCAATCAGCTTAGTCCCAGAGGTAAGCGCAGCATCCATCCTCATGGGATTTAGTCGTGGCTACTTAACTGTGCAAGCGAAGACAGAGGAAGTCTTTCCAAAGAAACCTCACAGCAGAGAAAATGGTGCATGTCCGACCCCACCCCACCCCCCGCCTTAGACAAGCCATGTCTCTGTAGTTTAGGCCACTTTATTGAAAGGAACTTAACTAGGGAAATTAGTCTGACTCTGAAATTTCTTAAGCATTTTTCAAGAAATTTTTTTTAAAAGTTACAATATTAACCCTGAAGTCACAGGTCAATAAAAAGTTCTCAAATGCCCTTACAATAAATTAGTTCCCTTCCAAAAAAATTTTTTTTGAGATTGTTACCAATATACTATGAACACAAGTGTACACTGATTTTTAAAAGTCTTTTAAAAGGTTTGTAGTAGTAAATATTTAATCCGCCAAATTTGTCGCTGTAAGATCTCCTACCCGAAGGAGACCAGCAAAGGAAAACAACTCAATAATTATGGATATAAATTGCACGCCTAGATTGGGCAGATTTACCACTACACTACTGTAATCCCCAGCTATGAGATGGTTTATCCAGGCCGAGTGGTTGTCCTTCTGGCTCCGGCTCCTCCGACTTCGACTTCCTTCTACTTCTTTCTACCTCTGGCTTCCTTCTGCTTCGACTTCCTCCTGCTTCTACCTCTGCCTCTGCTCTACCTTTTGTATCGAATTCCTCTCACTCTGTCCTCCCCTAAGCCTTTTTCTCCACCTCTCCTTCTACTGCCCAATCTCTGGCTCTAGCCTTTATTTTACAGGTTTTAATTGGACAGAAGGTTTACAAGACGTCACCTGTGTACAGATTCATCCTCCTCTGCAACCCCTCCCAGGAAAGTGAAACTAGGATCAAAATACAAGGCTGGGGCTATCCACTGGGAACTAGGATCAAAATATAAGGCTGAGGCTATCCACAACAAAGGTTCATTTTTATTCTTTGTTTGTTGGTTGGTATTTGGTCTTTTGTTGATTTTCATTTCATTTTCTTTTGTTGTTTTGGTATTTTTGAAATAGGGTCTTACTATGTAGTTTTGACGTTGCTGGCACTCACTCTATAGACCAGGTTGGGCTCAAAGTGACAGAGATCCACCTGCCTCTGCTCCACAAGTGCTAGAATTAAAGGCTTATGTCACCACACCAGTTCCCCCTCCCTTTTTTAAAGTTCTACCTTGTATATATTAACTCAAATATGAATCTCTTCCACATTTTTTTTTTAGGAAAAGATTTGTAGCTTAAATTATTGCTTCATTTTTCACAGTAAGAAACAGCAAGTGGTATCTGGAAAAAGCTGCCACGCTGCCCTTGACAAATACCAGCAATTTTCATTGGTTAATATGGAGTCCTTTTTCTTTATTTTCAATCGACTACTGCTACAAAAATAAATTAGATTATCATGGGAAAGCTCAGGAAGTAATTTAAAGTACTTGGTGTTGAACAAATAAGACAAATTTTCATGTTCTTCTCAATCGTATTGAAATGGAGGAAGCCACGGAGTCCAATAATAAATATACAAAATATATTTCAGGTGTCATGGAAGATATTTGGAAGTGATAGGATTTTATACTGTGTGTCAGCAATTTTATTGGACTGCTGACAAGTCTATTTGCAGATGGAAGTCTTTGCACATTCAATGTGTTGAGCCTGAGAATCTCTTCCTCAAAGAATTTCATGGAAAATGGCTTTTTTTTTTCATATTTTTTATGAAACAGATTGAGTGGGCTTTTAAACACAGATCTTTAAGCCTACCTTTGTGGGAGGTCAAATAGGAATATGCGTCTGTTTTTGAAGTTTTAGTCTCCTTGTGTTGTGGCCTCCTAAAGATGTTTTACGACATCTGAAAGGAACTTCTTGTATGTTGTTCAATCCCCAAGACAACTTACTTCAGAAAGGCCCATGAGCCGGGACCCCCACTGAACTGCTGAGCATGAATCACAGAAAGATCTTTTTGATTTTTCAAAGTATGTCCCTTATGCACAAATCTCGGTTGGCATCAAACTATTTATTCAATGAATACAGAGCCGAGAGACTGAGGGTCTCATATTCTGGCCTCTTTCTTTGTAAGTAGCAACATGATGTGGATAGAAGCCTTGGGATCCTCCTTTGTCACATAAATTGAACTAGATGATTTCTACGGTCTCCTTGTTGGCCTCTATCATGAAAAGAGATTCTGTATTATCGTGTAAAAATTACACTTCAGGGCATATGGTAATTTCCTTTCTTGGATCACCAAATAATTTTACATTTTAGCAATTCAGAATTTGCATAGGATGCTCTCAGCAGTGTTGTGAATCCTGAATTAACATTTTTTTAAAATGTCATTGGAACATATTAGGAGGATGTACTTGTCTCATTTTTCTGTGAAGTTATAACCTGAGGAATTCTACCCATGTGCTCTTTGCCAAACCCTCCTGATTTCCCATTGATCACTGGCTCTCTGGTGAGTTTGTAAAACTCTGCTCATACAAAGAGTCCTGATGTCAATGGTTTGACAGGGTGATGGGTCAACAAAATTAAAGAAATCTCATTACCAAGTTTAGAACATTAAACACACTTGTGTAATTGGATATTTTACCATAGAAAGCAGGGATGTTATCAGTGGAGTCGCCTGTCACCTGATCATCGTAACCCATGGCTTCTAGATGAGTGACCAGATCTATGGCTAGAATAACTATGTGTACATATAAGAAACCAGAGTCATATTTAGTAAGAAAGAAGGAGAGTTGACCTCCAGTTAGTCCAAAAGGGTTTAAGTTAAGGGATCTGCAAGTTGAATGTAAAAAAATAACTCTTTCTCTGCAAATCAGAGATGAGCAGACTGGAAAGGACTTCTGGAGGTAATGGATTGTGATCCCAGATGACTGCAGAGGTCACTGGAAATAGAAGAAATAAATTATATTCTGTATATATGGATGCCAGGAGGGCCCCTTCTCAGAGGGAGTTTTTATAGTGTATCTCTGATATATGTTCCTTTCTATGAAGTGAAACCCACCCACACAAAGCAGAAGTGCAGGTGAGCTCAACGGTATGGCCTAAGGGCCAAGGCAAAATCAGAGACCAATTTCATTCTTTAAGTATCCTAGATCTATGCTTTCATTTGCATCTCATGCTAACTGTACAGATTAGGTAGGGTAAGTGTAGAGTACTGCGCTTTTGTTCTTCAGACCAAGAAACCAGAGCACAGGACATTTGAGTAGTGGGTGGCTAGAGGATCAGAGAGGACTGGTGTCCAATTAATCCCATTCTGCCATTGACTAACACGGCAATAGTCAACTCAACCCTGCCGTCTCCGTTTCCACTTCTCTGAGATGGAAGAAGTTATTTGCCTTACAATGTTATGAGGAATCAGAGAGTTAGTAAGCCCTCACTTTGAAGCCTGCATGTTGGAGGAATTGGGATTTTCACCATTTCTTCTACAGTCTCTTGCCTGTTCTTACTGCTTTGGAGAGTAATTAGTCATCACCAATGGTTGATAATATTTCACTGAGTGAAAACACTCTAGAAGAAAAGATGAAGAGGTTTGGAGATGCCTAGAAGACTCTGTGAAGGGGGTGTGAAGGTGGGTTTCATGGATGTTTAGAATTTAAATATTGTGTTGAAGGGGTGGGAGAGGTGCCTTTAGAGTACAGCTCCAGGTCCAAACATAAAAAGCTGGATGTGCCCTCAGTGTGCATGCATCTGTGACTCCAGGGCTGTGGTGGACAGAAGCTGAAGGCTCACGGGGGCCTGAGGACTGCCAGCCTAGCTCCAGGTTCAAAGAAGACCTTCCCTCAAGGGGATAGGAGAGAGAGTTGGAGCAGGACACCCAGCTTCCTCCTCTGGCCTCTACGCACACGTACCAACACACACACACACACACACACATGCACACACGTGTACATACACCACACACACATCCACTACACTCACCCATGTACATACCCACGTACAAAATAAATACAAGTGCAGATACATAGTAGCATTTCTACAGATGAAAGAAGAAAACTTACATACTATCCATATGCTCTGCCATTGCTCCAGGATTTAATCGATTCTATGCTATACTACTCTGTTTCCTGTTTCTTTTCAATTAATGGTAAAACCTGTTCAAAGTGCATTCTAAAGAGGTGAGGGCACTCTGGCATCTGGATGCAGCATCTGTCACCCCATTGATTGCCAGGGTTGATTTGGCTTGGTAGGTCTCCCCCCACCCCTCACCACCCCATACACACACACACACACACACACACACACACACACACACACACACCCCCAGAACTGAGGACCAGTCTTCAATGAGCCATATACACAGCACTGCACTCTCCTGCTAGAAACTCCAGACCAGTTCTCAGAATACATTCTGAAATACAGCCTTATTTCACACTTAGATTTCAGTGTGTTTCTGGCAATTTTACTTTGTGTAATCAGACATCAAACTGAATTCATCATCATTATAAGACATTATGGGGGAAAAAAGTCAAAGCACACAACCTTGGGCTATGGTTCAGCTGCAGCAAGGAAATGATGTATAATCACTTCACGGAGACTTCTCGTTTCACTTCAGCTAAATGTTATTTTTGCTAAGAAAGTGCAATTACAGATGGTTTGTTTTTGTTTTCATCAGTAGCTGGGGATTTTTGTAATGGTCTTCAGGCAAAATGGCTGTGTTCCATCTACCTGGACCAAAATGAACCTCTCTGACTGTGTGAACATTGCAGCTATTTGTATGTTTTCAATTATGATGTCCTCCCTCCCTGTAGTCTCTTGATTTCTTTATTCCCCAAGGGTTTGCCATTGCCGGTGGGGACATTTTCATCCTCTTGGAACACACTTGACACCTTTAACACCAGACACTCTTCAGGAAGTACAGAGAGCCATCTTAATGTTTCCTTTTAACTTCATGTCCGTGGCTTGTCCACTGAAACGTGAACCCAGTGGAAAATCACAAAGATGAATGTCAGTTAGACATCGAAATCTCTGGTGATAGCCTTGGGATGACCAGGCTTGCAGACTCTGTCTCTCTCTGTCACTGTCTCTGTCTCTCTCTCTTGCTCTCTCTCCCTCTCTCATTCCCTCTCTCTGACTTTCTCTCTCTCCTTCTCTCTTTCATTCTCCCTCTTTTACTTTCTCTTGTCCTCTCTCTCTTGCTCTCTCTTTCTCTTGCTCTCTCAATCCCTATCTCATTCTGTTACTTTCTCTCACTCTCTCGCTCTCTCAATCTCTCTCTTGCTTGCTCTCTCCCTCTCTCTTATTCTCTCTCTCTCTCCCTCTTTTGATATCTCTCCCTCTCTTGCTCTCTCTCCCTCTCTGTCTCCTTCTCTCACTCTCTTGATCTCTCTTTCTCTCCCTTTCTTGCTCTCTTTCTTTCTCTTGCTCTCTCTCCCTCTCTTACTTTCTTTCATTCTCACACTCACTCTCTCAATCCCTCTTGCTCTCTCTCTCTCTCTCTTTTCTCCCTCCCTCCCTCCCTTCCTCCCTCCCTCCCTCCCTCCCTTCCTCCCTCCCTCCCTCCCTCCCTCTTTGCTTGTGTGGGTGGATGTCTCACCTGCACTGCATGCACATGAGAAAGAGAGGATAGGAGGGTGGGCTGCAAGTCAATTTCTGTTTCTTTATTCTTCTTCCCTTATTCTGAAAGACAGGGTATTCGCTGGACCGGAACTTACAGTTCAGCTAGCCAGGCCTGCTGGGGAGCTCCGAGAATCTGCCTATCTCAGTATCCCAAGTGCTGGGTTTACAGATGTGTACAGCCACATGTGCACATGTGAGTGCTGAGAACCTGAGCTCAGGTATATACTTGTTATATACTAGTTGTATACAGAGCAAGCACTTTCCCAGCTGAGCTGTTTCCTTGGTCCCTCTTGTCCCTCTTGTCCCTCTTGCCAACCTGCTTCTGTTATAAGGAAATAGTTGTCTGAGTCCAGTCATCTCAGAGACAATGTGTAAGAAGACAATTATCTGAGTCTAGCCATCTCCACCTTGCTGGCAGGGTCAAAAAAGTCTGTGTCCCCACGCACAGGAACCAGCTCCTAACCTGACTAGAGAAAATTCCTTTGCTCAATTCCTTATGTCAAAATATGATTGGACAATGCTATGGCCCGCCATGTTTCTCCTCTCTCTGTGGTTTTATCCTTTAAATAAACTAGACAGTGTCCCTCGGGGTCTACTTCAGCTCCCAAGCCTGTTCTGTGGCCCTGGTCGAGCACTAGCGGCTGGATGATGGTAAATGTTTGTCATCTGCATTGACCTGGTGTTTGAGTGATGTTGGATGTATGTTGGATTTAAGTGGACCCCACAGTGCCAGCTTAGCTTCCTTCAGTGCCACTCGAGAAATTCTTGAACTACCAATGCATTGGTTCAGCCAACCCCTCTCTACTCCCACCCCTCCCTGGAGTCCTAACTCACACAGACTCCAAGCTTGTCTTGGATGGAATCGTTTTTCAGTGTGTCATTTGCATCCTGTCTGGTTTAAAGAGATGCTTGGTGACCAATGATGGGGCGCAACAGAACCAAAGATGAGTTTTGAAGAAGCACTTGCCCTGCGTCTGCTGTACGTGAAAAGACAATACCACAGGAAGCAAAGCTAGCTGAGGAGGGGAGGCCCACAGTGATAATTCCAATATGGCGTTCTTCCCATTGGGATCGGACTGGAATGCTTTCTTACTGCATTGCCCTGTTATGAATAAATGATTTGCAATGAGGTCTATCTGTGAGGGGGTGTGACTATGCTGGGGAGAGGGGGTCTGTAATGTCAGTCTTCCTGTGTGTGATATGGAATGGCAAGTCTCCTTGACAAGTGAGTTCTGCCATTCATGTGTGAAGTCCCCTAAAGGGCAGTTGGACGAGAGAATGCAATATGTAGGGATTGGGGACAAGGGAAAAACACCCTGCCTCTGACTTGATCCCAAGACCAAGACCAGATCCTAAGAACACACTGCCTCTGACTCGACTCCCCCAAGACTAGATCCACTCCACCTGAAGTGCAATGAGGAGAAGACATACAGATGCTATCCTCCTCTCTAGATTACGAATTGATAGGGAGGGTAAGGGGTTGGAGAAAGGTAAGGGGGTGGGAGGAAGGGTAAGGGGTTGGGGGAGGGGTAAGAGGTGGGAAGAGGGATGGGGAAGGATAAGGGGTTAGGAGGAAGGGGAAGGGGTTGGGGGAGGGGTAAGAGGTGGGAAGAGGGATGGGGAAGGATAAGGGGTGGGAGGAAGGGTAACAGGCTGGGGGATGGGTAAGGGGTGGGAAGAGGGTTAAGGAGTAGGAGGAAGAGATAGCCATGTTGATTTGTTGTTTCTTGTGGCTGGAGGAGGTAAACATAGGAAAGTGCACAGAATTAGGTCTGAGATAAGTAACCCCTCACAGGACCCCCAAACGTATTTACCTATATATGTGTACATTTCTGTGAACAGATGCTGTGGGGGGAGTGCCTGTGGAGACCAGAAAGAAATGTTGGCTCCCCTGAGGCTGGAGTTACAGAATGTTCTGAGCTCCCTGACATGGGTTCTCAGGAAGAGTAGCAAGCGCTCCTAAGGACGCGCCATCTCTGCAGAACTTTTTTTGTTTTTTTGTTTTTAATTTGATCCTAGAGAACTGTGCTCTTTTGAAAGAGTCATATTACCTAGGGAATGTTCCTGACATTTTTGTTGTCGTTGTTCTGTTGAGGTTTGCATCTGGTAGGGAAAACTTTTCCTACCACATTTATATATGGTGCCCTTCTTGGAGGATGGGTTTCTCCTGAATGTGTCTTAGACGATTTGTATGGAACGTTCACTCCAATTCTATCTGAACGCCAAAGCATAGTTCCCTGTAGCTTGTTTGACCATGATGAATGCGTTTAGCTAGAGTGTGTACCAGGAAGGAGATGGAGACAGCCACCATCTTCAGAGGCCATGCATGAGTGGGAAGATGCTTGCTTTTCAAGTGGCCGTGACATGGAACATGATGAGTGTAGCGGAAGAAGGGTGACCCTCACCCCACGGGGC
Organism: Mastomys natalensis; assembly: GCA_021653895.1. Lineage (NCBI taxonomy): Eukaryota > Metazoa > Chordata > Mammalia > Rodentia > Muridae > Mastomys > Mastomys natalensis. The sequence goes on from JAJTUV010001265.1 coordinate 869,538, forward strand.
AGTGGATAGCTTCCTCCAGCACTGTTGCTTCTAGATGCATCATTAGAAAGAGAATCGGGAAGCGGCAGCCCCGGCACTGGCCAGGGACCTAGAGCATCTGTGTCCTAACCAGGGAGGGATGGCAGTGGGAGCCACAGGTAGAGCTTGTTCTGTGCGGGAGTGGCTGATCAGGGAAACTATATAGGTAGGATATCAATGGAGTTCGGACAGCCTATGCTGCTCTGGTATGAGTGTCTGCCAGAAGCAGAACACTGGCTACAAAGTTGCTCTTCATTCACCGGCTCCAAGGTCTTCCTACCCTCACAGCATCCCCCTCTCGTGACAGCCATCCACGCCCAGGCAGGACCACAGACAAAGCCATGGAGTGGTTCTCTGCACACTTTGCAGACAGAGCAGCAGTGAAAACTATGGTATTTCCTCTTTCCTCACCTATCAGTAATGTGTGCAGGAGCATGGTGTAGTGTGAGGGGTGGGTGGGGCTAAAGGGAACGGGAGGCGGGGATGGGGAGGGACAGACCTGCTTCTTCATTCCTAGCCATGGCACATTCCACATGGAGTAGGGCAAGAGCCCAGATCTGATTCTCAACGGTGGTATCCTCCTTTGCCCTTCACGTAACACGTACAAACCTAAGAGGCTTTGGTTATAGTCACTGTGCTGGGCCAAGCTAGGATTATGAGGCCCCTCCCCACAGCCACTGCAGAGAAATGTTATGGAGCCCACGAGATGGGAATATACAAAGGTTTCTATCTCCTACGTCTGCCGAGTTCACGTAACTGTTCCCTCCTTGGCACTGTTCCTTGCTACGGTGTCCTGAGGTCACTGGGAAATAGCACGTGTTCTAGTTAGCTCTTCTGTTATGATTAACACTGTGACCAAAATGGACTTAGGGAGGGAAAGGTTTATTACATCTTACAGGTTACACTCCATCACTGAGAGAAGCTAAGGCAGGAATCTGAAGCAGAAACTGAGGCAAAGACTGTGGAGGGATACCTCTGACGTGTGTGCTTGCCCTGGGTTGCTCGGCTCCCTTTCTTATACAGCCTGGTCCAACCTGTCCAGCGATAGCACCACCCAGTATGCTGGGCCCGCCCACATCAGTTAGCAATCAAGAAAATACACAGACATGTCCACAGGCCAATCTGATGAAGGCAACTTCTCAGTTGAGATTCCCCTCTTCCCAGATGAGTCTCATAGACAACTAAGTAAAGCTATCTGTGACAATGTGACATCCCTTTCCAAAGCAAGGCTACTGAATAGGTCTCGCTTCAATGATCTAAAAGGGCCGCGCGCCTGTAAGGGCCGTGGAACTTTCCAGAAGATAGTTTGCTGGGACTCTCATTCACAATCAATCTTTTCTGCAGGAAGGATTTCCCCTTGTCTATCCATGGCACCACAGTGGCAAAGGACATTTATTCTGCTTCTCTTCCTTGGCTATTATCCAAGGTATCTGAAGCCTCCCCGTGGTTCCAGGTTCTCTTCTGAAGCCCAGTGTCTCCATGGCTACTCGTCTCAAACTGTAGCTACTATACTCTACCTGTTCCACCTTTGCTGAGGTCATTGCTGCGTGATCCTTATTTTCCCATCTCGGATATTTTGCTTTGGGTTCAGAACCAATGAATATATTCATCACTAAGAAGAATGCTAGCCACAATCTATCTTCCCATAGCCTAGGATGGCTTCGCTAGGCAAGAGCCACGAAAGTGCTTTTCTTCTTTATACATGCATTGATCAAGGAGAATTCTTAATAAGATATTTAGCCTTTGTAAAAGGAAGAAAAATGTGCTTAATATTTGTGGCCTCTAGGGAAGCAATCTATCCACTGCTAGCACTCTTTCATTCTGAAAGTTTGGGCCACCATCTAGAAAACTGCGTTCTGCTTACCACCAACATCTCTGTGTCGTGTTTTCGACTATTCTGTCTTCCATTTGGCCTTCATCTCCTGGCCTCTACAAGGAAAGAAAACCTGAAAATCCATCTGAGTCTTCAGGACTTACAGTGACCTTGCCGGCACCTCGAAGATTCTAGAAGCAGACTGTTGAATTGGCATTCCACGCCTCCCACACCTCATGCAGTACGAAGCATCTCATGCATGCAGTTCCTACAGAGGCCAGAAGAGGGTGATAGATCCCTTAGCACTGCAGTTACAGGTGCTTTTGAGCCACCATATGGGACCTGAAACCTGAACCAGGATCCACTGGAGGAGCAGCCAGTGCCCTTAACCACTGAGCCATCTATCCAGCCATTATTATTAATTTGTGATAACTGGCTGCTGAGATGTTCTAACAGTTAGGAAATCTTGAATGTCACACTGTAAAAGTCTACTTCCTGTCCTGTGCATAGTAATAACTAACAAGACAAACTTCCTCAAAGAGACAACTAACAGCTCGAATGTTATTGAATCATTTCTAAAATAAGATGATTTTCCAATTCTACAGAATGAGATTCAAAATTAAATGAAGGAATCTCTCATTGTTTTTATCTTGGAGAGTTCAGGTTTTGATTATCTATAGGACTGTGTTTGGGAAGAGATAAGGGTATTGATTGCCAAGAAAAACAAAAGATAAATAACTCAATTATAAGAAATTATTCTGCCATGCCTAGAAAGAGAATTGAGGTTCTGTTTGGTAGCTCGAAGCCATGTATGTAATAATATTTTGAAAGATTTATGAATCCTCCTTCCAGGAGTGAGTAAATTCCCTGAGAGACTTAGGTTTATTATAGAGAAAGCAGCTGTTACTTGTGTTGTTGGTTTTTTGGTTTTGCTTTTTTTGTAATTTGGGAATCTTTAAATGAACAAACAACATTAACCTGTAAGAAATATCAGACCATCAGCAGATTAGTGAGAAATGGATTGGGAAATGCACAAGTGGGGGTGGGGTGGGGGACAGCTAGAGAATTAGAAACAACAGCAACAACAAATTTAGAAGATCTTGGCAGAATTGATACATAGAAAACAGCCCTGAGTTGAATAAAACGCAGATGGGCCAGTGTCCTCTAGAGTCGGCCTTCAGGCAGAGCCAGGCTGGGTAAACAGAGAGTCAGGGAAGGCTCAGAAATAAAGGAGCCCAGATCTAGAGATGAAGGCGGCCTCAATACACAGCTGGACCTAAGAATGGAGGGGTTTACGTTCCAGGGAGTGGTTGGTTAACGTTGTATTTATACAATGTTGTCCTGCTGACCGCCTCCTGGGTTTAAATGTTTAAATGATGAACAGGACAGGAAGGACCCAGAACTCCACTGACCTAATCAATGGAATCAAGAAACACCTAAGGGACAAATGAGCCCCCAGGCATCTAGAAGTGGCCTCAGCAGACGGTATGTACGTGTCCACTAACCCAAAGGGGCTGAAGCGATTTTAATTTAAATACCATGCATAAGAGTGAATTCAATTCACTGGAGCGCTGGAGAAGTCCAACACCCTGCAGCTTGCAGAAAGGGAGCACATTCTTAGAAAAATAATAAAACTCATTCAAATTAAAACAAATATCAGGTGCTACAGAGAAAGAAAATGTCTTGCCCTTTAGAAAATCCATACATCAAAGCATGTAAAGTTAGGGCTGGAGAGGTGGCTCAGTGGTTAAAAGCTCTGGTTATGCTTGCCAAGGACCCAGATTCAGTTCCCAGCACCCACAGCTCATCAGTAATTCCAGTTCTGGGGATCCAAGGCCCCCTCTTGGCCTCTGTGGATACTGTCCATTGTGTGGTGTACTTGCAGATAAACTACCATACTCATAAAATAAAATGTAGTTTTTGATGTTGTCATTTTGTTTTGTTTTGTTTTTAAGAAAACGAACCTAGTGGGCATGACGGCACATGTCTTTAGTCCCAGCACTTAGGAGGCAGATGCAAGCAGATCTCTGAGTTGAGGTCAGCCTGGTCTACAAAATGAGTTCCAGGACAGCCAAGGCTACCTGGGAAAACCCTGTCTTGGAGAGAGAGGAGGGGAGGGGAGAGAGGGGAAGGGGAGGGAGGAGGGAGAGGAGAGAGACAGAAACACAGAGACACAGAGACAGACAGAGACAGAGATACAGAGAAAATTTAGTCTTTTTAAAAAACTGCAAATTTGACCTTTAGAAAAACTAGTTGCAGTTACGTATCAAGAGTCCAGTTAAATACATCGGTCTCTTTGCAAGCCTGCAATGCCACCACAGAACTGGATCCTAAGGAAACAATCCGAATGGGAAAGCAGCAGCAGCAGCATTTGTACAAGTTAAAACAGACTTGGGGGGGTGGGAGGAACACATTTTGAGACAGCTGTTTGATGCCACTCGTTTGTCTTCCTGGTCCTCCCAAAGCCCAGGGAAATTTCCAGGCATTTAACAACAAAAACTTTTCAAGTGTGAAAAGATTACCATAAACAAGAAAAGACATCTGAATAATTGTCAGATTACGTGGTACCGAGAGAAGCAGATCCATACTTCAACAGGACCTGGGAAATGACAGACAGGACACCCAAGGAGTCCGCAATCTCTGGACAAACGCCACAAATGGAGGAGAGAGGACCGTCTCTGGAGATGTTTGTCAATGTCTGTGGAGCTGGACATAGGGACGCCTGTGTTCCAATGACTCCACTACTAACTCCGCTCCCAACTGGAGCGCACAGATGAAATCCTTGTGAGAGGCATTTACAGGCTTCCTCACGTCGTCATGCTCAGCTGCTACGGGCTAACCAGACCAGATGGTTGTCTGTGCTGAGTGATGGATAGGTCTCGACACGATCTTGGTTAGAAACCAGTGACAACTAGGGATTTCCTGCGTGCGCTCTGGAGGAGTGTTGCTGATGTGAGATTGCCTCAGGAGACTATTCGCAGAGGAGCTGCAAGATTCCGTCTATGCAGAAGACGGAGCAGACGAAAGCTGATGTGTGTTTAGTAACTGTCCCAGTTTCCTTCCAGTTGCTGTGGTGAACATATGACCAAGGGCAACTCGGGAGGTTAGAGTTCATTTGGCTTATGGGTTACAGTCCATCGTTCAGGGAAACCAAGGCGGGAACGCCAGCAGAGGCCATGGAGGAATGCTACTTGCTAGATTGCTCTCTGTGTCTTGCTCAGCCTGCTTTCTCATTCAACCCAGGGCCACCTGCCCAAGGGTGGCACAGCCCATAGTGAGCTACACCACCGTCCAATTAATCATTAATCAAGAAAATGCTCCCACAGGCTTGCTTATAAGTGACTCTGGTGGAGGCATGTTCTCAACTGAGTCTCCCAGATGACTCAAGCTTGTAGACAAAACACTAACACAGCAGTTGACAGCAGGGGCAGGAGTGGAGGCAGGACGGAGGTAGGGCGGAGGTCAGGGTCAGAGGCTGGAATGTATGGGTTACTCTGCCGGGGAACTGTGTTTCACCTGTGCACAGATCACTCGGAGGGGCTTATTTGTTTTATGGAAGTGACCTCAGCCATACAATTGAGAGTGTGACACATTTTCTGTCACCCATCATAGATTAGGATATGAACTCAGTGAAGACAGCCCAAAGTAAGGTTATATTCTATGATGACACATGAGTGAACCCTTTCTCATCGTAGTTAAGATTTACTTAATTAGGCCACAACTGGTTTTGATTTGCGCCATGTGTTTAGAAGAAGGATGTTGTTTTCTTAAGCTATTTCTCTCTTTGAAAGTAAAAAAAAAAATTAAAATGACTGATGATATTTTTTCTTGGTTCACTTATCATAAATTCTTTACATTAAAAAAAAATAATAATAACTCAAAAGTCACCAGAGACAGAAAAGGGAGGATTGCTATTTCTTGGTAAAGCCCAGTGGTATCTGCAGTAGTTTTATAGCACAGATAAGCATTCTAGAATTTTATGAGTTTACCTTAGTTCCTCTTTATAGAATTGCCAGTTGTGAACATGGATTTGACTGTAAACAAAATACCAAATTTGAGCTCACACGCTGGGAAGAGCAAGAGTTCAAAAAAATCTATCTTAACGGTGTATTTTCAGTTAAAGATACCTGTTTGGGACAAAATGGCAAATAAAACTGAAAAAAGAAAAAGAAAGGAAAAACCTAAGCAGTTGATTATGAGGATAATACATAGAACACATGTGTGACATTCCCCAGTGCCAAAGCTTAGATCAATGCTACCAAAGAACACAGGATGCGAAGCACACACTTAAATCCCGCTAATCTTAAAGACAACGTGATCTAAAATCACCAGATGAGACGTGTGCATCTCACATCACTGTCAGTGGCTTCTATGCAAAGTATCTCTTCCTATAACTGCACTGCCAACCACCAATAGAGGAAAGACAACCTTAAAGACTGTGGTACTGAGCCAGCTTATTTGAATCCAGCATCCCATTGGAGGAAAACAATGCTGAGAAATTGGGCCTCGACACAGATATGCCAGAACATAAAGATGTACAAGGTAAGCCAGATTATAAAGCCACAGTGGGGACTGGAGAGGTGGGTGAGCAGTTAGAAGCACTGGCTGCTCTTACAAGAGACCAGAGTTCAAACCCCAACGTCCACATTGGCCGCTCATGACCCTCTGTAACTACAGTTCCAGGGAATCTGGCGCCCTCTTCTGGCCTCCATGTGCTGCACAGACATACAAGCAAGCAAGACACACATACACATAAAATACAATAAAAATCTTTTTTTAAAAAAATAGTCATAGTGTACCCGTTAAACAGTCTTGAAAGGTATGTATTATATATTGAAAATTTCAAAGAAAACATTCATTTATTGAACAAGGCTGGGAGGGATTTCAAAGGTTTCTTTTTATGACACAATTTATGACATAATAAATCCATATCAATGTAGCATTTTAACTACATATATAAATATGCATTTCTGAGTAATTGATTTGTTTGACAAGTTTATTAGCTAGGTTTTGTGCTTTTCTGGATCTGCGACTTGTGGGAATGGAGGAAAAATAGTTTTGATTGTAATATTCCATTTCTCTCAAGAAAGCATATTCATTCTAGGAAAAATCTCAGTGGCCTCCTCACCCCTCAGAGACTGCATTCTGGTATTTTCCTTCAAGGAGGCAGAGAAACAAAGTTACCTGGAGTTCAGCTTTGGGCTGTATAATGTCTCTAATGTCTCTTCTTCGATTGTCTCAACAAGCAATTCTATTTCACGGTTTACACTAACTGCTTTTTATGGTTTACACTGACTGGCGCAACTTTTTAAGAAGGGATATAGGCTCCTGATGTGGCTGACCTGGAACCAAAACCAAACAGTAAATCCAGTGGCCTACTCTACCTGTAGAATATGTAAAGTTTGACTTTCACACTTCAAAATAAATTAGAGAAAAATCTCACCTTCCGGGCCCATGACTCGATAGGCTCAGATTACTGCTAAAGGGAAGGGTGTGTAACAAAACTTTTGGCTCATATTTTTTTTCCTAAAAGAAACATGTATCTGACTTTTCCTTAAATTTTACAATGTTTGCTACTTGTAGCCAAACTTTTAAGGAAATTGGCATTGTACAGATTATATAACATTATATAGATTATATAACAGAAGAGCATCTATCAAATTTAGTGAATAGAATGAATAAATGCTTTTGCTAGCTTGAAAAATCTAAATGGTGGGAGTCCTCTGTTGGCAGAAATACACAATGTAGTCTCCATAAGTCTCCAATACATCAATGTCTACATAAATGGTGTAGGTGGTATGAAACACATGTAGGTATGAAACGTGAATGGTGGTGTTGGTTGACTTGACACAAACTTCAATCCCTTCAAGAGGTGGAAAAGGAAGTGGCAGCTGAGGAATTGTCTCCATTAGATTGGTCTGAGGGCAAGTCTGCAGGCCATTTCTTGGTTGAAGATTGATATTGGAGGTCGGGTTCACTATGAGTGGAGCCAACTGTGGGCAGGTGGTCTTGGCCTATATAAGAAAACAGGCCAAGCAAGCTGTAGAGAGCAAGCAAGCATTGCTCCATGGCCTCTGCTTCAGTTTCTGCATTGATTTCTTGCTATGGCTTGCCTCATGATAGACTGTAACATGTAAGCAAGTTGCTTTTGGTTAGTGTTTTATCAGAGCAAAAGAGAAGCAAACCTGACTGGTCCCTCCTGTAACAGTCTGAAGTAGAAAATAACTGAATAGGCTGGTTTTGTGTGTGAACTTGACACAAGCTGGATTTATCACAGAGGAAGGAGCCTCCCTTGAGGAAATGCCTCCATGAGATCCAGCTATAAGGCATTTCCTCAATTAGTGATCAAGGGGGGAAGACCCTTTGTGAGTAGTGCCATCCCTGGGCTGGTAGACCCGGGTTCTATAAGAAAGCAAGCTGAGCAAGCCAGGGGAAGCAAGCCAGTAAGTAACATCCCTCCATGGCCTCTGCATGAGCTCCTGCTTCCTGACCTGCTTGAGTTCCAGTCCTGACTTCCTTTGGTGATGAACAGCAATGTGGAAGTGTAAGCTGAATAAACCCTTTTCTCCCCAACTTGCTTTTTGGTGCTGATGTTTGCTCAGGAGTAGACACCCTGACTAAGACAATAACTAAACTGACATTTCTCAGTACTCTGATGGAAGCTCCGGGAGAGAGTCAGCTCAAAAAAAAGACCATGCAGTACAGTTTTCTTAGGCTCTATGTTCTCTGCAAAGTCTAGGCGTGTGAACTTGATGTCGTGACCAACACCCAGAAAGCGTACAGTTGGTGGTCAGAATCTTGTCTGTAACTACCAAAGAGGAGCACGTTCCTCTGGCGAGGTTTCCAGAATGTTCTCTCCTCCATTCATCCTTCTTATCTTTCTAAGAAGTCCAAGACCCCAGGGAAGCTTAGTGTGTGTGTGTGTGTGTGTGTGTGTGTGTGTGTGTGTGTGTGTGTGTTTTATAATCTTAGAACCTCCCAAGAAACCACATCTGACATAGCCTCTGGGGTCCCTGTGAACTGATTAGTGGCCAAATTAAATTCTACTGCAGTGATCCAGGTTCCAAACTCCAGGGCAGCCGTGGTAAGCAACTGTCCTTCACAGATGGCTCCCTTAACATTTCCACTCTGGGGGAAAATGTTGCTGATTCAGTTGTGCTCTGTGTTCAGGGAATACAAAGAGAAAGACTAAAACGGATCACTGGCTGGGTCTAACTGTAAGCAACTTCCAGCTAAGGTCAGACTTTAGTTCCTAGGCTAGAGGAAGTACAAATGCTGTTGTTCTCTAAATTGAACTCTTAAGTCCCCTGCGTGTTGCTGAAATCTGGGTAGATGTCAGCACAAGCTCCAGTCAACTGCATAGGTTTCCTGTGTTCTCTGAGTGGGGTGGTGGGTGGTGCCAATCATCTGCACGCAGTTTCCGGTCTCCTTGGAAGGGGTTCCATAGACAGTGAGCTACATCCAGCGTAATGGGGTGATGCGGTCCCCCAAATTTTATCATTCAGTTCTCTGATGTTGTTCCCTGGGATGCTGAGTGTGCTGAGCTATGACAAGGTCTGTAGTTCATTGCTACGGTCAGTTTACAATTAAAGCCAAGGTAGAGCGTGAAAGCACTGAAGGGGTTTTCCACAGTCTACTATGCTGTCAATCACACATCTATGGGTTGTCAGGAAAATCAAGCAAGCTGGTCTGCGAGCATGCAGTTCCAGTGGAGGCTGAGAACACGCTGGCCAGTCCACCTCTGGTGGGAGGGACTGCATGTTGTGACAGCATAAGCAAAACCCAGCAGCTGAGCCAACTGTAGGTGTGATGGCTGTAGGTTCAGATCCATTAAGTGAATTCAGGCACACTGAATTTTCCACCTGGCAGGTGAGCCATTTGTTAGACATGGAGTTCCTTGATATTGACCATTCTAAAAGCTGGATTTGGCCACTTGATAGGATCGCTAAAAAAAAAACACCACCACCACCACCATCATCATCACCACTACCACCACCATCATCACCATCACCACCACCAATCACCATCACCACCACCACCATCACCATCCTGCACTTGGCACAGTGGAGTCCTCGCCTCCATGGTTGAGGCCTTGCCCTTTGGTCTCAGGAGCTCCACTTTCTTTTCCCAAACCTCCAAAAGATTTGCCTCCTTTTTCTGTAATCTTGATGGTACTTTGAGATTCCTTCTCTATAGATCCTTTTTCTTTTCCAAACTCACGGCTCATGGTGACTCAGTGGATGAAAAACAAGTATGTGAACTTCGATGTCTCTGCAATCTGGACACAAATCAACAAGGTTCCTACATAGACATGAATGAAGGTGCTGGGATGAGAAGGTGGTCAGCGTGGAGTTTTGTCCATCTGCTCCACATTGAACTTAAAGGCGCCACTACCATTTCTAATAACAACTCCCACCAGAGGAGACGGTACTGGCCAGTCAGTGATTCATTAGCATTCTGTCAGCTGAAACACCCCCATCCTCCTTGCTCCCCAGCTATCTTCTCTTAATGTTTAAAATAATGCTTCACCTGTCTGCCTGAATGTATGTGCATCACATCTGTGTAGTGCCCTTGGAGACCAGCAGAGGGCGCCAGATCCCCTGGAACCAGAGTTACAGATGGTTGTGTGCTGCCACATGAATGCTGGGAACCCAACCATGGTCCTCTGCAACAACAGCCAGTGCTCTTAACTGCTAAGCCACCTCTTTGCCCCCGACTTTCTGGTGCTTTTAATTAATGACATTGACTAATTATAAGGGAATGAAAAGAAATGTTTCTCATCAGTTAATTATAAGGAATAAAAACCCTTTTTCTATCAAGGACTTGAAATATTAGAGAAAATAATTAATCAAGGGTTAAAAACAGGTGGGTATTTCCTGAGAACTTTAAGACACTAAATTTATCTATTTACTCATGGGCTAGTGAAGAATTGTGAATACTTTTTATTAATTAAGCTCCTTAAATTTCATCCGGTTGTATTACATGGCTTATTCATTTCAATATGGGAAAAGCAAAATATAAAAAATGAATGAAAAATAATAAGAGGTGAACAGAAACAAGGATATTTGATATGGATGGTATGGAAAACACCACTCATCCATTCAATGGCAGATATTTATCGACTGTGTTCCACGTACTCCACATAGTTACAGAAGGATGAAAGAGGAGAAACAAACAAAGAAAAGGAGCAAAAATCCCTTCTTTTGACCCAGAAAAGGTCAGGGGTTAAAGGCCATATGCCATAGCTGTGGAGTGTCAGGTGGTTTATCACCTGGAGGTTATCACCACCAGCCTCCAACGATTTATTGACCTAAAACACTCCATGCCTGAGTCTCTACCGCACAGATCTTGCAATCCTTCTTCAAGTGCAATAATCCTAGAAATAAAATCACAGTGGAGGCTTTGGAAGCTTTAGCCAAACCCACACTCATACAGAGGACACTTGTCGAGAATCAGATGAACCAGGACCAGGAAGGTCAGATTTTGCCCCTGGGCTGGAGGTCTACCAAAGTCCAGAGTGCTTCAATGCATTTTTCCAACAAATATTCTGAAGTGTGTGCTCATGTTCTGAGTTCACAGTTTGATGTTCTGGAAGAAATGAATTGTAACCCCCAAGAAAAGACCAGAAAATACAGATGAGAATACACAGGAGCCTGCGGTGCCCTCTGCTTCCAAGCACTGGAGAGAGTTTTCAGAAGCTGTGGTTTTCTTGTTGACTTGGCAACTATGTTCAGCAAACTTATTCAGCATTCAGACCTTTAAGCTAAAATGAGAAAAAAAATATATAAATGTAATTTTCACATGTTTCTTCAAATCCTATTTGTGGTTTATGGAATTATTTTACTGGAATTGCAAGAAACGCTGTCTATATAAAATATTTAAAGGCTTCATTGTATCCCGAAATGTGGTTTTCATGGTGTCTTGGGGCCAAATGGATTCCAGAGAAAGACAATCTTGCTTCATAATGCAAATCAGTTGGCTTAGGAAGAAGATTATGTTACAGATGCTGTGCTGGTGACTATTCAATATTCTGTTACAATGTTGCAAATTTGGGCTGTTGGCAAGATTTTCAGACAGGCAACTACCACTGACTTTCTGTAGCTTGAGATCTCTGTAAGGAGAGCAGCACCAGGTCTGATAACAGTGAGGTGGGTCCAGGATTTCAGAGGCTGAAGCAAGACTTGAGTTTGAAGCCAGCCTGAGAGACGTAGGGAGGCTTCCAACAGCAGCCAGCCCTCTGCTGACTCTGGAGTTCACTTTCAAGTTAACTTCTGGAACTGTAATTCCCAGTAATACAATGCAGCACGGATGAAAAGGTGAAAGGAAAGTCCAATTAATGTAATTCAGTGTTTGTCTGTTTGTATGAGGTCAGAATACAGGGAACAGAAACACAGAGAGCAATACACAATAACAATACACAAAAGTGCTAATCCAGTGGGTCCCAGAAAGACTTCCCACAGGGGTGAGTGAAACCAAAGGGAGATTCATCGATTGCAGGGAGAGCCTGCAACAAACAGCCTTTCCCTCTCCCTCCTAGTAATCGACTCCTGATTTGCAGTCCTACAACCAGAAAGTAAGACTCTGCCTCCCTCCTCCTCCTCTTCTTCCCCTCCTCTTCCTTTCCCCCTCTTCCTCTTCCTCCCCCTGCTCCTCCTCTTCCTCCCACTTCCTCTTCCTCCTCTCCTCTAGAGTGAATCTTTGGTGACAGGGGCGGCTACCAAACCTGCCCTAGATAATCATCTCTTTGCATTATTTTATGTGAGAAGAATAAATTTTTCTTTTACGCCATTAATGGGTACCCATTTAAAGAGGCCAAGTCAAACTGAGCCTGGGAGCTAATTAGATAAAGGGGGGAGGAGGAGTGGCTGACTGAGGAGATGGAGGCAGGGGTGTGGAATCATGAGGAAGGCAGCGTCCGGGGGCAGTGCATGCCACCGCTGTCGTTCTTTATACTACGTGCCCAGCAAAGGAAGCCTCCTACATCCTGCTTCAGAGCTGCAGGCCAGGCAGAATCACAAGCAATAAAAAGCAGCTGTGACCCTGTGTCAGGAGCTCCACATGGATCAGAGTCCCCATGAGGAGTGTTCCCAAGGAAAGCACCTCGGACAAAAATGCACTTTAGTGGTCACAATGTTCAGGTGAAGAGAAAGAGTGTCGCTCATTTGTAAAAGTTTGGGCTCTTCTATGTTCGCCCCAGCTCCCCAATAATGACACGGAGGCTTGTTTATTTACAATGCTTATGACCTTAAGCTAAGCTTGTTCCCTAATTCCCTCTAACTTATATTGACCCGTTTATAGTAGTCTAAGTTCTGCCACCCCCTGGTTACTTCCTAAATTTCACACGACAGACTTCCTCCCATCTCCCAAGCCTGTCTCTTTCCCAGAATTCCTATCTCTTCCCGGAAGTCCTGCCTATTCCCTCCTGCTTTGCCATTGGTCATTCGGCTTCTTATTGACAGGTGATGCTTTTATACAGTGCAGAGAGATTACCCCGACACTCATTTTCCTGAATACTCGTTCATTAGTTGATGACAACGTGTTCTGGTTATCGTGGGCACACTTCCGGGTAGTTCCCGTGGTTCCAACTTCATTGTATCACACGACCGTATCGCGTTATCACAGCTCAGTTTTGAAAGTAAATGAGTGTGTATGTTTGTGTGTGAATGTGTGAGTGTAACTGTGTGAGTGTATGAATGTGTGTGAGTGTGTGTTGTGTGTGTGTGTGTGGAGAGAGAGAGAGAGAGAGAGAGAGAGAGCATTCGTGTGTAGTAAGTTAATGAAGAATATTTTTAACCCCATCAGCTTTGAGAGAAAAATGTTCTAAAAAAATTTAGATAGCAGGAACAAAGTACAAGATCCCTTTAACTTGATATTAAAAAAAAAAAAACATGTTTTTTTTTAAAGTCAAACATTTATTGAGGATATTTGTTAAAGCTTTTAACAAAGTAGTTGTAGAAAGAAACTTAACAAAGGGCCCTGAGGAAAATCTCACAGCCGCATTTGTGGTACATTTCCCCTGTGGGTAAGAAGAGGCCTGACTTCCACGCTTATATGTGTGTGTGTGTGCGTGTGTTTTACAAAGAAGTATAGCTGTCCTCACAGATTGTACGATACTCTACCATTTGAGTCTATAAGGCCTACAAAAAGTTACCCCAATTGCCAACTTTTTTTTTAGCAAAGTATATGACACCAGAATGCAAAAATAATCACTATATTTGATCCTTGATTAATTATTTTCTCTAATATTTCAAGTCCTTGATAGAAAACTGTTTTTTATTCCTTAGAATTAGTTGATGAGAAGCATTTCTTTTACCTATAGCTGGGCCAGTGATATGCCACAGCAGGTGGAAGTGTTTACTCCCGAGCCTGACATTCTGAGCTGATCCCCAAATCCCACAGGAAGGAAGGAGGGAGCTGACTCTCAAAGATTGTCTTCTGACATCCATACAGGTAGCATACATGTATGCACACAGACACACAAAGTCACACATAACAATAGTAAGTAATTTTTAATTTAAGTTTTAAAAAAATAAAAATTTCAACATCTAGAAGAATGGCATTGTTAGAGGTCTGAGCTCGGCTTAGAACAGACCACACCAGACCAAACAGTTCCACTTGGGGTTTATTCAGGAGATAGGGCAAAGGTGTGTGTGGGGGGGGGAGAAATAGAAGAAGAAGATGGAAGAAGAAAGAAGAGAGAGGAAGAAGAGAAGTAGAGGCCGGTCATGACCACGTGGAGAGAGGGGGAAGGGAAGGCGGAGGGGGAGGGGACAGAGAGAAGCTAGAGGCAAGAGATCAAGAGATAGAGAGAGAGAGAGGAGGGGCAAGCAGCCCCTTTTATAGTGGGCCAGGCCTACCTGGCTATTGCCAGGTAACTGTGGGGAGGAGCATACCTGGCTGTTGCCAGATAGCCGTGGAGGTGGAATTTAGACAGAATACTAACATTCCCCCATTTTGGTTTAATTAAAAAAGAAAAATTAGAAAGAGGTGATGGTGAAGCAGGAATAGGGTTGTCGTGATATCTGGCTATTTCCTGCTGGCATTGGGGGTGACATGTTTCTAGGGGAAACCTAGAAGAATGGATATGGGGGATATTTGTCTGGTCTTAGGAGAGTTGGCTGTTTCCTGCTGTCCAGGGTCTATGGAGCGTGCCATCTGAGGATAGGTCAGAAGGAACAGGTCCAGTAGAAGCAGCTGTGTGTGTGACAGGAGATGGAGCATCTGGAGGTTGCTTCTCTGAGAGCTGTTCTAGATGTGCCTGAACTTGACAAGATGTAGGGAATAAGATTCAAGTACATTTGGGAGAAAGAAAATTTTTTCTAAGATGTACATTTGAAACCCAGTGGGATCCCACCCTTTAGAATAGGTAGTAAGTGGGAACTTTAGGCAGATGTACTTATCTGGATGGCATCTATTTGGTCTGGAGAGGTAGATCTGAGTGTGTTTCCTGTAGCTTACAAGTTTACAAAAGATAACAACATGAGTTAACAACACGAGCAGTCTTCAAGATGAACTTTTGCTGGATCATATAGTGGAATGTTTTGTTAGAGTTTGGCAAGTTTATAGGAACTTAGATAATATTAGGAGAGTGTCTAGCAAGAAGAGGAAATATGAAGCATTTAATTGATGGCAACTGAGTTTAGGTAATGAGGTAACAGATAATATCTGTGAAAACTTAGCTGTCAATGTAGTCAAAAGTCTGAGAAAGAGTAAACAACAATCTACCAGTTATATATTATTTAAAAAATGACAGAGTCCACTAGCCAACAATTCCCATGGTCTCCATACTCTCTTGGGCGAAGTCAGTTTGGTTTCCAAGCGCAGAAGGTGCAGGGCTTTTTCTCTGTAGAATGGACACGTGTGACATGAGAAATGACTTACCTTGGTTTAGCCAAGTCATTTGACTCAGGGCATCCAGTTTAGTCCGCTGTGTTTGTTAATGACTATATCATCACATACAATCTAGGTGTCCAAGTCTTCTGAAAGCATTTTGGGTCAACTGTTAGAGGCTTTGGGAATTCTGTCAGCCATAAACTTAAGTATACTATTAGCAGACTTCTGACAAGATTGAGAGCCATAAGGATTGGTTGTAACTGAATAGAATTTAATAGCAGTAGTAAAAATCTATTAAGACAGGATAGGAAAGAGTTTTAAGTAACTTTGGCAGGTTGTATAGGCAGAGAAATGCACATTTTTGTATTAGCAAAGAAACATTTGGCTAGGACCAGAATAAGAAACAGAATAAGAAGCTGGCAACAGTGGTATACGATCGTATGGCTGGTGGGTTGGGGCTGTGGGCCACAGGTCATGACCTGGAGTTGTGCTATGGGCCTGCAGTTGAGGGCATAGGTGCTGCAAGTCAGGTCCATGGTGGCGGCAGGGTGGGACTTCCTACTAACAGCCGGAGTCACTGCCCAGTGCCTCTGTCAGCTAGATTCTGCAGTGGGCAAGGAAAAACAAGTGTGTCCCATATCACAGCAACGTTCACGTTAGCTGTTTTTGTGGTGGAAGGCACCGCTATCACTCACTTTACAGGTCACGGGCAGAGAGGGAGAGAGAGAGCCTCCCTCACATGCCTGGGCAGCCAAGCCCTTTTCGTGGATGGTTGCGCACGTGGGGAAGCAAGTCTCAGAGAGGGTCCCTGGCAGGATGTAAGGAGTAGACCCAGAGCAGAGCTAAGAATCACAGAGGGGAAGGGAGCAAGCCGGTTCCAGACCACTGCTTTTCAGGCAAATCAGCTGAACTAAGTGGGTGCAGCCAGCTGCAAATGATGGAGGAGGAAGGGGAGAAGCACACAAAAGACTGACCCCTGGGAGAGACATGCTGGGGACTAGAGCTTGGAGCTGGTGATCCTGAGAGAGAACAATCTGTCCTGTCCTGGGGTACTCAGCTGCGAGAAACTGTCTTGAGAGGGGAAATGTCTCACCCAAGGGGAGGAATCCTAGAAGGAGGGTCAGGAAAGTTCAGGGTTAACTCCGAGCTTAAGAAATCTTTCCTGGAACCATGTGGACGGTTATTCTGACTAGTGGGGGATGGCTAAAAGAACCTGGGGTGGGGAACAGGCAGAACACATAGAGGTATTAGAGTGAAGGGAGATGAATGCTTGGATATAGGGAACCTCCATTTACCAGACTGCTGGCAGTATGTATGAAGACCCTTTAAAATGATTGGGACTAGCATGCCATTAGGTGGCCATTTTGAACCATTATCTAGAGGGTACCGAATCCAGACCTTATTGCAGAGGTGTATCAGTTTGGAAGGCCTCAAATCAGGTGTTAATTTTAGAGATTTGAGGTTTTCCAGGAGATAACCCAGTGGGGTGTCTGGGGGTGCAGTTGAAGACAATGTAGTGCCCATTGGGTGACGGGGGGGGGGAGGGGGGCTGTTACCAAACTATTCGTATCAGAGTCCCACGAGAAAAGTCGATAACGAATCAGGCAAGCAGTCTAGATATCAGATTATCACAAGAATATTTAGGGGCTTCGTCAAACTCCCAGAGATCGC
This sequence comes from Mastomys natalensis, assembly GCA_021653895.1. Classification (NCBI taxonomy): domain Eukaryota; kingdom Metazoa; phylum Chordata; class Mammalia; order Rodentia; family Muridae; genus Mastomys; species Mastomys natalensis. Next base: position 886,873 of record JAJTUV010001265.1, read on the forward strand.
CAGAAAACAGTTCAACCTAGTACCAGGATTTTCCAGCTGCTGCAAGAGCTCGGGGGAGGAGGGATGTGAACTGCTTTTGAGGAGGGAAGTCACCCAATGGCTACAGTCCTAAGTCGTAGGTCAGCCAGGAGGCCAGTCATATGGACTGGGGCATTGAAACGCCAACCCCTCAGCCCAGGGAAGGCTGGCCAGGCACTATCTGGGCACTTAGGGTCCCTCCGGCCAATTGGAAGCTCCTTACCCATCAATATGTCAGTCTGTGTTTGCTGGCTTATGCAGTCTGGTATTAGGAAAGGTGGAACCGTGAGGTCTGTGTGGGCCTGTCTGTCTGCCTAGCCCACATGGCAGAGCACCACGTTGGGGGCAGCAGTGGCACAGCTCATGTGGTGGAAGTTCCATGAGCCTCACAGCGGCAGGTGGAGTTGGTCTGCAGCATTGGTGGAAATTCATGCGGGTCGGTGATGGCAGGTAATGGCAGATGGAGTCCACGTGGTGTAGCAGCTGTGGTGGCGGTGGTGGCGGCGGGTGGTGGCGGTGGCAGTGGGTGGCGGCGGCAGCGGCGGCGGCGGCGGCGGCGGCAGCAGCAGCAGCGGGGTTGGTGGCTATGTGGCATCAGTCCTGCACGGTTACAGCAGCCAGCAGCTGCGGCAGCCGGCAGGGGCTGCACAGCGGGTGGTTCCCAAAGTCTCCGCCCAATGCACTAGTGTTAGACATCGGCACATGGCTTAGAACAGGCCACACCAGACCAAACAGTTCCACGTGGGGTTTATTCAGGAGATAGGGCAAAGGTGGGGGGCGGGGGGAGAGAAATAGAAGAAGATGGAAGAAGAGAGAAGAGAGAGGAAGAAGAGAAGTAGAGGCTGGCCATGACCACATGGAGAGAGGGGAAAGGAAAGGGGGAGGGGGAGGGGACAGAGAGAAGCTAGAGGCAAGAGATCAAGAGAGAGAGGAGGGGGCAAGCAGCCCCTTTTATAGTGGGCCAGACCTACCTGGCTGTTGCCAGGTAACTGTGGAGGTGGAGTTTAGACAGAATACTAACAGGCATACTTAAGAATAATTTTAAACAAATTTATACAAGGTCTATGCAGGGCAAAACACATCACACCGTGAGAGGAATTTTAAAAGAGGAAATGAGTGGATGCTAATACCATCACGTCTGTCAATCAGAAGACCCCACTTCATAATGAATCCTCCCATTGTTTACCCACAAATCCCACACTGTGGTAAGAATAACAGTAGCTCTAGAAACTGAGCGAATCTTGGGGAAATACAAAAGGCCAGGACAGTCCAAGCCATGTTCACAAAGAAGCAGCCTCGAGGTCTTGAGCGCACGACTTAAAGACTTACCATGAAGCCACGCCGACAAACACAATGTGATATTGGCAAAATGATAGGCGATAAATCAATAGAGCAGAAACAAAGTCAGGAGATAGACTTGCGTGTGGTGTGTGTGTGTGTGTGTGTGTGCGCACGTGCGCGCGTGTGTGTGTGTGTTGTGTGTGTGTGTGTGTGTGTATGTGTGTGTGTGTGTGGTGTGTGTGTGGATTTGTAGTGAAGCTTTCAGGTTAACTCAATAAGGCAATGACAGCCTTTTTAACAGTTGCCAGAGTGACTGAATTGCCAGATTCAGAAAATTAGCCTTGATTCATTTTGTCAAAAACAAAAGAAAATTCAAAGTTGATCATTATGAAACGCACATTTAGTTGTTTATAATCTATAATCCAAAAAGTTGTTTCAATGTATATATAAGCTCCATTATTGTGTAGGACATACTTTTGCTATATTCAATATATTAAAAGAACTGATTAAAACTTGTAGGGCTACAGAGATGACTCTGCAGGGGACCTGAAGTCAATATCTATTGAATTCAAATTCTGCAATACCAGTTAAGAGTCTCTTACAGAAGACCTGAATCAAGTCCTTAAGTACCTTTAAAAACAAACAAACAAACAAACAAACAACCCAAAAAACAAAAACAAGACCAGCCAGATAGTGGTGATGGACATATTTAATTCCAACATTAGCACTCAGGAGACAGAAGCAGGTGAATCTTTGAGTTTGAGGCCAACCTGGTCTACAGAGCAATTTCCAGGACAGCCAGGGCTACACAGAGAAACCGTGTTTAAATACGCTTGGCCCAGGGAGTGACACTATTAAGAGGTGTGGCCTTGTTGGAGTACATGTGGCCTTGTTGGAGGAAGTGTGTCGCTATAAGGATGGGCAATGAGACCCTACTCCTAACCATGTCTCCATAGCCAGTCTTCTGTTGGAAAAACAGGTAGAACTCTCAGCTCCTCCTGCACCATGCCTGCCTGGATGCTGCCATGTTCCTGCCTTGATGATAATGGACTGAACCTCTGAACCTGTTAAGCCAGTCCCAGTTAAATGTTGTCCATATAAGAGTTGCCTTGGTCATAGTATCTCTTCACAGCAAAGGAAACTCTAACTAAGACACCTAAGACATCAAACAAACAAATAGACAAGGCCAACGGATAGAACAATGGCAAATTCAGTCACTCCATTGTTGTTCCATGCCAGGAAGTATCAGAGGTGTTATTTAAAAGTCATTAAAATTCTAGCTTGCTCAAGGTGTTCTTAGGTAGCTACTGCAATGCGTTCGATGTTACACCCTTGAACACTGGCAAGTCTTAGGCTTACATAACTAACAAATGAATAATAAAAATGTGACATGTTAAAAGAAGAAGAGTGCAGTGTGTTAGCAGGGACTGTGGGATGGTGACTGGAGCAGGGAGCTGGGAAAACCTGGAATCCACCATCACTTCAGCCCCGTCTCCGTCTCCTGTGCATAAAGGGATGTCTCCAGCTTTTTGTTTTAGGAGTCCCCTGAGTTAGGCCCAGAAACAAAAAGGAGGCATATGGAATTGTGTTTTGACTCAAGCAAAAACAATATATGGATGGTACGGGGAGCTTTGTGGCAGTCCTGAGCATTCAGACTGGGCTGATGGCCTCTGGGGGTCCAAGCAAGCTTCGGGTTTTTATGATCTTGTAAAAAGGAAGGGCTAGCATAATGAATTTAAAAGGAATGTAGATAAAAATGCTTTGTGACTGTTCCCTTTAAATCAAAGATCATTACCTCGAGATACTCACGTTGGAAGTCTATAAAGACATATTTGTTCCCTGTAAACTCAACACTGGCTTAAAGTTTTAAACAGCCACCTAGTAAAGTTCTCGTTTATTTTGTTACCTGAAGCTTTAAGATGAGTCACCCAGAAACCATAAAAAAAATAATAAATAAATAAATAAAAAAGTATGCACCAGAAGACCCTGGCTCTTGACTAAGTGCACATTTAAATTCAGGTGCAGTTTGCATTGTTCCAAAAGAGAAAGAATTGAGTTAATATTTCAGGAACCCCTTTGTAAGTAACAAAAGGAAATGTTAGCTCTGGAATTAATTGCTGAATAATTTATTCCAAGAAATTTGGGTGTAACACATCCTATAATGGCTATTGGAAGAGCAATCTGAATCATACGCTAGTTTTATTTCCTGAGGACTCTTTACAGTGACTTCTGGAGTTTGCACTCACATCAGCAAAGAATGTGGGTCCCTCTTTCCACACATCCTTGCCAGCATTTTATTGCCACTTCCTCTCCTAAGAAGTTGCTTTGACTGAGGGTGCAAGGAATCTTAATGAAGTTTTGATTTGATACTGAATATTTTTAATATATTTATTGAACAGTCATACTTATTCAAAATTTCACTTTTATCAATTAGATTATTTAATTTTGGCTTTACTTTCTTATTTCTTTACATATTCTGGAAGTTATTCCTCTTGCAGGCAAATATTTTTCATAATGATGCATGCTAATGGACTCACATGCTGTTCAGAAGTTTAGTAAACTTAGCTGTTTATTAAAATTCGACTTATTGAAAAAAACAAGAGAAGAAAATGCCTATGAGGAAATTAAATTCTATATTAGGTGATTCCATATTCATAGCATACTTTAGTTGCTTTTCTTGGTGTGGTGACAAAATGCCCAACAAAAGCAACTTAAGAAAGGGAGGTTCAGGGCTGGAGAGATGGCTCAGCAGTTAAGAGTACTGAATGTTCCTTCAGAGGTCCTGAGTTCAATTCTCAGCAACCACATGGTGGCTCACAATCATCTGTAATGGGATCTGATGCCCTCTTCTGGTATGTCTGAAGGCAACTACAATGTACTCATATATATCTGTAAAATCTTAAAAAAAGGACAAAACCACCCTCACTTTGGTCTTCCTCCTTCTTCTTGAGTTTCATGAGGTTTATGTGTTGCGTCTTAGGTATTGTGTGCTTTTGGCTAATATCCGCTTATCAGTGAGTGCATACCATGTGTGTTCTTTTGTGATTGGGTCATCTCACTCAGGATGATATTTTCTAGCTCCATCCATTTGCCTAAGAATTTCTTGAGCTCATTGTTTTTAATAGCTGAGTAGTACTCCATTGTGTAAATGTACCATATATATCTGTAAAATCTTAAAAAAAAAAAAAAAAAGGTTCATTTTGGCTCACAGCAGAGAAAACATGCCCGCCAGGGTATGAAGCAGTTGGTCTCATCATGTCCATGATAAGACAGCAAAGAGAGATGGGTACCGGTGGCAGACCACTCTCTCCTTTTTAATTTATGGGACCCCAGCCCATGGGATGGGACCCCCACAATTCAGAATAGGTTTTCCCATCTCAGCTGAGCGTTTGTAGAAGAACCTTCACAGATATACTCATAGCTTTGCCTCTTAAATGATTCTAAATCCAATCAAATTAGCAAGGAAGATTGGTCAACACAAGCCCCACCCTTCCCTTATTAACTTGACAACCAAATAACTTACTTTAAATCACAGCATTCTACTCTGGTCCTCCAAGGTTCAAAGCTATCTCATAATGCAAAATGTGTTTGGATCACCATCAAAGCTCCCCATAGTCTTTGACAATCCCAGCACTGTTTTTAAAAAAATTCATTTTGTACTACAAAACAAAGGGCTCATAGTTTATCCAATCAAACAAGTTATATCCTATATACAACGGGTCACAATAAATATTCTATCCCAAGAGGAATGAACAGGGAATATCAAGGAAAGCCATGCTCAAAGCAATATCAAAAGTCACCGGGAAAAGCACCAAACTCTACCATACCAGGCCCACACCAGCAGTCTGTGGCTACATCACATGGGCTCCCACTGCTCCGGGCTGCCCTACCTATCCAGTTCGCCCTCCATGCAGGCTGTCTCCCATACTGGCTCACCTCTGTGTTTGCAGGTTTCCTTGAGGCACATCCTGCTGTCCTGGTATCTACAACACCTTGGGGTCTCCATGTCCATTGGGGTTTTATCTTCATAGTTAAACCCATCCAGAAATGTCCTCCTGGACACACCAGAGATTTGTCCCCTGTGTGACTCTAACTTCAATCAAGTTAACTACAAAAATTAGCCATCTTGTGGTGCATTCTTCTAAGCAAGGTGATGGTGGGTGTCTTCCCTGGAATACTAAGGTTGCATTGGACCAATGGCTCACAGATATGAGCGTCGACCAGATGTTTTATGGAAGTCACAACCACAGTGGCATCAAATTCTTAGTAGCTTTAGGGGAAAAGGCATACCTGTGTTGCTCATGACTCTGCAGGTTATCTGTCACCCATCTGGGGTTGACTAGATTCACCTGCAGTGATGTTTCATATGACCTGGTATGTGTCTTGAGACACCATGAGGATGGCTGCTATTACTTCTTAACCTCAGTCCTCAGTGGAGATGGACAGAACTCAGGACTCACCTACTGACCCACACAACTCAAACACATTGCTCCTTTCCTAGCAGTTCCATTGAAACTCCTGCCTACACCCTTCAGTTTAGTTGTTTATACTATCTTGTTCTTAGTTTTCTTTAAGAGATAGCTCTAGGGGGCTGGAGAGAGGCTCTGTGGTTAAGAATGCACATGCAAGTACCCATGTTGGGTGGCTCACAACCACCTGTCACTGCAGCTCCAGAGCATCCCCTGTCCTCTTCTGGGCTCCCCAGTTACCTGCACCCACATGTACACCCACACATATACACACAATTTTTAAAAAATAAATTTAATAAAAGCAGCTCTAGGTATACATTTTTAGTTCACTATTACTTTCTCTCAGAACTTTGAATATTTCCACACTTATTCTGATGTCTGATGCTGCTGTTGACAAGCATGCACACATTAGAATTTGGGATTTTCTAAGCATTTATCTTTTCATAAAGTCATAATTTCAAATCCAATGTCTGTGGGTAGACTTATGTTTACTAATTGTTTGCATATTCACAGATCCTCGCCTTCTATTCTCTCCTGGTCCCCGAGCTTCTCCACTATTATCTCTTCTTCATTTCTATCGATCCCTCCCTTTAGGCATTTTAAAATTGAAATTTAATATTGAAATTTCTCATTCTTTCCTCTGAACTGCATGGTCTGTTGTTTGACTTCTTAAGTCTCGGAAATGTATTGTTCATTTCTAAACGTCTCTGTGTTTCTTTTTGAAAGGTTCACTTGTTTTTATATATGTATGTGTGTGTATGAGTGTTTGCCTACATGTACGTCTGTTTATCATGCATGTGCAGTATCCACAGTGGCCAGAGGATGGCGCAGGAATCCCATAGAAGTGTGATTATGGTTATAAGACATCCTGTGGGTGCTGTGAATTGAACCTGAATCCTCTAGAAGAGCAGCCAGTGCTCTTAACTGCTGAGTCAGCTCGCTGAACTCTGGTTCTTCTGCATGGTTAATTCTTTCTTACTTTTCCTTCGATTCCATCTGTGACCCCTGTTAAGACATTTAATATTCCCAACCTGATCATCTCAATAGCCACAGTGTTTAGGGCTCCAATCTATTCTTGTTGTTTCTGTTGATTCTTATCCAAAGGTTTAATTGACCTTTGATAATGAGCTAATATTTGGCTGACATTAAAATGTCAGTAAAGTATGGGAAACTAACTTGAGAGTGTTTTCCCAGGGAGATTGTACTTCTTGTGGCTGCTGCTCTGGTCTCCACCTTTTGAGGGACTTTTGAGGGACACCTTTTGAGTTTTTAGAGGGACTGCAGGTGAGCTCTCAGCACCTGCCAGCGACTTGAGGGCTAGAAGATAACAATTCTAGTATCTATTTATCAGATGATCGAGCCTTGTATATTAGTTTACTGCTCTCTGTAACCATCCCAGCATTTTTGTCTTTCTTTCCCTTTAGACATTGTCTCCAGAAAGGTAATCCAATTTCCTTAATGTAGATGCCATTATCTTGAAAGTGCAGAGGCTTTTAGAATACTTAGTCCACCGCTCCACCGATGGTGGATGTCTGGATAACAGGTTTTAGTCTGGCTGTGTGCACCTAATAGCAACTCTTGCCAAGAGTGACAATTCCAGATACATGGAGTGTGACTTAAATTATTTTAGAGTTAGGACAGCATGGTGAGTATGCATGGGTCCTCTTGACTACACAGGACTGGGTAACTGGCTTGCTCAGCTAACAGACGCAAAGGCTGATGTGATTGTGTTAATTCTGCATTTCTTCTTCCAATAAGTCTGTGGTCATTTATGAGAGGGTTATACAAAGCATCAGTTATAGTGACTAATGAATTCATTCATGACCTCACAGTGAGAAGTAACATACAATTATCATCACAGATACCATACTTGTAGAGCAGAGTTGCATAGATTTTATTTCCCATAACAACTTACAGTGAAAAAATTACCCAGGTGACTACTGTCATCATCAGCGTGCTGCTGTAGGCTTCAGATTTCTAGCTGTAGTTATTGTACAAAGCTATCTTTTTGAGGAAAAGTCTTACCTAGTTATGTAATTATGTGTGGGATATCAGCATGTCCTTTATTCTACAAACAGAAAATGATACTAAATTGGTAATAGACCAAATTTGTGATAAAGGTGAGCAGACTCTGTAGTGGTGAGCAGAGTCTCCACGCCTGTACCACCCTTAGGTACAGGGGAGTGTGGTGGTTTGAATAAGAAACTCCCCACAGGCTCCTATATTTTAATGCTGGGTCACCAGGAAGTGGAGCTGTTTGAAAGGATTAGAAGGATTAGGGGGTGTGGCCTTGTTAGAGGAAGTGTGTTACTGGGGGGTGGGATTTGAGGTTTCAAAAGCCTGTGGAAGATCTTGTCTCTCTGTATCTGACTGTCTGTCTGTCTGTTTGTCTCTCATTCTCACTCTCTATCTCTACATCTCTCTCTAACTCTGTATCTCTCTGTGTCTCTATTTCCCTGTGTCTCTGTTTCTGTCTCTTTCTGTCTCTGTCTCTTTCTGTCTCTGTCTCTTTCTGTCTTTGTCTCTCCCTGCCCCCTCTCTCTCTTCCTATGCTGCTATGCTCCCCACCATGATGATAATGAGCCAAACCTCTGAAACCATAAGCCAGCCCCCAATTAAATACTTTCTTTTATAAAAATTGCCTTGGCCATGGTGTCTCTTTACAGCCATAGAACACCCTAAGAGGGACTTTAGTAAATGCCTTGATTGCAAACACAGCTCAGCATGCTGGGTGCTGGTGGCTCACACCTTTAATGCCAGCACTCGAGAGGCAGAGGCAGGCAGATCTCTAGTCTAGAGAGCATCTTCCAGGGCAACCAGGGCTACAGAGAAAAACCCTGTCTCAGAAAAAGAAAAGAAAGAAAGAAAAAAGAAAGGAAAAGTTTGGCAAGATAGTAAGTATTATAGCCAACCAACAATAAAGTCATTACATAATTCTGAAGTGATATTAAAATCAAACTTTTCTGAGCATTGTTAGGTATTTGTAATTTTTTTTTTTTTAATTAGATGGGAGGTTTTATCTTCCACTAGCCACAAGGAAAGATGTCTTTTTTTAACTTTTTGTTTTTGTTTGGTTTTAGATTTATTTATTTTATATAAGTGAGTATTTTCCCTGAACGTATGTATGTGTACCACATGTACATCTGGTGCTTACAGAGGTTAAAGACAGTATCAGATCCCCTAGTTACAGATGGTTGGGAGCTGCCATATGGTACTGGGATTCAAACCCAGGTCCTCTGTAAGAGCAGCCAGGGCTCTTAATAGCTGAGCTGTCTCCTCAGGCTGAAATGTTATTGTCTTCAATGACAGAACATCGCACAGTCTCTCTATAATGAACATTTGGACTGTGTGGAGTGCCTTCTCAACAAACACAAGAGAAAAGCGGGCCTGCCTGATTGCAGTTTTCACTAAAATAAATTTAAATTTGGATGATTTAAAAACCAAAGAAACAGATAGTGTATTTAACAGCCATTATATATCTGAGAAAGTGCTTGATATCTTCTAGACACTAGGAAAATGCAAATCAAAACCCACTAAGATCCTGAATTACTCATATTGTCAAAAAAAACCAAACAACACAAAACACAAAAACAAACACCAGGCCAGGGGTGGTGATGAATACCTTTAGTCCTAGCACTCAGGAGGCAGAGGCAGGCTCTCCAAGACAAAAGAAGCCAGCCATAACTGCATAGTGAGACCCTGGGGAGAGGAGAGACAGACAGAGACAAAAACAGAGAGACACAGAGACAGAAAGAGTAAAAGAGACACAGAGAGAGAAAGAGAGAGGGAGGGAGACAGAGAGGAACAGATGGAGACAGAGAGACAGAGATAGAGAGACAGACAGAGACAGACATGAAGAAAATGTGTCAGACCAAAACAATGGGACATTCTTAAGCCATAAAGAAGCCAGAGGAGAGTCCACCATGTCTACTAAGGAACTATGGGTAATCGATAGATGCTGGCAGAAAAGAAGCCAATTTTCTTTAGTGGTGTGACCCAGGTTAGGTCAAGCATGTATCCGTGGATGGCCACACACCCAGAGTACACGACAGCCACGAACTGGACTTGGGTTTACAAACAAAAAGAGGACAACAAGGTTGGAATGTGCCTCTGCAAGGAGTTGGTGTAAGGGGGTAAACGTGACCAAAATACACTGTACAGAATTCTTAAAGAATCACTAAAAAGTGAGAAGGAAGGAATGAAGGGGTGAGGTGATCAAAGGACAAGGCCATACAGCTCATTTGATCAGTAAAGTTTCTCAAAGAGAGAGGATTGACTTTGCTATTGAAGAGCGATCTCCTTAACATATATAAAAGTTACTGCGTTTTACAAGGGGGCGCAGACCCCCTATTCAGACAGAATCAGGTACCTAAAGTTTCAGAACATAAACTCCCATCCATTAGTAAGAACCCCAGTGAATTGTAGTGGATGATAAGCCATGTATTTACATGAAATCTTGTAGTGTTTGTATCAAAAAATACAGGCACTCCTGATGGGAGATTGTAACAACAAATAGTGAGTTGATTCGAGACAAGATCAATAAAGTACATGTGTGCTTCTCCGAACCAATTTGCCAAGCCTTCCGTTCCAGCTCTGCATGAAGCCAGCCCTGCAGTCTCCCTGCTGAGTTCACCTCTAGGGCTGGGTGAGAGACTGAATTCATTCGCCCCTGCTTGGCCACGCTCATCACCCTGTGTGCATTTCAACCTCTGCCTGTTTCAGGTCAGTGGCCAGACGTGCACCCAGGATGCCTGGCAGATAAAACGCATTAACCGCAAACATATTCAAATGCTCGGACTTTCCGCCTTCAAATGTCAATAATGAGTTCTTAATTATTATTTATAGTTGTTGAATTCGGACTCTTCCTGGGCTAACATTTCAAAGATTAACTTTGAGTGGCCCTGGTGGGGAAAGATGAATTGGCTTTTGCAATTTCAGAAGATATTAAGCTTGGGCTTTGAGATTAATGCAGAATCCTAAACTAAATTCTTTGAAGTCTAGACACCGTTTTCTTTCTCCAAAGATATATCCTTGTGGAAAAATATATTTAAACTTCAAACAACTGCCTTGTGGTAGCCAATTAATGGTACTTAGTTGCATTTTAAAATTTATGCTTTAAACTTTAACACCAGATCTAAGCATCCATCATCTTGGCAGAACACAAATACAGGGTCATTTAATCAGCATAGTGGGGTTTCTGTTTTTTTTTTTTTTAAGTGACAAAGGGGATTTTTTGTTTTTTATTTTGTTGGGGTTTGTTTGTTTGGGGAGGGGGCGCTGTGGGGAGGGGAGGAAGTTATCCTAAAAGACCTCAAGTCCAATAAACAACAACAACAACAAAAGTTTCTTTTAACATAAGAGAAGACCATCACGTATTTCTTTTCATGTTTGATACTGTTTCCTTTTCCTTTGGTGGGTGTCAAGGGAGAGCATCGAAAGAAATTTCACTCTCTTCTTAAAAGGCAGAAGAACCAACTTCATTATGTGATAAATAAAATATTGTATATCTCTAATTCTGTTTGAATTCTTATCCTTTCGAAAGCTGGAAGGAAAGACAGAGCGAGGCTGGCCCCAGCTGCCAGCAGTCAGTCACTGCAAGCAAGGGCCAGCCAGTGTTTCCATCCGCTCTAATCTGCACTAGGAGCCTTTCTCCGCCGACACTTCCCAGTTAGTGAAAAACTAAAAGTCTATATTCTGACAAGGAAATCCCACTTGTCTTTTTGGAACATTCTTTAGGATTACACTGGGATCAGCTGAAGTCCCTACCATCGCTTACACAAAGCTGCCTGGTTAAAAAGCTATCTTTAGGGTGTGAGAAAAAAAGTCACGGTGGCTTTGAGTAGATGTGGGATTCCGGATTTAACGCATTTGAGAGAGTTCTGTGCTTTAAAAATGAGACTGTGATTATGAGGAGAGTAAGTAAAATTCAAAGTATTAGGCCAATGCTTCCCCACCCTCCACCCCCCTTACCCCCGCGAACATAAGGCCACACTTAGAATCTTTCTGAATGTCACTTGGAAATATCACAGTTTGGTTCCTTCGTATGGTCCTCGTGTATGTGTCAGTGAAGACTTATCTCTCAGTTGTTTCTTGTATGAAAACTGCTTCTAAAGAGTTTCCTAGTTGGTCCATGGTAGATGCACGGTCCTTCACACTCTGGAATTTGTACTGTGTTTAGATTAAGAATGATTGCAAGTTATTCCAGGTGCTTTGAGAAGAAACATTAGGCTATTAAAATGTTGCTTATTAATGAGGTTAGAGAGCTATTTACCTTCTTTCTTTTCTTCCACCATACCCTTCTTACACCGTGATAAATGTAATGGCCAGAAACACAACTCTACTTTTAAAATAAAGTGAAGCAAGAGAAGGGAAAGGACAGAAAAAGAAGCAGGCTCCCTAGTGACAAGCGTCGGTGTCCCTTCATGCCAGGGAGGTCTCAGCTGAGCATGCCCAGACACAGGGGAGGCACCAGACTCTATCAAAACTCCTGAGCAGCAAGGAGGACACGTCTACGAACTCAGTGCTGCAAATCTACAGCTCTTTCCTCTGACACTGGACACCTCTCTAGCTCAGACCGACTGCAATGTGGCTCCTACTTCATGTCATCCTTCTGACAGAGGTCAAAGGTAAGGCTGCCGCTTTCTCACTATAAATGACTATGGTTCCCAAAGATTAGAAAATCGTTATGTAGTTCTGTGATGTTTACAATAGACTCAATGTGATGTTTGAAAGATAGACATCCCGCCGTGCAGCTGCTGAAATGATCGTTAATTGTCTGGAGCACTGTGGAGCCTAGCAGTTTTCAAATGCAGTATGTATCTCCCAGAAACGTGACTTTTTATGTCGTTAGAACTAAAGATGGCTTGTATTTTAAAAATCTGTGTTGACATATCAATTCTAGCAGAGGAAAGTGCTTCCAGAAGAGAGCAAGGCATATTCATAAACTAAAAGATAGGTTTGTATAAACCCAAGCTGTTTGAATATGCCCATAAAATTTGTGTAATTAATTGTTAGTGGTTAGGAGGTTTTGGGTTTGGTTTTTTTTGTATGTATGTTTGTTTTTGTTAATCTAAACTGGGGACTGCAAATCACAAGCAAATCCAAAAACATCTAAGAGTTCACCTATGTAAAACAGTTATTAAAATACAAAAATATACATTTGATATAACTTTATTACCTGCTCTGAGATTTAGGAAATTGGTGTAAAGTGCTCATTTTCCAATCAGTGACTTTATGCACTTAGAGCTACAAAGAACTAAAGTAAAAAGCTAATGTTGCTACAAGTTTATACGCTTCCCGTCTCTTTCCAGGGCACAAGAACTCATTATTATCTTGATTCAAAATGTATTCAGTTAATTCGTAGCTTTTCTTTCAAACTTTCCAGAATAAATAGTGGAACTTGAAATTATCATTAGTCTCTTAAAAAAATCAATTTAATTAAATGAGGTACAAACAAGTAGTTTTCATCTTTAAGTAAAACGTACCACTTAGGACAAACAAGCGTAACTTCCAAGCATAAAATAAAGTATTTAAGGACAACTACCAAAAGATTTTTAAATATTTAAAGTTTTATTTTTGAACTTGTAACGATGGTAAAACTTTGTTCCATGTTGTACATCAAAGGCTTTACCCACCCCAGTGTACCCAGCGCAGTTTCGATTTTGTATTCTAACCTCTCCTGCATGCAAATCTATTCTCTAAAGAGAAACAATAAATTCTTCTTTCAGGAAACCACAGCTTTAGAACAGGGGTCTGATTTGATTTAAGATCTAAGGGCACAAGCTGGTGTTCTGTCTTAAGTCATAATATTCAGTTTTGGAGGACGGTGAAGAATGAGCGATTTAGAGTCCTTGGACTCTTTAAAAGATGTTTCAAACTCTAACCACCACTCACCAAATTACTCATTCTGTGCCCCTGAATAGGCTTGCACTGACCCCAAATCACTTCGAAGTGACAGCGCATGGTTTGCTATAGTGCACTGGGTTCTGAAAAGTGGACGAGAAAAAGAGAAAAAAAAGTTAAAAATATCATTTTGGATTTTTCTGAGTGCCTGATTTCAGATTTAAACCTTGAACCTAAAAATAGTTCATTGATTAATTACAACCCTCTGCGCCACTTTATTTTCTAACTTTGCGTAACTTCTCCTCATTTTAAACCTTTATATTCACAAGAACTCACTTTAGTAGTGCATTGTGTATGTCAGTACTGACATCTTATGAAATCATAATTATTTGTTTCTTAATTGCTAAAGCTTTTGTGTTTTCTCCTACAATTCTTGACAGTTAAAATAATAAGGCTCCGTGTCATGACCAAACGAAGGCCATTATTATTTTTTCTCAGAATAAAAATTGCTTTCTGAAGTTAAGTCTGTGTGGTCGGTCATTTTTCAGGGCAGTTTAAGCCACACGATTGATTGTTTTCTCTTTGGGCCACGGTCACTTAAGTGCTTAGGAAGTAAATGATATTTACTGTCTTAATACGTTAGCCAACAACAACAGCCATCACATCCTGACACCTCTCATGACCCGCACTCTATCATTAATTAATTCACTCTGGATCATTGCTAACCAGCCCCAAACAACCCTAAGAAGACTTTTAATGAATGAATAGGGCAGTGTTAACTCAAAATAGTAAAACTCAAACAGTGCGCTTAGGTAGAAAATTAAAATCTCAAGTACGGAGAATCCTGCCTGATAACTTCCAATGGCTATATCCTCAAGTCATTTGCTACTCTTTAATAACTGTGATCCTGATTCGAAGCAGAACCCTGGCGCCATTCTGCAGTGAGCAGTGTTTGAATGCCCCCTAGTGGCCAAGTTGCACCTAGGCCTTAAGGTGGTACTTTCCAAACCATAGGTCATTTAACTGCATCCCTAAGACTACAGAAAGCTTCTCCAGCTACGTTTTAATTTCACACAATTGCATCCATGCTGTGCCTAGCTGTGAAAATCAATTGTACTTCAATCCAATCCTCTTGAAATTCTTTCTCGCCAGTAATGGAAAAAAGTAAGTTTGCTCGTTTGAGGCAAAAACAAAGCCTGCTTGGGGTGAGGGAGCTGGGACCCCAAAGTCAAAGCATTCTGAGGTGTGTAACCTCCAGAGGTGCTAGCTCTGCACATCCAGCTGCAGGTGCACGTGAAGAAGCACAGCCAGCCGTAGTAAAGACTTTCAGAACACCTTCCACTTGAACCCAAGACACAAAACCGGGATGCTAATAATTAGCAAGCAAACTAATAATGAAAAGCTGCATGCTTTTTAAATCTTAAAGAAAAACAATGCAGTCTCAAATAAAATTCAGCCAGTAACAAATTATTTGGGGCAAGGTAGCTATCCAATCATAAAATTCATGGAGCTTTTAGAATGAACCAGCATCCCCAAACTCCAGATTTTACTTATTCAGTAAATGTGTAATTTGCTAATTAAGCAGAATCGAGGAGAAACGCTAGTGGAGATACGGGAGCAGGGTGGGGTAATCGCGTGGAAACAATTCTTTCTTTTTCTCCTGTGTGCTTGATTTACAGTGCATTAATTTCTCGTAGCTATACTTCCAGAGTAGAAAGAGACCTAGGAGGATTCTGAATATATAAAATGTCCTCCGAAAACAATTGATTTAGCATTCACATAATAAAGAGCCTTTTTTTGTTTTGTTTTGTTTTGTTTTTTGAGACAGGGTTTCTCTGTGTAGCCCTGACTGTCCTGGAACTCACTCTGTAGACCAGGCTGGCCTCGAACTCAGAAATCCGCCT
The DNA here is from genome assembly GCA_021653895.1 of Mastomys natalensis. Classification (NCBI taxonomy): domain Eukaryota; kingdom Metazoa; phylum Chordata; class Mammalia; order Rodentia; family Muridae; genus Mastomys; species Mastomys natalensis. Next base: position 902,387 of record JAJTUV010001265.1, read on the forward strand.
GCCTCTGCCTCCCAAGTGCTGGGATTAAAGGCGTGCGCCACCACCACCCGACTGATAAAGAGTCTTTTAAAGGTTAACACTAGAAAGAAATTGTATTAGCCAGGCTGTGAAGCAAACGGCCGCTGCAATGAGTTCAATGACAAGGGGCAGAGTCCCAGCCTTCCTTTCTTCCCGGCCCTCCTGCCCACCAGCCTTTGACTTGGCTCCTTGCCTCTGTTCCTGGTGATGCTCTCCCTTCTACTCCTAAGAGGGAGTCTAGTCTGATTTTGTTGTGGTCTTTTGTTTGTTTGTTGCTTTCATTTTGACTTCACCTTTTTAATTGGCTTGTAAAAAAAAAAATGTATGGGGACCATGTGATGTATCTGTATGTGCCCACGATGCGATGTTCAAATCAGAACCAACAAATACTTTGCGTACACGTTTCATTTCTTCACAGGCAAGGCCTTCAAAACCCTTTTCGTCGGCCTCAGTTTTACTTCTTACTGACATGCAATGGTTGTGCTCATCCGTAGGAATCCGTGTGAGGAGTCCGGGGTGCACCAATCCAAGCAGGATCGTTTGCATTTCCCTGTTCTTCACGTCTCCTCACGCTTGGAATGTGTGCGCACTTATCTTCCAAGCAGAAAGAAAAACATAACACACTTGCTCCAATGTAGAAGTTACGAGAATCTACTTGAATGTAGAATAATTGTGGCTAGAGGTTGAGAAGTCAGGGAGGGAGGAGACTGATAGACATCGCCAAAATAGAAGAGGCCCATTATGCTGTCTACAGCACAGTAGCATGACCACAGATCATGTGGCCTGTTAGGCGTCCGATGACGTCACTCTGCATAGGTTCACTTCCGGTGCGGTCCCTCTGCTCCCCTCTGCGAGTCTCCCTTGTCCCACCACGTCTACATCCTAGCCTAGCTTTCCGCTGTCTTCCTGGTCTCCTTCTTCTGAAATCTTCCTGGGTTTCCGCGTCTGTGCTTTCCAGCCCTCTTGTTACATCAGCCCCTAGGTCTCAGCTCTCTGCCGACCCTGCCACATCCCATCTTAAGTCGCCGGGCTGCTCCATCAAAGGTTGTCCACATCTGCCGCTGCATTTCCACTTGGAGACCCATTTATCTTTCAGCAAGACCCTTCTTCAAATAGTCCTCTCGCCACCTCCGGTCTTTGCTGGGCTCCCCCACCCCTACCCCTGTGCCCCACCCAGACTTCCTGTAGCTTTCTGTTTCCTATTAGCTCAATTTCCTTTCAGGAGTGGTGGCTGTTCCTTCGTCTACTGATCTAGCCAACAGTCTGATCAGTAAGATTCTATTGGTTAAGAAAGAGGGCACAAAACTCAAACAACCAAATAAACATTATAGCTTCGCTTTTTAATACTTCAGCACCAGCGTGCTCTCTTCTTAAAGACTATACTGATTTTCCCCCCTAATTCTGAAATCTAGGAGGTCTGAAGATGAAGTTTGATCAAGTTTGTCTACAAATTTAGTCTAAATCAATCAGGGACAATTCAGACTCCATCTTTATACATGTATTGTAAAAATACATTAATTTGTGCTATAGAACACTAATTCACTTGACTGGAAAATTTTTTGCCTTATTCAGCAGGAAATAGTATGCAATCATGAGCTTTCTAAAATTAGTAAAAATATGTACACAAATATGTATGTATGTATGTATGTATGTATGTATGTACATAGGAGCTGGGGAGATGGCTCAGCGGTTAAGAGCACTGGAGGCTCTTGCAGAGGACCTGGGTTCAGTTCCCAACACCACGTGGTGGCTCACAACCATCTGTAATTCCAGTTCTAGAGGGAATCTGATGCCCACTTCTGGCACCTTTGGACACTGCATCTCTTTTGCCTGCATGTAGTGTAGTGCCTGTGGAGGCCAGAAAAGGGAATCAAATCCCCGGGAAACTGGAGTTACAGTCCCATGCAGGTGCTGGGAATCGAACTCACAACATCTGGAAGAGCAGTCAGTGCTCTTTACCACGGACCCATCTTCCCAGCCTCTATTCATTAGGGATTTTAAGGATTTGGATTTTAAGCTACTTCTTAAAGCTGTCTTATTCCCTACTTCTCCAAATATAAATTCTCCCTGTGCTTGGCCCTAACCTTGTTTGTGAGTCTGGAGACATTTTCTTCCCGTTTTTGACCCTCTACAAGTGGGCTCATGGGTGTATGCACATAGACAGACTGATCCCCCTAGCTCATTCTAATAGTGCAGACGTTTTGTCTTGTGGATGGTCCAGCTCCATCCCCATGTCCTACTTACAGAGACACTCCATTGCTTTCTTGCTGGCTATGAGCAAAGGGTTTTATTGAGAGCACCACTTCGGTGGCCACTCAGAGAGGTTCTTTCCTGGCCCACTCAGAGCAGCTGCGCTCAGCCTAATCAAGCTATCATTGAACCTGGCCCTGAAAGTACAAGTTAAAACACCGCAGCAGGTTTTGCTTTTTCTGGAAAAGTGTTTACTATAGAAGCATACATGTAATTTGCCCACAGTGGGGTGGGGTGCTTTTCCAAAGTCTCAAGACACCACATGCATACACTTCCCACAGAAGCCAGAAGATGGCGCCAGATCCTGAAGTTACAGGTGGTTGTGAGCCAATATCTGGGTGCCAAAAACTGAAACCAGGTCCTCTGGGAAAGCAGCTAATTCAGTTAACCATTGAGCCATCTCTTCATCCCCAAGTCATTTTTTTTTTTTTTAAAAAAAGAATATGGTAATTTTTGTTATACAATCTGTATATCTGGATGGCTAATTGAACTGACCTGGATCATTTATCATCCTAATTCTATTTGTAAATCTTTTATTTTTAATTTGGAGGTGATAAAGACAATTAAATATTTGGCAAAGGAATTTGCTAACCCCACACTAACAATAAACATCCTCTTAATGGGTAGTAATTCAAAACTTTGAATATACAAGTTTACCTGCATGACAGCCTTAATGGTAATTGCCATTCCAATCCTATAGGAGAAATTAATCATGTCATAACAGATGTCTAGTAAAAGCGGACTTTGGTACCTGAGTTTCCTTGTTCCTGTCATTCTTTTTCTACGTGTCTTTGATTGTGTCTTAGATAGAGAATGTCTGCTTGGCCGTGTGGCCTGGGTTTGTACCCAGGGCTTGCCCTGTCCACTCTACCCTGAACTGCAGCTCCCATTTCCCATTCAGTCTCTCTGAGCCATTCTGTCTCAACCAAATAGGCTAAAAAAAATGATGTACCTCGTGCTGTGCTGTAGATATTTCTACACCCGACTCCCTTTTAAATGAGTAAATGAGGGAGAGACTTTAAAACATGGAAGCCGGGTTCTCTTTCAGGGACAAATGAGCGACTTTTTGCCTGAGGTGAGACTTGACTAAAACTGCGAAGGCAGGAAGATCGGGGTCTTGGGGAGCTCAGAGAAAGATGGACATCCTTAGTGAAGCATTTCCTTGCCGACTATCTCCCCTTTCCTCTCCCAAATGCTGCTCTTACTGTATTAAAAGCTAAAATCATCCTCTGGGAAGAATTAGGTGTGCTTCCTAACAGCAGCGGGTTCACAGTCGCGGGGTCAGTCTGCCGCCTTGTGTGTGTGAACTGTGTGTATTGGTTGCTCACTCACAGAAACAGCTCTGCCTACCCCTGAGTATTTCATGAATAGATGACAACTTCTGAGACGCGCATCACGTGCTAGAAATCGAGAACTTTCCTTGGCACAGGGACAGTCAAAATGAATAATTAATTTCTTTCCATCAGACAAGACTTGTCGCACTGTGTGAAAAAAAAAAAAAAAAAAAAAAAAACAACTAGAATCGAACACTGCAAGGATCACCAAGGAAGGACGTTCCAGGTGATTTGTGAGGGAGACTCATAATCTGGAGTGACTGTCTTTGGAAGACTTGGGGAGATTTTCCCAGAAATGACTTCAGAAATGAACATGAAAGAAAGAAGTGGAAAGGAAAATAAAATGTATTTCCAATGCAAAGAACAGTGCATTAAAAAAAAAAAATCATCTCAGTACATACCATAAAAGGCACACTTCTGGGAATGTTTTCCTGACAAAAGACAAGAGAAAGTAAAGAAGACCTGGCCCGTGAGATCACTTTGGCACTTTTCCAGACTGTGTAATATGCCACTGAGGGATCCCATACTATCTTTTACCTTTCTTCTCTTTCAAAGACATTTAGGTTGTTTCCAGTTTTGGACTTTGGTGAGTGATGCGTTTGAGAACATTCTGGCGCCAGGGATGGGGGTGGGGAGCGGGGGTGGAGGGGTGTCTTCAGGCACACTTTGCACACATTTCTGCAGACTCGGAGAGAGCCTGATGATTCATAGTTTGCAATGCTTCAAGTTCAGCAGATGGTGAGATGCTGTTTTCCAAAGCAGGTGTTCTCCTGAGCATTCCCAGAAGTGTATCAGGGCTTGCGTGACTTCATAGCCTGCCCAAATTGTGCATCGCTGCTTTTAAAATCCTAAGGAAAGCTGGAGAGAAGGCTCCGGGTTAAGAGCACTTGCTACTCTTCCAGAGGATCTGGGTTTGGTTACCAGTACCTACACGGTGGCTCACAGGCACCTGTAACTCCAGTTCCAGGGACCCAGTGCCCTTCTTCCTCTCTACTCCCCACTTTCTCACTTCCACGTGCCTCTTGTCTTTTGTCTCGGGGGTTAGTGTTTTAACCCAGGCCAGCCCTGGAACCACAGGTTTGGAACTATCTGCTGGAGCCTGGTGGATCCCATTGGGTACATAACTGGAAACAATCTACCCATAACCCGTCCCAGAATCTACCCGTAACCAGCAGTTCAGCTGGGAGAGCTAGGGCCCCCAGCTATGATTGATTGTTGACAGGCTCAGTCTTGCGCATGCCCAGTGCAGGCAACCACAGCTGCTGGGCGATCCTGTTTGCAAATGTCCGAGTCATGCCCTGGAGACAACGCTTTAAGCCCTCCTCGCTGTCTTCCAGTCCTTCCGTTCTATCTGCACACGCTTCTTTCGTGTTTCCACTATTTAGTTACATCATTGGTTTTCCTCAAGGATATCATACATTTTACATAAGCACCTTAGGGATAAGCTTTAGGCTTATCCCTAAGTATGTGTCTGTTAATGAGGAAAAAAAAAAAAAGGTTGTTTGGTTACTTTACTTTCTAATTGTTTGCTATTTGCCTACATCTGGCTGTGTAGAAAGTGTGCTTCTCTCATTATTAGCTTATTGTTCCAGCACATTCGGGTTTACAGTCACCATCCATAGACAGCAACTCTTGAACCCCTCTTCTGGTATTCATTACACTGTGTCAGCCTCTTGTTTGCATCTGTTCGGTTAGTGTTCCGGTATAATATTGAACCGGCAGTAACGAGCATCGTTGCCTTGGGAAACGTATCATGAAGCAAGCCATGATTTCACAGATTTAAAGCGAGCTGATTGCCTTTACTTTCCGTTTGTAGAGTTATTTTAATGCCAGGGTCCAGGAGTTCCACCCTTGGAGCCCCTCTTGTCAGGGAAGTTGTAGGCAAGTGACAAATGAGGAGACTATCTGGCTGAGTTAAAACGAGAGGCCTGACCTCCCCTGAGAATTCCAGCCACATTTCCAGATTCTGTTTTCTCACACAACACTGCAAACACTGTGTTCCGAAGGCCTGCTGTCAGGGAGGAACTTCCCACCAGCCCCTGAACATGACTGCTAGTTAGGAGTCTCAGAAAGCAGATACAAACAACCCTTTGGAAGGATTGACTTGTCTTCTCTGGGGAAAAGTCTTTCTAATGTTTGAATAATAGAATACTATTTTTTTAATGAATCAATATGAAATGTAAGGTGACAGAGATTTTAGAGCACCTCTTCAAAAGCTAAAATATTAACCATGTCTGATGTCTGCAAGTTCCTGTACATGTTTCCATTTGTTGTTCAAAGAAATGTAAAAACCTAGAAAGTTCTGACCTTACAGACACTGTCCAACCCCACAACTGTTATTCTTTTATTTTTTATTTTTTTAAAAAAAAGAGCAAATGAATTAAGGAGATAAGAGGGTGTTGTGAAACACAATGTGGCAAGGGATACCTTTGGCGGGCCCATGTCACGGTGTGCCCCTGAGTCACGCAACAGACCTGGTATGAAAGGGGTATGTTGGGGGAAGGGAGAGGAGTGAGGACCTGGGAAGGGGTAGAGCCATGAAGACAGGCAGACAAATGGACAGACGGGGACAGAGCCATGAGAGCAGAGAAAAGAGGGCAGAGAACAGATGGGGGGATGCTGAAGGGTGGGAGGGGGAGAGAGAGAGAGAGAGAGAGAGAGAGAGAGAGAGAGAGAGAGAAGGAGAAAAGAGAGGAAGAAAGATGAGAGAGAAGAGAGAGAGAAGAGAGAGAGAGAGAGAGAGAGAAGAGAGAGAAAGAGAGAGAGAGAAAGATGCTGAGTGCTAGGTAGGTCCTTTTATAAGCAGCCCACACCTGCAGCACACACCTGCAGCACACACCTGGCAGCAGGTCGTGACATAAGCATTGCTAGGTCCCCAAGGGCAGGCCAGCAGAATCACCTGTAATAGCAGGGCAGAGAGGAACTCCGGAAGTGGAAGGATAGAAGGGCGGAGAGGAACCAAAAAGTCAGGGAAGGAAGCTTCCTGCCTGATGAAGGTGGTGGAATTTGTTAGACGCTTCAGGGGACCAATGAGGTAACAGAAAGGATTAGACACCCATCTTTAAGTCCAGCACTGGGGTGGCAGAGGCAGGAGGATCACTGTGCGTTCAAAGTCATCCTGGTCGGACAGAGTAAGTTCCAGGCTAGGCAGAGTTACACAGTGAGACTTCATCTTAAAAAGGAGAACTGGGGACGGGCAGCAGACAGACACTGGTCTTGATGAGAACTGGGGACGGGCAGCAGACAGACACTGGTCTTGATGGGAACTGGGGACAGGCAGCAGACAGACACTGGTCTTGATGGGAACTGGGGACGGGCAGCAGACAGACACTGGTCTTGATGGGAACTCAGATGGAATAACAGGCCAACGTTAGCCTGTCATGAGAGACAGGCAGGAGGAGTGAAGACAATGGCTTGTCACTCTTTTGAGAAGTGACCTTTTAAAAGGGGAGAAGACTGGCTCTGCCCCAAAGGCAACTGAATATAATAGCATTTGGTTTGTTAACTTGTTTTGAATATGAGGCCTGATTGTTTTCTGGTTTGTTTGGGTGTGTGTGTGTGTGTGTGTGTGTGTGTGTGTGTGTGTGATGGGTATATGTATGCCTGTGTGTGTATACGTGTGCCTACATGTGTGTGTATGTTCGTAGGTCTGTGTATGCATGTGTGTATACCTCTGTGTGTATGTATGTGCCTACATGTATGTGCATGGGTGCATGTTTTATGTGTGTGCCTGTGCATGTGTGCCCACGTGTGTATCCTGTATATGCGCCTGCATGTGTGTGTGTCTGTGCACCTGTGTATGTGTGTGTCTGCATGTGTGTTCGTTTGTGGCTCTGTGTGTGTATTCACACACACACACATACACACACGTGTGCATATTGTGATGTGGTGATTGAAGCTGGATCTCACTAGCCAAGCACTGGATCTCTAAGCTATGTCTGGCCTCTGAGAACCGGATGAATAAGACTAATGTGGAGGGGATGCCATGACAAGGAAACGAGAATAGAAATTCGGGAAAGCGGGGCTGTAATTAATGTAGAGAGCGTCTGAGATGCTGGGGCAGAGGGTAGACTCGGGAGACATTACAGTGAGCAGTTAAAGGGTCCTCAACCTTCAGGTATCATCCCTGACCCTGGTCCACAACCATGCAGTCTCCACATGGCTCAGTGTAGGCAGTCCATGTGAGGGGTGCCCTACAACTGTGTAAGGCACATCTGTGTAAGATCAGGTTCATGTCAGGAACCCTGGGTGAGGGCAAGTTGTAAACTGATGGGATTTGAAAGAATCCCCACTGAGAAGACGAGCCATCAATGGAAGTTCAGTGAGACGGGGAATCTGTGACTTGGAATTTGAGGAGCAACAGATAAGATATAGGTCCATTCCTCTCTCTTCTCAGTGTTGCCCGTGTCAAGGATTCATCTTGTCTGTCACCGTCACACTCTGCCTGCCCCTCTGTCCTTCACTCACTCACTAGACATCTCTGAGTTGCTCAGTCTTGGGCAGCTTTCAGAAAGAAGGCAGACTCTCTAATCACACTCAACAAGATGGATGTTTTAAACACCAGAACACAGCCAGGAAGGCATGACGGCAAGCTTGTGGTCTCAGCACTCCGGGCTACTGCAGGAGAATTGTACATTTGTGGTTAGCCTGGGCTCTAAGCAATGTGATTAGAGATGCTCTGACTTGCCAGAAGCAGAACACCTTCCAGAAAGTGGCCTGACCAAACACAGACTGCCCAGAGAGCTGCTGTATCCCACTCAGAGCACCCAGGGGAGACCGCGTTGCCTGTCTTGTTGACTGGCAACCGACATGGTCCAGTTAACGTTTCCTGGATGTTCTAGTAGTTAACTCTTAAATGCGTGGCTGAGGCTCTGTCTGTGACTTCTACCCTATGGCCTGCTTCAGTGACAGTGCCACCCTCACCGAGGTGAGCAGCACCATACAAGTCACCTAGGAAAGCGTCTCCTCAGCTAGTCACCTCTGTGGAATGCCCTCTCTGGAAGGTACTGCTGTGAGGGGACCATTAATCCCAAAGATGGGAGAAGAAAGACCACGGACCCAAATCACCATGGTCAAATTCATTAAAGCAAAGAATTGAATAAAGCACGCTTTTTTATTCAACGTGTGTGAGCTGCCTCCCCTAAAGCAGGGTTCTAGAGGTCAGCTTTGGATGTGAGGAAGACAACAGGGTTTATATAGCTTGGGTAGGGGGTTTCTAAATGGAGGATTTAGGGGGTGCAAAATAGATGGGGTTACAGGAGCAGAACATAAACATAACAAGTTAGTCATGGCCTGAAACAGAGACATAATTGCAAGGTGGACATAGCAAGGTAGCCATAGCAACAGGTATCATAACAAAGTAGTCAGTCATAACAACAGGTATCATAACAAGGTAGTCATAGGTGGTCATATAACCTTTTGAAACAAAGGTAGGGTTGCAAAGTGGTTATAAACAACCCTTTGAAACAAAGACATGATTGCCATGCCTGGAGCAGGCAGAACAGAACCATTTGTAGTTAAGGATACAGATAGGGCATAGCCCAGTCCTTGAGAAACAGAGGTTTATTATAAACAAGAGTGAACCTAGTTTGTCTTTACTGTAAGTTGGTTTTCAAGCCTAAGATGGAGGCAGGCTGGTTCTTCAGAACACATGGCTTTCCTCAGTTCCAGTCATTCCTACTGTTGTCAGAAAATCAAAACAAGGACCTGACTATCTTTAGTGATTGTTATACGGCAAACCTAAAAGGTCCTTCTCACACATCCCTTCCCAGTAGTCCAGGAAAAGTGTTGACCCGCAACCCAAAGCACCCTTGGGCGGCAGTCCAGTTGGCCTCTCTGAAAGGCAGCTGCAGAGCTATTACATCATGCCAGTGCACAGCTGGAGTCCTGACTGGAGAGAGGAGCCCAGATCTTCCCACTGCCGGAGTTTGGCCAGAGGGGTCCCATGGAAACCTCTAGAAGCCACCAGCTTTGAAGTGATGTTAGCAACCTCCATTTTATAATTCCTAAGTTTCAGTAAAACTGCCTCTTTCTACTTCAGCCAGCGATGGCAGGAGCCCCAGACTGCAGAATATGCCTCCCTCAGATGGCCGTGGATCTCCCTCTGTATGTGCCAAACACAGCCAGGACTCTTAATTATTATTTAAATTTCATGATTATGAGGGAGAATGATAAGTACAGTATGCAGGACTCTGGATTTTATTTACTCAGAATTGAAATGGGAGCCCACAATGTTAACAAGGTCAAATTTTGAAAGGGGCTCTTTCCTTTTTCAGCTCCTATGAGAGTTTTTTGTTTTTTGTTTTTTTGTTTTTTTGTTTTAAGTTAATTGAGCACCAAGTGATACCAGACATGAAGGAGACAGAGGACAGAGAGGAAGGAGCTGAGTTCAGTCATTTTCCTTTCATATTCCGATTATACTTGAAATGTCCCAGGAAGATGCCACCATGGAGTGGGAAATGGAGACTCCTGACAGATACAATTGGCAGTTGGAGACACTTGTGGTCAGCCCCTCTCCTCCACTTCTCTTGTCCCTCCCAGATTCGACACCCTCACTCCACCCCCACCTGACATTCTTGAGTCACACTCTAGATTGGCCAACTCCATCAGGAAAGTTCTAGAAGATGCATCTGTGAGCGCCTCAGGGAGTGCTCGATGACATCACTGTCCCTGGGAGTTCTCGATGACATCACTGTCCCTGAAGAAGATCACCTGCCCTGCTTTTGCACCCTTGTTCCATCTCCAGGGTCATCTCAACTAACAAGCTAAGCTCACATAATCCAACTGTCTCTTCCAGTGACGTCCTTGGGAGCTTAGCGTCCACTTGTAGGTCAGACAGTCTGAGTGCCCACGTTAAAACACCTGCATCCTTTGTGAACAAGGAAGGCCAGCAGGGAGGCCTCCAAAGACGTTTGTGGGATGCAGTCTCTCCGCAAGGCACCATCTACAAAGAGGCCCAGATGGCTGTGTTTCCCCAGACCCAGATAAGAACATCTTCATAAAGAGCATTGATAGGTTATTTCTCTGCCAGTGAAATGAGCCAGATCAAGCCAGATTAGATTACATTAAAGGCAGGTTTATTGGGAAGCTTCTCTCAGGCGAGTTCACCGGCCCCAAGGACTGAGGTCAGGAAAGTCACCTTGGTGAGAGTGGGGGTAGTGGGGAGAAAAAGAGAGAAAGGGCATGTGCACTGAGGGGGGAGAAGAAGGGAAGGGGGAGAAGGAGGAGGAGAGGCCAAAATGTCTGGATCATATAGAATGAAGGGCAGCCCAGCCCCTGGACTGGAAAGTTCAGAGTTGGAGGCGCAGTATGCCAGGTGGGGACTGAGGGATGCTGGGAGAACCTGGAGGCCAGCTCTGCTTTGATATGTAAAATATGCACCTCAGTCCCTTGTCCTGGGTCTAAGGGTCTAACCAGATGATCAGATTATCAGTAGGCTCAGCCTTTAGCGTTCAATGAGATAATTGGAAAATACCCAACACACAGTAGGCGATACTGTATGAAGGAAAGCCCAGCTAAAGCTTATTTAAAACACCGTTGTCTCTACACTCAAATAGCTTCCTGATTATGATGGCAAAATCATCGGCAGGAACACTTGGCCAGCACCTCTCCCCATCCCTTCAACAGGTTGTAATAAACTAGCCGTTTCAGAGTGCCCTTGCTCTCTAAGTGTGTGAAGTTTTATGCGTTAGCCTGTAGTGTTGGTTGGACACTGTGGCTCTGTCACAGGGTGTTAGAGCAGCATTCAAACTCTCTATGTGTGTGTCTGTGTGTACTGGGGTAGGTTTCTATATGACTGTGAAACGCCTTCAAGTGTTAGTTCTCCTTATCTGTACCCTCCCTCCTCTCCCCCGCCCTCTTACCTGACGCCTCAGGTAAGCCTTCCCCATTTACCACCCCCCCTTTACCCTTTATATCATTCATTCTGTCTCTTCTCCCTTGAAATCTCCCAAGGTACACCAGCAGCACAAACTGGACTCTAGGAGTTTAAATGACAAGGATGATAGAATGCTGGGAAGGCGGGGGGGGGGGGGTTGGAGGAGATGGGGGAGGGGCTGAACGGGTACAGCCTTCTCAAAGAACTAATATAAAACAAACCTGTGAAGTTTCAAGTTGACCTCAAGACTTCCATAATTTTATTAGCCAGTTTACAAAGAGTATGTCCAGAAAGCATATTTCTGGAAAGCATACTCTTAAACTTGAATGGACACTTATTATATCTAAATGTTTGGGGTTGCTTTATAGACCCTGTTTCCTGGTATGTAGCCTTATAAAAAGGTCACAGGACTTCCTGTCTGCACCCCTCTGTCCAACTAGACTTGGGTTCAACACTTGTTCATGTGCTATGCCCTCTTTCCGGGAAGATTATTTTTAATTTGTCTTCATAAATGGCTTCTACTCGGAAAGGCGCATTTCAGGGTTTGGTTCCCGCCCAGCACAGCGGTTACTAGTAACCTCTGACATCAGAAGGCAGAATCAAACTTTACCCAAGTCACCTAGGTGACACCCCCAAGGAAGATGCTTAGCTTACCATCTGCTAAAGCATGCAGAAAGACACAATCCTATCCACATCTCTCTGGCCAGAGAGGAGTAACTGAGATAACTACCCAGCAGAGTGCTGGTGCTCAGTACCTTCTTAACATGAGAGTTGCTGCTAGGATTGTCACCCTTATTTTAATGAAGGTTAGGCGCTCTCCCCAGCTATCACGTAAATGGTCCTTTTGCATATGTATTAAGTCACCTTAAATCTTTCTTAAGAAAAACTTAATAACTGCATAAACCAGTTTCTTTGTTCCCCTTTGAACATGGTTGTAGCCTTCTGTCTCAAGCACTAAATACCTCTCTGACTCCATGCAATAGTCAAGCAACCCATTTGGCTTTCTTTGCAATTACTTCCCTTAAGTGAAAATTCAAGACGGGTCTTCACCTCACCCATGGTATAGCTACTATTAGGTTCGGTTGGAGTCACTTACGATGTTACTCCATATTTGTGTTCTAAGACTGACCCCGGATGAATTGGCTCGTGGAGTTCTTACCACGGGACGATGCCAGCAAGGTCTAGCCACAGTCATGTTTAGTTTCTTAACGTAGGAATTTTGAATCTGCCTTCTCTCATCTTTCATGTAGATTTTGCACTGGCGGACAGCAGTATGGTGGCTCCTCTGTGCCCAAAAGGGTATTTCCCCTGTGGGAATCTCACCAAGTGCTTGCCCCGAGCCTTTCACTGCGATGGCATGGATGACTGCGGGAATGGTGCTGATGAGGACAACTGTGGTGAGTCCTCCCCCTACCACACTGCATGTGCTCCCCCAAATCACGGGTCTGCCAGTAAGTGAGGGGAACTGGGAGGGGATGATCTAATAACCACTGCCCATTGCATTCGGGCTAATGACCCGACTTTTAAAAGACCTAGAGCTTGCCAAGATCAGAAAGATGGTCCCATAAAAATCGAAATGACATTCTAAATTCTTCTTTGGTTCTCATAATTCAATTTTAAGAGGCTTCCTTGTGGCCAATAACTTTGCTCAGCTGTGAGAATGTCCATAAACTGTCACTGGGCTCACCTGGGGAATTAACTGATTGTAGAGACTGACCTTGAGTGTCGGCTGAGGGCCAGGACCTCCCCACAGCACCAGGACACAGCGGGTGCAAAAGAGATGAGGGAGAAACGGGGACCTGGACCTTGGAGCTCATAGGACAGCACGAACTAAGAAAACAGTAATGGTGCACTTAGATGAGCGGAGTAAACCCAGAGAGAAAAGATCATGAATTTCAAAGAGATGAGTATGATCTTGGAAAGTCATTTTAAGAACAGAATCAAGGAAAACTTTAATTAAAGTAAATTGACTTGAATAAGAACAAAATAAAAGGGGAGGAGGGAAGGAAGAAGGAAGGAAGGAGCAAGAAAGGAAGGAAGGGAAGGAGGGACAAAGGCCAGGAAGGAAGATATTCTGGAGGAATAGAATTCCAGGCATAGGAATAACAGGCTCCAAGGCTGACTGGAATAAACTGGAAAAGTCACATGACTTGAGGTCAGTGTCCCTCTCCTCCTAGGCCTGCCATGGGTAAATCTCCAGCCACGTAGAGTCCTGCGTGTTACCTTGCCACCTCTTGGCAGACGCAAGCACCCTAAGAAAAGACCTGAAGCTTCTTTGCTTTGTTACCGCCAGAATGTAGGATAGTAGGGTACACAGTAGGCGCTCAATCTGTGCTCAGTAGGGTACACAGTAAGCACTTAATCTGTGCTCAGTTCAGAGGTACTTCTCTGATTATCAATGAACAAGCCAAGGAGATTTCTTCTTTGCTGGGAGGGAATCAAGGGCCACATCTGTGTATCTACCCACCGCCAGGACATTCTGAACCCAAACTGAACAAAGCACACGGAATAGCTTATAATACAGTTAAAGGTATCACAGCAGCACAGTTCAGGATATGAAAAAGGAATAAAGATAAATTATAGATATCAGGGATCAAAGGAGCCTGCAAGTGACTGCGTAAATTTACTTTTTGATTCATGTGGAGTCCGGTACCATCTATTACAATGCAAACCTTACCATTTTTACAGCACATATTCAATTAAGGATGCTGCAAAATGGGCTCATTTTTATTCATATGTGATTTTTTTTATCATAGAAAGGACATAGCAAATAAAAATTTCACAATAGCAAATGACAAATTGACATTACGGCAGGATAAAGGGGGGCAACTATTATTTCTCTCAAAGGACTCCACAGTCTTTACTAAAAGGTATTCTAGGTTTTGCTTTATTCAAAAATAAATTTTGGCAAGGACTGGTATAGCCCATGTTGAGAGCATGTGAGGCCCTGAGTTCAATCCTAGCACCAAAACAAAACAAAACAAGGAAGGTCCAATTTTATCAGAACTCGGTAGACCTATCTCACAAATCCCTTCCATCTTCACATGGCAAAGTATCTGAATGAAATACAGAGTCAATGGTCTTGGAAATCCCCAAAATTCAGGTCAAAATATCCAAAATGTCAGTATTAGAACGGATACTACTTATCACGACATTTATAAACACATAAAATAATACTGGCACTGTACATGCTGGGGAACGCACATTTGAAATCCTTGTGAAAAGAATCAATCATTCATTCTGTTACTTGAGCGGATTTTTTTTTTTTTTTTTTTGCTTTGTTTTGTTCTTTTGGTTTGATTTCGTGAGACTTTTGTACTTTTGTTTTGTGGTGTGGTATCTGATTTCCAGACTAACTGACGCATATCACTCACCATCCCACAGGTGACACTAGTGGATGGACGACCATATTTGGCACAGTCCATGGGAATGTCAATAAAGTGACATTGACACAGGAGTGCTGTAAGTGGTGGCGGTTCAAAGATGGTTTCCGCTTTGCAAAAACTTGACTGTGGCTCGTGGATCTCTCTGGGAACAGCAGCCCTCTCTTATCTAAGGTTTTGCTGTCAATCGCTGCAATGGTCTGCAGTCGACTGCAGTCCCAAAACAGTACCGACGGTGGCGGCGGCAGTGCCTTGAGACAGACAGACCACATTCACATAGCGTTTGTCGTGGTATACTGCTGTCATTTTTTATGGAGTTATCAGGCACTCTTAATCTCACTGGCCTGACTTATGAACGTCCCAGAGGCGTGTAGGCAGAGGGGAATTAGTCAGTCCAGGACTTGGCTTTTTCTCTGGTTTCAAGCATCCACTGGGCATCTTGGAACGTGTCCCCTGTGGGTAAGTGGGGACTGCTGTAGTGGCTCAGCTACCTTCAGAAGGTTGATACTGTGTCTTTGCATTTCACTGGTAACTACTCTACTGTCTGCTGTGGGCCTGGGGTGAAGGGAGGAAGAATAGACCCATGTCTATGCATGCTCACTCCTTGTGTTACTATATGGGTCACGAGAATGCACAGATAATAATTGTGACAAATGTCAAGGTTCCATTTCCTTTGATTTTTTTTTCCCATTAAACAGCTCACACTATGTCTCAGACACAGAAAGGACAGTGATGATTAAGGTGTCTCAGAAATATCATACGTAGCTAGAAAGTCATTCTCACTGAGCCGTGGTGATTCCAGGCTGCACAGGGAGGCATGGAAGACCACTGTAAGAAATGAGGACTCTGCCAGGGACGGAAATACTCTCCTAAGCAATGCACTGAGGTGGCCATGAAGTCCCTGGATGCAGAGAGAAGAGATAACGGATTGGCAGAGAAGCAAGGCCAGTAAGATCTGTGGGGAGCTGTCCAGTGGAGGTTGCTCAAAGCCTTTACACAAGTGCACTGAGATGCTACAAATCTGAGCTAGAGGAGGGCAGGGCTGAACTCAGGAGGCTGTAGCATGCTCTAATTAAGAGGGTTTGGGGCACACACTGTAGAGGTTGGCCTCTGAAATGTTATAGAGTTGGAGCGGTGTGTGTGTGTGTGTGTTGTGCGCGCGCGGCGTGCGCACTGTAGTTGTACATATAGTCTGGTATATGTCAGAATACATAAATTTCATTTACATATGTGATATGCACACATTAAGTGCTATACTAACATTGGACAAAGAAGTGTACGTCTTTAATCCCAGAACCCTGGGAGGCAGAAGAAGGCAATCTGCATGAGTTCTAACCAGGGCCACAGAGTGAGACACTGACTCAAGAACAAACAAGCAAATAAGCAGCAACAACGAACCCCTATCCTAACAGTGCCTAGTCAGTGCACTTCCCTAGGGTTACACAACCTGCAGCCAACCAACCCAAAATCAGAAACAGTCCAATCAAAACTGTTAGAAAATTTCCTAATCACTAATCCTTAATGTAAATTATATGCTGCTACAATCATATAACAATGTAAAATATGTAAATAGTGGAACAACTATGTCAACAGAATTTATACTGTAATCCGTGTCATGAAGCCTCTAGAGATCTCTAAAGGATCTACGCAAATACTGCACCATTTTAAAGGAGTCTTGAGCATCTGTGAATTTAGGTACCCACAAGGCCCCTGAAAACAATCCCCATCCCATACTTGGGAAAGACTGCAGTATACACTTTATTATACTAGTTTATAACTTATATATGTGTGTATACATGAATATATAATATATAAAAGTTGAATTATGCCAGATAGAGTGGCATGCACTAGTAACCCCTGAAATCTGGAGTCTGACGCAGGAGGATCCTGGTTCAAAGCCAGCCTGGGCTGTGTGGATATGTTCAAGGTTAAGAGCACTGGCTGCTCTCGCAGAGGACCTGGGTTTAGTTCCCACACCAACATGGTGGCTCACAACCTCCTCTAAGTGGATCTGATGTCCTCTTCTGGCCTCTACAGTACTACACCCATGTGCACACACACACACACACACACACACACACACACACAGTAAGTTAAGGTAGCCATGAAGGCCTGTTAGGAGAAAATCCTTCTGACCAAGAGAGTAGGATCTCTGGCCTGGTGCAGACCTGACATTCTGAAGAGCCAGGTCAATCTCCTGGCCGAGGATCCACCCACGGGAAGGGAGCTCACCTTAAAGCATGCAGTAGATGCAATAGTTCATTTTCATCCCAGGGGCCTGATTGGGCTTCTTTCTTATCAGCTATTATTAAACAGATACCTCACCCCACAACAGCGTCTTACTCCAAGAAGGAGTGAGCAACATCTTAGAGGTTGAAGGAAAAAAAAAATGTTTAAGAGAAGAGGAGGAATTTGTAAGCAATAGTAAATGAGTCTTTTTCTACCAAGTATTGTAAAAACTATTTATGACAAGGAATTCAAATCTTCTTATCTGCCCCACCACACACCCTGTGAATCCTTTGTATACACAAAGGCACTGCTGCATTCTTGAGTTTAAGTGGGCAACCCTCTTATTTTCTTTACGTCAATTCTTTAAAAACTAGCCAATCATGAAAGACCATGAGGTCAGGAACCCGCCCATGGGGGAAAGACACTCATCTGTGTGAGAATGAAGCCCAAGGTCACTTCCTGCCCTGTGTGATTGCTCTTGTGAAGAGTAAAACTTTTTATTAAGACTCTTTAAAAAAACTTTTCACTACTTGAAAAAATAAAACAAAAAAAAAGAGAAATATAATTTTAAAAAATGACAAGATTAGTAAGAGATCAAAAGTCAAAATTCTAATAGCCTCTTCTTTACACACCGCATCTGGAGCTTACTTCACACACAAGGGCAAATCTGTGTGTTTGGTTGGGTTGGGTCCCTGGTTTTTTTCTTTAGTTAATAATAAAGAAGAACACTCAGGATCAGGAACAGATGTTCCAAAATGGCCCCTGCAGAGGCAGACCAGGATGAGAGAGGAAAGTCCGAGCATGGAACACCATGTCTGCTGTGACTGTCAGAAGTCTGGGTGGGTGGGGTAGGTAGCTACTGGCAACTAAGTGGTAAAGGCCGGGCAGAGACACTGCAGAGTCTTACATCAGGAACAAGACAGATCCACAACCAACAGGGATCTGGGCCAACTGAGTGGAAAGAATGAAGTTGGTGCTGATTATTATGATATCGGTATAGACAAAGGCTAAGTCCAAGAAATGTCTTGGGATGAGTAAGGTGGCAGGAGATGAGACCGGCCTTTCAGGGCTACCCACAGAATAGGATGGTGGCCTGACTGCATTGCAGGATATGGAGGCTGAAGAAAGCCCACATTTCTGCCTTCTTAAAGATTTGCTTATTTTATTTCCATGTGTAAGTATGCACCGCAGGCATACTTAGTGCCTGAAGAGACCAGAAGAGGCATCAGATCCCTTAGAAACAGAGTTACAAATGGTTGTGAGCCACCATTTGGGTGCTGGGAACTGAACCCAGTCCTCTGCAAGAATAGCCAGTGCTCTAACCACTGTGCCATCTCTGCTTGAATCACTCAGTCTCACAATGTTTCAGCTTTAAGCAGCACACTCAGCTTCACCCATGCAAGTCTTTTGTTGCAAGTAGTTCTGACCAATCTTCAATCTAATAACGCATCCACAATATTCTTGATGTCGATAAACATTAAACAAAACATATTAACGTTATCTTTATTGGGATGAACTAGTGATCACGTAGACTGCATAATACCATCCAAAGTTTTACACTGAAGGCATCTTTTGCAGTAGTGGGAATTCAGTAATAGCTGTGGCAGATTTGCTGCCAATATGCAGATAAATTTACTTTAAATGTGATAGAAAAAAAAAGATGAGCAATTAGAAGAAATTTATACTCAGTTCAGTGGATGACAGTAGGCTGGGCCCACACCACCACACATGTATTCAATACCATCACTCAGGGGGTCAAGGCGGAAGGTAATGTTCTATATAACAAGACCCTGTGTCTAAACAGTTCGTTAATTATAGTAATGATATAAATAAAAATTAATTTCTCACTTCCTTAACTGCATCAAATATCCATAGGGCAGCAGAGAAATTAAAGATTAATAGAAATCCTCTCCGTCTTTCTCTGCTCCTCTATCATGTGTGACTCGTGACATAGGAAGTCATCACCATGGAGATTTATTCAAACATATGATGCTTTTCATTGAACAGAAAAACTTAATCCTGTTTTAGTACATAGTCTGATATTATTTGTTTTAAGCCTGTGGGTTTTTTTTCCTGCTTACCTGATAAATGTGTCTGAGATGACTACAGGAGCTAGAGATGAGATTAACACATCATTGGTCATATCTGATCTGGAGAGAATTCTTACTTGCTTTTATGAAAGGTTCAATGGATCCATTAATAGATATATATTACTATGTAGTTGATGAAAAGAGAATAATGTTAGTTGCTGTTATAAATAAGGTATTTTTTTCTAGTATGATTTTTTTTGTCTTTTCTCCCTAGTTCTCGGCCAGTATCCACAGCACTGTTACTGCAGAGAAAATGAACTGGAATGTGTAAAGGCCGACTTAAAAGCTGTGCCAAAGGTTTCCAGCAACGTAACATTACTGTGAGTAAAAACAAGATATTTGTACCTAAAGTCTCATAAAACCACGGAAAACTCTGTAGTGCTATAGTATAAATTATAAATAATAAAATGAACAAATAATTTAAAGTACTTTTTAAAAGATGTATTTATTTGTATTTTATGTATATGAGTGTTGCCTGCATGGATGTATGTACACCACATGTGTGCAGTACTCATAGTGGCCAGAAGAGGGCATCAGAGATCCTGAAACTGGAGTTATATGGTGGCTGTAAGCCACCATGTAGATGTTGGGAATCAAACCCGGTCCTCTTCATGAGTCAACCTGTGCTCTTCAGCACTGAGTGATGTCTCCAACCCCTGAAACTTCTTCTAAAACCAGTCACCAATAAGGTTGATATGCTTCCTCCTCAGGAGGAGCCTAGTTAAGCTTACCTCATGATGTCTATGGCCTGGATGCTTTTCCATATTCTCTGACTTGCATGCTGTTACTCCTGTGCCCCTGCAGATGAGGAAAGGGAGCAGGCTATGTCATCTCATTTGTAAAATTGATCATCAAGACTGCAAAGATAGAAAGATCTATGAAGCTGGCTGTTGTAGATAATGCAAACTTTCCTGAATTTTGCAGAAGAAACTTAAGGCCCTCGGGGATCTGTAGTCATGTCCTCATTGGGCATGTCTGAGATGGCTGGGATCTTCTGCTGGGTTGACTTCTACTTGTTCTTATGTCTTGTTGACTTATTCAGAGATAAGAAAGAGTGAACTCATACACACCATATCTAGTCTATAGCACTAATGGGCTAAGGTGAGAGGATGTAGATCAAGAAAAGTCTGGGCTAGCCTGGGTTACATCGTGGACTTACCTTAAAGTATCAAAAAAAAAGTGTTTTGATTTTTATTTCAGATCTCTTAAGAAAAACAAAATTCACAGACTTCCAGTCAAGGTTTTCAGCAAATACACAGAACTCAGAAAGATGTGAGTAATTGCGAAGGGTACATTTATGGTGTTTTAAGATGCTTTTGATCTGAGAACAGAATTGAGTTTGAGTAGTTTTCACATGTATCGCTAACTCTGGTTCTAAACTTACGCTTAGAAGGTAAAGCACCAGAAAGGGGGCTTCGTTTTCACTTCCTTGTTTAGAGCACAGTTTCACTTAATCATCTTCAGAGGGTTGACTTGGGCTTCAGATAAACCATCTCAATATAGAGCCTCAAGTCTTTCCTTTAATACTATTCGAGAGTAACACTGCAGGACCAGAGGAGCTGGACCTGATTTTTAATTTAGAAAAAGAATGAAAGGTTAGGCAAGAATAATCATTGTGTTTAAAACATGTAATGACAACATACAGCCTGTGTCCCAGAATAACAGGGCCAAAGACAATGATGATGATGATGGTGATGATGATGATTGATGATGATGATGGTGGTGGTGGTGACAACAATGATATTAGTATATTTAAGGAGAGAGCACATCAATAACTAGCATATAAATAATTAATATTCAGTGAGAAAGAAAAAGACCACATGCTAACAACTAGGATCTGGAACTGGTGGGTGGTTTCTGTGGGAGAGCAGTGATGAGTGACGAACTGTCACTTGATATGACCCAAATGCTTCATTCCTTCCTCACAAAGCAATCCATAAGCTCCACCTTGCTTTTTAAAAGGATGCTATTGATTTTTCATTTTGTGGGTGTGAGATCTGCCAGATCTGTATGTACCACATGCGTGCAGTTCCCACAGAGGCCAGAAGAGGGCATCAGAGTTCCTGGAACTAGAGTTACACACGGTGCGGGTGCTGGGAACTGGGTGAATCCTCTGGAAGAGCAGCCAGTGCTCTTAATCACTGAGCCATCTCTCCAGACCCTCATTAATCTACTTCATAATCTTCATACTGTAGTGTTTAGTCATAGTAGATAGGTCAGCATGATGCCTCCTATTGATATTTACGGGTATAAAACTCACAGGTTCGTAGCTTGGGTGATTGTCTATCAGTCCTTCCAAGATGAGTTTCTCTGGGTCTCTGATGATGCTACATCTGCCAAGAGGACCAATAGTCTCGGATCTAACACCAGCAAAGGAACGCTTCACATGCTGAATCCTTGGCAGAAATATTTATTTCATTTATCCTTCAATGCATAGCATAAAAGGAAAGTCTCTGGAAATACTGTCAGTGACTCCATGGTCCTGAAATTAAAGATGGGTACTCTTAAACAAGAAAGGAAGTCCCTGGAGGAATTCCACTTAGCAGAGCTGTGTGTGGGTGTACATTATCATCTTACCTGATTTGGTTATCATCTACTCAGTATCAGATGCAGTCAATGCCTTCTGCTTCATCCTAGAGTATGTGGTCATATTGTCCTGTCACACTGGCATAGCTACTTATTAGCCCTAGGCTACAGGAGTCCACTAGAGAGGAAATCCTAACCACAATACTTCCAAATCTTAGTAACTCCTAAAGCCACATGTTCCTTCAGTCACCCAATACTGTTCTTGCCCTGCATGTAGGATATTTACCAGAGAAGAAACTAACAGCAGTCACAGAGAGAATGGCAAGAGTTTTGTTTTACAATCTGTGTTTAAGTAATGAGTCAGCTTTCTATTGCTATTATAAACTACCTTCCTTTGATCACAGTTTCAGAGGTTTTGGTGCAGGATAGATGAGCCCTGTCATGTAGTGAGACAAAGGTTCAAGCCTCCTTACCAGGAAACAAATGAGAATAAGGAGGAGAGAGAAGCTGGGTGAAAACCTCTCTCTGGTCCCATCTCTTGAAGTTTGCGCCCTTCACAACAGCACCAAGATGAGATCCAAGCCTTTAACACATAAGCCTTGGGGGATATGAAGGAGCCAACTCTAACAAATTCTATCATCAGGTGCCATAGAAGTTGTAAGAATTTCTAATTAGACCACCTTAGACATGAGTCAGCCAGTGTACAAAAGTTAAAGGACTCAATTAAGACCTGTAATTCAGTAGTAGAAAAATCACAAGCAGAGGCCAGGGCTTTTAATGAACCCTATAGTACTTAAGCTATCACAATGAAAACCTAGGGATGGAGAGAAATTTGTCAGTACATCCCCGAATTTCTACTGAGATGTGCTGTCCTGCCCTGAGCATGACTCCATCCTGTGCTTTCTGTCTGGAGAGAAAGATGAGTGCCTGTGGAGGAAGGAAGATCATTAGCACAGTCAAACAGGAGACCTGACATTGGACATCTCTAATGAGGAAGGAAGAAGGTGGAAACAGTTGTATAATCGAGGCCCCAAAAGTAGAGGCTAGCCCTCCTTGCTGACAGTGTGACCCCAAGACACCACAGAACTTCCTGTCCACTGAATCTCTGGTCTAGACCTCTATAAATCCCCATGGTGCGGTCTCGGTCATTCTGACATTGAGAGAAAAAAATACCCTACATCAAAATTTAATTTTAATTGCCAGATGAATAAGCATTGCTCAATAAATATAAATTTTCTTTTACTGTGGATCAATTTCGTTATCTTAATAATCTCTTAAAGTGCAAGGATTTTCTAAAGTTGAAGAAGTAGTTTGAGATGACCTTTCAGAGAAATAAAATACAATTTATGGGGTCGGCTGTATGCTTTGTCATCGCTTCCATGGAAACCAAAAGCCGCTCTCCTTCTCGTTGTAAAGTAGCCTTATAAAAATTAGGTATTTCTTCTTAACTTCAGTTCTTATTAAATGCAATCAATCATTGGCAATGAAACATAATTAAAGGTTCCTGCCTAGCTCCGAAGTACATCCTGTCACATTTAAAAATAGCTCATGAGCATGCGTTTCATTACAGCATTTATTTGCTTCAGTTTGGTACACAAGGCCTTGGTGTTCCGCTTGAAACGTGTAAGACTAGGGATCCGTGATCCAGGAAGCTGTTCTTAGGCGAGACACTCAGTATGACACACATTTAACACACTCGTGTCTCAGTTTGAAATAGAACGAGGTGCTGCTTGCCAAATCGTCATGTTTCCCTTCTCACATTCTTTAAATGGGTCTTCTGGAAAAAGGAAGTAGACACCAGGGAGAGAGCTTAAGTTCTGCAGTCTACGCCTGAGACTTGAGACTGAGACTCAGTCTCTCCGCAGTGACAGCCAACAGCTAACGCTCAGACTAGCGGCTCTCCATTATTTAAGGAACTGGAATCTTAAGTTGTGTTGGTGAGAGGAAACTGGCTGCATTGGCCAAGGAATCAGACAGGTCCTGGGTTTGAACGTTTCTCTCCGTTGACTTCTAATATGAAAGCAGGAGGTCAGACTCACAGTTTGCGATTGAACCCATCTCTTCACCAGATAGGAAAAGCATGTGTCGCACCCTCATATTAAAAACCATCTCAAATAAAATGGAACTGGCCTAGCTGGGGAGTGGATTTTATATTTAAGAGAAATTTCAGTGGGCCTCTTTACTAACATATCATATTCCTTTGTGTTTTGTTTTCCTTTGCATTGCTACCCAAATCACCGCATTCGCTTTCATTCTGTCTAGACACTCCTCTGGTCTTCTGACAGATACCGATCACTGTCTGTCTGTCTGGCCTATGCAGAGTAGAATCTTAAATCCAAAGATGGGCTTCTGCTGCACTGTGAAGCATCTCCCCCACAAGACAGTGCAAGAAGCAAGCGTTTGAGGTCAGAGGGAGGAGTTAGGAAACACGAGCTCATACTTCCTCTCAAGTTTCCTTTGCGGGATTGGAATTGGTGCTTTGTACATGTGCACAGGTGTGATGCAAATGCCCTGCCTCAGCACCACTTTCCGCACGGAGGTATGCATGATGGATGGCTGGTTTTGCACTGAGGACAGCTAGTAAACTAGAAGTTGGTCTTGGCGTCTTCCTCTGATGCCTTGGGGTATAAAGATGTTCAACTCCTGTTATTTTTGCAACATACTCGTGGCCCTAAGGAAAGGCTGGGAAGCTCTGACAGGGAATAACTGCAGTAGAATGAAATTCAAAGTCTAGTTAGGCAGCAAATACATGCATGTTCTGCCCATGCTTTTGTAGTAAAAGGCCATAGCAGTTAGCATAGCCTTGTGCCACATTGTAAGCATTGCTACAAACAGAAATGAGAGCCATCAAAACAAAGTAGATCATGTAGGGCTGGCAGTGTAGCTCAGTAGTTAAATGGTTGCTTAGCCTGCATGAGGGGCTGAGTTCAATCCTCAGCATAACACACACACACAAGACAGACCACAGACAAAAACATAGACACACAGATACACAAACACAAAAACACAGACACACAGAGAGATACACACAGGCACGCACGTGTGCACACACACACACACACACACACACACACACACACACCATACAAAAACAAGACCCATTATGTAGTCATCTCTACTGTCAGCATGGCTGTTTCCTGCCCAGGCTGGCTTTAGAAAATACAGATTCGCCGGGCGGTGGTGGCACACGCCTTTAGTCCCAGCACTTGGAGGCAGAGGCAGGCGGATTTCTGAGTTTGAGGCCAGCCTGGTCTACAGAGTGAGTTCCAGGACAGCCAGGGCTATACAGAGAAACCCTGTCTCAAAAAAAAAAAAAGAAAGAAAGAAAGAAAGAAAATACAGGTTCAGGGCTGACTTCATATGGCATAACGAGGGTAGAAAGTGTGTGTTCTTCCCACAGATCCCCCAGTCCTGCTATTATTGAAACACATTCTGTATTTTCAAGTTGCTGAGCATTAGAGCCCTGGTTCAGCAGCAGCTGGAACCCTGAGCACGTGGCTGATTCACTTGCTTCTTGCCTCGCATCCAGAAAAGACTCAAAGGGGTCCTCTTTCGTCCATGAGAACACAATGAAGACAAATGAGGAACTAAGGCGTGGTGCTAACACATTCTGCAGAAAGGCTACTGGGTCTCTCATGGCCTGAATAAAAGAAGACTAGTTACACCACACACACACACACACACAAGAGAGAGAGAGAGAGAGAGAGAGAGCCCACAGGAGACTTCAGTGGTACAGATCACAGATGGCCAGTCTTCACTGCATGCCTTGTCTTGCTTCATCCAATTTCACCCATTGCCTTTAGGGGGAAAAAGCACAATTGCTCATTACACAACAATTTACACTTAAAAAGCCCGTACACTGTAATCACCTGGCCCTCCTGTCTTGCTCCTCCCGATACCTGCAGCACAACTGCATCACACACATCTCCAGGAGAGCGTTCCTTGGATTACATAATCTACAAATACTGTGAGTGACTCCTCCATCACTATCCCATGGGTATCATTTGAAGAAAAGACTGCCAAGGTAGACTCTGGTGGGGGTGGGGCTCCATGCTGAACCAAGGGGTGCAGAGAAATAGAAGAAATCCTAGAAGACTACAAGGTAACCATATTAGGGTTTGAAGTGTAGCTCAGAGCATTTGTCTAACGTGAGATTCGAGGTCTCAGGTTTGACCTCCTGTGCCAACAAAATTAAAAAAAAAAAAACAACCCTATATTCTCTTTGAACAATATTATCTAAGGTCAATATTGTCATCTTGTTGATAGACCACTTCCAAAGCATCTCAGTATTTTATGTCCCCCCCACCATTGCTCACTAAATATATATGTCTTAAAATAGTAACGTACCAAGAATATAACCAAAAAAGGACACAAGAATTGCTCTACATATTCCGTTGTCTTTCTTTATACTCCAACCTAATGTACCATCCCCCAATATTGTTCTTGGCCGCATTGCTCAGCCTGGTCATACTGTGACCCAGTCTGAGCTTGTATTTCTGGGTGCTTCATAGTCATCCCCCTCCAATCCCGTCCCCCACCATTCCTTCCCCACCTCCTGCCTCTGCTTCTGCTCATTCAGAACATGCTTGAAGAAGCAGATATCCAGACTACAAAATCCCATTGGTCTAATTTTATGTGGCTGACTGGAGTGTGGGGTCTGCCTAATGAACTCACCGTATTGTTTGCAGGTATCTCAGCCATAACTGCATTACCTCTCTCAGGCCTGGGAATTCAAAGACTTGCATCAGCTCACTTGGCTGTAAGTATCTTGGCTTTTCTCCCTCCTACAAATGGTCATAGTCTTAGTGATTTACAACAAGCTTGGGTAGTTTCCAGGCTGGGATGTCTCTGGTTTATTATTTTCTGACTCATATATAATCCGGAGCATTTTCCCGAGCAATTCAGACATGGGTAGGTCAGGCGATGGTTGGATGAAACAGGAATCTGGCCATGTTATTACAGGGGAGCCTCAGCATCCAGTGACAACCTGGCCAAGCCAGGCAGCCATCCAGTGTCACCAAGAACAGAAAGTCCTTGACCCCAGCAGTACTGATATCTTGACGTATATAATTCTTTGCTCCAGAGAAGACAGGATGCCCCTTTGCCGGAGGCCTCAGCTCACTCCGTGCCAGCAATGCAACTTCTCTTAAGAGTTGTGACAACAGAAAAAAATATCTCCAACGTTGTCATGTGCCCCTGAGAGGGAAGAATCCCCCTCCATTAGAAACCTCTGTGTTAGGAAGCAAAGGTCTGGGGCTTGCTCTGGTCCCCAGGGCAGCCAGAGAAAAGTTTGAGAATCTAATACCACCTGGCATTTCCCCCTGAGCCAACAGCTCCATCTCCAGGCATCTCTCAACAGCTGCTCATGTTTTTCCTTGGTGCACTGAGGGCTGTAGAAGGCTCTGTGTTGCCTTGCTCAGCGGCTGCAAATTGGCCTGACTGGTGGAAAGTCCAGGGCTTCAGCTCATCTAGTCCTAGTGTGAGCCTGGTCGCTGGGCTAATGTTCCTAACCAACTTCCTTATCATCCCAGGCCTCTGTCTCAGTGACTCCTTCTTTCAAGGAATGTTCTGGGCCTTGTCACATGCCCAGCCTCTGTGGGTACCAGACTCACACATAATGTAAAGACTGGACATCCAGGCAAAAACACCCATAACCATAAAACAAAAATTAATTTTTAAAATGTGATTTTTTTCTAAGAATCATACTATCATTTACTCTTTGAAGGGCACAAGACAGCATCTGTTAAAGGGTCACAGCTGCCTGTTAGTGCTTTATTTATGATGCCACGCAAATTCTCAAAATACGTATTCCCACAGAAAGGAAAAGAGGGAGCAAGGAAAGAAAATGAGAAGGGGGAGGGACATGGAGGGGGAGGTAGGCATGAATTCCCACCCCCATGAGGAGCTATTGGCAGTTGATAGCTGTTAGGAGAGGGAGAACCAGTTTTCTCTAGGGGTGTGGCTATTGGTAGGAGAACCATGCTCCTTGGACAGTCCCACTCCAGAGTATATAGGCGCACATACTGGACCCAAAGGATTTGAAATAAAAAAGGATACAAAGGTAGGGAAGGGGGAGGAGGGACTGGGTGGAATGGAAGGAGGGGATGAGCATGCCCATTGCTAGTAAAAAAAAAAAAAAAAATCATTGTTTTTTATTTTTGGAAATAGAAAAATTAGCATGTGAAAAAAGATGGCTATCTAACCAGTCATTAAGGAAGTACATTTTAATTTTTTTCTGATAGATAAAAGCCTGAAAATTGTTCATACTAGCAGTCACTGTGTGAAGTTCCCACACACGCAAACACTGGGTGATGCTTAAATCTGGTTCAACACATCTGTCTCTTCACCCATATGTATTTCTTCTCTGTGACAGAGATATACAACTCCCTTCAGAGATGAACAGTTCATAGTTACATTATTTGGGGTAGTTGTTCATCCCCCCTTCATTCAGCCAACCGGCGCTCAGGGCATTATGGAGCCCATTTCAGTCAGGAAATGCTTGGCAGACAGAGAGAGAGAGATCAGGCCCAACTGGACATGTGCTGAGAACAGAGCTGCAGGAAGTTGGAGGAATCCCATCCTAGAATCAAGGAAGAGAGACCTGTGTCCCATGGGGAAGGAATTGATCAGGTGTTGGGAGTCTGTTTCTTGTGGACCTTTTATATTTTTCCTGGGTTTCTTTCAGAAATATCGCTAACATTGGAAACATTTTGATGTGTTTTGTCAGAATTTTAGATGACAACCCGATCACCAGAATCTCACAGAGGTCCTTTATGGGATTAAACTCCTTGTTTTTCTTGTAAGTACCCTTCTTCCCTCCCCCTCCCTACCTCCCCCTCCCTCCCTCCCTCCCTGGCCTCTCTCAGTATATCTATGAAAGAGAAGCCTTAAAACAAAACCATCAAACCCATCTTTGCTGAACTTCAGGCCATAGTTACTGTTGCTAAGTCAAAGGCCAGGGCTGGACCGATTATGACATGTATCTTAAACTTGCTGCTTGATGCTGTTCATCTTCTCTCATTTCCTAAAGGAACAAGCCGTGTTTTTATTTGCAGCGGTTGAACAAAGGTTTGCTTTTATTTCCTGAAATCCTAGTTAAACTGAACAAAGTATAAAAGGATCGCATAGGAGCACAGTTCCAACTCCATTTTTAAAAGACTTATTTTTATTTCTTGTGCACAAGTGTTTGCCTGCCTGCTTGTCTGTGCGCCACATGCATGTAGTGCCTGCAGAAGCCAGAAGAGGGCAGAAAATCCCCTGGGACTAGAGTTACAGTCAGTTGTCAGCTGCCAACTGAAGCAGGGTCCTCTGCAAAAGCAGCCAGTGCTCTTAACCACTGAGCCATCTCTCCAGCCTCCGACTCCATTCTCACTAGAGGAAAATGTGCTTTTGCCTAGTGACAGCCAATGAAAATTCCAAATTTTGCCTACTGACGGAGCTGTTTTCCTACTTGTGCTTCCATTGCTAATATCCTAGGATAACTGGTGGCCAGGGGTTGCCATGATCCTTTACAGTGGATGACGCAGCATCCACTCTGACGGTCCATTTATCACAGGGACTGCAACATCGCAAGTTAATCCGTGTCTTACAGTATAGCATCATAAGTTAACCGTGTATCTTAGCATGCTCGTGATCTGTTTGCTTTTGATGGTTCCCCTTGCTGTCACATCTTCCATTTAATGCTGTTTCCAGTGTGGCTCTTCAATGCTGTAAATGATTAATGCATCCTGAGAAAACATCTCAAGAGCTAATGGCGCCGGAAATCATTACAAGTTTGCAGCACACAAGGGCGACGATCATGAACCTTACAGTTATTGCCTGCTACTTGCTTTAGTTTTACATCATAAAACAGAGCTGAGGAATCCTTGTCTTAGGATGTACACACCATACACACACAGCCATTGGCTGGCAGTACCTTAGTGCTTGCCGTACACACACCTAAGCACTGTGTGTAAAGGTAGTTATATACAAAAAACCTCATCCTGATACATAGATTACGGCAGACAATCTCCAAAACTATAGAAGAGCAAAACTCCTCTCGTTAATGTAGCTTAATCATTTTGTGTCTAAGTGGCATTTTCTCTGTGTGAAGGTCCATGGTGAGTAACCGGCTCGAGGCTCTTCCTGAAAGCTTGTGTGCCCAGATGCCTCAACTCAACTGGGTGTGAGTATTCAATAAGGATTGAGCTTATTCTATGCTCGGATTAAGGAGGGTAGCCATGAACTCAATGCAGAATTATCTTTAAAATCCATCTAGGGTGTCTCTCCCAAACCAGAATCTAATAGTTACTTCCCGTTTTTAAAGATCTTTTGAGGAGAGGGAAGGGTAGCAGGGAATTGGGCAGAGTGTGATCAACATGCATTATACACTTGCAGAGACATGACCCTACATAACCTGGTGAAATAAAATGATACAGTATCTTTTGAGAATAGCTGGAACATTGCACTTGGAGGTTGAGGGAGGTAGACTGGAAGTTTAAGCCAGGCCTGGGTTACAGAGTGAATTCTCTATGTCAAAAAGAAAAAAGAGGGGCTGAATAGATAGATGAGCCAGTGGTTAAGAGCACTGGCTGTTCTTTGGGAGGTCATGGGTTCAAGTCCCAGCAGCCACAGAGCAGCTCACAACTATCTGCAACTCCAGTTCCAGGGCATCTGTAGAGGGGTCAGAAGTTCAAGACCTCTCTCAGCTACATAGAGTCTGAGGCCAACCTCGGCTCCATAAGACCTAGTCTTAAAAATACTTAGGAATTGAGCAGATTCATTTACATACTGGGAAACAGAAAAGAGAAGGGGCAGGTGGATCTCAGGGATGATGTCTAACCGGGTTGCATAATGAGGCTCTGCCTCAGAAAGAGAAAGACCAGAAATGATGGTGCACACCTTTAATCCTAACACTCAGGGCGCAGAGGAAGGTGGATCTCTGTGACTTTGAGGCCAGCCTGGTCTACATGAGTTAGATGACAGAGACACAGAGACACAGAGAGAAATATTAGAAAAACTAGTTTAAAAGTTTACTTTTTTTTTTACCACCCCCTGCCTCACTACACTGCTAAAAATGAGAATCCCCGAAGGTTCTAGAGGCTGTCCCCAGAGTTGTGTAGGATGCCAGCTGTGCCAAGGATCCAGCTGGCAGAAAGCAGTGTCCCCACTAGTGCTCTTTGGAGTTCTCAGGTCATTTCTGAACAGCTCAAAGAGGAGGACATGCTAAGAGGACCTTCTGATCCAGCAGGTCTGCTGGGGAGTCTGGGGAGCTGCATCCCTACCACACTGTGGAGAGCTGCGCTATACTGGGCATCAGCATCCCTGTGGAAGGCCATGTAGAAAAGACCCCAGGGAGGGTGGTTGATGAAATCCACATATAGTATAGTGTCTTCATCTTTTACATCGCCGTGGTAATATATATTTACTGTCACCAAGGCTTCTTAATAGAGAAAGATTTGTTCCTCCTTACATTTCCAGGTTTGAGCTATGGGCCAGCGTGGAGAGGGGGCAGCAGGTGGCCAGAGCAACAGCAGAGAGCTCACACTAGAACCCCAAACTGAAAGCAGAGTACACACTCTAAGTGGCAACAGTCTTTGGAAACCTCAGTACCCAACCAACCCTCAGTGACATACTTCCTCCGGCAAGATCACACTTCCTAATCCTCCCCAAAGAGCCACCGACTGGTACCAAGTATTCAAATGACCGAGACTCATTCAAACCACTAAGTAGAGCTAACAGCATGGTGCCCAGCAGAGAAAGACACTTCCACCCAAATATCTAATTGCCCTACCCTTAGGTTTATTGTTATTATTATTATTATTGTTGTTGTTGTTTTATCATCAGTTGGGAAGAAAACAGAAACCATATTAAGTTATAGAAAGGCCCACAAACATTAGGAAAGATGCCTCAAATGAAATAGAATGAGGGAAAGATAAAGTTCAGAACTGTTCTACCAAAAAAAGCATCCGTTAGCAGATGATTTATACAAAGGTGTTTGAAGCGTTTTCCCTCTGTGGCTTTCAGGGATCTGTCAAACAACGGGATAAAGTACATTACGAACTCCACCTTCCTAACGTGCGACTCGCTCACAGTTCTGTAAGTACCCGTAGACCAGTGCGAGAGGCCTGTAGACTGGGAGAGTCGAGAAAAAGGCTGAGCCTGGATTTCAAAGTACTGCTTTGTTTCCAGCCTTGATGTGAATGTTCAATAGTGGAAAGGGGCAAAGAATGATGTGTTTATTTACCGTGAAATGAAATCCTTTACTGCAAAGTGGCAAGACTCATCAATTGGGTCTGTGTACCTGAAGAAAGCGGGGAGCAGTTTAGTGCATTCTGATTGGCCGTAGACTCTGACTGACGATTCCGATTGCTGTTTGTGCCTGTTCTGGGGGCGGGGAGGGCAGATGAATTGACCAATCGGCACCCTGGCATTCCTGTGCTAAGAAACAACTTGTTTGTGTTTCTGGTAATTGAAGTTTTCTGGGGATAGCAGGCACTCGGCAATACTTGTTGATTGCACAGGTGACCAGAGAAAGGTAAGGGAAAAGAAACGTTTTAAAAAGACATTTTTAAGAATGATTAGAAACCAAACAAGATCTAACTTCACAGACCACCCTCGGTGCCTGGAACTGCTCCCAGCAGTGCTTCCTGAGGTATCCTCAGGGGCAACGTTTTGCTTGGCTCTGGTTGCAAACCAGAAAGCTATCCCGTTAAGCAAGCCCTCAAAGGAGGCTTGTTAAATGGCACCCGGAGCAGTGGCATCTCCCAGCAGGAACTGATTGGGACAGCAGACGAAAACCCCCAGTGCTGACTCTCACCATGTTTTACAGGTTTCTGCCTAGAAATCAAATTGGTTTTGTTCCAGAGAAGACATTTTCTTCATTAAAAAATTTAGGAGAACTGTAAGTAGCATGGTCTACTAGGAAGAATATGATTGCTCTCTTCCAAGATTCTTAATCTAAATGACGAGGGAGACTATCTTTCTACTTGGAACAATCAAGCTTCTGTAGACTATTAGATACAAAAAAAAAAAAAAAAAACAGTTAAGGAAACCCGCATGATCCTGACGTCAAGAGCACATTACAGTAATGTGCTGGAATTGACAAGGGAGCCAGCACCGCCCTACTTTCTCTACCTATTTTCCTTGGGTCAATGTCATGTATATATAAATATGTGTGTGTTGGGGACAAGGTGAGCTTTCTGAAGCCTCAAACACATGGATGGTATTTCTCTAATGGTTGCTATGGTTAACTCTCAATGGGTACCAGATGAAGAGAGGCTTGATGGATGTGTCCTTAGCTGATTATATCTGACCAGAGGGCTGAGTATCCCCTGAGAGGTTAGCAGGTGAAGCATGTAGACACGTCTCTAATGAGGATAGGCTTGTGGATAATTTTCCAGACAGCTCACATAACTTTCTGTGTCTAAATATGTGTTTTATAGCTTCAAGACTCTGGAAAACATCTGTTTAGTCGTGAATTAATAGATACCAAAAACTCACATAACTGAATCATTGGAAGTTACAATTAAATCTGTTGTATGACACATGACAGCAACTAGACTAAGAACTCATCCTGCTGAATGGGGACTTTAAAAGGGCCACTGATAGCTTAAGTAACCATTCCGCCATTCGTTATGCATGCCTGGCTCTAGAGGACGGGGCTAATAACTCAATATGGATATTTTAAAAATAATTATAATTACATATAATTAATGGGCATCATAAACAAAATCCAGAAATATTTAAAGTGACTTGTACAGACAATGTTCCATTCTTGAACTAAAAGTGATTTTTGTGGGAAACTACTGGAGATGGCTCATCAAGAAGAGACTCTCTTGGGGGTTTATTCCTGGTCACGCTCTGTTGAAGAAATATGACTGTAGGTTACAGAAACCAGAGTCAGATGCGAGGGGCTTATCGTGTGTGTGTGTGTGTGTGTGTGTGTGTGTGTGTGTGTGTGTGAGGCGGTGTACATGGGTGTGTTTATAAAACTATCCTAATTTCTCATTCCTCTTCTACTAGTAGGCACAGTCATGCCACACAAGAGGAGTGCGGTCATTCAGAAATAATGAATCGCTAGTTCGAAACCTAATCAGTACTTAGAGCAATCAGAGTTAAGCGCCTCAGCTACATAGAGTCTTGTCTAAGGAAGGAGTGCTGGAGAGACGGGTAGGGAAGGGTGTTTATAAACCACCCAAATAATCATCCAATACTGTGAGCCTTGGAGTGCTACAATCCAAAGTCGTCAAATATAATTTGACAACATGAGTTTATACTATTTGCTTGTGTGATTCTATGTTTGATTTATCAACTCTCCCAGAGGAATACACAATCTGAGCTTGAGTCCCAATGGTATACTTCACTCCTTGTGAATTCAGCGGTCTCATGCATGGCATCCCCTGCACCAAGCATGACATCGCCTGCACCAAGCCAGACATCCCTGCACCCTGCATGACATCCCCTGCACCGCATGCATCCCTGCACCAAGCATGACATCCCCTGCACCCCTGCATGACATCCCCTGCACCAAGCATGACATCCCTGCACCCTGCATGACATCCCCTGCACCCTGCATGACATCCGCTGCACCACAGCATGACATCCCCTGCACCCTGCATGAATCCCCTGCACCCTGCATGACATCCCTGCACCCTGCATGATATCCCCTGCACCAAGTATGACATCCCCTGACCCTGCATGACATCCCCTGCACCAGCATGACATCCCCTGCACCCTGCATGACATCCCCTGCACCCTGCATGACATCCCCTGCACCCTGCATGACATCCCCTGCACCAAGTATGACATCCCCTGCACCCTGCATGACATCCCCTGTACCCTGCATGACATCCCCTGCACCAAGCATGACATCGCCTGCACCAAGCATGACATCCGCTGCACCAAGCATGACATCCCCTGCACCTGTATGACATCGCCTCACCAAGCATGATAGCCCCGGCACCAAGCATGACATCCCCTGCACCCTGTGTGACATCACTCGCCTTTGTGATGTTTCCTCTAGCCCATACATACCCATGGCTTTCTTGTTGATCCACACATGTGCCTTCCACCTAAAGCACTAGGAAAAAAAATCCCTGCTAAGCAGGGCTTGGGGACCATGATCGCACCTCTAAACCAGTAGGTTCTTTAACTGCCGCTGCCTCGTGGGCTCCTGACACCTTCCCCTCCTGGACTTGGGTTGCATCCTTTTTTTTTTTTTTTTCTTGGTGTAAATTAGCATCTTATCCCAAGCTGGGACAGTACCAACAACCCAGGAGTGACTCACTCAGAATCATTTTATGCACAAAATAAGTTATCAGAAGTTAAATTACAGAGCAGGGGAGGTCTTTCCAAAAGTCACCAGCTTTCTGAACACCAAACTCCTATCTTAAGGCAGTAGTTCTTAACCTGTGGGTCTCCACTACTTTAGGAAATTGAATGACCCTTTTATAGGGCCTGCATATCAGATATTTACATTACAATTCGTAATAGTAGCAAGATTACAGCTGTAAAGTAGCAATGAAAATAACTTTATGGTTGGGGTCACTACAACATGAGGAACTGTATTAAAGGTTGAAACACTGGGAAGGTTGAGAACCACTGCTATACGGCTTTCAATCTGCAGCATAATGGATGCAGACCTGGATTCAGGGAGCTACCCAGCATTAGAACAGTTGACCTGGGCACAGGTTCAGACAGCAGAGAGCACAGAGGAAAGCAGACTCTGGGAAAGGGGTGTGTGTGTGTGTGTGTGTGTGTGTGTGTGTACTCTATCTGTATCCTTCCTAGGGATTCTATTAGTCCCAGCAAACATTGTGCTGGCATGGGAAGGGAAGCATGCCCCACTTGGCTGCAGTCTACCACATAGAATGCTAAACAGCTCATTCTAGCTAGAATTTTCCATCTTAATGATAATAGTAACCACCCCAACACCAAGTCCCAAAGTTGGCTTCCTAGCCCTCTGCTCCCTCCTAATGCTAAGTGTCCTGGGTGTTGATCCCTGCTAGTGTCTCTGAGTGGCCTCCGCCAGCTCTCACCTGGTCCGTGTGGACGCCTCCTTCCTCACCTCCCTCCTAACCCTTTAAACAGTTGTCACCCTGTGATCTCAAGCACTGTATCTGCTTACCTGCTCAGTTCTCAAATGTCAGCATCACAGAGGAGACTGGTTCAATGTAGGAATGTGACATTTCTAGAAGCATCCCCTGTGATCTCAATGCTTTGACTGCACTCTAGAAAAATAAGACCTTGGAGCTTGTGCATGGCCCTCATATCTTACACCAGGGACTCAAGTACTTCCTCTATATTGCCCCATATATTGTGTCTCTCACTCATGCTGAGTCACTTGTGGGTTCCTGAAGATGATAGCCCAGGCATTGGTTTTCTAGCCATGCTTTACTTTCACTGGAAAGTTGTACTTCTTTTATTAAACCTAAAACCACACCCTGTGGCTTTGTTCTAGAACTTCCTAATTTCCATAACCAAGACTGATGGCTCCACCCCTTGTCATTCATGTCTTATTTTGTTTATTCCTTCCTTTATAATATAGCTTATTTGTCCATTTTCTGTCCCTGTCACAACATAGCTGAGGCTGGGTATCTTATAGAGTAAAAATGTTTGTTTAGCCCTAAGTTTTAAAGGCTAACAGGTCCAACATCAGCCAGATTCACCAGTTCAGCCTCTGCGGAAAACATCACAAGGATGTACATTGGGGTTGTATGGTAGATGGGATGCCAAAGAGATGGTCAGAGTCAGACCTGCTGGGGTTTTAACTTCTTTTGCAGGAGCTATCCAGAATCCCACAAAACTACCCCAATATTTTCTGAGGGTATGCATCAGTGGCCTACACACTCTTCACTGGGCCCTTCCTCTGTGGTGATGCAGTGGAAGGATCCACCACTGCAACACTATAGACCAAGCCTTCCCTACATGAACTGCCGGAGAGCAGACCATGCCCAAACCTTAACTCTGGCTATTAGTATAAATAATTTTTAAGGGAAAAACCTCTATAGTTATTTCTAGTCAGCCATCTCCTATCTATTGCAAGATAATCAAGAGTAGTTAAAATTTTATACTTTAGGAACTGGAGAGATGGCTTAGCAGGTAAGACCACTGGCTGCTCTTCTAGAGGACGTGTGTTGGGTCCCAGCACTCACACGGAAACATTCAACTATCCAGTTTTGGAGACTTCCAGTTTTGGAGGATCTGAGCTCTCTCCTGGTCATCATGAGAACTGCATGCACATAGTATACATACATCCAGGCAAAACACCCAGACACACTTATAAGTTATTTTTAAATTATTTTTCTTTATCCTTAATTAGGCAATTGTACACAGGTTTCATCCTTAACATTGTCTCTACTCATAGAGATGTTCCAGACCCTCCATAGATTTGTGTCTCCAATGGCAACAGATCTCTTTGCCACACTCTCCAGAGTCACTACTCTATGATTCTTTCTAGATTGGGCACTGGAATCATAATTTCATTAGAAAAGAATGATATAAGAATGCATTTAAACTACCAACAAATGTAGTTCAGTGGAAAAGCACTTGACCAGCATGCACGAGGTCCTAGGTTCAATCCCCAGTAACAGGGGGCTGGGGGTATTTAAAATACATACATTTATCCACACAGATTGTCTGAGTAGCTGCTGAGTGGCTGACGCTCATTTAGATGGAATGCAATATAAATAGAAGATTCAAGACTTGACCTCAAAAAGATTAGCTGGATAAACATGTGGAATGAGTGGGAATCACAGCCGTGTGGGTGATAGATGTGCACAGAGTGTGCTCCAAAGAGGAAATTAGTTAGAGATCTCAGAGCCAGAATGTGCTGGCAAAGGGGTGAGAGGAAATTCCAGACAGGAACTGGGTGAGCAGGATGCCCTACGGTCTGCCAGCGATGGAAAACAATCCCCTCGCTGATTCACGGGGTCTTGCTGTGTCACAAGTTCGCAGCCTGGTTGAACTGGATTCATAATTTTCTCTTTCGTCAAGTGGGAAGATGGTAACTGTGGGGAGAGATGTCCCTGCTATTTTATCCCAGTGTGACTGTGTTTGGTTTTCACTGTCATCAACAGGGACCTGTCTAGCAATATGATAACAAAACTCCCTGCCCACCTCTTCAGCAACCTTCATCTTCTCCAAAAGCTGTAAGTTCCCCTGTCTCGTCATCAGATTTAAGTGGCAACATCTTAGCCTTCCAAAATAATAATAACAGCCATACTTATCCCCTCCCTTCCTCTAATGGTAAAAAAGGAACCTGTCGTCCAATCCTCTTCTGTATGTCCACAAGAACCAGTTTGGAAGTCTCAAACAACTTCAGTCTCTGTAAGTAAAGCATTCTAATTGTGCCGGTTACCATTGTAGGCAGGCTATCTTGCTTAGAGACATATTTGATTCTAAGTGGGTGTTTCTCACGCTGGGGCAAGCATCCCCAGGAGGCGTGTCCAGGAAATCCTGACCACCACTGTTAATTATGAACTAAGTCATAGCAAAGTTGCTGTTATGGCCACTTAAAAGCCACTGTGTTTGAAGCTGCTTATACATCCATCCAGAGACCTGCACTTAGAGGGAAAATCTAATCCCAAGTCCTTACGAAGAATTAAATTTGTAATAGAATTAAATTTGTAATAACTTTGTTTTGGAAAGGATTGACAGAAAGCAGTTCTCTAAGACTTTCCTTCTTTTTCTTTGTCCCATCTCACTAAAGAAATTATAGGATAAAAATCGATCTTTACTTTGTAATTAATAAGAACAGTCCCACAAAGACAAACAATTTAGTGTTGTTCGGGTATTTTACAATTTCAGCCAATTTAGTTCCAGTGGTACCAAAAATCCTGCCAATTCCTCTTTATAAATGTTGTGATTTCTTTCCCCTGGGTGACCATCTGTTGGCTAAAGTTTATTTGTCTTGACCAAAAACAATATTATATTACCTATTTCAGCATGACACATTCTTTTCTTTGACTCCGAAGACTGATGGTTTTGTTTTGTTTTGCTTGTTTAAAAAGTAGGGCTTTTGACTATTTGTTTAATATTCTGAAACAGAGTCTACCATAGCACAGACTAGCTCAAGCTTAGTATGCAGTTGAGAATGACCTAGAGCTTCCGATCCTCCTGCCTCCACTTCCCAAGTGCTAAGGTTCCTGGTTTGTTCCACTGCATCAGGCTTCTTCCAGAGCCTAATTTTCAATATCACATTTCTTTTTGTTAAATAGATTTCTATTAAAATAGAAATTTAAAATAGAAATCTATTTAAAGACACACGATTTAGCGGTCTTTGAGCCAATATTAGTGGGCATCCACTGGTGGGCAGCATGGTCTTTGCTCTTAGGAAGCGAGCGTATAATTAACCAATCTATAAATATCTTGGTGTGATTATTCTAAAGACATTATTTATTCTGGAAAAGCAGCCAGTGCTCCCAACCACTGAGCTGGTTCTCCAGCCCTAACCTGTTATTTTTTTTAACTTAATAGACTTCAGGCCTTCGACATGATTCTTCTCTAGATGAACAATGTCATTACATTTCATTATAAATACTCAACTGCATGGGACTGTTTTTTTCCCAGCCCCAAGCTCCCCGGAATAACAACTTGCTCAAAATATATTTACAAATACCTAAGGCCATATAGCTCATTCCATGACTAGCTAATAATTTAAAATAACCCACTTATACTAATCAACATTGTGCCATGTGGCTGGTTACCTCTGCTCGGGTATCACACACCTATCCTTCTCACATCTTCCCCATTGAGTCTTCCCAGGCCTGGCTCTATCCCAGAATTCGCTCTGCCTACCGGAAGTCCCACCTTCTGTTTTACCCTTTCTCATAGGCCGTAGGTTTTTTTTAATTGAGAGGTGATGCATCCATACACTACACAAGATATTCACTCGGCGCTAAATTTCTCAGGCAAAGCAGTCCTGTGTAAAAATGTATTTAAACCGCTGTAGAATGCAGAACACTTGACCTGCATGAGGTCCTAGGTTCATTGCACCCATTTCTAGAAAGAAAACTCTCCTGCCTCTGATCCCTTTCCCAAAGTAGTAACTGTTAGGTACGCATTCCCTTCTTCGTCTTCTCATTTATTTATGGTCTAATAGTTTGTTTCTAAGACTCACTGGAATACGTACCTCACCAACACTAACTGGACTTCCTTACAGACAGGCTATAATGGCCCCTGTGCCGCAGCAACCACACAATCCACATAAAATGTCAGTGATGATAAGCGAATAAGAAAGCTGAGAACTATATGAAAGAAGTGGGGGGTGAACTCAGGGTGTTCTCCCAGAGGGACCACATGATAATTCTGTAGTATCAGCATCTCTTCACATTTTAATTCTGGTCAAGAAAGCAAAGGGATTCTTCTGTGAAGGAGCCACTGGGCCAAGGAAAATTCAGAAACTTATTGCAAAAAATAAAATAAAAATAAATCTATATTCAGATCAGCTAAAAGCATCAGGATAAATCCCGCTTTTTAAAGGTGTCTTCCGATCACATGTTGCAAGCAGGCGGTTCTCACTGTGTTATATTGCCTTTCCCCTGTTCACTTCCGGTAAGGTCTGTGGCTCTTCCTTTACACTGTTCTGAAGGGATCTCTGAGACCCAGACCTTCAGAAGTGCCTGGATAAACTCAGAATGTCCCTGGCTCTTAACCACCAACCCGTCTCTCCAGCTAATTCAGAATGTCCGAATGCTTGCTGGCGCCCTTTGAAGATGTTCTAGAACCTGGGGAAAAGCAAGAAGGATGGTTCCTCTGGGGTCTTAGTAAATGATGCTTCTGAGAAGCATTTTCCCACTGCCTCTGGGGTTCCACTCCAAAGACACATAGGCCAGGGATAAATGAATATTAAAATCCACATTCCCATGGGACTCACTTTAATAATGAGGTTTTCAGATTGGAAGTTCTA
Organism: Mastomys natalensis; assembly: GCA_021653895.1. Classification (NCBI taxonomy): domain Eukaryota; kingdom Metazoa; phylum Chordata; class Mammalia; order Rodentia; family Muridae; genus Mastomys; species Mastomys natalensis. The sequence goes on from JAJTUV010001265.1 coordinate 942,982, forward strand.
GGTATGAAATGAAACCCATGAACTTCCATGGCAGTGCTGATTAAATCAAAATATAAAAATAATGTTAAACTCACATCAGACACCACTGCTATTTGCTAGATCAATTATTTATTTATTTATTTATTTTTCCTGGAGGTGGAAGCCAGAATCTTGTGTTTGTCAGGCAAGTATTTAACCACTCTCCCAGCCCCTTGCCATTTCAAAACCAGTTTTATATTAAAACATAATACTGCATCTAAGTGACACAAGAGCTCCCATGTTCAGCAGATGTTAATATTAATAATTTTTCTCAGAATATCTGCTATGGAATTTTTAGTCATATTTGAGTTGGTAACATAAAATTTCAAAGTATCGATTTTAGATATGACCAAAAAAATGAAATGGTTTCAAAATTTAATCCTAAACACGTGAAACCTATTGTATATATCTTCCAGAGACCTGGAAAGGATAGAGATTCCAAACATAAACACAGGAATGTTCCAGCCCATGAAGAACCTTTCTCACATGTATGTATGTTTGAAGGGATGGAGGGAAAAGAAGACATGATGAATTATTTCAAATATTCTCATGCTCAACTGTCTAATTATCGCTGAACTGTGTTTGTATGCAACAAACGTCTTCTTTCCTATTGAGAACTTTTTAATTTTGTCACCTTTGGTCCCTGTTCAAATAGAGTTCAATATAATGATGTGCCGACATGAATGACCCTTCTCTCTGGAAACACGATGTTTATCCAATTGAGGCCCAATAAGAGATCAGGGTACCAGAATGCCACATATTACATCAAATGAAGTCACTGGCTAAAGGGTACTCAGGAGAACCTGGAAACATTAATTCACTTCACATGAGTGAGCAGTCGGCTGCTCTCAGATGTGGGCTATGTAGATTCCAGGTGTTGTTTCTCTTATTAAAAGTGCACTGCAAATGGAGGTAATTAATCTTTATCAGTTTTGTTAAGTCATTTGAATATATATGGCTAAAGTGCACTGTGTAAGTTGTGTTCATATATGTGTTTTATTTTTAACGTGACCATTTCTTTATCAACTGTATATGATCTATATGTTCCTGATTTCAAAATTAACCATTGTCATCCACAAAAATAGGGAGAAATCGATTAAGATCCCAAGTTGGGTGCAGCCAGTCGATGAAAGTGTTGAGGTGAATTCAGGTGCTCTTTGGGGACAACACTTTGGTTGTGTCTGTGCAGGGGGTGTGGTGCCTAAGAGACAGGTGTTCAATGCGTATCCCCATGCTTTTGCTCGGTCCCCTTCCTGTGGCACCACTAGATAAATAATTCATGAGGCTGCTCTTTACTTGCTGCAGGCAGAAGGTGAGTTTTCTCTTAGACGAGAGAGATCCAGACTTTTCTGAATTTGGTGAAACCGATGTCTAAATGCCAAGGTCATGGAGGGACCAACAACAAACAGAGAAGGAGCTAGCTTAGCTACATCCCTGATGAACGACCTGCTCTCTTCTCCTTCCTTGGCCTTCACTTGTTAAAACATCCCTACCTCCCCACCCCATCGCCCACCCCTAACCCCCCATCCTGCCTGCCCCTGTCACAGTGGGAGAGCCAAGTTTTCTCTCTCGGAAGACACTGAGCATAATGGAATCCTAAAAGAACCAAGTTTGTTCCAGGAGTCCAGGTTAGGAAAAGAAACCAATAAAGTCAGAGGTCAGATTCCCTTAATTGGATGTCAATTGTTGTTAGGTAGCTGGACTGTAAGCTGCTACGGATAGAATTTGCCTTGTATGTCTCCACAACATCCAGCACTCAACAATCCATCATCCTTTGGTGATCTAAGAGATGTTTGTTGAAGCCTTAGCATCTGGCGGGCACATAGTGGTGCTGAGGCTTCAGTGATGGGAGAGAGGAAAAAAGTGCCAGAGTACTTTCACTCAGCTTTGAAGTCAGAGTAAACGAGCCAATAAGTAAATGTCTATTGATTCCATGATGATCCGTGAAATAAAGAGATAGATGATGATCAGTCACGTGGCGTTTGAGACAACCAAATACATCCAAAGAAAAAAAGCAGAATCAAGGCTCTCCGAGGGACATGGGTCTGGCTTGTGCAAGATTAGAAGGCCACTGTGCTTGTGTGGAAGGAGGCCAGGTAGCTAAGGATGGCCAGGCACACAGTCTTGAGAGGGCTCCACATATTGTACTATTGAATCATCTAACTTGCTGGTGCAGATACTGAGTTCGGAGATGGTAAAAGTATATTCAGCGGGGGGTTGGGGGGAGATAAATAGAGTAATGAACCACAAAGACACAGTGGAAGAGTACAGACAGAGCGTGTGCTGTGAGAGAAGATCTACACAGACACCTTTGGGGTGTGGTCCTACACCTAATGAGCTGGCCCTCTCCAACCCTCTAGAGTTCCCATGCCCAGATTACAAAGGTATTGACCGCAAACAAACCTTCATCTCCCTCTAGAAATGAAACTCTAACCCTTTTGAAGAAACTCTGATATGAACCCTGTGTTTACGCTTCTCCTCCTAGCTCTAGCAAGACTCAATATTCCTAGTCTCAGACTCTCCCCTTTGGCCAGCACAAGAAGACTAGATACTCAATGTTAATTGAGAATATTTTTTTGTGAGTCATAGGTTCCCAACAATGAAAGCCTGGAATGTTGGCTAGATCAATTTTTTATAGTGATCTTCTTTTTAGAATACTCATATCCAATACGGCCAGGGATGGTAGGCCAGGGATGATATGGCCAGGAAAACTTCAGATCTTTATAGTCTCCTGACCCTTGACTCTCTCCTGACCTAGACACACACTTCTGAAGTCTGTGTCCCATACAGCGCTAGTCTTTCCAACAAACCCACCTAGACTAGCAAATCACTGAATGATAATACTTCACAATAACAAGCAAGCTAGCCAAGTGCCAACCCCTCCTCCTCCCGACTGTAGCCCTGGTAGGGGTTCTGGAATCACTGCTGCCAAATGACTCTCTCTTTTTCTCCTTTGACTTCAGTTATTTGAAAACCTTTCGATACTGCTCCTATGTTCCCCATGTCCGAATCTGTATGCCCTCGACTGATGGTATTTCTTCATCTGAGGACCTCTTGGCTAACAGTATCCTCAGAGTGTCTGTCTGGGTTATAGCTTTCATTACCTGCGTTGGGAATTTCCTTGTCATAGCTGTGAGATCTCTCATTAAGGCTGAGAATTCTACTCACGCTATGTCCATCAAAATCCTTTGTTGTAAGTATGCTTCTTGTATAAATAGAATATCTTCTATGAGGTGATATGTATATGATGTATGTGTATATGATAATACAGGATTATATATTCAACAAATATCTTTCAATACAAATTAGCTTCGGTGGGCAAATATTTTCTAGATGTGAATGAACTGTTCTTGTGATTTTTTTAAATCAGGTCTTAGAAATGAAAACACCAGTCAATCAGTGGGGGATGGAAGATGGAATAAGTTTTGAGATTTGTAAACTAAATATCATTTATCGTTAATTTCAGTTACAAAATCTCACATGCTTGACAAGCTCAGATTCTCCACTCCTGTCACTGTCAAGAAAAAGATGGGCAGATATTTTGTATTCGTCAAGAATATTTTGTTAACTATACAAGTAGTACATATTTCCATTTGAGTACGACCCCCTCGGAAACTGTTACCCCTTTCGAGCCTTTTAACTCGAAAACAAATCAGGTCCACTGGCTGGTTAGTAGTCTAGTAGGTAGTGACATCGGTTCGTTTAATACAAGAAGAAGGATCTAGGAAAATAAAAGGAGAGATGCTGAGCGCAACTGTCTTGGGCTGCTTGGCTCGTGCAGGTGCCGACTGCCTGATGGGGGTGTACCTGTTCTCCGTGGGCGTCTTTGACATCAAGTACCGAGGGCAGTATCAGAAGTATGCGCTACTGTGGATGGAGAGTGTACCCTGCCGCCTGCTGGGCTTCCTGGCCACGCTGTCCACAGAGGTCTCGGTGCTGCTGCTGACATTCCTGACCCTGGAGAAGTTCCTGGTCATCGTATTCCCTTTCAGCAACCTGCGCCTGGGCAAGCGCCAGACTGCCGTGGTCCTCGCCAGCATCTGGGTGGTGGGATTTCTCATAGCTGCCGTTCCCTTCACCAGCGAGGATTATTTTGGCAACTTTTATGGGAAAAATGGAGTCTGCTTCCCACTTCATTACGACCAAGCAGAAGATTTTGGAAGTAGAGGGTACTCCCTTGGGATTTTCCTAGGTAAATTTCATTTTTGGTTTCACAGAGACACCACCATCTTTCTAGAAATGACACAAAGCATCAGATATGTATCTGTTCTTTCGGAAAGCAAACAAAGTTCTTGGCATGCATTTTGTAGGTGTTTTTTATTAAACTTTTTATTGCTGAGGTTTAGTGTGGAAAACAAACACATACTCTCAGGGCCTTGGGTGATTCTTTTTTAATTGCTCCTTGTTCTTTTTGCTATTCATTCATAGTGAGTATGACCTGGAAAAATTCTAAGTTAGTGCCCAGTCCCGAAACCCGACCAAACTACTCAAACTCCTTTTAAATCATTTTAACAATGTAGTTAGAATTTAAATAAATATTAATAAAGCTCTGGAACTCAGAAGCGGATCTCTAAACACCCACACATCTGTTACCTTTTGTAAACACAGCTCTTGAGACCCCTCAATACAAATTCTTTTCAGCTTTCTTAATTCCCTGATTTTTTTTCCTTAGAAATGATGATCTTATATTTTCCGTTACAAGTAAATGACAGTCTTTAGACCTTAACATTAAGGTTTTAAATTGTATAACCTGTCTTAGTTCTGCTTGGAATGAAGGCTGTTGCTACAGCCTTTCTTTACCTAAGACACATCATTTCATCTGCTTCTTCTCCCCTCTCCCCTCATCTTCCTCATCAACAACTCCTTGGTGCTTTATTAAAAATACTTTTCCCCTGCCTTCTCCTCCTGCCGGTCTCTGCCCACTGCTGCTGCTGTAATCTGAGCCCTTACGTCTGCTCCTGCTGCCACTGACAACACAGTCCCCCTCCTCACGTAATCTGTTCCACAGCCCTGGCTATAAACACAGTCCTTTCCCTCTAATCAGAAACCCATAAATGTCCCAAACCACTCTCAAGGTCAACTTTAAATGGCTCGCTTAAAACTCATCTTGGGGAGGCCCTAACCTCTATTCCCATTTCTCATTGATTCCTTCTCCTCGGGAAAACAAAACTCTGTGGTTGTATTATTTTGTTGATTCTCTTCAGAAACCAGTCTTGTTTAGCAGCCATGTGTTCATAAGTGTGTTCTTCCCATGATCCTATAGGCTGTTTAGGTGTCTTCCAGACTTACTTCTTCACAGTACCCAGCGCAGGAGATCTTCATAGAGACCTCCGACATGAATGTGCCTGTGTAAACACATTCAAACCACCATACTTATGGGTTCAAGAATTTACTGTGCATCTTCTATGGCTGTACACAATATTAAGATCTAGAGAGACACCACCCCAGCCCTCACAGACATTGCAAGACGGGGGATGCAGATCCTCGGCGGCATCCTCAAAGCACAGGCCGAAAAGCACCATGGGTAAAGAGTATAGGCTCTCCACATCTGAGGACGAGGGAAGGTTTCGAAGGAAAATGAAACCCCAGCGATAGGGAGGAACAGCCAAGTGAAGACAGGATTAGGGGTGGGAGCTGTGTTCCAGGAAAAGAAGGTGGTTCAAAGTGGACCCCAGCTCCAAGGGCCAGCCAGGGCCAGTTAAAGTGCTAAGGAGTTGGATGTGGCTGGCTTTTACAGCTAAGGCGCGAGACTCTGCTCAAACAGATTAAGCACATACAACAGAATCATTTTATTTTATGCTAAGCTATACTCTCTGACAAGAGGCCCCAGACAAACCAGTGTTATAAAATCCTATTGTATGACAATATAGTGAGCCCGTGGAATAGGAAATGCTGTGGATAAAAATAAACCTGAATTTCAACTGTTTCCCCAACCATTACCAGTCTTCCACATAGTCTAAATTCAGTTTGGGAATGTTTTTAGCAGCTCTGGAAATATATGCAAATTTTATGCTTATTAAAAGAAATTTGATAATCACTATTTTGGATATTTTTATTACAGCGAGAATAAAGCAAGCAAAGAAACAAGAAATCCATGTTATAGGGGATATCTGTGAAACCATTTGTCCCCCAAAAGAGTGACTCATTTAGTTGTATTCTTAACATTTTTATCTCTTTTCTAAAAGGAGTTTAAAGGTTCTGAACCACAATAGTTTAAATTACTGTGGGCCAAAGTAAACAAAAAATGCATTTTGGTTTTATGTGTTATGTTTATTGAAATGCCCAAAGCTTAAAGAATAATGCCTCTGAGGCAATTATATTCGTGATAAATTCTAAGATTATTTTATTCATATGTATAAGACAAGGAACAAAGATTGTTATCTATTTTTGAGATGTGCGTGAGATCACAGCATCAGCTTAAGGAGTGACTTTCCAGGAACTAAAAAACAGAACCAACATGTGTGTGTGTGTTGTGTGGTGTGGTGTGTGTGGTGTTGTGTGGTGGCAGGATAAAGGCAGTCTTGCTTCGTAGAACTTATGCCTTTGAAATCCTCTTTTAAGGGTAATAAAAACCCAGTTCTTGATCTTATTCCCTAAACTTGGGAAGTTTAGCACATAGCTCTGAGAACATAGCGAGGGGGCTTCTGGAAAGGCCAGTGCCAGGTGCTGTATTAGCAACCGCGCAACTGATGCTTCTCTGCTGACCACGCAGAGAGTGTAAAACAACGTGCTTTTCCCAACAGGTGTGAACTTGCTGGCTTTCCTCGTCATCGTGTTTTCCTATGTCACCATGTTCTGCTCCATTCAGAAAACAGCCCTTCAGACTGCAGAAGTGAGGAGCCACATCGGGAAGGAGGTGGCTGTTGCAAACCGGTTCTTTTTTATTGTGTTCTCTGATGCCATCTGCTGGATTCCTGTGTTTGTCGTTAAAATCCTGTCTCTCCTTCAAGTGGAGATACCAGGTCAGTCCTCTTCCTCATCCCCAGGTACACAGTGCCTTTTCAGGCCCTTTGATTGACAAGACCAGAGTCTAGGACAGTGCATAGTAAATTCTCCATAAGTACCTATGGCATTGATACAAGGAACTAACACTCCCACCCCTGTGTTTTATATTTAATATTCTAAGGTGGGAGTGTTCATGAAGTCCCGTGAAGAAGAATAAAAAAATCTGAAGCAAGAAAGAAGTATTTGCTTCTACCTGAGCTAGCTAGTAGTTCTTAGCCAAGAATATGATAGATAGATAGATAGATAGATAGATAGATAGATAGATAGAAAGAAGATAGATAGAAAAGAAATCTTAGTTTTGGGTTTATTCCTGTAAAGAGATACCATGACTAAGGCAACTCTTATCAAGGACAACATTTGCTTGGAACTGGCTTACAGTTTCAGAGGTTCAGTCCATTACCATCATGGCAGGAAGCATGACAGCATTCAGGCAGACATGGTGCTGGAGGAGCAGAGAGTTCTACATCTTGATCCACAGGCAACAGAAGAGGACTGACTGTCTTGGGCATGCAGTCAGGAGAAGACTCTCCTCCACACTAGGCATAACTTGAGCATAGGACCTCAAAGCCCACCCTCACAGGGATATATTTCCTCCAACAAAGCCACATCTCCTAATAGAGCTATTTCCCATGGGTCAAGCATATTCAAACCACCACACATATATACATACATAAATAGGCAGATTGATAGATAGGTAGATAGATAGATAGATAGATAGATAGATAGATAGATAGATAGATACGTACATACATACATAGAATCCCTGGTTCCACCAGGAATTCTAGATTGGTAGCTGGGGGCCAAGGCATGCACAGAGAGATATTCTGCTCAATTCCCCCATGATTCAGATGCTCAGATTCAGATAGAATCATCAACCCTATTCCATAGTCCTCACCATGAAGCATCATATCAGGATTTGAAGGGCTACTAGACTCATGGAAACACCCTTTCTTCACAGAGAAAACCCACATTTCATTGGTTTGTATTTTACCCGAAGCCTTTTCTAAGATCACAGCTTCCAGGAACCACTGAGGGATTTATGCTAGCGCTTAGATCTTGGGATCATCTTCAGCTCACGGCACATAGGCAGGTCCACCTCAAGAGCTGGTCATGGTGGGAACTGTGTCGTAGTCGTTGTGACAGCTCTGAGTTTGGCACATGGAAAGTGATGAAGAGCTCTTTTTTCCCCTAGTTTATGCAGTTATGTGTGGCCTGATCAGATGCCCCGTGTAAAATGACACGCCAGGCCCAATAGCCCCTCTTGCTTGAACATTGCATCAAGCATAGCTGTCCATCAAACCATGGGAGATGTGGATTTAAAGATCATGGATGGAGTCAGAGATGAGTACCCAGGAGACTTTGCTGGTCTGAGCCGTGAAGGTAGATGACATAAGTGTTTGCTGTTAGCTCACTGGAGGAGATCCAGCTGTGTGTAGCACAGATGTTCTCTTCAGCAACCTTCAATCTGTGACCCCCTACCTGGACAGCTCAACTCATCAGACCATTTCAAATCCAATAGGACCAAATCATTCATTGGCTTGCTCTGAAGTCCAATGCGGGACTGTCTCTGTAGTATCTCTTACCTCCCACCCCACCCTTATGAATTCTGTGATCTAAGTCCAGAGCAACTATGAACTTTCTCTTTTGTATTTCTCTGATATGACATTAACATTCGTTGGGGGTTCTTCCACCTGGAGATCATGCATGCTCTCAGGAAACAAGAGTGTAGTCCACTGAACACATCTCTCCCTCAATGCTCAATGTGAATTCTCTCTCCCTAATGGCACCATTCCAAGCCTCACCCAACCCAGTTGCTCAACATCCATAAGGTCTTGTTTCCACCATGCCCATTAGCCCCACTTAAGCTGCATCATATCAACCTTCATCTTGAGTCCATGTTTCCATTGCTCTCTTAAAATTATAAATTCCAGAAAGGTTGGGAACATGGTTTATTCATCTTCACATTTTCCTCTGAGCTCTTCACAACATGGTCTTCAACAAACATAAACTCAGCTGCCATGCTATGAGCTGCCCCAGGGAGAGTGAGGGGACAGGAACACACCAGGCTGTTAACTAGCATTTGAGCTCTATGAGGAGTCTTTATCAGTGACTTGGGGAAGCTGGGGAATGTCCAGGAGTAGAGATGGAGGTTTGTCATCTTTGCCTCCCGACACCTGTCTTTTGCCCCAGATGCTTCTCCCCGTTGTGGGGGAAGGAAAAGAAGGACCCAGATGAGTGAGTTGAATGTTTCCTGCTCCTATCTTGACCCACCCACCGGTCTGTTGAGGTAACATTGTTTCACTGGAGTGCCTTTTAGATGGCTTTCAAATGGCTCCCATGTTCTACAAGTCTCTTAACTCTTTGGGGGCTGTATTCTTTCCTAACGCCATAATAACAAAGTATTCCATACACTTATTTTTTTCATCAGCTGGGGATCTGGCTAGCCAAAGTCAAGGTATCTTCAGGTTTGGTTTTCCCAAGGCCTTTCTTATTGTCTTAAAGATGGCTGCTTTAAACATAGCTTCCTCTTTGCTATGCCCACCTGTGTGTTCCTCTGTGTTCTCATCCAGATTCTCCTCAAAAAAAAAAAAAAAAAATTAAGCAGTAAGAATCTATAACTCCTTAAGTATACTAGGCAGCACCATATATACAACACCAGCTGCAGTGTGTTATGGGTATTGTATGCCTATTAAGTCAGTATCCTCAGTCTACGGCTATATCCCAGTGATAAGTACTTGCCTGGCATGCATGAAGCCCTGGGCTTTGTCCCCAGCACTGCAAAAACAAACAGCCAATTTTACTTTCTATTCTCTTCCTCCCTTCCTTCCTTCTTTTCTTCCTTCCTTTCTTCCTAATATTTTTTAGACCAGTAGTATTTGGTTTTACCACATGTCTTTAAAATATCTAGTCTCTGGTTCTTGGTTATCCAAGTAGTACACATTCCTTCTTGTGAGATGGGCCTTAAATCAAATCAGACATTGACTGGTTACTCTTACAAGTTCTATGCCACCGTTGCCATAGAGTATTTTGCAGGTAGGATAGAGTGTAGATCAAAGTCCTTGTGGATGGGTTGATGTCCACATTTCTCTTTCAGTAGCCTGCAGAGTATCTTCTTCACCAAAGAGACTAGAACATAGGGATGAAGGCTCCATGTAGGCACAAGTTCAGCTTCTCCATGTTCAGTGAGCCTTGTGGGTGTTGTTGATCTCAGTTTGATAAGAGCATCCCTTTGTCTTAGCAACAGCATGGGTTGTTTGGAGATCCATAGGATCCCTTGACCAGCAATCAATTGAATGCAATGCAGTCTGGCCACTGGGAACCTTGCTTGGCTACAAGAAATGAGACTATGTACCTCCCATTACTAGGAGCCTTCATTAGGATCATTTCAGAGATTCCAGAAAGTTTCCATTGTATTAGGTTTCCACCCCATCCCAATTTCAGCGATCTCTATCTGCACTCTCTCCTTCCACCCCATCCCACTCCACCCCTACCTAACCCCACTTCCTCCTCCCAAACCTACTGGCCACCAGTCTGCTGAAAAATCTATTCTATTTCCTGTCTGAGGGAGATGCATGTGTGCCCTACCTAGACCCCGCCTCTTTACCTAACCTCTCTGGGCCTCAGATTGTAGCTTGGTTATCATTTGCTTATGGCTAATATCCACTTATGAGTGAGTACATACCACATTTGTCGTTCTGAGTCTGGTTACCTCACTCAAGATAATTTTTTTCTAGTTCCATACATTTACTGCAAATTTTGTGATATCATTTTTTAAAGCTGAAGTAAAAGTACCCCAAAGTTATAACTGTATAAATGTAAAAGTACTCCAATGTGTAATGTACCCCATTTTCTTTATCCATTCTTCTGTTGAGGGGCATCTAGGTTGTTTCCAGCTTCTGGTTATTTTGAATAAAGACAAATAACATTTGGTAATGTCCTGGTGGGAGAATGGAATGTCATTTGGGTATATGCCCAAGAGTGATTAGCTGGGTCTTGAGGTAGATTGATTTCCAATTTTCTGGGGAACAGCCATATTGATTTCACACTGTCTGTTCAAGTTTGCAACAGAGGATGTTTTTCCCTTGCTCCACAATCTCACCAGCATGAGCTGTCACTTGTTTCATTGATTTGAGCCATTCTGACCGGTGTAAGATGAAATCTCAGAGTAGTTGTGATTTGTATCCTCCTGATGGTTAAGGATACTGAACATTTCTTTACATTTTCTCAGCCACTGGAGATTCCTCTATTGAGAATTTCTGTTTAGATCTGTTCCTCCAGTTTTAAAATTGGATTATTTGGTTTTTTTTGATCTCTAGTTTCTTGAGTTCTTTCTCTATTTTGTATATTAGTCTTCTATCAGGTGTGAAGATAATGAAAATCTTTTCCCTTTCTGTAGGCTGCTGTTTTGACAGTGTCCTTTGCCATACAGAAGCTTTTCCGTTTCTTGAAGTCCATTTTATTCATTGTTGATATCGTGCCTTCACTATAGCTATTCTGTTCAAAAAGTCATCTCCTGTGCCAATGCATTCAAGAGTATTCCCCACTTTCTCTTCTGTTAGATTTGGTGGATCTGTTGTAATCTTTGATCCACTTGGACTTGAGTTTTGTGCAAGTTGATTAAAATGGATCTATTTGCATTCTTCTACATGCAGACATCCAGTTTGACCAGCACCATTTGTTGAAGATGCTGGATTTTTCCCCCCACTGTGTGTTTCTGACTTTATCAAAAATCAGGTGACCATAGATGTGTGGATTTAAGTCTGGATCTTTAATTCAATTCCATTGATCAGCATGTCTATTTTTTTGTGCCAATACCATGTGGTTGATTATTATAGCTCTGTAGTACAGCTGAAATTGGAAACGGTTGGACCTCTAGCGGTTCTTTTACTATTCGGGATTGTTTTAGCTCTCCTGGGTTTTTTGCTTTCCCATATGGAGTTGAGAATTGTCCTTTCAAGATCTATAAAAAATTGTGTTGGAATTTTGATGGGGATGGCATTGAATTTGTAGATTTTATTTGGTAGGATGGTCATTTTTACTATTTTAATCCTGCAGATCTAGGAGCATGGGGGGTCTTCTCTCTTCTGATATCTTCTTTAAGGACTTGAATCTTTTATTATAGAAGTCTTCACCTTGCTTAGTTAGAATTAGTCCAAGACAGTTTAGATTATTTGGGGATACTGTGAAAGATGTTTTCTCCTAATTTCTTTCTCAGTCCACTTTGTTATTTGTGTAAAGGAAGACTACTGGTTTTTTAAAAAAAAAAAAATTTTTTTTAATTAATCTTGTATCAGGCCATTTTGCCAAAAGTGTTTATCAGTGTAGGGAATTTTTTAGGGGCCCTTATGTATACAATCATATCATCTGAAAATAAAGATCCTTTAAGTTCTTCCTTTCCAATTTGTATTCCCTTATTATTTCCTTCCATTGTTTTATAGCTGAGATAGAACTTCAAGTACTATATTGAATAAATATGGAGAGAGTGGATAGCTTCTCCTGTTCCTGATTTTAGTAGAATTGCTTTGAATTTCTCACCATTTAATTTGATGTGGCTTTAAGCTTGCTATAAATTGCTTTATTATGTTTAGGTATGTCCCTTGGATCCTTAATCTCTCCAGGGCTTTTATCATGTTGGGGTGTGGGAGTTTGTCCCTGGCCTTTTCTGCATTGTAATTTTGGTGATGATGATCATGTGGTTTTTGTCCTTCAGTCTGTTTAAATGATGGGTTACATTTACTGATTTTTGTATGTTGCTTCCCTAGGATGAAGCTTACTTGATTATGGTGTATGATCTTTCTGATGTGTTCTTGTATTCTGTTTGCAGGTATTTTATTGATTCTTTTTCCATTTATGTCCATAAGAGAAATTGGTTTGTAATTCTTTTTCCTTGTTGTGTCTTTATGTAGTTTGAGTATCAGGATGACTGTGGCCTCCTAAAGTGATTTAGGCAATGTTACTTCTGTTTCAATTTTGTGGAATAATTTAAGAAGTATTGGTATTAACTCTTCTTTGAAAGTCTGGTTGAATTCTGTGCTAAAACCCATCTGGACCTGGTTTTTGTGTGGTTGGTTGGTTGATTTGGTTTGGTTTTTTGGTTTTGGGTTGTTTTGTGTTTTTTGTTGTTGTTGTTGATTTGTTTGTATTGGGGAGGGGATTTTAATGGCTGCTTCTATTTCACGGGGGGTTAAAGGTCTATTGAAAATCATTTATCTCATCTTGATTTAACTTTTGGAAATGTTCCCATCAAGAAATTATCCTTTCTTTAGATTTTTTCCAAATTGGTGGAGGCATGTTTTTAAAGTATGTCCTTGTAACTTCTGGATTTCCCTTTGGGGCCTTTTGTTATTCCCTCCCCCGGCCCTCGTTTTATTCTTTACTTTGTTTAAGTTTCTTATATCTGTTTTTGGGCTTGGTTTGTGTCCAGGAAGCATGTGGTCGATGTTAGAGAAAGTTTTCCCCGAGGTGCTGAGAAAAAGGTGTGCTTCTGTGTTTGAGTGAAAAGTTTTGTAAACACCTGAGGTCTATTTGGTTTTTTAAGGTTTTTAGCTTCCGTGTTCCTCCTGTATGTTTCTGTTGGATGACCTGTCCATTGGTGAGAGTGGGGTGTTGAAGTTCCCCACCCTCAATGTTTAAGGGTCAGATGGGATTAAGCTGTAAAAAGGTTTCTTAATGCAAACTTGGTTACCTGAGGTAATGTCCTTTTGTTGTGGAGCTTTTATTGAGGAATTGAGACCATTAAATCATTATGATCGTGATTTTTGATCTTTACTTCCTGTGGTTTAGTGGGTGTAATTAAAAACCCCCTTAGGTTTGGGAAATTTCTCCTGCTAGACTTTAGATTTGTAAAGAGTTTTGTTAAATTTGGGCTTTATCATTTGAAAATCTTATTTTCTTCATCTATAGTGATTGAAAATTTTGCTGGGTATGTTTATTTGGGCGGATCTAAGATCGTTTTTTTTTTTTTTTTTTTTTTTTTTTTTTTTTGGTTTTTCAAGCAGGGTTTCTCTGTGTTAGCCTTTGTGTCCTGGAACTCACTCTGTAACCAGGCCTGGCTTGACTCAGAAATCCGCCTGCCTCTGCCTCCCAAGGGTGGGATTAAAAAGGGGTGCGCCACCATGCCGGCAGTCTAAGATCTCTAAGGGTCCTATAGGATATCTCCCAGAAAATTCTGGCTTTTACATCTCCAACTGAGAAGTTGGGATATCATTCTAACAGGTCTGCCTTATATGTTATTTGTAATTTTTTTCCCCCCGCGCTTTTTTATTCTTTCCTTTTTTCATATTTAGTGTTTTGACTATTAAGTTTCCAAGAGGACTCTCTTTCAACCCCTTGGGTTTCTGTTGATCCCGTAACTTTATTGGAAACCTTTTTAGGTTTGGAAAGTTTTCTTCTTGATTTTTTAAAGAACATTTTCTTGGCCTCGAGCTTGGTTTTCCCCTCCTTCCTGAATTCTATTATTCTTGGGTTTAGTCTTTTAATGGTGTCCTGGGTTTTCTGGAATTTTGGTCAGGAGTTTTTAGATTTCTTTGGCCAAAGTATCAATTTCTTCTATCATATTTTCTATGCCAAGATTCGCTTCCATCTCTTGTATTCTGTTGGTGATGTTTGCACCCGTATCCCTGTTAGAATCCTAAATTTTTTTTCATCCCAGAAGTCCCTTAGTTTGGGTTTTCTTTGTGATTCTATTTCCAACCTCGGTCTTGACATGTTTATTTATTTCCCTTACACTTTTGTTTTTGTTTTCCTGGATTTCTTTAAGGGATTTATCCATTTCCTCTTTAAGGAAATGCTATATAAATTTTAAAGGTTATTTAAGGGCCTTTCTTTCTTGTGCCCAGCTAGATTGGAAAATTCATGGCCTGCCCTGGTAGGGTAGCTGGCCCTCATGGGGGGGTTAATGCCCTGGCTGCTGTTGATTTGTTTTTAACACTGGCTTTCAGCATCTGTTTTGGATGGTTAAATATCTAGGCACTGGTTTCTGGGACTTGTCTTTGTGGGGGAGTTTTTGTTTCTTGATTTCTGTTTCCTCTCTGGATTTTTTGGAGCATTGATACGTGTGTTGCCCGGTTTTTGTCCCCGTTTTATCCTGTGTCCATGGGGAAATGCCCACTGTGTTGAAGGCTAGGAAAACGGGGTAGGGGGAAAGAAAGTTGGAGGGTGGTCTTTGTGATCCATTGAGGATGGGTCAGAGAGGAAAGGGAGCCTCAGCAGGGTTTTTGGGTCAGAGCCCGGGTGGGGATGCAACCGGATGCAAACCAGGGCATCGATCCCCGTGCGGAGTGGCCCTTGGTTAGCGGGGCCTGTCTGTGGAGTTGGGGTCTGGGGCAAAAAAAAAAGATTGGGGGAGGAAGGTTAGGAAGGGGAAGATCTGTGGGAATCCACGAAGAAGGGGGAGGCGGGGAGAGCCCACCACGGGTGTTATGCTGCACACTGGGGATGAATTGGGGAGCTGGGTCCCTTGGTGAACAAAAGAAATGAGGAGGTTGCAGACAGCCTGCCTGGCTTTTGGCAGGCATTGATGTGTTTCAATAAAAAGCCAAGGAAAGTTTTATAGAGCCGGGATGACGCTTTTGGAAGGGGTACCCAGCGGGCCCCCCATTAGGCATCTTCCCTGGAGAAGAGTTTATTTGGAGGCATGGGAAGGGGAGTTGAGAAGGAGTCGAGGAAAATAAAGACAGGGAAGAGAGGGGAGGGGAGAGAAAAGAGAAGAGAGAGGAGAGAGAGGAGAGAGAGAGAGAGAGAGAAGAAGCCGGAGGAACACAGAGGAAGCGTAGAGATTTTGGGTGGGGGGCGGTGGGCCGGAGAAGGGGCTAGAGAGAGGCCAAACAGTCCCTTTTATAGCAAGCCTGGCCTACTGGCTGTTGCTAGGTAACTGTTGGGCGGAGCGTAGAGGAAAGCCAAAAAGGCATGGCCTGTTGGGGTTGTTGCATAGGTCCCCGCTGCCCGTTGCAGGCTGGGATTCGCCAGGGGTGGGACAGGGGGGGGTTAGGTGAGGACGGTGTGTGGGATCCACAGGAGATGTGGGGGAGGTTGCAGTTGGTGTTCTGTTGCAGCAGTAGGGACGAGATGGGGATGAGATGGGGACAAGAGGGAGAGTGGGGAGAGGGGTGGGGGGGGGGGGGGGGGGAGGCCTGGGTCTTAGGGAACGAGAGAAGAAAGGCCACTTTTTTTTTTTTTTTTCAAAATTCTTTTATTTCTCCAGGCACAATCACTTCCTGGATCGTGGTTTTTTTTCCTTCGGTAAACAGGCCTTAAACCCCATCCCTACACACTCACCACCCCTCCTTTTTTAAGACAAGTTGAAACAGTTGTTGCACAAACATCGGAGGAAATCTGTCTTCAAAGTTAAAAAGAAAAGTTTGTCCGCTTCCATTGTGTGGACAGATGACTCTTCACTTAAACTTGGAGTGTTGAACAAGATAGCCCTCGGGACAGTATAAAATGAAGCCGGTCTCCCCGTATGTGGTTTTGGATCACTGGACTTTGAGGGTACTACCTAACACAAGGTACGATTTGGGAAGATGGCATCTGAGACTTTCCATCTTGGCCAGCAGCCTCCCGTTCAGCACTGGGGGACACGTGGAATGGCTTGGCCCTGCATTCCGGTGACAGCTCTATGACCTGTGGACCAAGCTCAGAATAGCATCGCAAGCCTCTCCTTCTTGCCAGCCCAGATCTGGCAAACACAAGTGAATCCATGTAGACTGATACATGATGGATCTCCAGGTAGTCAGCCCTGCCTGCCTAACCCTGGCTGCCCACATGTAGCCACCACCATGGCCTTCTCTTACACAGAGTTGCACTGTCTGTTAAGTCTGGGCATCCATGACATCTTATTCCAGTGTGACCATCATGACACAAAATGAACATCTTTGTCATTGCTCTTTCAGTCCGAATGAAACCATCAACATTTCTTTAATACTTTTGACAGCTTCTGCAAGTTGCTGGAATAGCAACTTTGGATGCAGTTCTTCACACCACTTGATCATGACTAGATGACCAGACAAGCAGGAGGCTGCTGTGGGAGCCTAGAACCAGTTGCCTCTTGACTTCTATGTAAGCTCAGAAAAGCTGAGATCTTAGATGTTTTTTTCTAAAGTTACCCACGGAGCAAAGGGAATCTAAAACCCAAACTTCCCCAAACAGTTATCATTCTCAGATGCTTTAGAACAATATTTCTGTTGCTGGTAAGTTCTCTTCTCATTAGCACAGAGACAAGGAGAGTTAAAAGGTGACTCAGGATGGCAGGTCTGATGTGGGGCCATTTGCTTCGTCACACAAATCCCCATTGCCACACAAAACCGCCAGAAACTTTTGGCTTTGTTCTTTGAAAGTGAAAAATGTTTATGAAGACTTGGACACTTTTATACTGAAAGTTTATAAATGTGAGGGAAAATACTATGAAGAATAAATTTATATTTTCATTTGTCTGTGTGTCACTTAAAGCTTAACAAACAGTGTGGGTGGGTCTGCGGTCGGCTGAGCGCCCTCACGGCATTGCTAGGGTGCACACCACTGTCTCACCAGACACAGCTGACATTTCTGGTCTTCTGTTGCCAAAGCGTGAAAGAGTAAGTGAACTTTGTCACTCCCTTCCCTTCTTTCTGGGTTCCTTAGAAGAGAAAACTGCAAGCATCTATCTAAGCACACTGTGTCACCTTTTCCTACAGAGTGACTGGGATATCCTTCTATCTGGTAGCATCCAGAAAACAAAACAAACAAGCAAAAACCTCAATGTTATCAGCAGTTATCCTGGTTTGTTTGCTACCTAACTAAAATCATAAAACAAGTTCCTCCATTATACCAAGAATGTGTTTCTTCTACCAGGGAGCCATTCACATTTGGATTCTATAAATGGCAGCGTGGACTGGGCTGCCTTCTTCCTTGAGGATTTCAGCCTCTCTCTCTCTCTCTCTCTCTCTCTCTCTCTCTCTCTCTCTCTCTCTCTCTCTCTCTCTCTGTCATTTCCCTTCTTGTGTATTCACTGGCTATGCAGAGTCACTGGCATCTTGTTAAAGTCCTTAACCACTCCTGTGATATGGATCTTAAATGTCTTCTAATGGCTCCTGGGGGCTTCATCCCTGGGTGCTGGCACAGCTGCGAGTTTATGGAACCTTCTGGAAGTGGGACCTATATAATGAAAGTTAAGTCACCATGGGTGTGCCTTCAAAGGATCTTGGCATCTTAGCCCCATCCTTCCTTTGTTTCCAAGCGCTGTGAGGGAGATTTTCTCCTCCTGTGGACTGAGGCAGCACAGACCAAGTTCCACTGAACCTCTGACAGTTTTTGCCAAATCACTGCTTCCTTAAATGCTCAACTCAGGTACTCATCGATGGTGGGAACCCAACAGACACAGCCATGGCATGGCTTTTTCCAAATCCATCATCCAAACAAAGAACTTAATACAGACAGACTAGGTTCTTGATCTAGAATATTTCAGTTTTGACCCCAAAATCTTTGTCCATAGCCCATGATTAAATGTGGTTAGTTTTGTCGATTTGACACAAACTTGACAACCTGAGCAAAGGAAAGTCAATTCGAGGAGGTACCTTCATTAGATTGGTCCCTAGGTATGTCAGTGGGGGATTTTCTTGATTGATAATGTGGGAGCCCAGTGTGTACAGGTCTGTTAGCATTCTAAGCTCCACCTCACAGTTACCTAGCAACAGCCAGATATGCTCTGCCCCACAGTTACCTGGCAATAGCCAGGTAGGTTTGACCCACTATAAAAGGGGCTACTTGGCTTCCGGTCTGGGCCCGAGCACTGAGCAGATCCCGGGCAGCAACTCTGCACCCAATCTCACAAAACCGAGAGGAAGCTGGCCTCCCAGGAACTCTAACCTGGGCAGGTAAGGAGACAGCAACACTGGCCCCAAACAGGAAGTAACTGGGACCCAGGAACTCACTCCTGGCCCGGAGCACTGGTTTCTTCCTGTCTGGGCCTGAGCACTGAGCAGATCTTGGGCCCCAGCTCTAACCCCAGTAGTAACACCCACCCCACACAGTTATGAAACAACCAAGATAATAGGAAAGACAGGTTCCAGTAAGAAACAGGGTAGGTAGCACTAAGGAGATCCAGATGGTAAAAGGCAAGCGCAAGGAACATAAGCATCAGCACCCAGGGTACTTGGCATCATTAGAACCTAGTTCTCCCACACTAGAAAGTCCTGAATTCCCCATATCACCAGGAAAGCAAGATTCAGATTTAAAACCACTTCTAATGATGATGATAGAGGACTTTAAGAAGATCAAGAAACACTCTCAAAGATTTGAGAACACAGGTAAACAGGTAGAAGCCTTAAAGAGGAAACACAAAATCCCTTAAAGAATTACAAGAGAACACAACCAAACAGGTGAAGGAATTGAACAAAACCATCGAGGACATAAAAATGGAAGTAGAAACAATAAAGAAATCACAAAGGGAGACAACCCTGGAGATAACCCTAGGAAAGAAATCAGGAGTCATAGATGCAAGCATCACCAACAGAATACAAGAGATAGACGAAGACTCTCAGGTGCAGAAGATACCATAGAAAATATTGACACAACTGTCAAAGAAAACGTAAAATGCAAAAAGTTCTTAACACAAAACATCAGGAAAATCCAGGACACAATGAAAAGGCCAAACCTAAGGATAATAGGTTGAAGATGACAGTGAAGATTCCCAACTTAAAGGGCCAATAAATATCTTCAACCAAATTATAGAGGAAAACTTCCCTAACCTAAAGAAACGAGATGCCCATAAACATACAAGAAGCCTACAGAATGCCAAATAGACTAGACCAGAAAAGATATACCTCCCATCACATAATAATCAAAACACCAAATGCAGCAAAACAAAGAAAGAATATTAAATGCAGTAAGGGGAAAAGGCCAAGTAACATATAAAGGCAGACCTATCAGAATTACACCAGTTGTAGTGAGACAGCCACTAGGCAAGAATTGCCTCTTTTCATCTACAGACAAAATACTGTCCAAAAAAGGACACACTTGTAGAAATAGTCGACTGATTATATATGCCAAGACAGAGTAATCAGCCCTTAAAAATTCTACATTACTAGGTCTGTCAGATGATCCTGGGCCAGAAGGCTGAAGATCGATTCTCCAGTGTTTTGTAGTAATAGGGACTGTCCAGGTGTTCAGCGGTCTCTATAAAATTGGCTAAGTTTTACAAACTATGCTTTGTGCTTCCCATAATTTCAGTTAATTCAATCATTCTGGATTTCTGACGGGGTTGAAGACTTATAGTCTCATAGCCAATCCCAGCTATTTACTTTGAGAGAAAAGATTTGAGAGGGGTGGTTTTCAGCTGACATTCATTCTAAAGCCAAGAAAAAAGCCAGGTTCCGAACTAAGTCTTTTAGATAGGAGAGATGACCAGAGGTTCTGGTAGTCAACAAAATGATGGGCTAGGTATTAGGTCTATCTTGTACCTTGCTGATACAAATTGGTATAGTTATGCTCTAATTGTATTTTGAGAGAGAAGTTTTATTTAAACAGAAGGTGATATTAGGAGGAGCTAAGGTGGGAGGAGTAAGGAGAGAAGAGGAGGGGTAAGGAGAGGAGAAGGAGAAGGAGAGGAGGAGCTAGGAGACAAGGGGGGGGGCATGGAGGCAGATGTTCACGTGTATCCACCAGTCAAGGATAGTTGGTATATCTAGGTTGGATATTGGGTTACCTTCTGATTGCATGGCATCTGTTATTGAGCATTACCAAATTTTAAAGCCTTTGATTAACATTTTTTTTAAAAAGTTACAATTAAAAAGGGGGGCTACTTGCCCCCTCCTCGCTCTCTTGCCCTCTCTTGTTTCTCTCTTGCTCTTTCTCTGTTCCCTTTCCCTCCTCTCTCCCATTCCCTTCCACCTTTCTCGCCACATGTTCAAAGGCTGGCCCCAACTTCTCACTTCCTTTCTCTCTCTCTCCTCCCTCTCTCCTCTCTCTCCTCTTTCTTTACTCTCTCTCTCTCTTCTTTGCCCTTTTTCTGGCCTCTACTACTTCTTAACTCCCCCCCCCCATGTCCTGAATAAACTCTATACTTATACCATCGTGTGGCTGGTTCCTCAGGGGGAAGGGATGTCTTGGCATGGGCCCACCGAGGCTCCCCTTTCCCCATACCTCACCACACCCCAAAAAAACCCCCCCCTTTATCTTTTTATAAAAACAATGGCCAGCCCTAGACAAATGGGGTTGTTGTAAAAAGGGCCCCCTGACAACCCTAAGAGCAAGGGTAAAAAGCTTTTCCCCGGTTTTCCTTTATTTTACCCGTGAGTTTGCTCGGTTCTGCCTTGATAAAATTGACCCGAAATGTAAAAAAAATAAACTCCTTCCCCCCCTTGGATTTTTCAGTGGTTTTCAGAAAACAACAAGAATACCCTTTTTTTCCTGGCATGTCATCATCAATCCCCCCGTTTTTTTAAAAGGTTTTGGGGGCAAACAATAGAACCCAAAAAGTTGGCAGTTTTTTTTGGGGGAAATAAAAACCAAAAAAGTTCAACAAGCTGAACCAAAACATCCTTAATCTACCCTAGTGTTTTACCTTACCCTAAGACAGGGGTGAAAAACATTACAAATATTTCTGTTTTAGATAAAAACCCCTGGGTGGGGGTGGACACATCTTTTAAACCCCAAAAACCCCGGGGGGCGGGGAAAAGGAGTCTGTGTGAGTTGGGCCCCTCTGGTCACAGGGGATTCCAGATAGCCAAGCAAACAAGAAACCCTTGGAGGGGGGGAGGGGAGGAGGGGAGGGGGGAGAGGGGAGGAGGAGGAAAGGAGAGGAAAGAAAAAGGGAAGGAAGGGGGGAAAGGGGGGGAGGGGGGAAGGAAGGGAAGGAAGGAAAAGGAAGGAAAAAAAAAATCCCTTTTAAAATTTGAATGAGAATTTTTTTTAGTGAAACCTTTTTTTACCCCCAAATTTCTATGGTGTGAAATCCGTAAATTCAGGAATTTTTTTTTTTTTTTTTTTTTTTTTTTTTTTTGGGGAATCAAACACGGGGAGATTGACTTTGCCTGAAGGGGTCTGGCCTGGCCACTTTTTTGGGGGGAGGGACCCGGGTGGTCATAATCCAATTTTTACTTAATTGTGTCAAAGATTTCCCCTTTTTGGGGAAAAGCACCCCCCAAAAAATCCACGGGGCCCGAGGGGAAATTGAAAAACAAGGTTTTTTTTAAAATTTTTTTTCCCCTTTTTAAGCCAAATTTTTTTCTAAAAATTTTTTTAGCCCCTCCTATTGGTTTTTTTTTTGCAAATGACCGCCAACTTGAAACACAAAAAAAAAAACAGGGGGGGAGAGCCTCCCGGCATTCCTTTTAATTTTGGGCCCGTGACCATCGTGTGGCTTTTAATCAATGCAAGAGGGCCCCCCTGGGGGGGCCACCCTGGGAGGCGGTCAAAAAAATTTTTAAAAAATGGGGCAGAGGGGGGGTGACAAAGCTTGGGTTCATCTTTTGTGGTCCCGCTTCATTTTTTTCTTTTTTTTCCCTCAAAATCAAATTTTAAAAATTGAAGCCAAATTAATCTTTTCCCTCCCCAAAAAATTTTTTTTGGGCATGGTTTTTACACAGAACCAAAAAACAAAGGGGGTCAGTTTTTAAAAGAAAAAAACAGATTTGAGCTTGGGATGCCCAAAAAGGCCGCAGGAACATTTCTCATTTCCAAAAAAGGACTAAAACTCCTTTCACGGGCCCCTAGCATGGGAACCCACCCCGCTTCATTTTTCCCAAAAAAATTGTGGGTACTCAAAGGGCTTTTTCCAATTGAATCCGTTCCTGCCTTTCCCCTTTCCCCCTTTTTTAATAAGCTGTGGGGCTACAAATCCGGACGAAAGTGAAAAGGGAACTTTTAAAAATTAACAAGCCTGGAAACTCAGCTTCAAGTAAACCGGGAATTTTGGGGGAATGTGGAAATTGTTGTGTGAGGGGGTTTTTTCCGGCTAAATAGATTGTTTTTTCATGCCCCCGGAGTACCTGAAAAGGGGTTTTTTGGAAAAAGCTCCCCCCCCCCCCCCCAAGGCTAAGTTTTCTTCCCAGTTGGGGGAAAATGGGGGGAAGGATTAAAGGTGGGCCGGGGGGGAAGAGGTTTTTCTCTGGGGGCAGGTTTGGGAGTTAAAACCCCCCCCATTCCCGTTAGTTATCCTTTTCCCTGTTTTTGGGATCGAGGGGGGCTCTTGACTCTGGCTTTTTTCAAAAATCTATCCCAACCCCTTCCTCCCTGTCAAGATCCGACCTAACCCTGGGGCTTGAGGCTCCAAATTAAAAACATTTTAAAAATTAATTCTTTATCCCCGATTTTTTCAGGCAATTTAAGGGTAATAAAACGATCTTTGGAAGGAGGCAAAGGGGGCACAATTAAGCCACCCCGAGGTTTGGGGGGGCTATTGGCCCAAAAAAGGAAAAGGGAAGGAAAAGAAGGGCAGTTGGAAGGGGGGAATGGGAGGAAAAGAAAATAAGGGGAAAAAGAAAAAAAAAAAATTAAAGGGGAAAAAATTACTTAGAGATAAAAAATTCCCCCAAAACTCCCCTTTAATTTTTCTGTTTGTAAAATTTTTGTAACATAGGGCTGTTGTCAAGAAACCTGGGTTTTATGCAAGGTTTAAAAAAAGAAAATATTTAATTTCTGTTTATTTTTTATTTCTAAGCCCCCAAGATGAAGCTATTCTTTTTTTTTAATTTTTTTTATTTTAATTTGAATTTTTGGTTTTATTTTATTTCTTTTTTAAAAAAAAAAAAACTTTTTTCATATGCTATATTCTGGGTTATAGTTTCCCCCCACCCCAATTTTCCCCCCCACATCCCCAAAACCCCAAAAACCCCAAAACCAAAAGTTTTTTCCCTTTCTTGCTTCCTTTTTTAAAACCCGACATTTAAAAAGAAAGAAAAAAAATAAAAAAAAACAAAAGAAAAAAAAAACAAAGAGTCAAAGGGGAAAAAAAAAAATAAAAAAAAAAACCCCATTCAGAAGCGAGGGAAAACACAGTTGGCCCCCACAGAAAATTTCCCCTTACAAAAAAAAAATTTGGGAAACCCCTAACTTTTAAAACAAAAGACCCATAGGTTTAAAAAAAAAAAAATTTCCCCGGGAAAACATTAAGGAAAAAAAACAAAACAAAAACAAAACCAAAGGCCCAAAAACCCAAATACTTTCCCAAAAAAAATTTTTATTTGGTTTATGTTGTTTTTTTCTAATGCTGGGATGGGGGCCCGGCCTTTCCCGTTTTTGCATACCCAGTAAAACTCAGAGAAAGCTTTTCCTTTGCAAGCGGGGTTATCAATGGGAGATGGCTTTTTCCCCGGGGTTTGAAAAGGTGGGCCCGTGTCCACCTCTAAATCTCCCCTTTTTGGGACTCCCCAAAGGGCCCCGACCTTTTTTTAGGGCCTGTGCCCCTGCCCCCACAAAGGTCTTTGGGGGCGTTTTCCAAAAACCCTTTATCATCCCGCTAAGTTTACAAGGGCCGGTGGCTCCCTTTATTTTTTCCAATTCCCTTTTTGGGGTCTTTACTCTTTCTGCCTCTTTTTCCCCCTGAACGTGGGAAAAAAAACCGAAATGGTTTCCTACCTGGGGCCTTCACCCCCATGAGAGTGTTCAGTACCGGAAATTTCTCTGCACTCTATAAAGGAAAAAAGGGGAATGCCAACCCCCCTACAAAAACCCTTTTGATCTTCAAGTGGGCCCGGATGTAAGGTTTTGAATTTAAATTTTGGGGGCACAAAGCTTATGGGATAAAACCAAAAAATATTTTGGGCGGGCCCGTTTAAAGGCCCCCCCCATGAGAAAGGGAGCCTATCCCAAAAACAGCTTTTGGGTGGCCAAGAGCCCCCCAGAATAAATTTGGGGGCCCAAATACCCCCAAGCGGAAACCCCAAAAACACTACTGTTTGCTATAAAAAAAAAACACAGCAAAAAAAATTGGGCCCTCCAAGGGAAATTCTGGCTAAAATCCCCTAGATCATTACTTTTTCTCCCATTTACCAGGAAAAAGCTTCCTCTGCAGTATATCAAAAAAATGCAGAGACCCCCCAGCTAGGGCAATTTTTGCAAAAGAGGGGAACCCCAAAATTTAAAAATTTTTTCCCTTTTAAGTGGGGTGTACCATCAGTTTTTCCCCCTGCTCAGGGCTCTGGAAACCCCCCGCAGAAAAGGAGCTGGTTTTTTTTGTTTTTTTTTTTTATTTAGCAATCCATACTGTTAAAAAGCATGAAGAGGTTTTTATGAAAACCCAAAGACTATGGAGCTTTACCCGTCAAAATTTCCCCTTTTTTCAAAATGCCCTTTAAAGTTGGTAGATACCCCTTTTAATCAAAAAAAAAAAAGCCAAAAACCCTATGCGTTAAAACTGGGCAAAATTTAAAACAATTGAATATTCCCCTTCCCATGCCCCTTTTCCTTTTAAACTTGTAAATCTTTTGGTTTCGGAGGGTACCCCTTAATCAGTGATTTGGGGGGAAAAACCCCCACGTCCCAGAAAAAAAATGCTTCCTACCCCTTTTAAAAAAGTTTTCAAAAAACCCGTCGCCCCAAAGGAAAAAAACACTGGAAGGGAAATTTTCCCAAAAAAGCAAAGGACAAAGGGAAGGGGTGGGAACCCGGGGAAAAAATTGGGGACAATTTAAAGGGCACAATGCAGAGCCTGGAAATTAAAATCCCCCCTAAAACCTCCACGCTCATTCCAAACCCCCAGTTGGCACCCTCTAAAACCCAACCAGTCATGACAGGTGCTTTAAAACTCCACCACCCGAAACCCCTAACACTCTCTTCTTTTTTTGGGTTTGTAGGTTGGGGAAGTGTAAAACCCCTGTGGGCAGGGGTAAACCCCACCTTTTAGGGCCCCCGAGGAGTAGATCCCCCCGGAGCTAGACCCTTAAAGTGGGTTTGGAAGCCCCTGGGATAGGAGTTTTTGGGGAAACAAACCTTTAAAACCTCGGAAAATAAAATGTGACCCCTTTAAACCCCTTTAGCCCCTCCCCCCCCTCCATCAGAAACACTTTTTAGTTTTAAAACGATTTTCTGTTCTTTAGGAGCTATGGCAAAGGGGTTTTGGCCAGCATGGCAATGAGAATCAGAAAATTTGCAAGCCGAAAACCCAAAATGTGACAATTTTAAATCTAAGGGGTCAGAAGAAATGCAGCTTTTTGGTTTCCCCCTCTCTTGCCTTTTTTGGTTTAACCCGAGTTTTTCCCCGAAAAACCCAATACGATAAACGTATTTCCCATTTTCCTTTCCCCCTTTTTAAAACCCCTTTTAGTGTTTTAATAACCCCCACGCTAAGGGGGTTGGGGGAAAAATGGCTCGGCAGTTTTAAAAGCAATTTGGGTGCCTTACCAAAGGATCGCGTTCCCGGTTTCCCAGCACCTGAAGGGGGTTGGGCTCCCCTAACCATCTATAATTATAGTTCTAGGGGAAACTGATTCCTCTTCTGGCCTCCGGGGTACCAGGCCGCACATTTGGGGGAATGTATGTATATTCAAAACCAAAAAAACCCATTTCACGTAAAATAAAAATGAAATTTAAACAAACAAAATTAGATCCAAATGTTAAGCGTGCAAACATTTGGGCATCAAGGGGAAAAAAACATTCCAATTATAACTTCCGTTTTATAAAAACACTCTTCGGGGGAAAAAAATTTTAAAACCATGTGGGGCCACCCGCCAAAACAAGCCCCGTGGTTTACAGCTACTTGGGGAAACAGAGGGGGGGCAGGTGGCCGGACTGGTTCCTACC
Source organism: Mastomys natalensis (assembly GCA_021653895.1). Lineage (NCBI taxonomy): Eukaryota > Metazoa > Chordata > Mammalia > Rodentia > Muridae > Mastomys > Mastomys natalensis. Next base: position 969,718 of record JAJTUV010001265.1, read on the forward strand.
TGGAGCCTTCACCCCTACTGAGTAGTGTTCAGTACTGGAAAGTACTCTGCACTCTATAAAGGAAAAAGGTGAACGCCAAGCCACCTACAAACCCTGTGATCTTCAATGATGACCTGCATGTAAGGTGTGCTGATGTAATGGTGGTACAAAGCTTATGGGAGTAACCAACAAATATCTGACTGGCTGTAAGGCCCACCCCATGAGAAGGAGCCTATCTCCAACACAGCTTGGGTGGCCAAGAGCCTGAGAATAAATAGGCCAAGTACCAAGGGAAACCCCAAATACTACTACTGTTCTGCTAAAGAAACACAGCAACAAAATGACGTCTAAGGACATTCTGCTATAATCTAGATCAGTACTTTGCTCAGCCATCACCAGAGAAGCTTCCTCCTGCAGTATATCAGAATAAATGCAGAGACCCACAGCTAGACAATGTGCAGAGTGTGAGAGAACTTGAAATTCTCTGTCTTAAGTGGGATGTCTCCATCAGTTTCCTCTGCTCAGGGCTCTGGAACCCTGCAGAAAAGGAGACTGGTTTTTTTTTTTTTTTATTATCGCAATCCATACTGCTACAAGCATTGAGAGAGTTCATGAAATCCCAAAGACTTGGAGCTCACCGTCAATATTTCCACTTTTTTCAAAATGTTCTTTATGTTGGTAGATACCTTTGAACTAAAACAACAAAGCCAAACCGTATGCGTTAAATCTGACAAATTCACACACTTGAATATTCTTCCATGCCTTTCCTTTAAGCTTGTAACTCTCTGTTACGGAGGCTATTTTATCAGTGATTTGGGGAGAAAGTCCCTACGTTCCAGAAAAATGCTTCCTACATCCTGTAAACTAGTTGCAACCTGTCTGCTCATGACACATCACTGGAAGGATATTTCCTTATAAAGCATGGACAGGAGGGATGGGTTACAAGGGAAGAAATTGAGGACAATTAGGACACACTGCAGAGCCTGGAACTAAAGTCCTCTAAAACCTCCACAGATCATTCCAACCACAGTGGCACTCCCTAAGTCCCAACCAGTCATGACAGGTGCTACATCTAGACCACCAGAGAACCAATAACACTCTCTTCTTTTTAGGTGTATGTGAGAGTGTACACCATGTGTGCAGGGGTACCTACCTGTAGACCCCAGAGGAGTCAGATCCTCCGGAGCTAGACTTACATGTGATTGTGAGCCACTGGATATGAGTGTTGGAAATCAAACTCAAGTCCTCTGGAAGAATAATATGTGACCTTAACCACTGAGCCATCCCCCCCAGCTCCATCAGAAACACTTATAGTTTATCGATTCTCTGTTCTTGAGGGGCTATGGCAATGGTGTGTGAGCCAGCATGGCAATGAGAATCAGAACTATTGCAAGCCGAACCCAAGTGTGACAATGAAATCTAGGGTCAGAAGAAAATGCAGCTTTGGTTCCACCTACTCTTGCCTTTGTGGTAACTGAGTTTCCTCGAAACTGGATTCGATAAACGTATCCTATTTTCTCCCTGTTAAGACCTGTTATGTGTATTTAGATAGAACCACACGCTAAGGGGCTGGAAAGATGGCTCGGCAGTTAAGAGCAGTGGCTGCTCTTACAAGGATCAGCGTTCGGTTCCCAGCACCTGAATGGTGGCTCATAACCATCTATAATTATAGTTCTAGGAGATCTGATGTCCTCTTCTGGCCTCCGTGGGTACCAGGCATGCACATGGTGAATGTATGTATATTCAATCAAACACCCATACACGTAAAATAAAACTGAAATTTAAACAAACACATTCAGATCCAAATGTTAAGCGTGCAAACATTGACATCAAGGACAAAAATCATTCCAATTAGTAACTTCCTGATCTATCATACACTCTTCAGGAAAAATTAAAGCCATGTGTGGCACAGCCACACAAGCCCTGTGGTCACAGCTACTTGGGAAGCAGAGGCAGGTGGATCATGAGTCCCAGGCCAGCCTGGGAAGTTTATAAGATCCTGTCTATCTATCGTTTTTCTTGGTGGGGATCAAACCTCGAGCCCTAAACAAGGTAGGTGTCTTAGATCTTCATGGTCCTTTATGAATCTCAGTGACAAATTACACCAGTGTTTCATGTACAGTTCCATCCTCTCCAGTGAGAACTGGCTACATTTATGACTATGTGTGATGGCTCACGTGTACAACCCCAGAACTTGGGAAGCTGAAGCAGGGGGATTGCCGTGGGTTTGAGTCCAGCCTGAGGTACAGAGAAAAACTTTGCCTCAAAAAAAATGGTAATATTTAATGTAACCTACAGAAAATTTAAGACCTATGTAACTATTTTTTTAAACAGGATAGAAAACTCTTAATTTCAAAATAAAAGTCCCAGCCTGGAGACCAGTGATGAGGATGTAGATAGTGACAAATATAAATCCCCCCAAGGAACCGAAAGTCACGGGACCACCCAGGGTGAGGGATGCTCTAGGAGTCAGCTATGAACAAAAGAGCAGACTGTTGAGGAGCCAAATCCTGCAGAGGAGGAGACTCCACTGGGAAGCATGCAAGCAACAAAGAAACCCTCCCTCTCTCCTCCCCTCTCCCTCGTCCCCTCGGGTCCCTTGTCTGTCCGTGTCAGTGATGAGATCTCATAACTTTGAGAGTTTGCTATCTCTGAGCCAAGGGCGTCAGTTGGGTCAGCCTCAGCAACCATGTAGCTATCCACAGATGCAAAAACTTCTGAAGCCCCAGCAGTGTGTTAATTAATACCCGCAGTTGCCTCCCTCCAATACGGTGACCGAGACTGGTTGGTGAGAGGGTCCTGAAAGCGCAAAGACAGGTCTTCCACCTCCCAGTACTGTGGCTGCTTCCCTTACTTATACTGTACATAGAGGACAGCCTGTCTGCAGGCTAAAACTTTAGCCACCCCAGTCTCAGGAGGGTCTGAGGAAACCAATCTAACACAGAGACTGCAATGTTACATGTGGCCAGCAGAGGCCTCTAGTGGGCTGAGGAGAAACGTGGCCCAGGTGAAGTCAACTCTGTCAGACATCAGGCTCCAGTGAGTCCATTAGCGACTGCACCAGAGAATAACTATAGAAAAAAACGAGCCCTCAAGTTCAGCTGACTCTCCCCGTGCTCTGCACAGGCTCTAATCATCCAGACTCCAGAACGTAACTTGTCTTGGAGTAGCTTCTGTTCTACTCTTTGCGACTCCCTTTTATTCTGCCTACTGCAACTTTAGCAGAATTTATACTATATCGTGGTTTAGATTTTTAAATGATTTTCTTTTTTCCCTGCATACTTTCTTCTAATTCTATTTACTCATCTATTCATTACTGAATAAAGCTTTTCCGCCCCTCATTTCTTTTTGATTCTGTTCCCCTGAGTACCCCCTACATGTCCTGGTATTTTAGCATTACTTTGCTAGTTAGTACTTACTAATTTTTAGGGTTTTAAAAAAAATCTTTTCATTATTGGAAGATATTTATTCTATTTATATGTGTGATTATATGTATGTGTATGTACATGTATACACATACACATACATAATGTTTGCGTGTGTTCTTGAGTGTGTAGGACATGAAACTATAAAAGGGACCACGACATGGTAGTGAGATATCTTAAGGGAGGAGGAGAGAGAACGAGATGGGGATTGGCACATATTTCATCACAGCAGATAGGAGACCTTCGGGGTGGGCAGCCAGCAAGAGAGTCTGGGAAAGGAAGTGGGGAGAAGGACAGGATAGAAGGCGGTGTACAGACACGTGTATAAAACACTGTGATCGAATCCTGACTCAAAGAATAAAAACAGTTTCCTTTCAATTCCCTTGTCATAATCTCAAGATGACTACGTAAGTATAGCTACTGCTTCGTCCTTAGTTTTTGCAGTACTGAATCAGAACATTCAAATGTGACCATTTTAAGTTTTTGTCGAGTGTAGTGGCTCATGCTCGTATTCCTGGACCTGAGAACTAAGGCAGGCGGGATTGCTGGGAATGTGATACCCATGTTGGGTTACACAAACTGCTCCTGTCAGGCTGGGCTCCAGAGTGAGAACCCGTCTCAAACACAGTAAAGTGAGACTTATGTTCGGAAGCTGTGGGCTCTGTGGTAAAGTACCTGCTGCGCATGCGCGAAACTCTGGGTTCCACCTCCAGCCTCAACAAGCAAACAAACCCACATGGCCCCTCCTTTAACTGGATGTGTTTGTACCCCCTGTGATTCCAGCGCTGGAGCAGGAGGGGCACGAATTTGAGGACAGCCTGGAGTACACGTTGACTTCAGAACTACATAGTGAAGATTAGTTACTAGGTTAGCCTGGGTTACGTAGCAAGGAAGGTCCTATCTGAAATTAAAAATTTATAAGTAAAGCACGCGAACAGGAGCAATGACAGAAAGCATGATGTTCATCGGAAGTTTAGCAGATCCCACTGAGTGATAGGAGGAGGATTTACAGACTGAGACATTGATTGGGTCTGGTTGATCCAGCTTTTATTTTGTTTGTTTGTTTGTTTGTTTGTTTTGTTTTGTTATAAGCCTGAGCGACAAATGTTATATTCTGTTGCCTTTGAAGCGGGGAATTCTTCCCACCTGCCTCCCGTTCTTCTGTAGCTTGTAGTCTTCCCTAAAGTGAGTGACGCTTTGCTTCTTAGGAATTTTGAAAAGATTATTTTTTCAATGCTTCTGTATGAGTGCCTACCTGAGTGTATTGCACATGGGTGCAGGTGCCCATGGAGCCAGAAGAGGGCGTTGGATGCCCTGGCTGGAGTTACAGCCAGTTGCCAGCCGAGTGTGGGTGCTGAGAACTGAACGTGGTCCCCGGGGAGAGCAGGAAGCGCTCTCAAACAGCGAACTGTTTCTACAGCTCCTACAGCTGTGCTCTTTGTCAGCCAATAAGAAAAAACGTTGGACAAAAGGTTTGATTGTAGAGTAGCAATGTTTTTAAGAAAGTGAATTCCTCTAGCTGGGTCTGGAGCAATGACTCATTAACGGGTAAGAGCACTGGATCTGGGTTTGGTTCCCAGTACCCACGAAGAGCAGATCATAAAGAGGACTGGTGAGATGGCTCAGCGGTTAAGAGCACCGACTGCTCTTCCAGAGGACCCAGGTTCAAATCCTAGCACCCCCAAGGCAGCTCACAACTATCTGTAATGAGATCTGATGTCCCCCTATGGGTGTCTGAACAACTACAGTGTACCTACATATAATAAATAAATAGAAAAAAACATTTGACCTGGAGGGAATGAGAGGGAGAAGGGAAGGGTGGGGAGGTGAACAGTTGTTACTCAGCTCTAGGGGTCCATATTAACTTTAAAACTCCATTCTTCATCCCTTGAGGAAATGCCTCCATGAGATCCAAAGAGCTATGGGCCCAAAGAGCGGCCCAAAGAGCTATGGGCCCAATGGGCCAAAGAGCTATGGGTGGTGCCATCTGGCTGGTGTCCTGAGTAAGAAAGCAAGCTGAGCAAGCCAAGGAAAGCAAGCCAGCAAGGAACATCCCTCCATGGCCTCTGCATCAGCTCCTGTATCCTGACCTGCTTGACCTGCTTGAGTTCCAGTCCTGACTTCCTGTGATGATGACCAGCAACACAAAGAGGAAGTGTAAGCTGAATAAATCCTTTCCTCCCCCCTTCACCCCTTAAAAAAACCTCCATTCTTATGGTGGGTATGGTGGCTCATAGTTATCATCCTAGAATTGGGGCAACTGAGGCAGGAGAATTACAAGCTCACAACTAACATGGGCCGCTGGGAAAACCCTGTCTCAAAGAAACAACTGTTTACATACAGAGCTGCGCACTCCCCACAGCAGGGCTTGTGGGCTGTGGATCGCTCACATGTATTAGATCAAATCCCTGACAAGGTAATGATTAACAGAGGGGCCACCAGGGAGGCACTGGAGAAGCTGCTCTGGTTCACACTGAAGTGTCCAGAATGAGACCAACCAGATCAATCCAGAGCGGGAGCATGCCACCCCACACCCAGCATGAGCACAGGGGTTTTATGAATTTAAAAGGTGCAAGATGTCCATGCTTAACTGAATATCTCCTTAAGTTTGCCTAACTACTGCCTTCTCTCCTCATCCTGCCTATTCATCTCCCTTTGCTAAACCTTTGGAATGTGCCAGTTAAGACTCCTGAAAGCTGCCCTCACCATCTGACCTCACAGTCTCTCTCTGCACTCCCAAACTGGGCTTTGGTTTCTTTAAAGTAAAGGTTTCCTTCCCCTCAACTTTCTGAATACTAGGACCATTTCTTCATTGTGTTAGATCCACCATGCTTAGCCCAGAAAGAACACTTCCATCCATGCTTTCCGAAGGGGAAGAATGGACTACTCATAGTAGCGACTAAGTCAAATAAAAGTAATATTCCAAAAGAGAAGTATGTTTCTGTATCTAGAAATATGAGGAAATTGTGTAACACTGTAAAAATGGACATCCATGCAAGAAGGAATAGTACAACGTGATTGCTATATATGCTGGGATCGTGATGGAGGAAGTGTGTGTGTGTGTGTGTGTGTGTGTGTGTGTGCATGCATGCGTGTGTGTGTGTACATATTAAGGTCCAAAAAAATTACATCCGTAGTTATTGTATTAAAGTAGTGGGCTTATGGATGTTTTAATTTCCTTGTTTAAATTTCTTTCAACAGTGCTATAATTTAGTTTGTGCAACAATAATTACGTCAGAAAAAGAAAAGAAAGCAAGCCATAAGTTTGCAGCTTTCCAAGCACTCAGTTGGTTCCAGAGTGATCCTGGTGAGACCCTGCAGTGAGCAGGATAAGATTATTCAGGATAGAAACTCTAAACACATCCACCCAGTGAGCAAAGAATTTCCAGGAAGCTGCGCTCCGTTCACCAAAAAGCTACTGTCGAGTTACATCTGCAAGCGCCTGTGAATACAGCATTTGACGTTCAGTTAGTATATGCTCTATGCTTGCCAGCAGTTTAGACGCTTCTTGTGGAAGCACACCCAGAGTCCACGGAAGGATTGCTGCAACCCATAGGAAATGCAGAACCTCTGTACACGTGCCTTCTGGATGACTCAGTGACATCTGTCCTTTTCGCAACCCAGGATTGCCAATGGGCATTCTGTAACTAAAATAGACAGTTTCCTATTTTTGTTTTTTTTTGGACAAAGATGCCTTCAAACACTACACCAGAGGAAAATTAAAGAAACAACCTCTTCAGCAAATGGTGCTGGGGACAATGGCATCCTCGTGTAGGAGAACGAAACTAGATAAATGTAGATTTGACATACTGCTCTTACTCCATGAATATTTTAAAATTTAATTTAATTTTATGTGTGTGAGTCGCTTGCCCACATGTGCATCACATGCATGGCTGGTTTTGTGGAGGCCACAAGAGGGTGTGGGGTCCCTGGAGCTGGAGTTACACACGTTTGGAAACAGTCATGTGGGTGCTGAGAATCAAAACCCCGCTTCTCTACAAAAGCAGCCAGTGTTCTTCACCGCTGAGCCATCCCCATAACCTCCAATTTCCATACATTTTAATGGTATGTTTCATCTTTCCAAACTATGAACATATATGCCTTGATGGTGTTTCCCCAAAGATATCTGCTTAAGTCTCAAGCCCTGGTACCTGTAATTATAACCTTATTGGAAATAACGTCCTTGCACAGGTAATCAAAGTGACGTAAGACTGCTAGCTTGGCCACTGAGGCGGATGGACACATGGAGAGGGAACATGGACAGACATGGCTACAGGGGGGATTTGGTCATGAGAAGATGATGGCAGAGACTATAGTGGTGCTGCCACAAGCTGGTGAATGCCTGCAGCGACTACAAAACCGAATGAACCTTCTCTACAAGCTTTTGAGGAGCACAGACCGCCAACACCAAGATTTCAGACTCTGTAGCTGCTATCACTTTTGGAACTAAGAACCTCATGAAAATCAAAATCCTGGGCGGCTCCCCAAAGCCCTGGGACACGGGTGATAGATTCGGGGGTCACAGTCTTGAGGGTGAACTTGTGTTCAGTGTAAAGGTATCTTTTCTGATGCTTCGCAAACACCTCTTCCTATCCTCTGTCTCTGTCTCTGCCTCCTGCCCTCTCCCCACCTCTCTCTCTTTTCCAAGACTCCATCTTCCTTAATCCTCTGTAGTGGCTACCAAATACTCATACACAGAAAATAAAAAATAAAAAAGAATATTAAACTGAGTGGCTTACCTGTGGATTCTGCATAGCTATAAGTCATTGTCTTCATAGGTAGCTACTGGAAATATTGTCCAATACGAAAATAAAACAGAAGTTAATGGTATTTCCTTTACTTGGTGTCAATGGGTGGGGAACAGAAGGACCTTTTAGAAATGAGCTTAGTACCCTTGCCCAATGATAGTATAGAAAATTCATTTTCTAGGTTTTTGGGGGAAAATGAAATGATGTTCTAGACTCAGAAAGACAAACACCACATGTCCTCTCTCATTTGTGGATCTCACCTTCTAACTCTTTAATATGTATGCCTGGGAGACAGGGGGAGGGGAGATACTAGGAAAGGAGAACAGAACCCATGAGAGAGAGATAACCACATTCAGGGTAAGTTTTCCTTATAATCAGTTCCGGGCTGGTGTTATCTGCGCTGTGTTTAAATCCTAAAAAGTCGTGATTGATTGGATCAGCCTCTGACGGCTTCTGAGAAGCGTTCAGTTTCTGATTGGGTTCAGGTTTACTTGAAGATGGATTTCTCCTTCCCATTGGTCATGACCTGAAGATGTCACGCCGGACCATCTCTGCGTACAATTCATGTTATATGTGTAACAATTCCTGCTGAGTTCTATTTTCATTCTTATCATTATTCCTTTCTTTTTTTTATTAGTCCTTATTGCGTAAATTTAACTTTTCTAAGAAAGTTTTGGGGAAATCACCCTCCCCCCCAATAAACCTCATTACTAAAAGATGATAACGGAGGGAGGGGATGGGGGTTGGAGAGATGGCTCAGTGGTTAGTGTTGTATACCGCGCTCGCTCGAAGCAGACCTGAGCTCCATTCCCAGGACCCACACTGGGAGGCTCACAGGCACCAATAACTTCAGCTTCAGAGGGCACCTGAACTCAATTTAGTGCAACTCCCACACATACATTCACATAACTTCAGGACAATGACGATATTGTACGGATAAATGTAGGAGTTGAGGCACCGGATTGGCTCCGGGTCAAGCCTGTAGGTGTTTTGGAAGTTCCATATTTCTCCAGAGCTCCAGTGAAATCTATAGACCCAAAGCGGGAACCAGATCTGACCCAGGGTAAGATCTGCTTGTGGGGAGGTCTGTAACTCACAGTTAAAGCAGCAAGAGGCTCTATTGATATGGGGTAGCACCTGACTCTCAGAGGAAGACTTGAGATGGAGAGCCTCTGGCCCTGAGTACTTGATAAATGACTCCTCAACCATACTAGGACCAAGATGATGTGATTCTCCACAAATCGCCAATTCTATGACAATGGCACCTAATGGAAATAACTTGGAAGGACTACCAGACAAAGAATTCAAGATAAGTATGTACAAAAGTAAAGATTGACTTGCTGAAGAAAACTCAAACTGAAATTATACTGGAAAGGTAAAACTTAACAAGCCAAACTGAAACCCTCAGTGTAAATACCTACAGATAGAATGGATCACGTTAAAAAACCAAGAATCAGACATGCAAAACAATGAGGAGGAACTGAATCACTCAGTAAAGATCAACAATAGACTTTAAAAACCCATATGAGGAGAAAATGGGGAGATTCTCAGATTCCAAGAAGATCTAACTTTCAGATCATGGTTACAGAATAAGGGAGGAGAATGTAATAGCGAAAGCACAGAGAATATTTTCAGCGAGACCACCCAAGCCTAGGGAAAGAGATGCTTACTCATCCGGGCACAAGAACAGTGACAGAACTCCAAAAGAGAAGCTCCCATGACATATCATAATTAAAATGCATAGAACAAGAATAAAGAAAGGGTATTAAAAGATATGAGAGAGAGAAAGTTCAAGTCACTTATAAAGGCAGTTTCCATCAGAATAACACCTGATTATTTGACAGAAACTTTTAAGCTAGAATGACCTGGAAAGATGTGTGTTACAAGTTCTGAATGGCCACAAATGTCAACCCAGGAAAAACTATTAAAATTGAAAGAGAAATACAAGTTTTCCATGATAAAAACAGACTAAAGGAATTTATGACCACCAAACCAGAGCTACAGAAGATATTAGAACAAATACTTCAGTCTGAAGACAATGATCAATATCTCAAGAGGTCACAAGGAATAAAACAATCCCAGAACAGTTCATCAAATAGGTCTGAGAAAACACCACAAAGCAACAAATGACACACATCACCCATCAGTAACTCTTACTGATAAGTCTCAATTCCCCAGTAAAGACACACAGACTAGCAAATTAGATGGAAGACATCTTGGTGCTGTCTCCAGGAAACAGTTTACTATCAAAAGGTAGACACCACCTTAAGATAAAAGGAAGGAAAGAGATATGCCAAACAACTGGAGCCAAGAAACAAGTAGACAGAGATATCTGAATACTTGGCAAAATAGACTTCAACCAAAAGCAGTCAGAAAAGATAGATAAGGAGTGTCATTTCATATTCATTAAATGAAAATTTCACCTCGAGAGTATTACAGTTCTAAATGTTTATACACCAAACACAGAGCATCCAATTCCAGAAATTCTTAGAACTGAAGCAATAGACTAACCCTGACACTATCAGGAACAAAAAGTAAGTATTGATATGATCGATATAGATATGACTCCTGTGAGTCACAATACCAATAGGCCTGGAAAGATGTGCCCATTGGCACAACAATGACATGGGTTATGGAAGTAACCACCTGCTTTCTGATTAGATTTAAAGCCTGCTTCATATTAAGAAATCTGTGCCTGATGCTGTTAACTGGCTCACAGTGCCACGGCTGGCTAGGTCAAAGGACCTAGGGGAGACTCTAATATGCTCATTCTGCAAAATGGATAGTAGTAACCTGCTCCAGGAGTTCTTATTTTTATACCTGGAGATGAGTGCATCTCTCAACTTCCATCAGAGAAGCTTCTTCTTTATAGTAGCTGGTGATTAATAGAGATCCATAACTGCTTGATGTACAGAGAATTAGAAACTGTGGTGTGATCAGCCCTCAATGAGACATCTATACACACACACACACACGCACACGCACACACACACACACCGGTTCAGGAATCATCACTGGAAGATTGTAGCTAGGCATAGTGGTGTGGTCCTTTAATCCCAGCACTCAGAAGGCAGAGGCAGGTAATCTCTGCGAGTTCAAGGCCAGCCTAGCCTATATAGTAAGTTCCAGGACAGGCAAGACTATACAGAAAGACCCTGCCTCAAATAAGAAAGGAAAGAAGGGAGAGGGAGAGAAGGAGGAGGGAAGGAGGGAAGGAGGGAGGAGAGAAGAAAGAAGGAAGATTGTAGTGCCAGAGGAGGTTGTCTGTAGAGACAGACGTAACAATGCAACTGCACACATGAACTCACAGCAGTTGTGACTACATGCACAATGCCTGTACAAGATCAAGCTAGCCAAACCCAGCATAGATGGGAGGCTCATGAAGACCCTCCCAGTCAGTCTGAGAGTTATTAGCAAGTGAAGACTGTCTGGGGATGGAGACTCGGTTCTCTCCAGGGATGCATGCTGAGAGGCTACCCACGCTCCAGTACATAGTGCTGCACTTGTGCACATACAGGCAGCGATAAGTGGGTTCCATGAGTATTAAAAAAGAGAGTGCATGGAATTGGAAGTGAAAATGATGGAGGAATAGAGGAAGAGTTAGAAAAGAAAGAATATAAGGTGGATTAGACTCAAACACATATATATAGCTATGAATATTTTTAAAAATTGTTTAAAAAGAAAACCCATAAAATCTATAAAGAACAAATCATAAATAATGAAAAAATATAACAAATAAAAATATACTTTCAAAGTCTCTTGAAAAATAACTTTTTGAGGCAGGATCTCACTATGTAGACCAGGCTGGCCTTGAACTCACAAATAACTGATTACTCTGCCTCCTGAATACTGGGATTAAAAGTATGTAACATTTACCCAGCTCTTCCTTGGAATCTTAGAATACCGAAGGAGTACATTTGCATCATTTTTATCAGTCGCTCTCAATCTTCTTAATGCTGCCGTGAGACTCTTTAAATACAGTTCCTCATGTTGTGGTGACTCCCCAACCATAAAATTATTTCATTGCTACTTCAGAACTGTAATTTTGCTACTTCTATGATCATAATGTAAATATCTGATATGCAGAATATCTGATATGTGACCCCAGTGAAAAGATCATTCAACTCCCAAAGGGGTCACGACCTTTAAGTTGATAACCATTCTTTTAGATGACATGTGCAATATTTCAATTTTCCTTTCCTTATTTTTAGAGGAATTAGAACTCCCGTTTTGAAAATGCTATGTTGCTCTGAGATTTTAACATCATGCTCTGATGTATAAATGGACTATAATTGACCTCGTTGCTATGCTAGATTGTAATTAATTGACCTCGTTGCTATGCTAATGTGCTCCATGACAATCAGGATACCTTCTCTTGCACCATCACCTTTTTTCTGAACTATGGTTGAATCTAAAATTGTCTTTTTTTACCCCCTAGAGAAGATGACTTTTCTATTTATTTCTTTATGTTAGTGCTGGGAAATGGTCCCAGGTCCCCATGCATGCTAGACACGTGGTCCTCCACTGAGCCTTGTGTTCCGTTATTTACCCTAACAACTCATTAATCAGTATCTTTGAATTCATCAAAATTCATTAGTTGATTCTGTGACGCATTGAAAATTTATAATTTGGGCATATTTTGAGCATATTCTTACAAATTTCATGTTCACAATTATCTTGGGCTAAGAGGGATTTTAAGCCACGACTTCAAATCAGAAATCGTATGCCTTAGTTTTGCCATGATAAAAAGCTATGACAAAGAGAACTTATAAAAGTAAGCATTTAATGAGGACTTATGTTTCCAGGGGGTTAGAGTCCGTGACCATCATGATAGGGTGCATGGCAGCAGACAGGCAGGCATGGAGCTGAGGCAGTAGCTACGAGCTCACATCTTGCAAGTAAAAGGCAGAGTGTAAAATTAATTATTTTAATATAAGTGTAATCAGTAAATTAATCTGTTGACTGTATTTCTTTACTTTTGCTAGTTCCCAATAACCACATAGAGAAACCAAGATTTATTTCAAGCTGCACTGCAATATCTGGGCAGTTAAATGATTTACCTTAACATCCTACACTAATCTGGCTACTTCCCACCCATGATCTCATGATGCTTGCATATTACTATGAATCTGGCTCTGTGGGCTTCAGATGTGTCTTCCCATGGTGCCTTCTTGGATCCTCTCCTCCTCAAGGCTGATCTGAGTCTCCTCCTCCTCCTCCTCCTCCTCCTCCTCCTCCTCCTCCCTCCTCCTCTCCACCTCTTTCCTTCCCCTGGCCTGTAGAAGTCCTGCCCTATTCTCTCTTCTGCTCAGCCACTGGGTGATCAGCATTTATTGTCAAGGCAGAGAATAAATGGTAAGACTCACTCACACAAACTTGAGACAGGAGATTCTTGACCTAAGTGTTGCAATGTGTGTTAGTGGGTTGGCCTGATGCTGTTTACATTCTGATGTTAATTCTGCTGCCTCAAGGGGGTTGCTCCAGTCCATCAGGTACCCAGGTGATCTCATGTGAACCTTTTCCCCATTTTAACTGGTTGATAAAGGCTAGAGCCTGTGATTGGGTGGTGGAGGGAAAAGGTGGGGCTGGAAGTTTGAGAGGTAGGGGCAGGTAGAGAGGCAGAGAAGGACAAGAAGAGAAGAGAGGATGGAGGAGGAAGAAGGCTTGATGGACCAGAACCATGTGGCCAGAAGAAACTGCAAGTAGCAAGGGTCTTATAGCTGGGGAATAAGTTAGTATGCTTATACTTATAATGACTGGATTGTGTGATTTTTTTATATGGGCTTATCCAGCAACAGCACAAGATGTGAGGACAGAGAAATCAACATTTGAATTACACAAGGGTAATCTTTACACAGTGCACAAAAACATTATGCCTACAGCAGAAAGACAGACACCCTGGGAATAGTGGGAGTCTTTCAAAACCTCAAATCCCTCCCCCAGTGGCACACCTCCTCCAATAAGGCCACATCTCCTAATCCTTCCCAAATAATTCCACTAACTGGGAACCAAACATTCAAATATATGAGCCTCTGGGAGCCATTCTCATCCAGACCACTACACTGCTTTGAGCTTCCAGCTACATAACTTGGAAGGTGTTGTTTTGAAAATACAACCACAGAAATGAACTACATAGTCCATAAAGGGGAAATTGATGAAATTAGTTAGTGTATCTCAAGAAATACATGATAGATGACGATCAACTCAATCACAGGTGCTACCCCCTTAGAGTTACATTTGAGGCTCATAAAGCCAACCTAGACCACTATGGACGAAGACGGGATATGTGCAAGAGAAAAGCCAGAAACAATTCTGCCCAGTGATGCTTGTAAAGACTTGGACTCTATACATTACCAACTCCTAAAGCCTAACCAGGTTGGAAGTTCTCCCTCTGAGCATATAAGAAGTGACACACTGTCTTTAAAGAGACTGGATTTAGCCTAGCCTGATTGCATGTTGATAACCAAGGTACTAGAGCTCTTCACAGTTTGTAGACATGCATGGAAAAGGCTTTCCACTGCCCACATGTGTCTCTGCAGGATGTGGCCTCTGGTTTGTCTGTACATGGGCCCCTAGTCAGTATGCATGCTAGTAAATAAATACAACTGTAATTTTTTCATTATCAGCAGAATTCCAGAGTTGGTCAGCTAGTCTGTAACATTCCTAGGGATTAGCTTCCTACAGAGCTTGCTGCTCAGTGAAGCCCAGCTCTGCATCATGATGAGAGTCGTTAGTGCTTGGTGACTCAAAAACATCCTAGACCTGAAAACGCTGCGGTTGCTTTCAAGAATGTGGCAAAAGCATGGGTCTGCCAGCAATCACTGTGAGCTGGAAAGTGCGAGATAGTCATGAGCACTGTACCTTCAAAGCTGGCTAACGTGATGAGAAGCAGCCAGAATTTCCCAATTGCAAACCTGTCCTGGGACAGTCTGCCAACCATCTGGTTAATTGTCAGTATTGGGGTGTGTATCTCTATGATATCCCTGGAATGGCAATTTTTAAAAGAAATTGTTAACATATTAAGTAGGCTCTTAGAACTCTGTGGCCATTAGGGACTTTTAAAAAAATGCTCCCCACCCGTATGTGTGCGTGCGTGCGTGCGTGCGTGCGTGCGTGTGTGTGTGTGTGTGTGTGTGTGTGTGTGTTTAGATACCCATAGAGACCAGAAGAAGGTATCGGATCCCTTGGATCTGAAGTTAGGCAGCTGTGACTGTCCTGTTGCAGATGCTGGGGAGCCTAACTCAGGTCCTCTGGAAGAGCTGCCAGTGGCAAGTCTTGAGCCATTTCTCCAGCACCCACTAGAGAGGCTAAAGGTGGAAAAATGGCAGAAATTCTTGTCCTGTCGTGATGCAAGACTTCCATTTGGCAAAGTACTGTTTCTGACCGTTACACTCTTACGTCTGTAGCTGGCCCAGGATTCACACTGCAAGCACACTCGGAGTTGTTTCTCAAGTTCAAATTTCTGTGAAAATCAAACAAAAAGAGAAAGGGGGAAAGAAATCCTGTGTCTTTTAAAAGTTACCTTCATTCTCATATTTACCAAGAACAGAAAACATTTCTCTCACCCCTACCCACATCATTTTACATATCAAAAGGAGAAACAAGACTGCTGTTTCTGGAGGAGCCCAGAGTTTGTGACAGGGGTTCTAAAAATTTGGGTCACTGATCTCCTTTGAATTTTAATGAGAGTAAAAGTTCGTGCTAGGAAAACGAATACATACATATACATTTTCAAATCGGAATTCTTGGGGGGGGGGCTTGATAACCACGTTTCCTGTCTTTGAAGCTTGTGTGGTAAATGAAATGTTTGTGTTCTACTAAAATTTATATTCTAACACAGAAATAGTCTGGGGGGGGGTTCCTGCTAGCTAGATCATAAAGGTGGGTCCTTCTGGTGGAACTGAGACCTGTTAATTAAAGGAATGGAGGGGATGGAGAAGAGAGAGAGAGGCCTCAAGAAAAGCTAGAACATTCAGGACTCCCTTCACAAGGACCCCACGTGGACTCCGACTCACGGTTTCTTCAGGCCTTTCCCAACACGGCCTTCCCAACCATGCAATACCACAGTGCTTTTCCCAGAACCCAAACCTGAGTCTGGGCGAGCATCGGGATCCAGCTGTGATGCACAGGAAGTAACAGTACTGTGCGCTCGCTGCAACTGCTCACGCTTATTCCTTCTCTTGCTTTTCTTCTCTGCCAGGAGCATGGCTGAGAGACACTGTGGCTCATTCTCACTTCCATACATAAAACCCTGAAGATGAAGGAACAACCTGTTGAGGGGAACAGATGCCTCTGTATCACAGCTTGCAGGAGACGGGCCTGCTAACTGGTAATGCAGCGTGTCTTGCATGCATCCCCTGCAATGTTCAAGTTAGAACCTCCAGATTCCTTACATTCATCGCTGCTGTGCCCAGAGTAACAGACAGAAACAACTGACTGGAGGGAAGATTTATTTGGGCTCCTACTTTGAGAGGACCCAGCCCATGGTTGTCTCCTCCCCATATTTGGTCTGGATGCTGTGGCAGTGAAAGTGTAGGGCAGAGGAGAGCTTTTCCTCTCATCTCCTACCTGAAGAGACAGGGAAGGGACGGTGACAATACACCCCAAAAGACCCTGCCTGCAGGGCAGTGGAGTGGAGGGTGAGGGTGGGGGTGGCATTACATATTCAAACAATGACAATGAGAATTCCTAGTGTCACAGAAACTGAGATGTGGAGTCTAAAGTCCTAAACGGTAGTTGGATCCTGTCCTGAGGAAGTAAGACCGTTTTCATCAGAGTGTTTCCACACAGCATGGGAGGAGGGGCCTTCCTTGGCTCACTCGTGGTGTTCTCTCTCTGTCTCTCTGTCTCTCTGTCTCTCTGTCTCTCTGTCTCTCTCCTCCTCCTCCTCCTCCTCCTCCTCCTCCTCTTCCTCCTCCTCCTTTTCTTCCTCCTGTTTCCTCTCTCTCTCTCTCTCTCTCTCTCTCTCTCTCTCTCCTCCTCTCTCTCCTTCCTTTTTTGTCCCTCTACTAAGTCAGAAGTGACAAGGCCTCCTGGAAGCAAGGAGACAGTAGAGTCATACCCCGAGATTTCCCAGCATCCAGAGTCTAGGGCCTGGGCTAATGGACACACCTAGCCACAGTGGAGTCTAGGAAGTAGTGTCTCACCTCAACCACTTGACAATCAGCTAAAACCTTGTAATGGAAAGAAGTTGAGGAGAATATTCGTTTGGAAGCAATCATCAGTCTCTACCACATTCACACTAGGCTGATCCATGGTCCTACTTGGGGGAAGTCAGAGGGATGATGGGACTCTTGCTTTTCTGAGATCTCTGCTTGATTCTGGAGATCCCTATGTATGTAAAATCTTGTGTGTAGACTCGGAGCAACTGGCCTAGATTATTACTGAAGTCAATGTTACAGTAGCAAATCTTAGTTTCCTTTGGAAAAATGGATTTTAATTTTATCTTTGGACCATCTCCTGAGAGCACTCATTCCTCAGAGATCAACGTGTTGGTATTTTCTTTCTCAGGAACTTCTAATGCAATGGAATGGAATTCTTACAGACTAAGAGATAGAAAAAATTAATCGTTTTAACTGATTGGTCTAGTTGGCTTTCTCTTGCTGCCATAGACACTATGACCAAAAGCAACTTGGGAAGGAAACGGTTTATTTGGCAAACATGATCCAATTACAGTCCATGATTGGGAAAGTTGGAGAAGACACCATGGAGGAAGATCGCTTACTGGCCTGCGTTCCCTAGCTTTCTCAGCCACCTTTATATATATTTTTATATTCAAACAAATTTTGAGATTTCATTTCTTAGTGATGTGTAGTGGTTTTGTCTGCATGTATGTCTGTGTGCTGTGTATGTACAGTACCTCTGGAGGCCAGAAGAAGGCATCAGATCCCTTGATGTTGGAGTTACAGACATTGTGAGCCCCCATGTAGGTTCTGGGAATTGAACTTGGGTCCTTTGGAAGATCAGACAGTGCTCTTAACCTCTGAATCAGCTCCTTAGCTCCCCAGCTCTCTTTCTTATACAGCCCAGGCTCACTTTTCCCAGGGATGGTATTGCTACCCACAGTGGGCTGGGCTATATCTGATCAGCAATCAAGAGAACACCTCACAGCTGTTCACAGGCCAGTCTGATGGAAGCGATTCCTCAGTTGGGATTCTTTCTCCCCAAATATGTGTCAGTCTGACAAAGAATGACATACTTACATTAGTCATGTAAGGAAACAAAAAGAGCAAATATAAAAGATAGCTAAAATTCTTTTCTGAGAGATATTTAGATACAACAAGAAACACCTTCAAACCATTCATCTGAAAGATGGCATCATATTAACCTTTGCCAATACACATTTATGGGTGCCTTCTAGCATCCTCTAGTCTAGAGGTTCTCAACTGTCCTAAAGCTGCAACTCTTTAATACAGTCTTTCATGTCGTGGTGTCCCCAACCATAAAATTATTTCACTGCTACTTCAGATCTGTACAATGTAAATACCTGATACGCAACCTCTGTGGGTCGCGACCCACAGGTTGAGAATCATCGCTCTGAGCTTGCCAGCCCCACAACCATCAGGTTGGATGAGTTAATTGCCCCCAAAGTTTTTCACAAGAAAGGCAAGAGCTGTGATCCTAGCCTACGTTTTTGGCTGCGTTCCCAGTTAAATGTCACAACAGTAACTGCCTTTGGGATATCTATTCTTTTTGTTCACAGAAGAGTCTCTTTATTGGAGATCCTGAGTAATTATATACTATGCTCCTCTTTCCTCCACATAATATGAAAATTGTTCATTTTCCTTTTTCTCTATGGTAACTGCTGGGATATTTCAAGCCTGTGTCTGTTCTCTCTTAAGTCTGTATCCAGTTTCCCAGGGGGTAAATCTGGAAATATTTAAAAAGCAGAGATAAGCAGTTTAGGTTGACAGAAGCATGAATTTCAGGCATGATTCCTCTTCGACCAGGCTGTTCCCTGAGGCCTGAGAGCATCTTCACACACCGGGACTTTTCTGGTGCCCTTTATTCAGCACGGACCAGTCTTCTCAGTTTCTAAGACTTTTGGACTCCTCCATGTTCCACTGTCGGCCCCGTGTGCCCCTATGTCAGGATGCTCTCAACTAGGAGAGAGCTGTCTACCACTCATTGTTTACACAGAGTGTGTGCTATTGCTGGCTTCTTCATTTTAAAATGTCATAGGTTCACATTTACACGTCCAAGAGCAATCTTTTCCATCAGATTACCTCTCCCTATGTCTTGGTGTGATTCCTGTCTGCAAGGTAAACTGGTTTCCTAGAACAATAAGGAAGGCCAGCTAGGGGTTAAGAGTACCAGGAGGCAAACTGCTCATCAGGGAGCAAGTGGTTGGGTTACTCCGTAAGTCTTGTCGTTCTTGGCTTTTCATCTTCAGATGCAAATCCTGTGAGCAGAGCAGGGGTAACAGATGCTTGTGCCCATAACTTGGGGCTGTGACCTTGGACGGGGGAAGGCTGCTGGAGAGGACCACACTGCCGTGGCTGTGGGGCAGAGCTGACAGCTGACAGCCAGTTGAGCCAACCCAGCAGCGGGCTTTCTGGTTCCCACAGGCTACCATGTAGGGCTCAATTAGGTCAGTCTTGTTGCTCGACTACTTTCCTCTGGTTACGCTGAGAAGACTGTAGTTAGTGCGCCTTTGCCCTCGGTTCTAGGAATGAAACGTATGTGTTCATTTACAGATCTATACGGCTGGCGCTGATCCTGCTTGATACAGTTCACAAAAGTAGAATGTATAGTTTTATTGTCTCATTTCTTCCAACCCATAACTCCCTGGGGTGAGACAGCATCTGCTCCTGCAAGAGAAATAACTGCAGCTCCCCCCTTGTTTTTCCTGGGCTTTGGACTCCAGGGAGATTAATACACCTCCATTCTTCTGGAATCCTAGATATTTGCACAGAAACTTAGCGACAGACAATTGTAAAGCTGTTGTGTTAGATGTAAGATTCTTGTGAAAGGAATTCATAATATATATATATATATATATATATATATATTATATATGCCTAAGAAGAGGTATTGAAAGGATAGGAGAGTTTGGGATGTAGCTCACTGTAGAGTGCTTGTCTATTATCTATGATCCCCAAAAAAGAAAGTAAACAGGAACAAATTTCAAGACATTTCAAACGCCTTTAAAGATGGTAAATTATCAAGTGGAAATTTAATCTCAAAGATTAGAGATCCCACATTCATAAACCAAAAAATTTCTCTTCCAAATATTTAGAGTATTTATGGCTAACGCGTTCACATTGTGACCTCTTCGAGCAAGACTACACGAGATTTCAGGCATTTAGACTTAGTATTCAGTCCACAGCTCGTTAAAGCATGGAAAGTGTTGATGTAATTCTCTTGTGTCTTTGCAGTTGTCCCAAAGCACGGGAGCAGGCATGCAATACGGCCAATTAATTTCTAAATTTTTTAATGCATGTCAGCACTATAATCTGTTAGTGTGGAGAAATGGACTTCCTGTTTATGATAAAACTGTACTGGCCACTCACCCTAACCCCCAAAGAGGATGGGGAACAGACAGAATGACAAGTGGAGGGGAAAAATGAGGTTATCAAAACACAGCACAGAGCCTGCTTTTAAAGGGAGGTTAGAATCTCATGAGGGGCCAAAGATGTGGAAACAAAGGGAGTTGATGTGAGCCGAGCGCTCACATGCCTGATGTCTGTGATCCACATGCATGCAATGCCTGAAGAGGCCAGAAGAGGGCGCAATATCCTCTGGAACTGAAGTCACAGATAGTTGTGAGCAGCCATGTGGGTGCTGGGAACTGAACCCAGGTCCTCTGCAAGAACAGCCAGCGCTCTAACCACTTAGCAACCTCTCCAGTCCAGCACTGACACATACCCAGACCAGGACCCAGAGTTTTGACGGGGAGGTAGATGAATAAGTAGGGTTTTTTTTTTTCCTAAGTCATATTTCTACTTTCCAATCAAACAACAAATAAACAGTCCACTAGTCATTCCATTGAATGCTTCCTTAGGTCGAATGCATTACATATCCTAGGAAGCTTCACAACTCTATAGGATGACAAAGTGGAGAACAGGGACATGTGGTGAGGAGACACAGGCTTCCACTCCCAGCACTCAGATGTTAAGGCCTTGAGATTGGTACACTCTGCTCCATTTCAGAATCCTAATTCAGAACAGTGCTGATATTCCATAAGGTTTGAAACCTAGGTTGGTGTTTCCTTTGATCTGATACAGGTAATGAAATAGGTTTAAATGAGGCCTAGTACCAACATCACATACTGTACAAGGTTAGGGAAACCGAGAAGGAGCCCCAAATGTACTCCTTCAGAAGCTATCTGTATTGAACTGAGCTCCAAGCCATCTCTGCTCTGACCATTGGCTGTTCAGTTGGGTCCCCACAGTGACCCTCATGCTTGGCTACAGTCACTGCTTAACGCTGAGGGTACTCCAGGCCCATCATGACTGGACCCAAAGCCTTTCTTTGGCCTTGGTTCTCTGGACCTAGCACTTAACTTTCTTCTTTACAGTAACTGTCACCTTTCATTAAGGATACCTCCACCCCCGGGGGCTGGGCACTCTGAAGAGTGGGCCACACTTGAATCTTTGCCCTGTTGAAGTCAGTTGGTGAAGATGGTCATGAGTTACTGACACTTGGGTGAATGTCAATAAATCCTAATTTCTGCTCATAATGGACAAAGTTGTTGCACACTCTACGGATCTATGTGGTTTTATTGAACACAGTCTACTCAGTACACTTTATAACTGTTTTTACGGGAGATAACTCACCTATCATAAAGTTCACTACTGCCGGGCGGTGGTGGCGCACGCCTTTAATCCCAGCACTTCGGAGGCAGAGACAGGCGGATTTCTGAGTTCGAGGCCAGCCTGGTCTACAGAGTGAGTTCCAGGACAGCCAAAACTATACAGAGAAACCCTGTCTCGAAAAACCAAAAATAAAATAAAGTTCACTACTTAAAAATATCCAATCCAGGGGCTTATAAACGTAGTCAAGAGTCAGGTGTCCAGCACCACCGAAAAAAGTGCAGTGTGCTCATATCTCCCCAAATGAAGCCTATTTTCTAGCAAACACTCTCAGTTCCATGCCGCTCCACACACCCCTGCAACCTCTGATTTACCTAATAGCTGCAGAGATTCAATTAAGCGCTTGCTAGACAGTAGATACACAGTACATTAGAACAATCTCTTCGTGAGCCTAAGTCTAAAACCCAAACAGCTTTGGGTCTGCTCTGCATACGACCAGCTCGGTGACCTTGGCCAGGCAGGTTGTTTAAATTGGTTTTAGCTTCTCCATATGATGAAGTTGAGGTGTGTAAGAGCAATTTCGAGTTGTTTGGGTTTTTTTTCTTAAAGCAAGCCAACAAAACCACCCAAACCCCAGCCCTCTAGCTATAATTTCAATATTCCACCCTAGGGAATCCGTCCCGCGGAGCCACGGCCCTCGCCCTGTTGAAGACGCTTCCTCTCTCGCCTTTCTTTGGAGCTGTCTATTTCTGGGTTGGCAAAGCAGAAGCTCCGGGTGCCCGCAGGAAGCCTCGCCCAGCTTGGGTCCCCACCCTCTAGCGCGCCCCTGGAGAGGGCCTGCCCTGAGGGGCGGAGCCAGCCACTCCCGCAGCCAATGAGCGAGCGGCTGGGGCCGGCGCCGGGGGCGGGGTTGCACTTGACAGTGGCGGTCGCCGGGCAGCCGAGCGGGCGCAGCGGAGGAGCGCGGCGCGGCGCGGGCAACGGGGAGGGCGCAATTCGGCGGCCCTGGGTGGAGCAGCTGGCGGCGGCGGTGCGATGCTGTGGTGTCCCCGGGCTCTGGCATCGCGGCCTCTTCCTAAGGTACCAGCTCTGCTCACCCCTCCTTCGCCCCGGGAGACCCGCGCGCCTGGGCAGTGGCTTTGTGGAGCCGGTGGGTGGGGCTGGGCGGGGCCGCGCCGTCGGGTCGCTTCCCTCCCGGAAGAGGTGGGGGAGGAGGACCGTCTCGCCAGCAGCTGATGGCATCCCCACGCTACGTGCTCCTCCAGCCCCGTTGTGTTTTCAAAGAGGGTTTGTTCCGGGACAAAGTTAGATGCGGAGAGTTGATGGATCCCTGGTCCCCGAGGCCATGGACAGACCCGTGGCACACTGCCCTGTACACCATGCGCTGAACTGGAGCTCAGCGGACCGATGCACTTTCCCACAGGAGCAGCCCTGCTCACTTGGAACACTGCAAGAGGAAATTGCTCTGTGGGACTCTCCCTGGGGAAGGAGGCTTTCTGCGGTCTCATCTACACCTCAACCTGGTGGGGTTTGCTTGGCCGCAGTGCCCACCTGGTTTAACCAGTATACTGTCCATCAAGAACTATGCTTTAAAGATTTCAAATTTTAAGCCTATCTTACTTTCTACCAAAGATTGCAGATACACTGCGCACAACGGGCTAGCTACGTGTGTCGAGTTAAATATTTTATTGCTTTATGATTCGTATTGGCTTGTCTTTAATATTGGGACAGGTACTGTGAAGCGCGCGCGAGGGTGGGGGGGGGCGGGGTTGATGAAGTTTTGACCCACTTCTCAGAGTGAGAAAGGAAAAGAATGCAGAACATAGCCAAAAATGTCAGCTATATAAGTAAGGCGGACTGGATGAGCACTATTTACTACTCTCTGTAATGTAGACTAATTAGACCCAACCCATGCTGGTTAAGAGAGATGGAGAGATGGCTCAGTGGTTAAGAGCACTGGCCGCTCTTGCCTGGGACCAGGGTTTGATTCCCAGCACACAGAGCTCACAAACATCTGTAGCTCAGTTCCAGGAGGTCCAGCGCCCTCTTCTGACCTCCACAATACTGCATGTACATGGTACATATGTATGTAGGCAAAACATCCATACACATAAAGTAAAAATAGATGTGTAAAAGAAAAGTACTTTAAAAAACTCTGGCTTAGTCAAGAATGTAGAAATAGGCCTATGATAAGATAACTTGGTAGCAGTAGTAACATTTATCTACTGCTTAATCTGACAATTAGCAGATTTTAACAAATATGTTGAATTCTATCTGATTTTAATACTTACCTGATCACATAGAAATTTTCACATGTATACTCTTCCTATAATCACACCTTCATACTGTAAAACAACATTACAGTCTCCTTAGCCAGGGACATATTGTTCAGGTCCTTATAATTTATACACACACACATATGCACACACACATACACACATTATATCTTACAAAAAGTCATTTAAGAAAATGTCCTTAGTAGTGTGCAGCATTGACTCGTGTGTTGTGCACTCACTAGGTGAGATTTAGATTTTTTCTTATCACTCTAATGTAACATCATTACCTTTCCTAAAGTTGTCTGACTTCCCACATAGTTCCAGTGGCCCTTGAACTCCCTGTGGTCTCCCTGCCTCCCCTGGCCCCCAAGGGTTGGGATTACAAGCACATGTCACTATATCAAGCTGACTTGACTTTATTTTAGATAATTTCTTAAAAATCACATGACAAGTGAATGATCAAGGTAGGGATTGAACCTGGGTCTGCTTGATTCCCTGCCACTGTTCTGTGGCGTCTCCAGGTTTTTGAGAGTTGCCCTGCTGTAATACAGTAGAGAATTGAAGTGTATGTCATCTCGTGGCCTGACATGTCAGACTTATTCAGAGAATATTTTTTCTCTCTGGGCCACTGTGTGCCCTGTGTATGGAGGGGCCACCCCAAGTCTCTCTGCTGCTCCATTCCATAGGTCTGACTTAGGATGTCTAGGTATGTGAAGCCCTTGCCTTTTCAAGCACCCGATCCCCCACTTGGTGCTTAAGGAGTAATGGACTCTCTCTGTCATCTGAGGCTATTTTAGTTCTGTGCGCAGAAGCACACCTTGCTGATTGGCAGCAACACATCCCTGCAGTGTTCACAGTGACTCACGTGTCCTACTATCCCAACTGTCAGAGAACTCCTGACAGAGGCTGGCCTACTTAAAAGGAAAGACTAAAATGAATTGGGGGGGGAATATTAATCCAGGGAATCCCCCAAACTCTCTAGTACTGACCAAAAGAAGTGAATTCCATGTTCTAGGGATGGGAAGCAAGCCTTCTTCACAGTGGGAAATGCTTCATCGACGTGGTGGCCTGGTAGCCTGCTGATGGATCTGGTAGCACACCTGTTTCTAATTTGATATTTTACTGAGGAACTTGTCATTTGACTGACCAGCATTAAAAGTCATATCACAATTGTGACCCAGTAAGTTTTGAAGCTGTCCCTAAGAAAATTAATTCTTTTACGATTTACAGCCATTATTATGGAATTCCAGTTCCTGATGGTGTGTGTGTGTGTGTGTGTGTGTGTGTGTGTGTGGTGTGTGTCTGTGTGTGTGTGTGTGTGTGTGTGTGTGCTATGGTTTTCACTTCTCTTTGGTTCATGACGATTTCATAGCATGAAGCATAAAAGGAAACAAATACACTTGGGGCTGTGGCCTGCTACCTGAAAGTAAATCCCTATTCTTGGCATTTGGTTGCTATTACCCTAAATGGTTACAGTCTCAGAGTCTGTGTGTGTACTTTGGAGTTTCAAATAAAGCCTCCTGTGCAATGGTTTCACCCCATCCTCTCCAACAGCAGTAAGGTTTGCGCGTCTGAGACAGCTAGTTCTGTTAGTCCCCATTTCTTGCTTCTAAACTATAGCGCCAAATGCCAGGGAAAGTAGAACCCATGTTTGTTTGTTGTGGCATCCTTGTAACAGAATGGAAGGTGAACC
Source organism: Mastomys natalensis (assembly GCA_021653895.1). NCBI lineage: Eukaryota > Metazoa > Chordata > Mammalia > Rodentia > Muridae > Mastomys > Mastomys natalensis. Next base: position 995,593 of record JAJTUV010001265.1, read on the forward strand.
AAAAACATGTTTGGACTAAGGTTCCCTACACTTCTTCAAAGGACTAGTGATCTGGGAATCTATGTGGAATTAGTGACATTTTCCAGTTTCCCAAACATATCACAAAAGCATCCCGTGCGAAGATGCTGTGAGCTCGCAGCCATCCGAAACCAAGTCTTTCACTCTGTCCCTAAAACTTCTCGAGAAACAACAATCCATCTTGCTTTTTATCATATTTCACTAACTCTAAAATATCTCAGCTGGAAGATTTGATGTTTTTTTTTTTTTTAATGTCATATGGGAAAGTGAAAATCTGGACAGTTTTAGGGAATGTCACTTCCAACACTGTGTGTACAGATGTGTACAGTTCACTATGGTTTGGAGTTCCCTTCCCTGGTGTCCTAGCTTGCTTTCCTATTGCTGTGATACAACACTCTGACTAATAGTGACTTGAGAAAGAAACAATTTCTTTGGCTTACTGGGTGTGCTAGTTCTTGTCAAGGAGACGTAAAGCTAAAGTCAGCCGGAAAGAGGGAAAGGACAATTGAGGAAGCGTCTCCATCAGATGGGCCCATGGACACATTTGTAGGGGCACTTTCTTGATTAAAGATTGATGTCAATTGATGCTGATTGATGCGGGAGGACCCAGCTCATTGTCTGTGGTGCTACCCTCAGGCAGGCCCTGAGTGGTAACAGGAAAGCATCTATGGAGGGCAAGCCAATAAGAAGCATTCTTCTGCAGCTCTCTGCTTTAGTTCCTTCCTCCAGGTTCCAGCCTTGAGCTCTGGTGATGGACTATAAACAAGCCCTATTCTCCCCAAGTTGCTTTTGGTTGTGATGTTTATCTGAGCAACAGAAACCAAACTAGGACACAGGTTATGCTCTGTGATTGGGGGAAGCCTAGGGTGCATCTGGAGGCAGGAGTTGAAGCAAGGACTACACAGAACACTGCTTACTGGCTTACTGCCTCTGGCTCCTGCTCAGCCAGCTTTCTTACAAAACCCAGTACCACAAACCCAGGATTGGCACTTCCCACAGTGGGTGGGCCCTTCTGTACCAATTAGCAATTGAGAAAATGCCCCCACAGACATGCTCACAGGCCACTGTGGCAAAGGCTATTCCTGAAGGGAGGTGAGGTTCCCTCTTCTCAGCTTTCCTTGGCCAGCGATGGACAGACAATGTGTATGTACGAAGCCAGCAACAGACTGTAAGGTAGCTTCATCCGTGCGTGACTTTCTTCTGTCTGGCGAAGCATTGGTATCTTGCTTTGCGAAGCACTATGGAAATGCCCACCAAGGAGAAGCAGTTTCTTCAGTAATCTGTTCTCTCTCATGCCTTGGTGCCGACATAGATACATCTTGCAGTGCCAAGTCATACATGGTCTTTGTTAAAACATACATTGTTGCATTAACTTTCCTTAGGGAAATGTGAGCAAATAGTTGCTTGCCCCAGATAGGGCACCAACAGCAGAACCAAGAAGTGATTCAGTCCAAGTCTAGCTTGGATGAACCAATGAATTCAACTGGAGACACTTGCAGGAGTGTAACAACTTACAGGTGCCTCCTTCACTGAAAAAGAATATCCACCCCAACAGCTACCTGCTTTATATCCTGGAAGGGGTGGGTCTCGTGCTGTCGTGGTGCAGACCCCACCCTCCGCAAGGGAATGTTAGTATGCTCAGTCTTGTGCTGGTCTACTGTGAACCAGAACAGTTGCTCTCATTTCAAGATAGCCCTGGCACGTTATGCCCAGAAGATGGACTCCCGTGACATGCAGCTTTGTAAAAGTGAGAAGGAATAGACAGCTGTGGCTTAGCTGATGACCTGTGTGTGCCCCCACTGTTGTCAAATTGCCACCAATGTTAGTAGAACATCAGTCTTAAAAAATACACTGTTCTCGTGGCCACTTAAATGTGGATAAAACATCAACAGCTTGTGCTGGTTTGCTTATTGGACTGCAGGCTCTGGGAACGCAAGGACCATCTTCGTCCTGTTCATAGGAGATGGCAACCACTTGGGACAGTGACACGCAGTAATCATGTATAGAATAAGTTTGAACACCCTCTATGGAAAGCACGGAAACACTTCAAGGTGTCTTCAAATTCCGATATCTATAAAAATGCCAACTGCACGTCAGCAGTGAATCCTGCCTCTGATCTACGGAGGCCCTCTTTAAAAATATTTGATGGCATTACAAAACTAGTTCATGGTAGATTAAATTTCAGGGCTTTTATTATTTCCCATGGAAGGAATTTATGTTTTATATCCGGGCCTTTTTACACGACCTAAACTCACTGCTTGCTTGAACTCTATGCTCTGTTTTCTTCTTATGCAGTCAGTGTATTGTGTAATGAAAGGGAAAACGTCTCCTTTCTCCAGTTTGGCCACTGAAGCAAGAGTCAGAGCTACGACCTTCCCTGGACATACAGCATTAAGGACCTGAACCCACCTTGTGTTTTAATGCTAGAAGGGGCTATGTATAGAGTTTGACATGTTTCAGAGAACAAGGAGGAAGAAAAAGAGAGAAGGAAGGTAGAAAAAAGAGGGATGAAGACATGGAGAAGAAGGAAAGAGAAGGAAGGAAGGCCAGCCTTGCAGTACAGTGTAGACCCTCATCTCTCCATGACTCAGCCTCCTCACTGCTGTCTGCTCAAGCAGAATGCACTTCTGGACCAATCACGGGAAGATGGACAGTTACGTCAACAGGAAATGTGGTGAGCACACCAGCTCGGCCATAGCTCAGAAGCAGTCCCAGGGACCTGCAAGGAATGCACATCTCCCAGAAAACCCCAGTCTGTGTTTGTCACAGCTGAGCCTTCAAAGACACACCTGCTTCCATTGCAGGGGTCTGAACGCAGAGCTACATCCAGGCTACCGCTGGGCGGAGACTGTTACCATGGAGTGTGCCTGGCTCCTGGTGTTACAGTCAAATTGTAGCACTGTGATGGTAGACCAGGGCTGGGTCTTTTATCTAGTAGGAAATGACTTTGATTGAATCTTTTTAGCTATATGCCAATAAAACTTAAACATAATTGCTTGTGTTAAGTATTGTTAACATGAGGCAAAGTAATGGAAATTACAAAAAAAAAAAAAGTTTAAAACTTGCTTACTGAGTACAGAGAATAGATGACAGAAAACTAACTCCACAATTTGGAGGATGTTCTGATACCTCGGGTCTAGTTTAATCTGGTATAATAAGAAACATAGAAGTGATTGTCATTAAGCAAGATGTTTTTATTTTATATACCCACGTTGTCCTAAAAGGTTGGCATAGTTACCAGAGCTGCCACACGCAGAAACGCCAGGCCAGGAGGGAGAAGGGATGAGGGGCAGTGCGGGCAGGAGAGGCAGGGTAGGAGGCAGGGGGATGGCTAGTGGGAGTCACTACAGCAGGCAGTCTGGAGAGGAACCAATTGTCCCTGATGGGTCAGTACCGGTCCCTGGGGTTATAGTGGCCCACAATATGTGTTACTGAAAGAGGTGGGATAGGCTCTGATTGGTTAGCAAGGCCCTGAGATGTCAGAATATCAAGATACAGAGACTAAAACTTGTAATTAATACATGGAGGTCGGGGAGGAGAAGTATTTTGATGGTTAACTAATGAATTAGTCTCATAGATACATAGAATGTTCTATAAAAAGAGCAGAAACGCCTACCTTGGGGTCTGATAGATGTGCTCATCTAGTAAACATTAATTATGTCTGAGTCACCATGCCAGATGGCCCAGGCATGGTGCTCTCCATCCTTAATGGCCACGGTAGTCAGGTATGTGGTGTTGATCCTGAGAAAGCCAGAAAGCAAGTATTGCATAATGAAGCTCCCCATGAGTAAACCACCATAATGAAAAGGACATGACCCATTAGTCAATTAGAAACCGATGAACCGTGGACTCGCAGCTGTTGTGGTTGCCTATACAAGACCTGCAGCAGATCAAGACTCTCAAAATGCTAGCATGGAGACTCGGCAGTTGATTGGTTGCTGAGGGACAGAGTCATTTTTCCTGGGGGTCGTAGTCCCTGGAAGGTTGTTTGTGGATCCAGGCAGATGACCCCACCACTGATTGAATATGGGTTTTGTAAGCATTTTTCACTTGCAGCCTCTTGTCAACCAAGAAACGTTTACTTGATCCTGGGTATACAGATGCCTTAGTTACCCTTCTATGCAGTGAAGAGGCAGCCATGGCCCATGCAACTCTTCTCTTATAAAGGAAAACATTCAACTGAGGTCTTGCTTACGGTTTCTGAGGTTTAGTCCATTACCATGGCAGGGAACATGGTGGTATGCATGGCACTGGAGCTAAGAGCTAATGTGCAGGCTGGGGAGGGAGAGAGACAGAGACAGACAGAGACAGACAGGGAGACAGAGACAGACAGACAGACAGACAGAGAAAGACAGAGAGAGACAGACCGTCACAGAGACAGACACAGAGATAGACAGACAAAGAAACAGACACACAGACACACACAGAGAGAAAGACAGAGAGACAGACAGAGACAGACAGAGAGCACGTGCCTGAACCTAACATAGGCTTTTGAAACCTCACCCCACCTACACACACACACACACACACACACACACACACACACACTTCTTCCAACAAGGTCATACTTACTCCAGAAAGGTCACATCTCTTAATAGTGCCACTCCGTAGCATCTAAGCATTCAAATTTATGCCTATGGAGACCATTGGTATTCCAAGCACCACATTAGGTAGGTGAAATTTGAAATAGGTATGAAAATCCAGCATTTGCTGCTAATAAACTTATTTTAAAACAGTTCTTTAGTGTACACATAATTTTGCTGTTTATTAAGGATGACAGCAAATTTGCATACTGATGAGATGTATCTGCTTGCTCTCTGACATAAAGAATTAAATTATGACCGAATATTAGATACTCCAGGGCATCACACAGCCTCAGTGTTTATCAGAATTGGTCGATACTTTGACTGATCATACTGACAATACTGCTTCTCATAAATGCACAGTATTTATAAAATGGTAGAAGTGTGTTTAGGACCATTTTTAAAAATGGGTTGGGAAATTCTATTTTTAACCCGAACCAAGCGCGGCGGTGGTGGCGCACGCCTTTAATCCCAGCACTTGGGAGGCAGAGACAGGCGATTTCTGAGTTCGAGGCCAGCCTGGTCTACAGAGTGAGTTCCAGGACAGCCAGGGCTATACAGAGAAACCCTGTCTCGAAAAACCAAAAAAAAAAAAAAAAAAAAAAAAAAATCCTGAACCAAAATTCTTTCAGTATTTCTTTCTTGTATGAAATTCAAGTCAGCAGCATTTTAAAAAATCATTCATTCTAAGAACACCGTCGAAAGGTGCACTAATGGAATAGCTGTGGTTAGGGAATAACTGTAGGGACATAGTAAGTCTCTGATTTCCATAATTAAACCATTATATTTCAAAACAAACAAACACAGAGGCTTTGCATGGACAGTAGGGACACTACAGTCCACCATGAGCTGTGGTCTGCAGTTGGAGCTAAGGTGGGGGCTGTGTCCCTTGGCGTGTGTGTTGTGTGCTCCTTACCAACACCACAGTGAAATCACACCGTGCAATACAGGCTAAGGCTGCTAGAAAACTCTCTGGCTTGGTACAGGTTTGCTTTCCGATTTCTCTTTTGCTCGCTGTGTGTTCAGGAGCCTTTTTACTGTTGTCAATTTTTTTGTGACTTACAGTTTAAGAAACTGGACCTGAACAGTGATGCGTAGCAGCTACTGATGTTTATTAGTGTTTACATCGTATTGGGGTGCTGTAAATTTCTAGATATACATTGGCATGATGTATGTAAGTCTGTACATGTCTACAGTATTTGATTAAGAGGCTTAAGCATCCGTGGGTTTTGGTATCCTTAGGGCCCAGTTCCCCATGAATATAGAGAGTGATGATATTGAATGTTTGGGGCATAAAAAGGGCTGTGACTCAAACAGATCTGGACTAGCTGCCCCTTCATGCATGAGAAGCAATCAATGTCTGTTGAAGTCTGTATGGTTGGCATTGCCCTAAGGGCTTTGCATTTCCTGTTTAGGTCATTTAATCCCCCTGTGCGGCCTGGCTAGTTACTGCTGCTGTCTTATGGATCAGGGAGCTGAAGAGTAAACAGGTCAGGTCTCTTCCCAAAGTCACCCTGACAGCCAATGAGGGAGTTGGAGCAAGAGCCTGTCCTAAGAACTGTCACTTCAGCACTAGGCCCCTGCACATGGACTTCCTTGTCCATTATGTGGGGCTATAGGTTTCTTCCTGGCTGGTTGGTTCTAAGTCTTTACGGTCATTTGCATCGGGTATCCAGTTCGAGGTTGCTCCCGTTGCTACTGCTGATTGCTGATTTGGGGGACTCACTCTCGTGTGAGGGTCTTGTGAACGTTGCAGGCGTTTCCTCTTTCAGATTCAGCCCAGCCATGTTCACAGTCAGGACAAGCCTCCACCTCACACTTCACCATCTCACACCACACACACACACACACACACACATACACACACATGCACAGGCACACACATACAACTCCCTTACCAATCTCTTCAAGTCCAACTTCCCCAGAAACCCACGACCTCTCTCTCACATGAACAATTGGATGAGTGTAGGAGGCAGACGGAAAACGAGGCACTTGAAAATGAAGCGGAGCAGAACGTTCTGTATCCCCCATAGGAGGCTTCCCCCGCTTGTTCAGCAGTAGAATTAAATCCCCCAAAAGTAGAACAAGAGGAATGCTTCCATTCAAGGCTCATGTGCCGAGATTAGGAGTTGTCATCTTTACTTGCCGGCCTTTGGATTCTAGATTTGTTTTCTTCTTCAGTAGCAAGAAGGCCATCCGCACCTTTCAGCGTCTATCTAAGCACTGACTAAACAGTGTATTTAACTACAGAGTCCACAGCTGCAGGTAGCTAGCAGCTCATACATGTGTATGTGCATGCTTGTGTGTGTGTGTGTGTGTGTGTGTGTGTACGTGTGTGTGTGTGTGTGTGTGTGTGTGTGTGTGTGTGCAGAGACCCAAGGGTAGAGTCAGGAACATTCCTCAGTCATTCTCTACCTTACTTATTCATTGAGGCAGGACCTGTCCGTTGGGCTCACAGTTTGCAGAGAGAGTTAACTTAGCTTGCCAGCTTGCTCTGGGATCGCATCTCTGCCCTCCAAGGGCTAGAACATCTGGCTACAACGTCCATCCAGTTTTAACACGGGTTCAGAGGATCCAGACTCTGATCTCCATTCTTGCCTAACAAATGCTTTATCCACAGAGCTGTCCCTCCAGCTGTCAGTGCTAAAACACTTCTAGAATATTCTAGTATGTAACTGAATAATCACTTGAATATTTAGGTAAGAAAATAGAAGGAAGTAGAAACCATCCATAAACCTACCCTGCAAACATAACTGATATTTGAGTTTTTATTTCTTCCCAGACTATTTTTTCCAAGTTTTCATGCAGATTTTTACAAAAATAGACCCATTTAATATGCTATTTTATAAAGCTGATTTTTCCCAGAAAAAAATTATCCAAGATATCTCTCCACGACAGCAAAATTACATAGAATATTTTAGACAGGCTGGAGCCAACAGGCTGTCATTCCTGTGCTTAAGACACTCTAATAGCCACATCTTGGAGCTGATGAGGTAGCCGAGTGGTAAATATGCTTACTTCTCTTCCAGAGGACCTGGTTCACTTCCCGGCACCCACATGGTAGTTCACAATCCTTTGTAACTCCTGTTCCAGGGAATGTTGCCTCTTCTGACCTGTGTGGGCTCCTGAACACGGGGGCACATACATCCCTGCCCCCCAAACACGCACACGCACACACATAAAATACAATAACAATTAAAATCCTAAAAATGAGTAAATATAAAAATACTCGCTTCTCAGTCTCGAGGCTTAGGCCTCTATCCATCCTGACACAGAGCTTTTTGTACCTCATGGAGGTTTCGAGCAGTCCAAGCTTGGCTTTGGCTGAGTGAGAGCTCTGCATTGAGGGCTCCACTACATGAGGTCCTCGAGTTCCTGGTGGTTTTGAACGTGGAAGTCCAAATGGGCTGTTCTCTCCCAGCATCCTGTGATGGATGAGTGTCATGAGACACACATCCCATTCGCTGTCTCTTTAAACCAAGTCCATCTGCCCATAAAAACTGTGCCATTAAGAAACCTCCCCCACCTCCACCCCCATCTTATAATTAACATTTCTACAGCTGGCTCTCAAGGACTGCTTCTCTTGGGAGCAAAGCTACCAAAGGTAATTGAAGCCCAAACTGTGTGGCCGTTTAAACCCCCCACCCCCACCCCCAGCCTCGGTCTTGGTAGTTGTTCACAAATGGAATGCTCCCAGCTTCCCCTCCATTGACTTCCCCTGGATTCAGGTCTAATAAAGCAACCGGGTAGCAAAACTTTAGTTGCCAAAGAGACACGCAGAAGCAGCCTGTCTTCACTGCCAGCCTGCCCCTCGAGGGTGTTACCCACTAGTGGGATTCACTTCACCCTGCTGCTTCTCACTAGATAGTGTGCTTATGAACACTTACACACATTCCTTTTGATACCCACTTTCTTCAAAAGCAGATCATAGCTCTAAAACCACGCTCTGACTAATTGGTATTCTTTTGGTTCTCGATGGCCATGACTGTTTTATTAGAGTCTGTCGCCACCTTGTCCCCCAAACTCCTGCCAAAACCACAAACAAATCAAAACAAAAGATGTAAATGCAATGTGTGTATATGTGTACACCATCAATACAATACACAACATTTTTAAATGAATGAGAGTCACCCTTCTCTAGCTACAAATAGTTTTACTCTTTTAGTTGCCCCTTGGCAGAGCACCTTGGACTGACTAAGCTATTCACTCCCCTTCAGGAGTCCTGTCCTGACCAGCATGACTCTCGGCCACCCCTCCCCCAAAGCGAAGCCTAGACCACCAGTTCTACTCTGTCAGCCTCTTGTCTCTGAACATTTTGGTATCCCGCAATTTTTTTGGTACCTCTCAGCCAAGACATGAATGCATCTGCAAGAACAAAGTTTACCATGTTTCCTGTGGCCATTGCAACTGTTCAGGTCCCCTGAGACTGCGTAACTAATGTGAAAGATCTTTTCCTTAAAGGATGTCATTAGCTGTTCACAGGGCAAGAGGTTCTTTGTGGCTAATTGGACGGAAGCCATGAGGAAGGGTCACTTGCACTCTTACATCACGGATGCTTCTTGAGCCATTACGTTTAAGTACCACAAAGCACTTATCTACCGACATGGCTTCCCCATGGCTCTCTATGTGCCTGATTCATCAGCAGAAGTGGTTATGGGCCCCGGAGTCTTCCGCAGCCTATTTAAATAAGCTATCGATAACCTTAAAAGCTTTCCAGCACTGATGTCCGCCACCACTTACCGGCTACTGTAAACTGGATGAGCACCTGCCTCGTGTTTCAGCTTCTCCCAGTGTTTGTTAAGCAGGGTACTTATCAGAGTTGCCAACGACACACAGATGTGCTATAACATGTGCTTTCGTTGGACTTTTTAACTGAAATGGAGAACTTCATTCTTTGTTGCATTGTGCTCTTCAGTCCACAAATTAAAATTAGCTGTGTTGAAGAAATATTATATGTGTGTTTCATCCCTAGTTAGCGGAAGATGGTCGGGGCTAGCACAGCCTTCTGAGCTACCAGCTGAGGCTGTGAGATCAAGACTGTAGATCAGGAAACAGCCAGAACAAGAGCCTTACCTGTAGCCCACTTCAACCTTATACCAGCACAATGCCTCAGGCCCAAACAGTTCAGACTGGTGGCCAATACCAGCTGAACCCCCTCTCTGTTCACTATCTTGACTAAGGTCTCAAAGAACTCCAAAATGTAAGAACCACAAACCTGGTGGTGGTAGTGGTGGTACTGCGCTGCTGCTGCTGCCGGGGGGCTTCTTCTTCTCTTCTTCTTCTTCTTCTTCTTCTTCTTTCTTCTTCTTCTTCTTCTTCTTCTTCCTCTTCCTCTTCCTCTTCCTCTTCCTCTTCCTTCCTTCCCTTCCCTTCCTCTCTCCTACTCCTCCTCCTCCTTCTTCTTCTTCCCCTTCCCACCTCCCTCCTCCTACTCCTCCTCTTCTTCCTCCTTCTTCAGAGTCTCTTTCGTTGACTCTGATCAAACTTTACTCAAATTCTGGAAGAGAAGAAATTTGAAGTAACCTCGTATGCCCCTAAGTTCTGCAGTGGGGACGACACAGAAGAAAGGGATTTAAAATCATGTCCGTTAACTTCCTAACATATAGGAACTCAAGAAATCATGGATTTGAGGGAAGCTCAGGCTATCCACTCCCGACATGGGCTTAAGGTTGGGAAGATAGCTGTAGAATGCTGCTTATGAATGGCCAGACAGGCTGCCACCCACCTTTGTGACAGCTCTACTGCTGTGGCTTCAGAGGACACACAGTCCCACAACACTGGCTACAGCTCTGGGTAGTTAGTCAAGGTCCACCTCGGAGTTCTGAAACTCGAAAGCACGCCTTGCAGGTGCAGTTCTCTGGGAGCACGTTTTCTTCTGAAACCTGGGTGAGACCTGATCACATTTATTTTATTTTTATCTGGGCTGTGAGTTTCAATATGAGCATTGACGTTGAATGACATTGTGTGACATAAACGATGACCATGAAACCTCTATCTAAGAAATGATGAGTCTGGGGACTGGAGAGATGGCTCAGGGGTCAGGGTGGGGGTTGAGTTCCCAGCACCCACATCAGGTGGCTCACGGTTGCCTGCAAGTCTATCTCCAGGGGTGTGTGATGCCTTCCTCTAACCTCCTGCACACACACAGGACACAGACACACAGACCCACACATCTACATAACAATAAAGCAATGGATCTTTTAAAATGACTTTGTCTGAAGTAGTGTCTGTCAAAATCAAGTAGAGTCATGAACATGCCCATTTCTCATCCAATTAGATCTCAAGAGCCTGAGCGTTGTTCTTTATTGGACCACACACCTGCCAGTGAAAACCTGAGCCCGTATCACATTCCAGGAAAGGGGAATAAAAGCAAGCAGCGTGCAGTTTGGAGACTGCATTCTATTCATCCAGTGTCACTACTGTGGTCAAGACTGTATCTTCTAGAGGGAATCCTTGGAGACTTAGTTTCCCTTTGGTGTTAGTTGACTGAATTCTGCTGAGCTTTTGAACTCTTGGATCTGCTCATGCGTCTTATCTGGGAACATTCTCCTCCGTTGATTCTGTTACTGTGAAGAGACTGACCAAAAGTGGCTTGCAGGATGGGGAAGGTTTATTTTAGCTTTCGGGTTAGCTAATGGGAAGCCAAAGCAAAAACTAAAGGTGGGAACTGTATCTGAGGCCATGCAACAGGCAGTCCGTAGAGCTGGAAGGCTCACATCATCATTAGGATAATTAGACAATTCTCAAGAGCAGAGAGAGTGTTGGATCGATGTAGTTGTGTGTCTCTCCGATATAAGGTACTGGCCATGGATTAAACTATTTGAGGCTTGGATTATGCATGAATCCCCAAGGAACTTGCCTTTCCCAGTGCATATTTGACAATGGAGCGAGTCAACTTTATTTCTTCCCAGTTGATTAATTCTTTGATGGAATAGAACGCCTGTCCATGTTTTTATTTTGCCTCTTAAAAGTGCTTTTTCTGTCTCATGTTTTTTCAGTATTATGAGCAGATGCAGTTTAGAATGTGAGACATTAGACATCCGTGGCTTGCTCGGTTAACATTTCAATACGGTCCTGCAGCAGTGGCTTGGGGTGCATACTAAAATGCTGTTCTGTTAAAACTTTTCAGCCCCGTGAGGAGGCTTGTTTGTGACAAGCTGCTTTCTCTCCGGTCCTTGGGTGGCATTGAAATTTTGACCCGCTGCTCAGTTCTAGACAGAGTTGCTCAGTCTTCATTTGTCTTTCTTCCACCATGACAGTCACCCAGAGTTCAGACTGTTTTTTAAAAAACCCAGAGTTGTTTTATAAAACTGATTGCTTAGCAAACTCAAACAGGTAATTTAGGTCCCTGAACGGTTCTGAACTGGGGGCTGTAGGTGCTTTTCTTTCTGACTCACGAGTGTGCTCGGGATAATTACAAATAAATTCTTTCTCAGGTTTGTTTACAGTACAGAGTTTTTTACCATCCTATTCGGCTCAGTCTATTTTGTCCCATCAGAGGCAAGTGTGACCATCGTGACTTTGATTTTCCTGGGATTTGCCAAATGTCTCAGTGAAGCTGCCTTTGGATTTACAGTGCAGAAATCTCTCCCCAGTGGGACTCAACTCTGAGAGTGGTGATGGGAGGCAGTCCCCTCTGTCATGGTCACCAGTGCAGTGTTTGTCCTAAAGCAGAGTTAGATGTAAGAGATCAGATCAGTTTGTATGCAGCATTGCAGACAAACAGAGATGCATATCCAGTCACCCACTCTTCTCCAGGGCTCGGTGTCGGTTCTGTGTCTGTAGTCATGAGGAAACACCATGACCCAAAGCAACTTGGGAAGAGATGGTTCATCTCAGCTTACAGGTCCTGATAACGATCTGTCACTGAGGGAAGTCAGGGCAGGAGCCTGGAGGCAGGAGCTGAGCAGACGCCATAGAGGAGAGCCGCCTACTGGCTTGCTCTTCCCAGCTTGCCCACTTGCCCAGAGTATGCATGGCTCACATGTGGGCCTTCCCACATCGGTCACTAATCAAGAAAATGGCCCCACAGACTTGCCTACATGCTGATAGGCTGGAGACATCTTCTTAACTGATGTCCCCTCTTCCCAGATGACTCTGGCTTGTGTCACATTGACAAGAAAACTAACCAGGACAAGTATGGCCTTTAGACTGTGGAGAGAAGAGTCACATTGGCCAATAGTAGAACCTGGACAGACCATGCCAGGTCTTCAGCCATGCTTAATGACTAATCTCACCCCCAGCTCCTCACCCAAACCTGGCACCTGTAGATAGGTTTTGTTTCCTTTAAAAATAGAGATTATGCTTCACAGGTTTGTTGTAAGGAGCAAACGAGATCTTGGACAGTGCCCTGGGTGGCAAGCCATTTAAGTGCAGTGAAAAGCCAAGGTCAGTGAAGACCAAGGCCTGAGCGAGAGTTGTGTGCATCTCCGGGTGCCATTCTTGATAGTCAGGGACGTGAATCTGTGTAGACGACGCCATCTGTCTGCTGTGTTCATCTCTATCACTGCATGAAAGTTTTAACTATAATGTCTTAATGAGACCTGCGGGAAGACAAGTCAAACTCAGAATGTTGTTAGAGGTGCTCGTGCATGTGTCAGTGACATCTTAATGACTCTGGCAATTACCCCAGGAAGAGTCTCTAATCAGCCCGGCTATGCTGACTTATCGGCACTGGTCCATGTATTGTGTTTCTGCATTTCTAATGTGACTACCTGGAAACCCAAATCATTAAGGGAAAAGGCATCGTGTTTTGTATCTTATAGGGAAGGAAAGAAAAGCCAGTGATACGTCCCTTCAGGAGACGATCCAACGCGACTTCACGCAGGAAATGACGTCTCCTCACTCACTTTACAGTTCAGCCCCAGAACAGCCTCGCTGTGGCCCTATAATTAGAAATATAATATTTGAATCCAGAAGCTAGGGAAAATGTCAGACTCGTTCTCCGCCCTCTCCCCCACACGCACTATATTTAGTTGGTTTGTTATCGTCTTGCTTGATGAAGAAGATTTATTAAATATGTGTGTTAGAAAAAGAAAACGGAATTCACAGAATTCAGTGTTTGGGACTTTTGCCCTAGTTGTGACGTTTGGGGACAGAAAACACGGAGTTTCCTGTGGTGTTTCCGTACTAACATGGACTTGTGGACTCATAAGAGTTTGGTATTAAGTATCGCTCCCCTGAGTGCCTGTGAGGATGCAGCGGGATTTCCTGTGCGTGGAGGATGTGCTGCCCCAGGGCACTGTCAACTCTTGGCTCGCAAAGCTGATGCTGCTTTTCCAGCTGCTCTGCTGTGACCAGCATTGCGCATCCAAAGGAACTTAAAACTGATAGCGGAAAAACACCCAGTGTTTACTAAAACTAACTGGTAAAGTCCGCAGCTTAGTGATTTCGCGTTCAAATAACCTGTTTGGGTTGTTGTTGGATTGACTGATTATTTAAGATTTCTTTTTATTTTCCGAGGAGGGAGTACAGTGTATGTGGAGGCCATCCGACGTCCTGGAAGAGGAATTTCAAGTGATTGTAAACCCCCCGCCCCACCTGATGTGGGTTCTGTGGCATCAAGCACTCTTCATCACTGGGCCATTTTGACAGCCCTTTTTTTTTTTTTTCTTTTAAAGATGCATTTATTTATTTTATGCATATGAGTACACTGTTGTGTCTTCAGACACCCCAGAAGAGGGCATCGGATCCCATTACAGATGGTTGTGAGCCACCATGTGGTTGCTGGGAGTTGAAATGAAGACCCCTGGAAGAGCAGGCAGTGCTTTTAACCACTGAGCCATCTCTCCAATCCCTGTCAGCCCCTTTTCCAAATAATTTTTATTGGTTATGTTCCCACAAGCAGACTGTGGGCTTGTCATAACATCCCAATAGTGTGGGCAACTACCTTCAAAGATGGCCTGCATGCTGATTGGTAATTCCAGGAGAACGTTAGTTTCTTTGGCCCTCAAGGCCTTGTGCTGTTAGACTATGCTCTGACCTCAATGTCCGCAGACTTCTCTGCTAACACAAGGCTTCTCACAGTGTGGGTCACAGCCCCATAAGGGTGGTGGGCAGTGTCACAGAACTGAATGTAGAGGTTGCTAAAGATTTTCCAACAGTAAAAGATTTCTGAATATACAAGGGCCAAAATTTAATTCAAAACCAAATGCAATGTGACGTTTTGGGCAGTGCTGGCTGGTGTTGCCTCTGATGACTTCACCACCAGAGAACCCTGTCACCACCACCAACAGCCTTGGTTCGGAACACATGGCACTGGCTTTGACATGACACGCAGTGCCAAGAACCCACTCTAGCTGAATCACCCCAGCTTGGATTTGAGGCTGCTATGTGTTCTGAATCACCTGTTCTTACTGCATAAACAAATATCTCTGCCCTTATAGAAACTGTGGTTTCATTACTGAAGGCAGAGACTTTTAAATCTATTTCTTTTTTTTTTTTTTTTGTCAACCAGCATGTAAATATGAGATTGATATGACTTTGAGTTATATTATGTTAGATGTACAAGCAAATCCATCTCATTAGTGTGCAAACACGCATTCATTCTTTAAAAAGTGATGAAGTTCTATGTGTACCAAATGATTATTTTAAAATTAATTTCCTTGTGATTTATTATCAGCAAACAGCTGTAAAATGCAGGAGGCTGTCTTTCTGCACCTGCTGTCACCGTCTTTGCTGTCTCTGCCAGAGTGTACTTTTAACTGATGCTGGGAATCTGGGTTTGTGCTTCAATTCACCTATTTTTCTTTTCTGAAATATTTTCAATGGGGACAATCACCTAACACATTGAGTCCAGTGTAAACAGGAAATCTGATGGCAGTAGCCAGACCATGGACGGACTTTGCAAAGCCAAGTAACTTGCCATGTCACTAATCAGGAGGCCATTGTCTCTAGAAAAATGGGTTAAATATACCCCACACTGCTTTGGTTCCTATTTTGGCTACCAGAGGCCCCAGCTTCTCAGAGGGCAATACTCTTCAAGCCTGGTAAATGTCTCTGAGTTACTCGCCACTTCCAGAATCAGAAAAAGTTATGAGCTCTAGAGCTATCTATCTATCATATCTATCTATCTATCTATCCATCCATCCATCCATCCATCCATCCACCCACCCACCCACCCACCCACCCACCCACCCACCATCCATCTAATGTATGTGAATGTTTTGCCTGCATGTATGTCTGCACACCACATATGTGTAGTGACCATAAAGGTGAGAAGAGGGCGAGACCCTTAGAACTGGAGTTAGACGATTATAAGCCACCGTTTGGATACTGAATAGAACCTAGGTCCTCTGGAAAACCAGTCAGTGTTCTTAACCACTGAGCCATCTCTCCAGCCCCATATTTCCTTCATGAGAAACTACAGAGTTAACTCACGGAAGGCTCAGAAAATTAGCTCTGTAAGTCAAGGGTAGTTAAACCAATGAAATAGACTGGACTAGAAATATGAAGTGTTCACTGCATCAGTGAGATAGTTTGCAAAAACAAATGTTCTCATGTACAGAACGGCATAATGAAACCCATTACTTTGTATGCCAACATAAAAAATTAATTTAAAAGTATCTTTTTATGCACATAGATGATGCCTGTGTGGGTGGGGGTTCTAATAACTGGAGTTGTCCTTTACTGTGGATCTTGTTCAAAAAAAAAAAAAAAAAAAAACCAGCTAAAGCATGAGACTGTCAGTTCAATTCCCAGAAGTCACTTGAGATAGGTAGGCATGGCTTGTGCTGTAGCCCAAGTGCTGGAGAGGCAGACACAGAAAGATTCCTGGGGCTTGGTAGCCAGCCAGCCTAGGTTACTCTGTGACTGTCTAACATCCACACACATATACATTCCGTGTTCACTTGTATGTTCTCTCTCTCTCTCTCTCTCTCTTCTCTCTCTTCTCTCTCTCACACACACACACACACACACACACACTAACAGCATAACAATCACACATCAACGTACACACAGAAGATAGAAACCTTGGCATTGTTACTTTGGTATTTTTTTGAAGTCTGGTATTGATACTAGTAGTATTTCTCCAACTACAGTTTAAATATAAGTGACGCATGCGGTGGCTCATTTCTTTATTGGAGTCACCTTATAAAGAACTTCTCCTAGGGGATAATGAACTGACTTATGATTACTATGTTCAGGCAAAATGAATTAACTCACCTACATCTTCCTAAAAGAGACATGTCACCAAGTATAAAGTGTGAGATAATTATACTATTACAAGTATCCTGAGATTTTTAAAACTATGTCTATAGCTATATTTTTGTTGGCACTGTTAATGTATATGGAAGACTATGATAGCAACAAGAATATTTTAAAAAATTTAAGCATTTTAACTAATGTTTCAAAATGTGTAGTCTTAATAACAAACAGAAATAAATATATTAAGTAGTTAGGGAGATGGCTCATTGGTTAAAAGCAATGCTCTTACAGAGGGCCTGGGGTTAGTTCCCAGCACCCATGTTGGGTGCCTTTACAACACCCCCCCCCCCCCCCCAGTAACTGCAGAGCTAAGGGATATGGTGCCCTCTGCTGGTCCCTTCAGGCAACTGCACTCACATGCACATACCCCACACAGCTATAATTAAAAAGAAAATTACATACTAGATTCCTGGACAGACAGTAAGAAAACAGTGATGAGGGAAAATTAAGTAGCAGTTTGGTGGTGGAGGAGGGAGTGCTGGGATGGACCACGAGCACTCAAGCAGCTGAAGCACGGTACAATCCTGATAAAATGACATTCATTTCTTGAACGGCAGCCTTAATGGAGTTGTGAGAGGGCCATTATGACAGGGGTGTGGCTGATTACACAAGACACCAGTGGCAGGTGTAACTCTCAGGACTGATGTATGCTACATGCCTGTCAGTCCTATACTTCCAGTTAATAAGTCTACAGTTGGAGATGGAACAGGGAATCCCTGCTCTAGCTGACAAGTACCCTTTCTGCTCCTCTCCTCTGTATTCAACACGATGCTTTAGACGGTTTCCAATCATATTGGATACATAGTGCAAATTATCTGAAATCATCTTGCCCATGAACATGAAATTCCTAGGCTATTCTGATTTCCCAATCATTTGCCACAATGTGTGTTTATTAATAAAGGTAGTATTTAAACACGAAGGATGTTCATTGAGATAAATAGATGGGATTCAAGGAGCCTTTTCAGGGAAGTGGTACAACCCTCATATTTTAATTACTTGGTAAACCCCAAGCTGAGTGTGAACCTCTCAGAAACTGTGGGAATATGTTGGTTCCAAATGTCAGGCACTCACGCATAGAACCGCAGTTGTGTCTCTGAATAAATGGTCAGTCGTATTTGTGTGTGTGTCTTAGTTAGGGCTTTACTGCTGTGAAGAGACACCATGACCAAGGCAAGTCTTATAAAGGAAAACATTTAGTGTGGCTGGCTCAGAGTTCCAGAGGTTCAGTCCCTTGTCATCATGATGGGAGCATGGCAGCATGCAGCCAGACTTGGTGCTGGAGAAGTAGCTGAGAGTTCTATAACTTTATCTTCAGGCAGGAGACTGTGTGCCACACTGGGCATAGCTTGAGCATGGGAGATCTCAAAGCCCATCCCCACAGTGACACACTTCCTCCAACAAGGCCACATCTCCTAATAATGCTCCTCTCTATGGGGGTAAACATTCAAATACATGAGTCTATAGGAACCATACCTATTCAAACTACCACAGGGTGAGAAGATACAGTTAAAGATTTCTGTTAGATGGGAGGACCTGTTGTGAAGTGGGATGTAGCATTTGGGACTTCATTACCCACTGAGGCGAATTGGCAGGAAGCTAGACTAGGAAGCTGATATCTAGCTCCTTCTTGTTCAGTGCCCACCTGAATTGAGGCCATGTCCCAGCTATCAGCACACCTACAGTGACATCATTTCTGTTCTGTGGGGAGGCGTAGGTCTTAGATTTCTATGTGCTCCAAGTTTGAGAGTATTTCCAGCCGGGCGGTGGTGGCGCACGCCTTTAATCCCAGCACTTGGGAGGCAGAGGCAGGCGGATTCCTGAGTTCGAGGCCAGCCTGGTCTACAGAGTGAGTTCCAGGATAGCCGGGGCTACACAGAGAAACCCTGTCTCGAAAAACCAAAAAAAAAAAAAAAAAAAAAGAGAGAGAGTATTTCCCAGTTTTTAACTTTTTTATTTTATTCTCTTTGGTGCTGGAGATTAAAGCCAGGTCCCTGAGCATGTCATGCAAGCCACCTACCATTGACCTACACTGTCAGCCTTTTGCATTTTCAGACAGCCTTACCACATAGCCCAGACTAGCCTCAGACTGTAATCCTCCTGAATTCTTAGCGCTGAGATTGCAGTTGCAAGCTCCCAGGTCCAGCTGAGTTTATCCTTTTCCTCCATAAAAATGTGCGGAAGCAAGTAAGTGCAGGATAGACCACTATCCAAATGGCCAAAGTAGCCCTGTGAAGCAAAAACTGTGTGCCACAGAATGGGAACAGTGGAGAGATTAGAGAGAAAAACTTTGGGACTGACTTTGACTCAAAAGAGAAGTAAGCACCAGAGGGAAAGAGAAGTGTAACACTTTGGAAATCAAAGGGTCAGCAAGATGCGAACAGGAATGCATCACGATACCGAACTGAACTGAAGGGCTGAAACTCTACATTATTAGGTGATGGAGATATAGCAGGAAGCCGGCCACATCCTCTGGGAAAGCAGGAAGGCAGTCGAGCCAGATAGTGTTGAAGGGGAACCGAGCCCACATTAGGGAGAAAACCAGAACCATTTAGTTATGCACAAGAGTGACAGTTCCAGGTTGAATCCAAGAAACTAAGGTGACTGAATCAACCCAGAACACTGTGTATAAAATATGATGAGGAAATGGGCCACCTGCCTTCTTCTCAAATTCCACCCTGCATGGAATTTGCATATCCACAGGGTAGTGGATAAGCAAAGGGTACAGAAAGTGTGTGCCTGACCCAGGGAGTGACTTGAAACAAGGTGCTAATGACCACAGGCCTGGATAGATGGTTCACGGCTAAGAGGACTTGCTACTGGACTTGCAGAGGACCCAGGGTCAGTTCCCAGCACCCACATGGCAGCTGACAACTGTCTGTAACTCCAGGTCCAGATCTGCATTGTTCTTCTGGCTGTATTGAGCATTGCACACATAAAACGCGAAGTGCACATACATCCATGCAGGCAAAACACCCATACACAAAATAAAAATAAATGAAAAATACAGAAAAATAATTGAAGATGAGGGTCTTGCCAGTTTGAACTTAAGATGGTGAAATGACTGTTGAGATTAGGAATGTCATAGAACAGGACAACTTTCCAATAATAGAAAAGTCGACGAGTCGCAGCAGACCTCTGGACTCCGACCTTGTAGCTCCTGCCTGGCCCTGCTCTTGGTGAGAGACTGGCCAGGTGATGTGTGTCTGTATTCTTACCTGTAAGACAAGGGGACTAGAGTCCAGGAAGCCTGTGAGCCTTGCTATAATTAAAAAATCCCTGTAAAGACATAAAGAAGAGAGGCACACAAAAAATAAATAAAATAAAAATAAAAACACCTTGGCTCTAACGGTGGGTTCAAAGTGGAGTTGCCCATCGGAAATAAGGGTCCATCTGTTTCCTGTCATTTAGCATTTGTTGCATCAAGTCACTTCTGATCTAGGTTCACAAAGAACAAGTCTCCCTCCACTCTTCCCCAGACCCTCCTGCAGAATCCTCTCATCTGTGAGACACTTCTCTTCCAGTTTGAAAAACAAGAGGTGCATTCAGGCGCGCAGGCCATTGTGTGTAGATTCTTGTATCAATTGTGCCCACTTCACGTCTGTCAGAGCAGTCTCGTGAGGTACTGGGAGCCTCTGAGGCCGTCACTTTTTAAAGAACATATTCACCCAATATTTAAATTTGTGCAGTAGATCATACTCCATAGTATTGGTTGAATTTATTTAATTTTGCTTTTGACAGTCTGTAGTCCAGAGTAACTGGGAATGTACTGTTTAGCCCAGCCTCGCCTCAAACTCATAACAATCCCCCTGCTTCAGCCTCCCAAGCCGGAATAATAGGCACACGCCAAAAAGTCCAGACTTGATTGTATTTATACATTGTCAAAAGTAAAGCCCGATTGAATATTCTTATTCTTCTTGGGTAAGTACACAGCAGCTGAGGAGAGACGTGAAGAGGGGGAGGGGTCCCTTCCATCTCTTAACTGTGGAACTGACTGCCTCTGTGTCCCCAGAGTTCTAGGGCAGAGCTAAGGAATCAGAAACCTGGAACGGCTCTTCTTATATGGCCTCCAGAAGAATGGTGACTTATTTAAGAGCGCTATTGAGCCTTCAGTAAAAATTCCTTCAGTGAGATTGAGGCTCCGTGACTAGAAGGGCATATCTATGAGAGTGGGTAGGAGTCAGATGACAGAACCAGGGCCGAGCAGCCTCACAGGAAAGTCCTGGTGAGTCTTAGACACCAATCTTGGTCAGGTTACATTTGAATCGCTGATGAGCTACTCTGAATAGCGAACTCAGAGATCAAGGAGGCAGATTCCACAGGATGAGGAGATGGGGCGGGCCGGAGAGTAGGCTTAGCACATCTTGGGCAGACTGGAGAACTTAACCAGAGCTGATCACGAAGAAGGCAGATTGTCAGCCACCAGTGGAATCCAGTGGTTTTCAAGCAGTACTACCTGCAGTACTTGAAGGCTATGTCTGCATCAACCTTGCAAGCGAAGTCAGAGGGTCCAGGATATCTTTTGGTGCTCACAGCAATCCTGCAACCTGGAGTTACCCAAGAAATTTTTGAAACGCATGCTCCGTCTGCATTCCAGGTAGGAGAGTCTGTCGATGCTCTGTCTGAAGGGCAGTTGGGTTGCTTTGGGATCTGAAATATGAGTCCTCTGGTGGCATTAGTATGTAAGTGGCTTTTCTTTAATGTGCAGCTGGAGATGTCTGGGAAACCCCAGGGTAGGCCTTGCTATTTAATACAGTTCCAGGGCAGATACCTGAATATCTTTAAAAACCCTCCCCCTTGTTTAATGGGAATAAAAGTAGGACTGTTTGCCAGGAGCCAAATGCTAACAAATAGAGAGAAGGGAAAAACTCTCCCTTGAAAATTCAGTAAAATATAGGGAAGAAAATAGCAGATAGCACAGAAAATATCTCAGGGTCTCGGTTATGGAAGTGGGGCGAGGGTATTAGAAATGACCATGGGAGTCAAAAGAGGTTGTTTGTTTTGTTGTTGTTTGTTTGTTCCTTTGTTTTAATGACAATTAGTTTGAGATACTGACATTCTTAAGTGATGCTTCTGAGAGTCACACAATATTGTCTACAACTCTAGCCTTTTTAATTAATTATGAGCCATCTTCTGAGTGATGTCAGGGCATCAAAGATTTTGCAACATCAGTTCTCGCCAATGAATATCATAAGCAGTGATAGATGATAGATAGATAGATAGATAGATAGATAGATAGATAGACGATAGATAGATGATAGATAGATAGATAGATAGATAGATAGATAGATAGATGAGTGAGCCCATTACTTCATAGAACAACAAAAAAAAAAAACCCTGAGGCATCTAGATCACCTTGTGAGATTCTTAACCTGAGTTGCTTTCCTTAATAGGACTAAAGATGCATTAAAAGAGGCTGGGCGTGGTGGCGCACGCCTTTAATCCCAGCACTCGGGAGGCAGAGGCAGGTGGATCTCTGAGTTCGAGGCCAGCCTGGTCTACAGAGTGAGTTCCAGGACAGCTAAGGCTCTATTACACACAGAAAGCCTGTCTCAAAAAACAAAAACAAACCGGAAAAAAAACACACTAACGGGTCTTGGTGTGTGGCAAATGACACTCTTAGTGTACATAAGTCCCAAAGCGATTCTGTCCCAATCAGGGTTTAAAATGGGACCCTAAGTCTTTCCCCCTCTTCGTCCACAAATACATTGCTGAGTGAGGTTATCGTTTTTGTCTGTTAATTACATACTAGGAAATTCTGCGTGCTAGCAAAACGAAGGCTCGTTTTGAAATTTTAACTCTGAGATAGGCTCATTTTTTTTTCCCTTGCTAGTACAGACAAATCTACAGGGACCCTCTGTTTCCAGTCAGATGGGAAAAAATCTATTTTAGGAAGCAGCCCTGACTATTTTTAAATAGTTTTCAGCATTTCTGAATCAGAGGCATGGATCTCGCTCCACTGCTTTGAGGAGTAAACAAAACTCCTAGCCTTAAGTGACGTGCCAACAAACTCCGCTCAAGTCCCAAGTGTACAATCCTCTGGTGATTTACAGTGGCTAAGACACATTTGCATGGCACTTGCCTTTTATCTTAAGTGGTGGTAAATGCTTTCTCTTGTATTTCAGATGTTTTAGAGAGGCCTCTAGAATCCTCTGGTAATGCCTGCTGGTGTTTTTATCTGTGCTAAATAAAGTGTAGATATGGGGAAGATGTTGTTTGCAGAGAACAATGTCTCTAATCATGACCAGAATTGACAGCTGCACATATTTACGAATATAGCCGTTGTCTTTAGCTTAAGTGTGCTTTAATTGACTGCAGATTAAGTAACAAATGGAATTGAGATGCAGCAGAAACCTGAAGCTAAGTTAGATAATGAGAACTAGCCTTACCGGGCAGCTCGACCAGAGCAGGAGAGGAATCTGGGATCTCTGTGTGATAGTGAGCCCTGAAACTTAATGCCCCTCCCCCTCCCGTGACAATCTTCAACGTGGGCGAGCATAGCTTTTGGGTACCTCTGTGCTGATAGGATTCTTTCTTACTCTCTAAGAGCTAAATAGATCACAGGACATGAGTAGTATAAATGTTTGTATAGAGCATATGTACCTATCTGTGAGTTTAATTTATGGATAGATGTGTACCTATCGATACACACGTTTAGATTTTTAAAACATAGAAAATAAGTCTCAGTTGGCTGAAAATTTTTCTCAAATTGTTCATCTGTGCCTTAGTGTGTGTGTGTGTGTGTTGTATGTATTATGTACGTATGATTTTGGTATGTACATATGAATGTATTTCTGAGACAAGATCTTATGAAGAAGCCCAGACTGACCTGTGTAACAGAGAATGATCTAGAGTTGCCAATCCCCCTGCCTCCACCTACCAAGTGTTGGGATTACAGGTATGTGGCTCCACACCCAGCCTGCTTGCTCTGTTTTTCAAGTCGCAATCCTGAATAACACAAAAGTAAGTGTTTAGAAATGGCTCAGGGCATATGCAGAAGAAAGGCAAGTCTAGGTAGGAATATGTCTGGCTAAAAGAACCCAGGTACATAGGAAATGCCTAAGTATATTTGATATAAATTATGTCTGTGTGTGTGTGTGGTTGTTTTGTTCTGTTTTTGAGACAAGGCCTCATGCAGCCCAGGCTGGCCCCAGACTCCCAGGTAGCCAGTGATGACCTTGAACCCCTTCTGTCACGTGATTATTGGTTTATTCCATCACAGACTTCAGAGAATTTCAGGGGACCCTGGCTTTTTTTGCATGTGAAATTGTTCCCAGCTCATCTTGAGCTGACATCCTAGGACCCAGAACCAAACTGCAGTTCTAAGATTACCTTTTCTAACTTGGCAGCATTCTAACATGTCTGTGTCCGTCGTGTTTCTCATTTCTGTTTCTATTCAAAGTTTAGAGAGGCCCATCCTGGTGACGGGAAATTAGGATTCTCCTCTTGAGGTTCTCAGTCTCCTTAATAAAAAGAATTTAAGAATCACATATATAATAAAAGTGTTGTGAGATGGTTCGGCAGTTATCAGTGTGTACTGATCGTGCAGAGGGCCTGAGTTCACTTACCAGCACCCAGATCAGGTGGGTCTCAGCCACCCGAACCCCAGCTCTGGGGGACCTGATGCCCTCTCTGGACTCCAGAGGCACCTGCATGTGTGTGCACATACCTACACACAGACACAGGGATCATGTAAATTTTATTAAAAAGTAAATTCATAAAATAAAATTAGAATCCCATTCAACTTTAATATATCTCATTTACTAAGAGAATTGCAATAAACTTGTGTTTGTTCACCCAGATACAGACAGACAGACAGACAGGGCACACATACATATACACACAAGCAATTCCTTTGCTCTTGGTTTGGAGCCAATTCCTGACTGAAGCCATCAGTCCCTTATTTAAGTTTGAAAAGTTCTAAACAGTAATGACAACGTTAAGTAATGAACTCTCTGAAGTGGCATATAGGCTTTGCTAGCAGGTTTAGTGCTTTGTGAAAAAGGGTTGACACAAACAGATGAGACTCCGTTTTGAGATGGGTTAAATGACCTAAACAAGCATGAACAATTTAAGCCATCACTTAAATGTTGGAGTGACAGTTTATCAGCCAGTGAGAGACAAATGTGATTTAAAACAATACAAGACTATGACATCAGATTGTTCTGTGCAAGCTGCAGTCTACACAAAGAAGCAGTCAGTGTTAATCTTGGAACTGCTTTCTTGCTCAACTGATAGAATATTTCGCCGTGTGTCAGGAATAATTAGGGCATGGTCCAGATGATAGTGTCGGATGAGGGAAGCAGCAGATGTGACACGCTGATGGCAGTGCAGAGAGGCACTGCCCAGTTGAATCAGAGCGTAAGCCACGTAGATCATCTGATGTTTTCCTGGAGGCATATTATAAGGCAAATAAAGCAACTCCTCTATGTTCATTTCTGACCATCTCACCATGTTACGTAGTGTAGACATGTTACGTATGTAGACGGGGCTGGAATACAAGATTCTCAAGCCTCAATCTCCCAAGTTGTGAGATTGTAGGCCTGGGCCACAAGCCTGGATATAAATTACTTATAAAAGTACATAAAAATGTATGTCCGCGCTGGGCATGGTGGTACACACCTTTCATCCTAGCTCTCCGGAAGCAGAGACAGGAGATCTCCAATCTGAGAACAGCCTGGTCTACACAGTGAGTTCCAGGACAACCAAGACTCCCTATGGAGTGAGAACTCAGTTCAGAGCAACCAGGTTTCTTGTGTGTTAGTCATCCATGGCTGGAGGCCATTGCACTGGAATGCACAGCTCTTAACTAAGCACTTGCAGCTCAGCACTCAAACTAATTCAAACTTTAAAAACATCACACTGGGCTGGCCCACTGGCTGCCAGTTAGTTAGTGTCCTCTGTTCCCAGCCATTCATACGTTAGTCCGTGTGAGGGCCTCTCACCCATCCAACATGTGACGTTATGTTTGGCCAACGATAGCAGAGAGTCCAATTCTCATAAATAAAAATATATTTGTGAGTGTTGTATGGTACCATGTGCATGCAATTCCTGAACAAACCAGAAGAGGGCGCCAGATCCCCTGCAATTGTAGTTACAGATGGTTGGTTGTAAGTCATCACATGGTGCTGGAAACTAAATCCTGTCCTCTGCAAGAGCAGAAAATGCTTCTAACCACTAAGTCATTTCTCCAACCCCTAAATGTATTTTTAAGCTTGTAAACTATGTTACACATAAAAGTCCATCCAGCGGTTTCCTTTGCTGCCTCCATAAGGCCGCAGAACACGAAGACTGTAGGGAGAGCTCCAAGACACAGCCTCTTACTACCCTGGCTTTCAGCTTCCCCCTGCCCCCCCCCCTTTTTTAAATCATCCTCGCTCTTCTTTACTGATCACTCTCTGTCCCTGTTTCACATGGATTGCAGGCTTCTTGCGGGCAGAATCTGAATTGTCGTCCATTGTATCCCATCACGAAGTGTACTGAGCGAATAGAGACCTAACAAACCCAATAACTTAAAATCCAAGAAGGATCTCTTTGGTGAGGAAGTGGAAAAACTAGAATCCTGTGTACTGCTCTTAGGAATCCCAAATGCTATGGAAACCTACCTGACAGTTCCTCAAAAAATTAAAAATAGAACTACCTCAAGAACCAGCTATTCTCTTCCTGGGTCTATAATTGAAACGAGTGAACGCAGAAGCCGGCATGTGGAGAGAGAGTTAAACCCCTACATTTTCAGTAGCGCTGTTCACACCCGGAAGGTGGTAACAATACACACGTTTGCCCAGGAATGATGGGTCAGTGCTATGTGGTGCACGCGTGCAGTGGAATCTGTTGGTGCGTGTTACGTCATGTGAATTTTTATTTCATTTTAAATGATGTGTATGGCTAGGTGTCTTATCTGTGGGCATGTGCACATGAGTTCATGTGTCCACGAGGTCACCTGGAGCTACAAGTTGTGAGCCAATTGATATGGCTGCTGGAAAACCAAACCCAGGTCCTCTGGAAGAGCGGTAATGTGTGCCAGTGAGCCACCTCTCCTCGCTGTTTTATGTAAGTGAAAAAGCTGTCGCAGAGAGCAAGTGCTCATGACTCCAACACAGGAAGTACCTAGGGCACTGAGATTCACGGAGATAGAAAGTCAGTCATCGGCCGCTTGAGATGGGGATGGGGTGGGCGGGGCTTAGTTAATGCGCAGAGTTTCAGGTTTGAAAGATGGGTTCCGTAAATGGATGGTCGCGCAGTGTGACTGCAGTCAGTATCACTGATCTTAAACTCAGCAGCGGATGCTCTTAAACGCGTGAGAAGACTGCAGTATTGTGATCTGTAGCATTCTGAACTGGTTCCAGCTCTTCACAGTTTTATTCGAAATCATGCCACACTAAAAAGAAAAGCAGAGGCCAGAACGCAGAGCCATGCCATTCCGGATGAACTGGTCCCTGCGAATCTGCCCCCATCCCGTGTTGTCTCCCTGGGACTGATTGCAAGGCCAAGAAGATGAAGTGAGATAAGCTTGGCAAAAGTAGAGATACCAGATTAACCTAGACTGGATTTACTGTGCCTTGGGAAAATAATGTGTCCGTTGTGATTTTAAACCACTCTGATAAGGTAGAAAACATGCAAGAACTCTACAGAAAGGAAACCTTCCTTCAGTTAAAATGACTGAACATAGACATTTGCATGACATTGAACAGCAATTTCTTATTCTTTCATATACATATAATTTAAATATGGTATTGTTATTAATTATTTGAAATTTGTATACATGCATGTAATGCATTTTGATCATATTCACACATCCCTCCAAGAGTGTCTCCTTGATCCACCTCTACCCCTTCCCAATTCCGTGTCTTCTTTTTTTCTTTTATAACTTACCAAGTTCAACCTGTGGCTGCCCATGCTGGGTGGGACCAGGCAAAGGTCAACCGTTAAAGCAATCTGACTTACACCCAGAAGCCGTTGACTGTCACTAGCTCCTCAACTGTCAATTGTGAGACTTCCAAGCCCCTCTGTCTTAGGGTTTTACTGCTGTGAACAGTCACCATGACCAAGGCAACTCTTATAAAGGACAGGTGTCCATGGATGCAGTGGTCCTGTGGTGTCCATGGTTGCAGTGGTCCTGTGGTGTCCATGGTTACAGTGGTCCTGTGGTGTCCATGAGATGCTCTTTCACTGGGAGCGATCCCCCCTAATCCTCAGCTCTTAAAATCTTCCTACCCCTTCTTCCTCGATAGTCCCCAGGCCTTGGGAGTGTGTTATGTAGAGGTTCCATTTTGACTGAGCACCCCACAGTTTCTTATTCCTGCACTTTGATCTGTTGTGAGTTTCTGTATAAACTGCCTATAATATAATCTATAATCTATACTCTTTGGACTGTTTGACACTATATCCATTTAGCAAAACAATAGTAATAGGTTTACTCCTGGGACCTATGATCTCCCAACCATAGGTTCTTGGCCAAATTTAAGGTACCAGGCGTGTGTTTCTTCCTGTGGAGTGGGCCTTAAATCGGATCAGAAAGTGGCTTGGTAACATTAGTGCCACCATTGGTCACGTGGACATATCTCGCCACACCAGTCATTATTGTAGCTGACAAGGTCACAGCTGTGTAGGAATGTGAATGACTCCTCTTCCAGCACTTTCTTGTACTATGAAAGCGAGTTACCAAGGGAGCAAGCTCCCTGGGCAGCACTAGCTTGATTTCTCCATGGCCTGTCACCAAAGTATGACTGTCTTCTGGTGGGCAGTTGTGTTAATTTGGTTTCTATTGCTGTGATAAACACCATGACCCAATTCAACCTGGAGAAGGAAGGGTTTGTGTCATCTGATACGTCCATGTAATGACACTGTGTCACTGAGGAAGTCAGGGCAGGATCTCCAGGTAGGAACCTAGAGACAGGAGCTGATGCAGAGAGCACTGAAGGGAGCTGCTTACTGGCTTACTCCTAACGGAGTAAAAACCAGCAAGTATAGGAAGGCCTTGGACATCTAGGGTGGAATTTTTATTTAGCAAATCTATAGATTCTGGGAAAAGCAGTATCCTGTGTATAGGGTAACTCTAATGAAGTGTATATTATATATGAATATGTAATATCTTATATATGTAATATATATGAACATATAATATGTGTTCATATAATACATTATATCACTATTATATTAAGTATTATATAATATATTACATCATTATATATACTTATATCTATTATATCATATGTTTTGGCATATTATATAATTATATATTATTAGATATTTTTAGATTATATATCTGTGTGCATATGTATGTGTGTGGGTTTATATATGGAAGCTTATAAAATAATAAGTTTCAATATGACTTCACCAAACGTCTTTACTGCTAGTTACGTTTTCGCAAGCCCTTTCCTCTGCTCCCCTATCCCCTCCTCCCACCCCTCCCCATTTAACCTTCTCTCCCCATTATTCCCTGTCTTCTCTTTTTGTTGTCTTTATTTATATTGATAATGACTTTATTTGCTCATCTTTTCTTGCGCTGAAATGCCCCTGGTACTGAATTCTCTTCCTGTCAGAGCGGAGTGGGGTGGAAGGGAAATCCCACGTGCAACAGATACATCTTCTGCAGTGGCAGTGCCCCACGTCCGGGCCAGCGTCGCCAGTGGCCTGTCCTGGCTCTTGGCTCTGTAAATATCTGTTATTCAAAGTAACCACCAGACTTCAACAATCAGAGAAAGGGGTGTGGGTGTTTGTTTAATCCTCAGAGAATTGTTTCAGTGAGAAAGTAAAACTCAGTTTCTGTCACGTGCCGTCGTCGTGAGTTATAATTGTCCAGGAATGCGTTATCTTGCACCAGAATGCAAACAAGCCTCTCTCTCGGCTCTGAATACATGGCCCAGTTTATCCACCCCCCAGTTTTAGAGATGGACACAGAGCAATGTTTGCAGGTAGCTCTGTTCTGTCTGATAGATGGTACACGCGAGTGACTCAAGACGGATTGTCAGTGTTGAAGTAGAAGACACAGCCATAAAGATCAATAAGATAATATATATGAAAAGCAAAGCCTGGTTTATAGAAAGGATGCCAATGTATAAATCAATG
The DNA here is from genome assembly GCA_021653895.1 of Mastomys natalensis. Taxonomy (NCBI): domain Eukaryota; kingdom Metazoa; phylum Chordata; class Mammalia; order Rodentia; family Muridae; genus Mastomys; species Mastomys natalensis. Next base: position 1,025,466 of record JAJTUV010001265.1, read on the forward strand.
AAAATATACAAAAAAAATTATAAAGGCAACTGCACAGAATTTCTGAGTATGAAAATTTTAATAAAATATAATAACAATAATGATGATATACCTGCACCAAATATAGAGTTAATATTGGCTTAGTTTATAAATAAGTCTTTTACATTGATTAAAAGCCCTCAACTTCAGTATTAGTTACTGTTCTGTTGCTGTGACAAAACGCCATGACCAAGGTAACTTATAAAGGAAGATTTTGCATGTAATTGTGGCTCCAGGGGTAGAGCCGGTGATGGCTGACCCCAGGAATTGCTGCAGGACAGGACACTGAGGGCTCACACCTTGAACCACAAGCACAAATCGGCGAGTGGGGTGAGGCTCTTAGCTCTCAAAGCCCTACCGAGTGACACACTTCCTCCAGGAAGGCCATACCTCCTAAGCTGCCCCAAATACTGCCAACAAGCGAGCACCAAGTATTCAAACTTGGGAGTCTGTGGGGCCAGCATCAAACTGCCACATTATCCTAATAAAACAGTGGTCGGGAGACAAGATCAAGGGCATGGTGATTCCCAGAAAAAAGAAAAATAAATGGCGAATATAAGTATGAAAAAAAATCAAAAAACACCCTCATGCCTTTTAGTAGTTGAAGAAATGAAAACAAATGAAATGAAGACAGAGTCTTGTCAGATCGGCTTATCATCATCATCGTCCAGTTTCAGGTCAGAGCCCTGCAGTGTTGGGGGTGTGGCCTGAGCTGATGCAGGCTTTCTCCATCATTGAGAAACAGGCTGTAAGAGCTGGAAATGAAGGAGAGTGGTGTGGGGAGGGGGAGTGATTGCCCTTGTGGGCATCTGAGTGGGGAGGTTATTCACAGTGCCGTAGAAGAGTGTGGAAGGGTTTTCACTATTTGCTCTGGTGAAAGGCTGAAGACCAAACAAAACAATCAGTGCAAAACATGGAGCACACACAGCTCTGGGAGAGGACTCATGTTGGGTTGATGCACACTCTGCTCTTGCAGAGGACCTAAGTTAGGTTGACACACACACTGCTCTTTCAGAGGACCTAAGTTGGGTTGACAGCATTGTCATGGCATTGCTCACAATCGCCTGTTACATCAGCTCTAGGGGATGTGTCGAGCTCTTCTGGCCTCTGTGGGCCATATGCACATTTCCACACCCAGACACCGCTCGCCCAGCCTGGCATCCACCATGCTCAATGCTCGCTTCTTAGTTCACAAATTATCTTCCACACACCAGCCAGACTAACCAGGGTTCTCACATCTCTGCGATGTTCATTCCATCAGCAAGCTCCATCATTCCTCTTTCTGCTCACTCAACAGACATTTACTGAGCAAATCCCATATGTCAGGCACTGTAGGGCCTAGAGATCGAATATTAGAACTGTCTCCTGGGGGCAGAGTGTTTCGCTGGCAACTTACATAGTATGTTAGTCACTTTTCTGTCACGGCAACAAATATCTTGAGGTAATCAACTTACAAAGAAAAAATTCGCTTTGATGCAAGTGTAGAGGTGTGATTGGCTGGCTTCCTAACTTAGAGAAAGGTGTTGTTCTTCACAGGTCCAGGAAGCAAGAGAGCAATTAAGGACAGAAACAGGATTCCATGTTCCCAATGACTGAAGACCTATGACAGGTCCCCACGTCTTAGGACTTCCGCCATTTTCAAATGTCACCTCCCTGGATATCAGCTGTCTAATACGTTGGTTTTGTGAAGACATTTAAAATCCAAATTATAGTGGGGCAGTGGTGGCCCATGCCTTTAATCCCAGCGCTCGGGAGGCAGAGACAGGCAGATCTCTGAGTTCGAGGCCAGCCTGGTCTACAGAATGAGTTCCAGTACAGCCAGGAACTCTGGCTTTCCAGAAACCTTGTCTCAAAACAAACAAACAATCCAAATTATATAAAGGAGACAAAGATCTTTTCGTAAGCCATACATTAGCTGGTTGTAGGACTGAGACCCAGTTGTGCTGGCCTCCCCAGCCAAGTCATGTTGCTTTGAGGCAAGGAAAGAACTTTATGTGGTAGTCTGATTTGGCAGGAACGAGGCTGACTGCTGAGGGAGAGCGGGAGAGCAGGAGAGCCAGAGAGCTGCATCACCGCTTTGTGTGCCCTGATGACGTGCCAAAGTGGCATCCTCTTCTAGCTAGGATAACAGGAATTAATAACGAACGTCCTAAGTGCCCTGCACACACTAAAGCAGTTAATCCTTACACAGCCTCCTGGGAAAAAACAGTGTTACCTTTGTATAGAGCAAGAAATTGAGCCCCAGAAATATTAATTGAATGACTTCCCCAAGATACATAGCAGTTAGCCTCCAGTCTAAGCACCTCCATACTGTGTGTTATGAATCCTGTCTTGTTTCCACACACTGTCACGCACATAAAGTCAGAGCCTGTCATAGGCGCCATTAACCTAGAAATGCACATTGCGCATGCGCATGCGCGGAATCGAGGCCAGGGAACTAGAAGCTTCCAGAGCCTGATGAAATACTCCTACTTGCTTTGATAAATCGTCCAGACCTATACTTGAGAGAACCCGGAGAGAAAGAAAGACTGCACATGTCTTCACACTATGTCAAGCCCTTCCAAAACATAACAGATCCGTGTTGGCTGAATTCACACACTTAGTCCCTACCTCGCTGACGCGGGGTGTCTTGAAGATGGATTCACAGACTGTTAGCCCCCTACTTCTCAGACTCGGGGTGTCTTCAGGTGGGAAGCCTTTATGGTGGTTGCCTTGTTGAACCTCCCACCCCTTCAAAACTGTGACTTAGCTGACAGGCTCCAAGAACATGTTCTTGAATGTGAGAGACACGGAGCTTTTTTTTAAAAATGTCACTTTTTCTAAGCTTGAGGCTTTGAGGGAGGAGGGGATTTGAGTACTTGGATTCCTATAGAACAGAGTCATAACGAACACATTTGAAGGGGATGCCAGACAAACGGACCCTGCTTTGTCGGTAAACGGGTGAGCGTGCACAATTGTGTGTGATGGGAGCTGGTGGGCAAGCTGCAGGCCACCATAAAAAGGCCACAGAAGGCTTGCATGCCCTGTGCAGAGAAATGGTGTAAGCCCTGCCATCACTCGCTCACACCGTGGGAGGTGCCGGGAGGTCTGATGAGGACACTCAGCCCTTCTCATTCCACCCAGAGCATGGCATTTGTTTAAACAGGGCGTGAGAATGGAAGGAAGGAGGGGATGGACAAACAACCCTCCTCCTCTCCTACCCAAGAGGCTTCACGGCTTTTCCTGCCGTAACCTTACCCCCACCCCATAAATCTCAGCTCTGGAGACCAGTCTAGGAGAAATGCGCTCAGTGTAAGGGCTGAGGTTAGTTGTGCTGCCCCAGTGCTATTCTCTGCGTTCTTGGGAGGTGAGCACATGGCACCCTCGAGTGCTATGCTGCCCCTGTCTCCTCTTCTACTTGCTGAGGCTAAGGCTCGGAGAAGCGTCAATGGCCTGAGCTCACTAGTCCCAATAGAGGAGCCGAGGCTCGGGTCCAAGTCATCTTACCACCCTCTAGCTCAGACTTTTTGCCTTTGTCCTCGGCTTTCTTGGCCACTCTGGCTTCCACGTCCTCCCTGTGCTCGGTCCTCCTGCCAAATTCTTCCAAATTCCCACAGTATTTGAGCTGAGGACGAGACTTGCCAGTTTTAACAGCGTATTATCGTCATTTATACAACACAGGGCATGCAAGCAGAGACCGTTTTTTTTTCCCTGGCTCCTTGGCAGTGTATCTTCCATGGTGCCATTTGTAAGGTCTGCCATCTGCAGATAAGAAGCAGAAGGTGCCTCTGTGAGAGCAGGTGGGAATCGGGACATTCTGGGGTACAAATTTGCTAAGGGGCAGAGCTGAGAACGATGGGCTCCTGGATTTGTTAAATTTGAGCAGATCACCCTGCACAGTCCTGTGCATCTTTCCTCCCAGTCTGGGCCCCGACCTCCCCAGGACCTCTGCTGCTCGGGAGTTGTGAGTGTCCCACTTTCCTCAAAATTCTTGTTCAGACTATTTCCTGTTGGCAGAGTTGAAGCTTCATCAGATCCTTGACGGCAGATGGCAGGGCTGCCTCTGTCTCATTTCCCTTCACAGTCACACCGAAAGATCATCTTGATGTCAGCTGTTCTTATATGACACAGACTGACATGCCACACGGACTTCAAAACACCATGTGAAATGCCCTCCTCAGCTGTTAATTCTGCCAGGAATGTCCACTCCCCTGCCCTCAGTCAGTCTTAATCCTCTGTCTGTCGCTGTAAGGGTCTGAAAAATCGCTGAAAGAAGACCCCAGACTCAAATAGTATGCAAAAACAAAGAGCGTTTATTCTTTCAGAAATATCTAGCACGCAAGGGAGGGGGCAGGGTCAACCATGCTCTAATATGGTCATCCTAGACAAAGGCACACAGGCCTTCATATAGGGAACCAGGAGAACTCTCTAGAAGGATTAGGTAATCTAAAATTTCCTTGGTGGATGCTAGGGGGGTCACAGGTGATCTGCATTCCTATGTTGTGAACATTCAACCATGTGATGAAATAGGGCTGCCCACCACAGATGGCCCATTCTGAGATAAGATCTCTTTATCTCTCTAACATCACCTCTCAGGACATGACCAAGAACAAGGGTTCAAGTTCACATCCTGATCCATCGTGGGGCAGAAGAGACTTGTCTTGAAAATGAACCCATTGCGTGTGCAGCACCCTTTAAATCCCAGCTTGAGCAGAGAGCAGATTTCTGTTCGATGCCTAGCTGGTCTACAGATTAGTTAGGACACAGGGTACACAAGAAATGTCCAAAAAAACAAAAAGAGAAGAAGAATAGACCCATTGCTGTCATCCTCCACGTCCAACTTAAACACGTTTCAGTGCATTGCTCAAAGATTTAATAATTTCTCTAACGTTTCCACCACTGGGTCGAGCTATTGCACAATGTTTCATCATAATCAACCAAATATTGCCATAAGTATAAGGCAGGGCCAAGTAGGCCCTTGTGTTACAATATCCCAATTCCATACAGCTCACAAGGAATCTAATGTATGCCTTGATACTTAGATCATGGAATAAGGTCAAGTCACAGAATATGGCTCAATGCCCTGCTTCGCCCTCACTCACAGCAAGATCTAGCAGTCTGAAATTGCTTGTCTGCTCGGAAGCCGCAAGCTGTTCCCGTTAGTTTATGATACTGCTCATAAACAATAATTTGCCCATCACCTAAGGTTTCGGACTGTAAGGACATACTGATACTGTCCCTGGCCTATCCTGCTGGGTCTGGCGCTCCATGGCCTCTGCCAAGGACAAGTGTGCTCAAGTCTCTTGCTGAAATACAGAAAAGCTACAGAGAAGGGGTCCGGCGTCTCCACGTGCAGCCCACTGCCAAGCAAAGCCTCTCTGACTCCCAGGATGCACTGGCTCCTCCGGGCAGCATGAAGCTGCTCCTACCTCAGTATCATACCCCACCACTTCCGCTTCAGTGAGGTGGCTATCTGTTGTTGCCCTACATGGTCTGTGAGTTGTGGAAAAGGGACTAGAAGCTACTTTAAATACCAAGGGAGGCCAGCGGTGGGCACGCTGCAGTCGTCGCGCTCTGGAGTCCGAGGCGGCCCTCTCTCCGAGTTCGAATCCCAGCCTGTGCTTGTTCACGAAGTGGGGTGGGACAAGGACAACATCCCTCAAGTGCATAGCCCCTGGGAATGGAGGAAATTACTCTGGTCCTGTCTCCTGCCAGTGTCCGGGCAACCTGCTTATCAGGCCCTTCTGTCCCATCTTCCCCTGGTCTTGGTCAACTTTTGTGGTCTCCCAAAAGGACTTTCTGCTTTCAAAAAGCTATTTGGTGCAACTTTGACCCCATTACACTCAGGTTGGGCATTACGTTCCAAATGTCAGCGCATGAGGGACATGAGATGGTACCCCTCCACTCCCCTATGTGGCCTGTCCCCAGGTTTGGGTCAGTCCAATTGTGCAGACTTATAAGCATGTAAGTGAGGGGGGTGGGATCTCATTCAGTCTCCTCTGAGTTTCTCCCAAATCACTTAACTGTTTATATTTCTCTTGTCTCTTTTCCTTTGGTAAATTGTTTATCACTGATGATACATTGTTTATAAGTAAATATTTGGAAAAAATACCTTCTAATTTTCCATACAGAAATAATTTATAGAAATAAAATCATTTTTCCAGAAAAAGGTGAAGAGATATAATCTGTAATTTGGCTAGTACAGTTAATCTCATAAAGAGTGACCTGGATGTGTCCCACCATAGCATCATGTATGGTGACACAGAGAGCCTAGTCGTCGCTTTTAGTGAGAGGTTGGAAAGGAGCAGAAAGAAGAGAAAAATATTAGTGCTTTATGCTTCCAAAGCTAAGTGTAGCTTCGTGAAGTACACGTTTGCTCTGTGTGCACACATGCATGTGTTCACTTACGCATGCTCGTTTGTGCCCATCCCACAGGTACAGGGCTTTGTGTTTAAATCACAGTGCATCGTGGGCCTCAGTCGAGCAAAGGCTGAGAGCTGCCTCTCAGGGGCCCCTCGGACCAGCCACCTCTGTCCCTACTTCCTCTGACCACTTTGGATACCACTTCCCTTTCTCCACTGAACTTTCAAATAGATCCCCCTTTCACCCCCTCAGAGCCAAGTCATGCATTCCTGACTGGTTGTGCCATCTTGTTGGGCCCTTGTTTCAGAAATAGTAATAGGCAAACACTCGATAAAGGACATTCACGGTTTCCACTTGCATACAAAAGACGCCTGCTGCTACTTGTAAGTGTTGTTCAGTTTAATGTGGATTTCTGCTGCCCGCTTGCATGCCTGTAACCGTGTGTAAGGTATGGAACCCAGACTGAGTGTATGGCTGTAACCACGTGTAAGGCAGGCTGATGCTGTGGTATAGAGTCCTGATGAAAATCTGCAAACATCTGTCTGCCTTTGAGTTACTTGAGACAGATTGATAACAGCAATACTGGGGAATGCTACAGAATAGCTGTCTTCACTACTGCGTTTCTCTTTAGGAGCTGTGCTAGTTCGATGGGAAATGTCGTCAGTAATCTTGAGTATTTAAACACTTGGTCCACAGTCCGGAGTCCGGAATTCTGCTTAGGAAGCTTAAGGAACCTTTAAGGGTGTGGCCTTGCTGGAGGACGTACTTCAGTGGGATGGGCTTTGAAGGTTTATAGCCCCTCCCCAGGTCCAATTCCCCCCTCTTTGCTTCCGGTGCGTGGTAAAAGATGCTATCAGCTAACTTCCTATTTCTGCCACCTTGCCATGCTGTCCCTCTTTCTGGAACTGTTAAGCCAACATCCACCCTTTCTTCCTTAAGTTGTGTTTGGTTACGATGTAGCTAATACAGGAACCCATTGGCAACATGCAGTTCAGTGGTGTCTGTGAACAAACACCTGATTGTATGTAAAACTGGCAGACAGCTAAATGCCTACTACAAGTCAGACAGTGAAGCATGCGCACACTGAGCTGCTGGCGGTGTGTGCAAATGAAAGGCTAGGATGCCAATCCTCGTAGATGCCAGCCCTCAGTTTTGCGCTTGGCTGTTAAGTTACTATCAGACATAGCAACTCCTTTCCTTAAGACAAGAGTTGAACCGAGGTGAAATGAAAGGAACGAACCGGAGCCAGCTTTCCAGCCCTTATCAGACTTAAATATTAATAGATACTTGGCATAAGGCAGCGGACCTCATCTCCTGATCCTTCGCGGTAGGAGTAGGCTTTGGGTTGGGTGTATGTTGCTAATTCTCCATTTGATGTTATTTGTTGGTCATTATGTTTCCATGTCCTGACCAGAGGGTGACAGATCGCTATACAACCAAAAGGTATCAGCAGGTGAGGATGGGTCTGCCTTGACCTGGATTTCTTGCCAAGTCTCCTGATCTACATAAAAATAAAAGTAAGAGAACATACTTTAAGGATGTGTTGCCGCATACCATTTGCTTATTGAATTAAAACAAAGGGCAACTCATAACTGCCTGGAACGCTCACTCCAGTTCCAGGGGATCCTTGTGGCTTCAGCAGTCACCAGAACTTATATGCACTTCCCCTCTCCCTCTCCTCCCCTCCCCCTCTCTCCCTCTCACTCCCTCTCTCCCTTCCATCCACCTCTCTCTGTCCCTCCTTCCCTCTCCCTCACACATACACACAGACACACATACAAATATGCACAAGCATATATATACACATACCCTCACACATACACTCACACACAGAGACATACATGCACTCACAAACACATAAACCCATGCACAGACACAGATGTACACACACACATGCAGAGACACACATGTACTCACACAGAGAGACATACATGCACTCACATACATACATACATACTGATGCACAGACATGCATGCATGTACACAGACATATGCACTCATACAAACATGTGCATTCACATACACAGACACATGTGCACACACACATACAAACACACATGCACAAACACACAGACACACATGCACACACATGCACAGACACGCACACACACAGACACACATGCACTCACATACACATACCCACTCACCGATAATAGTAGACACAGACACAATTTTAAAAATAAAATTTTCGAGGCTTTAAAAAAAGAATAATTTATCTAAAAGTAAGGACTGGCATGAAAGGGTTCTCCTATCAAAGTGCCATCAGAGCAGTCTTACAGGGAGGCCGTGGGCACCTCTAGCCCAGCCACTGTCCTGTCGGAGACACAATTCCAGCATCCATGATGTGTCTTACAAAGCAACTCAAAGGAGCCAGTAAGAGGCCCGAGGGGCGTGTCCAGGACCGTGAGCACCACTGCCTCCTTGTGGCCGAGTGAAGAGCATGCAGCCCACACAAACCAAAGAGCGCTCTCCATAGGGGCTTCACCATATTTCAAGGTTCTCCACGTAAAACCACGGGATGCGTGTTTTGCTAGTCCCCTCCTTTGTTTGTTCAGACTTTCTTCCCCCTACAGATTAGGGACAACCTGTAAGTTATTAGCTCTTGCAACAGGCTTTTATCTCCCACTTCCTCGTATTAGTAAAGGGACTGTATTGCTAATGTATTAGTCACTTAATGTTTGGGGGAAAGAGAGTGTAGCATATAAGCAACCTCTGACTGCATTTCTATTTAATACTGTGTTGTTCGCAGGGTTAGATGGGAAGAAATAAAACGTGTCCATTATTCTAAGTAAATTCAAATCAAAGTTATCCATCTTACTCCGTTACATTATTTTTATTGTGTAAGGGGAAAATTATGTCAAGCATGGTGCGTCTAAAGGTTCATTGTCAGGAAAGCATCATGTAGGCAAGAAGAATGAATCCTACTTGGAATTTTTTTTCTTTAAAAAAAAAAAAAAAAAACCTTGGGTGTGAGCAAAGGGGACACCACCTGAGGCAGACACCACCACGATGGTTCTCCTGGCAGTATCCTCTACAGTATCGTATCAAAGGTCAGATAGCTCCTAGACAGAGCTGAGCCAGCTCAGAAGAATAACGGAGCCTGCAATTGTGATGTTAATAGTGCGTGCATGCATGTGCATGTGTATGCATGTGTGTGCATGTGTGTATGTATGCACTCACTCACTCTTTGAAATGAGGCAGGGCCCTGGGTTCATTCTCAACCTACAATGCATATTGAGTGACTCTGGTTTTTATTTAAAAAAAAGAAGATCTGCTGGGAAGCCCCTTCCTGACCTCCAGCTGAGCCATAGTCCTCCTGCCTTGGACTTCCAAGTTCTAGGTTAACATCTCCATAGAAATTAAGTAGTAGGTGATTTCTCATGAGGAAAGGAACATTCTAAAATTTTGTCAAAATAAAACGAAGAGACACACTCTAGGGGCTGGAGAGATGGCTCGGTGGTTAAGAGCGATTGATGCTCTTGCAGGACCTGGGTTCAGGTCCAGAACCCACGTGGCTGCTCACAATTTGTAACTCCAGTTCGGAGCAAGCACATGGTGCACATGTTGTGTTTTATAAAAAGATAAAGAGAGAAGGAATATGTTTGGTGGATGTGCAGTCAGGTGTGGGGGAGGGGTGCCTCTGAGGGCCCATGCTAAGGCAATCCTTCCCCCTGAGGGACCAGCCACACGACCATATAGTATAGAATAGTTTATTCAGGGCATGGGATGGAAGTTAAGAGGGTAGTAGAGGCAGAGAAAAGCAGAGGGAGAAAGTAGAGAAGTAGAGGCCGGCATGAGCACGTGAAGAGAGAGGGGAAGGGGGGAGAGGACTGGGCAAGAGCAAGAAGGAGAGAGAGAAAGAGAGAGAGAGAGAGAGAGAGAGAGAGGATGAGAGAGAGAGGGAGAGAGAGAGAGAGGACAAGCAGCCCCTTTTATAGAGAGTCAGGCACACCTGGCTATTGCCAGGAAACTGTGGGGTGGGGCTTAGACAAAATCCTAACAGCACTTACATACATGCAAGGTAAATACATATAATATTTAAGAAAAGTAAATAAAAAGAGCGGAGAAGATGGGAGGGCCTGCTGTGACTCTGAAGCTCTCTTCCCTCAGGAGAGAAGTTAAGCCCACTGAGCCATGCTGGTCCTTGTCTGTGCCCCTGAAGGGGCTATGAATGCTACCCTATGAGTGCAGTTCTAGCTGAAGAGAGCGCTCAGACCCAGGAGGAAGCCAAGAATGTTTGTGATCACTGGAGTTAGACTCCACCCTGCAATCCTGCAGCCTTCAGGGCTACTGAACTTACTGGTCCCAGGAGACAGGCTCTGGGAGCTGAATGCCACAGGCGAACTTTCTCCCGACCTGGCATGGCTCTTTGAAGAAAACTTTGACCTAGTAAATAGAAGAATGATGTAAATAAAGAAAAATGAGGAGGAAGCAACTCACAAAACAAGGAGGAAAAAGATAGGATTTAAACCACGTGTCTTCTAAGATCGATGGGTTTTTAATCCCTTAGCAATTTAAATGGAGACGTTGGATCTTAAGCTTGATGATGCTTTAATTTGTAATGCTCTGTGGGCTAAAAACTGCTAAATATTTGGTGCCTTTTTGAAATCCACTGTAATTACATTTGGCTTTGTACAGACAGTACTTGATGCCTTGTATAACTACCCTGGGGGCATTCATTTACTGTGGCCTGCTGTGACAAATGATGCAAAACAACAGGGTAATTAATTCCTTTTAAGTTTGGAAGGTCAAACTGGGCCTGTCTGACTGGCTTCCCCCTAATGCCCTAGGCAAAAGCTCTTTCCCTGACTCTTCCTGTTCTGGGTGACAGCCTTTGTTTCTGGGCCCCTGGTGGCTTCTGCTCTGTCCCCTGCTTGCCTGGCTACGCCGTCCCCTCTACCTCCCCAACACCCAAAATAATCCTAGGCAATCTCTCCATTGTAAATAACCTTAACTTAATCACTGAAGAATGTTGTCTGCTACATAAAATAATATGTTCCCATGTTTTGGGGATTAGGATATTAAAGCCTTGGAATGTGTTAAATCAGCAATCTAGACTGACATCATACAGTGAGCAAAGTGAGCTACAGCAGAGGGAGGCTTTGTAAGATAATGGGTCATTGTACAGAATTCTATAGTATATGTCTCATATGTATATGCATATATAGCATGTGTATATGTATACATATATATAGCATGTGTATATGTATATATAGCATAATATGTATACATATAAAGCATGTGTATACGTATATATAGCATGTGTATACGTATATATAGCATGTGTATACGTATATATAGCATGTGTATACGTATATATAGCATGTGTATACATATATATAGCATGTGTATATGTATATATAGCATATATATGTATACATATAAAGCATGTGTAACGTAATATAGCAGTGTATATGTATATATAGCATGTGTATACATATATATGCATGTGTATACATATATATAGCATGTGTATATGTATATATATCATATGTATATGTAACAAAGATATATGTGGGTCCTGGGGCTCGAACTCAGGTCAACAGGCTTGGTAGTGAGTACTTTTACCTGCTGAGCCATCTTCCTGATCCCTCTTCATTCACTATTCTGCTGGTTTGACACATTGCCCACTGCTTCTGAGGACCCACGACCCACTGGAGACCTCCATAAACACCACGCAAACTCTAGTCGGACTGACTCATTTCCCCTGGCTATGCAGTGCCTTTGCCTTCTATTTACATTTTAACTGGTTGTTAGCCCTGGCTAAAAAAAACAAAAAACAAAAAACAAAACAAAAAAAAAACCGGCCTGAGCTTGCAGTTTTGCAAGTCATATCCTAGGAAGGGCAAAAATGTTCTCTGGCTTCCCTCTGTGGTTGAAGACTCTAGGAAGATCGTTCTCAATAGATAGCTGTAGTTAGAGGCTGAGGGAGCAGATATCACCATTGCCACAGAGAAGGTCCTGTCCTGTCAGGGGTTTGCTGGGTAATTGACACACACTGACAATGTCTGAAGTGCTTTGTGTGTGAAGTCTCTGTGTTGAGGCAGATGGGAGAACACACTGGAAAAGTTTGACTCTCCTGGGTATTAAGCCTGGAATTTTAGGACCTTGGAGTCTAGAAACTGGGAGTGGCCTAATGATGGTGGGCACAGAAGCCCTCCACAGCTCTGCTGACGCCAGTAGAGTCTTGTTTCTCACTGAAAAGCCTTATGCCAGGCTGTAAGCCTTGACCTTTCTCCATTCTTACCTCTGTGGAGAAAATCAGGCTTCCCGAGGCTTCTTTCGCAGTGCATGGTGGGAAAATCACCCCCATGTCATAGGTACCCTGGCATATATAGTGGAGACTTGTCAGGACCTAGTTAAAACCCAAATTCATTATGTACTAATGTGAGAGACTTAGGTATTAGCTCTTACATAAAATCAGAGCATTTAATATGCAGAACTACGATAGACTGATCCCATTGTTTTAAAGAATAAAATTGACATAACACCTAGGCAGCTTCAGGCTGAAGTCTGCACACTGCCAGCCATTGGCCTACCAAAGGCATAAATATTCATTTGTAAGGATTTTTTTTTTTTTTTTTTTTTTAAAGAAAATTCTTGCCGGGCAGTGGTGGCACACGCCTTTAATCCCAGCACTTGAGAGGCAGAGGCAGGCAGATTTCTGAGTTCGAGGCCAGCCTGGTCTACAGAGTGAGTTCCAGGACAGCCCTGGCTATACAGAGAAACCCTGTCTCGAAAAAAAATAAAAATAAGAAAATTCTTCTGGGACTGGAGACATGTCAAATTTGGCTTCCAGAACCTACACAGCAGCTTACAACCATCAGTAACTCCTGTTCCAGGGGACGCTACGCCACCTTCTGGCCTCTGTGGGTATCAGGCATGCACCTGGTGCAATACATAAAATACTTTAAAAAGTTATTATAATAATAAACATCTATGGGAATGTTGTCTGTGTGAGTTCGCATAGTTCTCAGAAAAGCCCTGTATGTTTGGTTGTTACCAGTGCATACATGGGAAGGTAGGAAAGGTCTGTAACTGCAGCTCACTGGATAGTTAGCCACAGAACTGGAGTTCAAAGCCAGGTGAATGCTAGTACTCAGATCAGAGAGAAATAAAGAAATAAACCCATGTTACATGCTAAAGTGATATTAGGCTGCTGGAAGGAACTGTATCGTCCCAAGTGCACACAGAGACGTGAATCCAAGCAATATAGTCTCTCTCCAGTCCTCACGGAGTGAGCAGCTGAGATGGTTGGCTTAGACATAAACCACGATGAGCACAGATGAGATTCGCGACCCAGGAGACACCACAGCAAGAAGACAAGAGCTCTGGTCTTTTCAGGTATGCTTTGTAAAGACGCAGGAAGAGCCACAAATGTAGTGGTTTAAGAATGGAAATTATCAAGCCGGATCGTGGTGGCGCATGCCTTTAATCCAAGTACTCAGGAGCTAGAGGCAAGAGGCTGTCTTAAGTTCAAGGTCAGCCTGGTCTACAGAGTGAGTTCCAGGACAGTCAGGACTGTACAGAGAAACCCTGTCTTGGAAGCAGTGGATAGTAAAGTATCCAGGCTGGAGAGACAGCTCAGCAGTTAAGAGTGAGTTCAATCTGTTTTCCCAGACTAATTTTGGTTCCCAATTTCCAAAACTGCCTCTGACTTCAGCGCCATGGAATCTAGCACCCTCTTCTGTACTCCTCAGGCACTGCACTCACATGTCCACGTGTCAATATATTCAGACCCCCACATATCTCAAAAAATGAAAATTGTCTTACATTTCAGTATAAAAGAGGTCTAGTATCTACTGAGATGGGATAATAGGTGTATCTCTTTCCAGCTTCTTACAGCTTTTGGATGCTGCCCATGTACGTGACTTGTGGCCTCCCCTCCTTCTTCAAAGCCTCACAAACGTTTTTTATACTGTTCTCTCTCCCATCCTGTCTTCATCATTATTGTTTTTTTTTTTTTTTTTTTTTTTTTGGTTTTTCGAGACAGGGTTTCTCTGTTAGCCTGGCTTCTGGAACTCACTCTGTAGACAGGCTGGCTCGAACTCAGAATCCGCCTGCCTCTGCCTCCCAAGTGTGGATTAAGGGTGTGCCGGCTCATCTATTGTTAATTCCTTTCTTTGTTGATATCTGTACTAAAAGTTTGAGATTGTGTCATTTGTCTCCAAAACTGTGTCACCACAAAAGGCGGGAGGGAGTCACAGTGACGAGTTGGAAACGGGTGCCAAGCAGCGTCGAAACTTAGACACACAGCAGGTGTGGACAGTCCAAGAGGCAGAGAGAACACGGCACATTAGAAAGTATATCTGGTGAGTGTGAGTTTTGTAGTAGAAGAAAATGGTGGGTTTTTTTGTTTGTTTGTTTGTTTGTTTGTACAAATTGTACCTATTGTAGAAATGAAGCAAGGCATCATGGCGCACACCTTTAATCCCAGCTCTTGGGGGGCAGAGGCAAGTGGATCTCTGAGTTCGAGGCTAACCTGGTCTACAGAGTGAGTCCCAGGATAGCCAGGGTTACAGAAAGCCCAATGTGATAACTGAGACACACCTGTAACTCTGCCCTTGGGAGGTGAAGGCAGGAGGAGTTTGTAGTGGTTTGAAGATGCTTGGTCCATGGGACGTGGCACAGTTAGGAGGTATGGCCTTCTTGGAGGAAATGTGCCTGTGGGGGCGGGCTTTGAAGTCCTACCCTCAAACTCCACCCAGTGTAGAAGCAATGATCCTCCTGACTGCCTTCCGATTAAGATGTAGAACTCTTGGCTCCTCCAGCACCATGTCTGCCTGCCGCTGACATGCTTCCCGCTATGATGAAACTATAAGCCAGCCCCAATTTTCTTTTGTAAGAGTTGCCTTGGTCATAGTGTCTCTTCACATCAATGGAAACCCTAAGACAGAGTTCAAGGCCAACCTCAGCCAGATAGAAAGTGTAAGACTAGCTTGGGCTACATGAGACCTTGTCTGAGTGAGTCAAAATAATAATAATAAATAAGTGAATAAATAATAGTTTAATTATTCTACGTCATTTTAATTCTCTTGAGGTGGTAGTTTGAGGTGGTGTTATTATTTGAAGAGATATTTATTAACCTGTACTGATATAATGGCATTGCCTAGATTTTTTTTTTTAACAATTTGGGATTGGGGTGGTTAGCTAATAATTAATTAAATTTAGAGACAGGGTCTCACTGTGTACCCCTTGACTGGTCTGGAATTCACTATATAAACCATCCAGACCTCAAAGTCACAGAGTTCCATCTGCCTCTGCCTCTCTGAGTACTGGGATTAAATCCACGTGCTACCACACCCAGTGAGGGGTTGGTGATTTTGAGATAGCCTCTCACTATGTAGCTCAGGCTAACCTCAAACTTGTGATCTTCCTGTCCGAACCTCCCGGGTTTACAGATACGTACCATTACACTCAGTTGAAATTCTGGGTTCTATTGGCTTCATAAAAATTATATTTACTCCCAATCTCAAGTGTTCTGGGAGGAAAACTATTTTTTTTTCATGAAAAATTGTTCCAAGAGGACAGATTTTATTACATTTTTTTGATTTCTTATGTTTTTTTTATGATTCATTTAAAGGCCCTGATCACATGGCACTAAATTCATATTTACAGTTAAATAAATACATATGTTTGTTTAAGGAAAACCAAGCTTGAACAAGAGGCACTTCAAATCTCTGTGTTCTGGATTGATTTAGTAGCCTTTGTCTGTATTCGCTGTGTTCAGAGTTCCTGCTTGGCTCCCCAGTGAAGCCTGACAGGCGCCTGTCTCAAGGAGGCTTTTCACCAGCCTTCAGTTCCTCCCTTGCTTTTCTGCCTTAGCCATCTGCAGTCTCAAATCTTATCTGATGAGTAATTCCTTCATCTTAATGAATAAGAGAAACCTAGAAAAACTTCACCCGCGGAATAAATTATTCACCTAGCTTATACACCATGTCTCTTGGAGAATTCTGTAACTTTTCAAATCAAGCGTGCCCTTAAAAGTTCACAAAGTGATAGCAATAGTTAGACTCTTTTTAAAGTATTGCCATACCCTAATGCAGAGTATTAATAGTTCTTTGATTTCTGCCCCAATCATCAAATACACAGCCCCCAAGCCATAGGAAAAATGACCAGGTTTGATGGAAATTAAAAGTATATCTGCACCAGGTAAAGACCTACTGTGCATCGTGCTAGAGCTATGCTTACTATAGTCAAATTTCAACTGATTGACATATTGGGCTGGTAATCTGGAGCCCTGTGATCAATTAGTAATGTCTGCATGGGTGACGAATTTGGAACTGGACATCTACGTGGTTGTGAGGGTTTGAATATGCTTGGCCCATGGGAAGCCACACCTACTATTAGGAGGTGTGGCCTTGTTGGAAGAAGTGTGTCATTGTGTAAGCTGGCTTTGAGGGCTCCTAGAGCTTAAGCTCTGCCCAGTGCAGAAGAGTTTCTATTGGCTGCAGTCAGATCAAGATGCAGAACTCTCAGCTCCTTCTCTAGTACCATGCCTGCCTGGATGCTGCCATGCTTCCTGCCATAATGTTAATGGACTGAACCTCTGAACCTGTAAGCCAGCCCCAATTAAATGTTGTCCCTTATACAAGTTACCTTGTTCATGTTGTCTCTTCACTGCAATGGAAACCCTAAGATGGCGGTGCATATGTTTCATCCTTAATAACTCTACATAGTGTCAACATAATACTCTCCCTCTCCACCCCCATTTTAGCAGATGCTTTGGTGGAAGGAAAGCACTTGAACTTTAGAATCAGACTCCAGCCATATATCTATCTAGTTATATGACTGCCATAGGTGGTCAGCTTTTCGGTGCTTTATGAAATGGGTCTAACAATATCAATATGGCGTGATGACTTGACTAATTCATCAGAACGATAGCACATAATGCCCATGGGCCCTTGCTGACCATCCCAAGGGAGACTTGCTTTGGTCATTTCCATTTTTACCTCATGCTCTTCACACTCAGCTTCCTCTCATGCTTTAGTCTTTAGGTCTTGAGAGGTTGAGATGGAAAGGAGGGCTAGCCCAAGCTAAGCCAGTCATTCACTCGAGTTAAGCTTCTGGCTCTTTCAGGGAAATGGAGTCTTCTTTCTAGAGAATCTGTGAACCATAGCTGGGGAGTGAGACCTTTGATTTCTGTTAGCATGTGGCCACAGAGCCATGGGTTCTCTGTATGAAATCAAGAAAGAATATCTGACAGTCTAGCTTCCAGAAGTGGTGCAGGCTGGGCCTCTCCTCTCTGGGCCTGGTGCTTGGTCACCCTTCCTAGGATTTATCCTACAGCATCATCCTACCCCAAGTACCCACTGTAGGCTGTAGGTTTCCAATCTCATTCACCTTAGATAAGTTCCAGACTCAGAATCCTTCTGACCCACATAGCAATTGTTACTGTGTCTGATTCTTAAGGAATTTGATTTCTGGACATCTATGGCTTAATAACACTCTTCCCATGATTCCAGTTTTTCCAATGCAAGGAAGTCTTAGAACCCAAAGTTGCTTTCAAAGGCCTTACTTATAACTGTGTTGTGTTAAATAACTGGGTGTAGCCGCCTGCTACCATGAGTTAACTGGGTTCACCTGAAAGGAGGCTAGGAACAAAAGGGGACGGAGAGGGAAAAGAGATGAAGCCAAGACAAAGTTCTCTGATCAAGGCTTAATGCTTTAATGTTCATAATGTTCAGCTTTTCTTTCTTTCTTTTTTTTTTTTTATTATTTATTTATTTATTTATTTATTTATTTACTTATTTAGGTTTTTTGAGACAGGGTTTCTCTATGTAGCCCTGGCTGTCCTGGAACTCATTCTGTAGACCAGGCTGGCCTCGAACTCAGAAATATGCTGCCTCTGCCTCCCAAGTGCTGGGATTAAAGGCGTGCGCCGCCGCGCCGCCACCACCACCCAGCAATGTTCAGCTTTTCAATTTAAAGGGAAAGACTCCATCTGAACCCTTCCTAGTTTCAGCCTGGGAGATGGGTGGGATAATCCATTCTTGGTCACAGGTCATGGCCGGAGATATCTCAAGGCAAGTCTAGGGCAGTTCTTCTCTTAAGTTCCGTGCAGCCAAGGTGGGTAACTCCACCTAGATCCTTATCACTTGGTCTGTTGTGGTAAACAAGGTCTCTTAGGCCTGCTCAAGGCCGGGAGAAGGGCACAATTCCCTCATTTTACTTTTATGAAATATGAGCAGTGCCAGCAACTGGATGGGGTGCAAGATTTCAACGTATCTAGGGTACAGAGTGGCTGGGCGACCGTGCCTGGCTTAGGTTGGCATCTATATTGCCCCTATATTACCCGTCCTTGAGGAAAACACACATATCATATTGATGTATGCCTCTGCCTTAGGTTTATAGGGGCTCAAGAGCACTCTTACCCGTCTTTGACTAACCGGTCATCATTGGCACACTTTTTCCCAATATAGACCAAAGCCACATTCAGACCAAAAGGACCTATGAGCATGCGTTCAATGCAATTCTTCTTAGCGATGGATAACTGCCGTGATGAACGGTTGGGCTTGCTGAGAGCGATCCTGTGTGAAGGCAACCTGTCTGCTTGAGACACAAGGTTCAAAGGTTAAAAGCAACATGATTTATCCAAGCAATGTAGAAAATAAGGTTGGAAGCGGAAACGTTCCAGTGTCTAATCCAACTGCTGGTTGACAGGGATTAGACACAAGGTCTGGCCACCAGTTATATAGTGGGTGGCTTTAAGTATAGATAGAGAGTACATGCCAGGTTAAATCAGCTGGCTGATAAGGATTTTGAGCCATCTTCATCATCAGAATCATAATTATTAGGCTCAAGATCTGTGTCCACTTGATGGACCAGTCTTTCAGGCAGCCATCGGGCTCCATTTTCTTTTTCTGAGAAAATACAGACCGAGCCACGACAGCAAATTAAAACAGGTCAAGACCATTCCATGTATTAGTTAGGTGTCTCTCCATTTGACCCTGGCAAATGAGCTGGAAGTGACTGGATGCCAGTGGCGATCTGCTGCGGACTGACCTTTAGCATCAGTTTACAGAAAATTTATAACAAATTTATAATAAATTTATAACAAAATTTAAAACAAATAACACAAAAGCAAGATGTGCTTTTGGTGACCCTGGAGGGTATAATTCCCCCCCCCTTTAGTTTTAAGGAGCCAATTTTTTAGAGTGCGATGTGCATGTTCAACAATTCCTTGTCCCATTGGGTTATTAAGGAATCTCAGTAATATGGATAATATTAAATTGTCAACAAAACATCTCAAATGTTTAACTGCAATAGCCAGTTCCATTGTCTATAATCTGATATGGAACACCAAGCATAGAAAAATAATGTAGGCAATAACTAATTATAATTTTACTGATGGTGACATATTGGGAAAATTTGTTTCTTGCAGAGGCATAAGCAGATAAGGTTTATTCCCTAAAACAAGCATCATTGAATGGCCTGTTAAATTCAAACAACACCACATTTGGGGTGGTTTTTTTTTTTTTTTTTTTTTTTTTTTTTTTTTTTTTGGTGGTAGTGGTATTGTTTGTTTTGTTTTGTTTACTAAGAGGTTGTTCAGGCCAGTTGGCACTGCAGATTGAAAGTTCCACCACCCCCACCTCACAGGGTCCATTGCAGCTGTAGAAATGTCCCAGGCAAGTGTGCCAGCCAGGTGGAGACCAGAGCAAGATGCGTGGCATTGTAGGTTCAACATGGTCTAACAGGGGTATCTTTACCCCTGCATCTCCAGTGTCTGGCCATAGTTCATCTCTGCTGATGTTAATCTGACCGACCTGAGCCACAGAGAGGGAACTACAATATCACACTATTTTCCTGAATGTTGTACCTCACGGAGTAAACTCTTCCTACCTAAAAGCATGTGTCCTTCTGTGCTCAAATGTACCATTCGTAGCCAGCATAATAGCACACACCTAAAGTCCCAGCGTTCATGAGACAGACCGACCATTCCGGTTATCTTGGCCCCACTATGAGCTCCAGACCAGTCTCAGACACATACCAGATACACAGTGAGACTCCTCATCAAAAATAAACAAAAATTCTGTTTTCAGCTCCCCTAAGACAAAAATCTTACAATATTACATTTCCTTCTAAAATGACTTTCCCATAAGTGATGTAGAAAAAGTAGATCTGTGATTTCAATGTAGTTTTTACGTAATCACATATACATGTACCCACATACACACACACATGTATGTAGACACATGCTCACATGCCCAAACACACATGCATGTAGACACATACATATACCATCCCACACAAACAAGCATAAATGCATATAAACACATGTGTATATGCAGGCAGGCACACGTGTGCAGACACACATGCCAGCACACACATAGATATATACATACCTGCACACACACATATGCAAGTACATACGCATACACGCATACATGTACATACACAAATGAATGCATGCATGTGCACAGACACACAACCTTACCCCTGAGAAATAGTCTCTATTATTTAGAATTCTCCCTATGTGAAATGGTTGAAAATTACACCTTCACAGATAGTTATCGGTAGGAACTCAACCAAGAGGCTGCCACAGAAAGCTTGCCTTTCTCATTTTCTCATCCCAGAGCTGACC
The DNA here is from genome assembly GCA_021653895.1 of Mastomys natalensis. Taxonomy (NCBI): domain Eukaryota; kingdom Metazoa; phylum Chordata; class Mammalia; order Rodentia; family Muridae; genus Mastomys; species Mastomys natalensis. Next base: position 1,046,413 of record JAJTUV010001265.1, read on the forward strand.
ACAAGCAGAATAAACATTTGCTCATTAGTTTGCATGTCAGCTGAACACCCACCTACTGTTTAGTTTATTGCATTTTAGTTATTACACATTGATTCGTTAAAATATAGTTTCAAGTTATTCTGATAATGGCATGGAGATTAAAGGATGTTTTATGTTTAATTATGTGTAGGGGAGGGTAGTAAGAGTGAGAAGTGCCTGTGGAGACAAGGGGTGTTGGACCCCATGAAGCTGGAGTTACAGGCTGTTGTGAGCCACCTAAAATGGGTATTAGAAACCAAACTAGGGTCCTCCCAGGAGCAATGTATTGTTTTAACCACTGAGCCATTTCTCCCATTCCCAAATGCTGTTTCGTTTTCTGTTTTTGTTGTTGTTGTTATTGTTTGGGTTTGGTTTGGATTGGTTTGGTTCTCTGTGTAGCCCTGGGTGTCCTTGTACTCATTCTATAGACCAAGGTGGTCTCAAACTCATGAGGTTGACCTGCCTCTGTCTCTTGTACTGGGATTAAGGGCCTGCACCACCACTGCCTGGCTCAAAGTCTGTTTTTAAAGGGAGCTTTGGAAGGAAACAAGGCAGCACATTTTTACAGAGGGCTTTCCAACTAGAAACATATTAGGAAATCCGATTAATGTTTTAGACAAGTGCCCTGCCCCCTTTTTCGTTTTCTTTTCTTCTCCTCCATGAACAAGTCTCTTAGATAACATGTCTTTTCCCATCTCAGAGATGAATTTTGAATTCTCCATTATGGCCCTGCTCAAACTCGGCAGCTGAGTGTGACTGTCAACTAAAGCAAAGGAGAACATTTCCCTCTCTCTCCTCTGAGCGTAGGGGCAGATGTATTAGCTTGTGATTGGGAAGGTGGCCTTCAGTGGGGACATTCAGTCAGGATGATGTGGGGGTGTGGGGGATGTAACAGAGATGATTCATGGCTGGCTCAGAAGGAACACCTCCCCGAGTTCAGAGGCAAGAAAGGAGTCACCTCCAGCAACTCTGTTCTTGGTTCCACGAAATGGAACATTCTAGAGCTTGAGCCTTGAAGGCTGTACAGCTTCACAAGATAATTGTATGAATAAATGCAAAAAGTACAGGCGTTCCTGGCTCAGAGGCAAGCACTATCCTCAACAGTTATCAATAAGATTTCGTGCCAGTCAAACCCCAGGCTGACCCTCCCTAGTTACCATAGGGAAATGGATGTTAACAGGATTGTTGACACTAAGTAACACCACTAAACTTTATGCTGGCCAATGGCTTCCAGTTTTCTCAGGGAACATTGTTTTCAGTAGAAGGGACAGTCCATCAATCATTGATACTAATGTGACCTCTCTTCCGGGCATCAGAGACCCTTGATATTGAATAAGTAGCAGGGAAGAAAATGGAAGGCAAGGACTATTGATAAACCATCTTCTAATGTGAACATTGCAATGTGTGCTTATAAAGCTGGGAATATTCGAGTATATATCTGGTTAATTTGGCTTTAGAAAGTGTGTTGGCTGATCTTTCGTGTCTGTTTATCGTATCTGGAAGAGGGGACCTCAACCGAAGAATTGCCTTCATCAGATTGACATGTGGGCATATCTATGGGGCATTTTCTTGATTTATGATTGATATGTGAGGGTGCAGTCCACTGTGGGCGGTGCCATCTCTAGGCTGGTGGTGCTGGGTAGCTGAACAAATCAGAGGAAATAAGGGAGTCAGTAAGCAGTGTTCCTCCATGGTCTCTGATTAAGTCCCTGCTCTGGCATCTCTTAATGATAGATTGTAGCCTGAAAGCCAAGTTGACCCTTTCCTCCCTGAGTTGATTTTGAAGTTTTTTTTCCTCAGCAACAGACAGGAAACAAGACAATAAACTTCATAGGACTTGGGGAAATGAAATGAGGCACCATGACTATTCAGCCGTGGTTGACTAGAATCTAGACATTGTAGGGCAGTCTTTATTTATTATTTTGAGATGTGTAGCCCAGGCTAGCAGCAAAACTTGCTGGGCTCACAATAGGCTGAAGCAGCCTGCTTGATGTGCTCTTGCAGGTTTTCTCTTCAATGCTCTCTGGACACCCTTCCCTCCACAGCTGGGGATAAGACCACAGGGTGGCTAAGTGGTAGCACTTCCCACTTGTTCTAATCGGACTCCCCATGGCCATCTTCTCTGGAAGCTGTAGCCCTTCTCTATATAATTCACTCCTGGGGCTGCCTCTCCAACACCCACTCTGAAGTAGTTACTTGCTACCCTGAGCTCTTCTGGGCATCTGACAAGTTAACATTACCTATGTTTATTAATTTTAATTTTTGGTGGTCTGTGTGTGAGCCCAAAGCTGGACTGTCAGGACCTCATCTGTTTGTTCTCAAAACAGTAACCTCAGGATTTAGAGCAGTCTCCATGGTAGATGCTCTGGTAAAACCCACTTTGAACGATAAATGAATTATTTTAAGCAACAGGAAAACCTGTAAATGGAAATTGATAACTTTTCCTGTTTTGTCTTTTTACGTGTGTGTGTGTGTGTGTGTGTGTGTGTGTGTGTGTGTGTGAAGAGGGGTAGGGTGAGGGAGAGTGTAGAAGTTGGGGGGAGTGGTGTGTGTGTGTGTGTGTGTGTGTGTGTGTGTGTGTGTGAGTTGAGACAGGGTTTCTCTGTGTAGCCCTGGCTGTCCTGGAACTCACTCTGTAGACCAGACTGGCCTCGAACTCACGGAGATCTTCTTGCCTCTGCCTCCCAAAGGCTGAGATTAAAGTCGTGTGCCATGACTGCCCGGCTCCTTTGGTCTTTTTAATGAGTTCTCTAGTTAGTCTAGCTACACTCCTAAAGATTAAGGAAGAAAACGAAATCAAACGTTTGGCTGATTCAGTTTTTCTGAGCTCTGCGTTCGTGGTCTGCATCTGAGAAGAGGGCTGAACTGTGGTTGGTGATCTGATAGGTCTCCCTGGATTCATAGCTGTTGGGTCCTTACTTGTGGGGTTATGTGGTGGCCAAAAACTCCAAGTAAATGTTAACAGAAACAAAAAGCATGGGTCCTTTTCTGGTCTCTGTCCCAGCTTGCCCCCTTCCTCTCTACTTTTGACTGATGTCAGAGAAGTAGGAAGCAGGCCCAGTGGTAGGATCCAGTCCAAGTTAACCCATGTGACTACAGCCCCTCTGACTCTCGGACCAAGCCACACCCCTTCCCTAAGGGTGTGGGTGAGGCCAAACCCATTGACCTGAGTAAAGAATTTTTTGTTTATTTGTCCTTGAAGGACTATTTATGGCATCTTACCCATGTGACACTCTTGAGACTGTAATTACAGAGTTTGGTTTGAGAAAAATATAGAACATTCCTTGTCTTGCTTTCTCCATCTGAGATTTTGTCTCGAGAGTAGTCGTATCTTGGTAGCCCCCTCACTAGTAACTGGTTGCCTGTCCCACTCTTCCTCCTTGAGCATCCCCAGAGACTACTGTGTGGTTTCCTTGGCTTTTTGAAACACTGTTGCTAGGCAGATGGACCAGATTACATAAAATGTAGATTTTGTAGCTGAAGGTGAGAAGGGAATTGGAGAAGCTCCTTCTAGTGCTGAATCTAGGGCCTACAAGACAGAGAATCAAAAGGCAGCGTGCCAGGTTTTCAGGAATGAAGCTAGAGATTTATAAATTGGTTGTTTAAAAGGATTTGAAAACAAGACAAAGCCTGCTTGCCCTGGTTTTTCTTTCATATATTTAACAAATGGGTGAGGCGAGCCCATTCTCCTTCACAGATGTTTATTTCTTAAAGTTCGGTTTGTTTGTTTTCCTCATTATAAGAGAAATTCTTTCTCATGACCTTATAAGAGATAAATTACAGTATGTGTGATGGACTTCCGAGCACCGCTTAGAACAGACAACACCAGACCAAATGGTTCCACGCGGGGTGGGGGGTGGGGGTTTATTAGGGCAGAGGGTAAAGGTGGGGAGAGAAGCGGGAGGAGATGGCGGAGAAAGGAGGAGAGAGAGAGGAGAGAAGTGGAGGCTGGCCATGACCACGTAAAGAGAGGGGGAAGGGAAGAGAAAGGGGGGAGGGAACAGAGAGAAGCTAGAGGCAAGAGAGCAAGAGAGCAAGAGAGAGAGGAGGAGGCAAGCAGCCCCTTTTATAGTGGGCAGGCCTACCTGGCTGTTGCTAGGTAACTGTGGGGGTGGAGTTTAGACAGAATACTAACAATGTGATTCTGCTTTATATGAAGGCAAATTAATATTTGTCTTTTTTCTGCTTGTTTTTATTAGCTCTGTGAGAATTTCATACAATGTAGCTTTTATAGAATTCAATTATTTATATTTTATACATATAGGTGTTTTGTCTGCAAAAGGTATGTGTACTGTTGTGTGCATAGTGACAACAGAGGCCAGAAGATTCCCCTGGAACTGGAGGTACAGATAGTTGTGAGCTGCCATGTGGGTGCTAGGATTTGAACCTGGGTCCTCTGGAAGAGCAGTCAGTGCTCTTAACCGCTGAGCCAGCTCTTCAGCTCAGCCTACAATGTATTTTGTGTGCATTTGCTCCCCTTGTACTCTGCCCAGATCCACTCTCCTTTCCCTTGCCACACAACTCATTTAAGTCTTATTTTCTTGATACATTGATGCCCATTGTATTTTGCATATATTTATAATTCACATACTTTTATCCTGTGTTTTAGAATATTTGCTGGAAAAAAAAGAATATTTGCTGGATCCCAGTTAGATTTTTTTTTTAAAGATTTATTTATTTTATGTATATGAGTACACTGTCGCTGCCTTCAGACACAACGGAAGAGACGGCATCAGATCCATTACAGATGGTTGTGAGCCACCATGTGGTTGATGGGAATTGAACTCATGACCTCTGAAAGAGCAGTCAGTGCTCTTGACCACTGAGCCATCTCTCCAGCCCCTCCACTTAGCTCTTTAATACTTCCAGTTTGTTTGACTCCTATCCAGGAAATCTAAAGTCAGTTCTAAACCCATGTCTATCAAAGGAGCAACTTTTCGTTCCTGAGGTGTAAAACCAGGCTGATGGCAATTTGAACAGTAAATCTTCTTTATTTAGAGATGGGGTCTTGTTTCTCAGATTGGACTCAGCTCTCCTCTGGAATTACAGGAGTAGAGTGCGTGGTGTGTGTGTGTGTGTGTGTGTGTGTGTGTTCGTGCACGCACGTCCAGTTATTCAGCTTTTCAATGATAATGTAAGTTTGATAAGAGTGTGTTTCCCTTAAACATAAAGCTCTTGTCAGTCACCTGTGGTTCTTCATGGAAATTTCCCACAAAATAAGGACTGCCTAGAATTCCAGAGATTTCCTTTTTGAGCCCAAGTATTTGCCACTCCACATGACACCGGATCCAGTTCCACGTGTGGGCATAATTAGCATCCAGGCTGGTAAGGTGTGGGTGCCACGGGTTTGCTTCTTTGTGACATTCCTCTTTAGACTGACTTATTAGTGGTTTCTCACAAGGAACATTTCCAAGTCGGTAATGACTGTAAAGACGCGAACTGAACACCAGAGGGCGCTAGAGGAACGCCGTTGTTTGCATCCACTGCGCCCTAAACAATGAAAAAAGAGCCGTGAAAATGAAGGGGAAAAAAGGAAGATGAAAGTCGTGTGATCATATTATAATCTCAAAAAATAAAAGTAATGTTTTAAAGAAGTATTTCTTTAACAATACGCTACCTTGTCCTGAACACATGATTTTTTTTTTTGAAGTGATAGGATACAACTTTATAACATGACTTATCTTTTCTGGGATTTGTGGTTTTTAGCAAAGATTTGAAAATGAATGACTCGAGTTTTAAGCATCATTTAGGGAGTCTGAGCAACATATGCAAACAAGCAAACGAGATAAACTTCAGATTTTGCCAGCCTTAAACATGTAATTTCTCATTATGATCCATGTAAATAAATATCAGGTGATTTGCATCATAAGCTGAAGTAATAAATCTGTGTAAACAGCAACACAGATTGTGTGTGTGTGTGTGTGTGTGTGTGTGTGTTTAGTGCAAAATTAAGACCCAGGCTCAATACTGATAGAAGAAACTTTCTTATTGCAAATGCTGTGTTCTTAAAATCTCAAAAAGAAATTTTCATAAAATGAACTGAGTCTGGAGAGATTGCTCAGTAATTGAAAGCACTGACTGCTCTAGCAGAGGACCCAGGTTCAATTCCCAGCTCCCGCATGGCAGCTCACAACCATCTGTAACTCCAGTTCCAGGGATCAGACGCCCTCTGCTGGAATCTGTAGGTACTACACACACATGGTGCATGGACGCACACAACAAAAATCACAAACATAAAATAAATAAATCTAAAGAATTAAAAAGAAAATGAACTGAATTGAAACAACTGTGGACTCCTCCCACTTTCTCTCCCCTCGTGTTTCTTCCCCACCCCCAACCTTGCTGCAGTCACAGGCCTCAAGAGAGTTAGTCTGAATGCATGGTGGTCATAAGATTCCATGACTTGGGTCCCTCCTCTGGTTTATATGGACCCATTGCTTGGAACCCAACTCAGGTCCTCTGCAAAAGCAGCAGGTGCTCTGAACAGAAGAGCCACCTCCCCAGCTCCAACGGCCTTTCTTAGGGTGAAATGCAGGGGAGGGAGGCATAGATCATAGCCAGTGAGGCTTCATAGGTTATGGGTAAGGGCAGTGGTTTTGCAAAGCAGGAGCTTTGGCCTAGAGGGGTTCATAACAAGAGGTGACGGCTCTCGCCACTTCTGAACTGGGTGGGGCTGCGGGGAGGACATGCAAGGTCAGTGCAGGGGTCAACTTAAGGTTTGACCTCTACCCACTCGTGCAAAGTGGTCTTCTCTTCAGCCTGACACCTATGAATTAACGTCCTCTTGTTTTCTCTCTCCTTTCTCTGGCTCTTGTGATTAAGTTTAGAATATCTCAGAATACTTTCTACTCAATGGTGGATACTGAGTTTTAGTCTGGAAAGACAGCTGGAGATGGATATTGGTGATAACTATAAAATATTGTGAATGTATTTATTTTCACTGGTCTGGGGGCTGAGCGCTTCTGCAGTTAAGAGAGTGAACTGCTCTTTCCAAGGACCTGAGTTGGGTTCCCAGTGCTTGTGCTTGGTGTATTACCATTTCCTGTAACTTCAGGTCCAGGATCAGATACTGGCCTCCGTGGACATTACAGTTACACATACACACACACACACACACACACACACAATTTAAACATAAAATAACTCTTTAAAGATGTAGTGTTGTGGGCTGGGCTGGAGAGATGGCTCATCCGTTAAGAGCACTGACTGCTCTTCCAGAGGTCCTGAGTTCAATTCCCAGCAACCACATGGTGGCTCACAACTATCTGTAATGGGATCTGGTGTCCTCTTCTGGTGTGTCTGAAGACATTGACAGTGTATTCATATACATAAAGTAAATACACATTTATTTAAAAGAAAAAAAAAGGTCTTATTTCCCCCCCCATCATCCACACATTCTGTGAAACTGTGAGGTAAAGGAAAGACAAGGGGACAGATCACTGTTTGGGGTAGATGTTTATGTAGGGGAAAAATTAATACAGATTGTGATCTATTTCAGGTATGGCCAAGTATAGTGGCACATAGTTTTTTTGTTGTTTGTTTTTTGTTTTTTTTGAGACAGGGTTTCTCTGTGTAGCCCTGGCTGTCCTGGAACTCACTCTGTAGACCAGGCTGGCCTCGAACTCAGAAATCCGCCTGCCTCTGCCTCCCAAGTGCTGGGATTAAAGGCGTGTGCCACCACCGCCCGGCAGTGGCACATACTTGTAATCGCAGAACTTAAGAAGCTGAGGCAGGAGGGTCATGCTCTTGAGGCCAGCAGGAGCTAAATAGCAAAGTCCTGCGTCAGAACAATAACAGTAATATTCACTGTGTGATGTGTGTAGAGTGGTTTTGCGTGGGCTCTTTCCAGTGGTAGGCAGCATCAGGAGTGAGGCAAGAATTGGTTTGAGAGCCAGACAGGCCGTGGAAAGAAGGTGGCTTTATTTCCATTTCAGTAGGAGGTGACTGTGTTGTTTCAAGCACAGCAGAGATAAGATCACAGTACAGTAAGGCTCGGCAGGGGTGGGGGAGGGGAAGGCAGGAGGCTGAGGTACAGAGAAGTGCTCTATAGAGGGACTGAGCTACCTGTAGGGAGCTCCCAGTGCTAGACGCTTCACTGGCTGTAGAGGTGAGCTTCCTGCGTGATGCCCACTAGCTGCTACCACCCTAGTAGGATGGAGGCAGCATCGCTTAAAACTTAGGGAAAGTGCTTTGTTACTTTCATTTTCTGTCTGAAAACAGGGCCAAATGCATCCCATCTTATCATGGTGCGATAGGGCCACCTAAAATCAATCAGTGTCCTTCTCTTCTGGCGGGGTTCCCAGGTCTCAGCAGAGGCAAGTACAGCAGTGCGAATCTGAAGGATTAGCTGGGATGGATCTCACCAGGCTCCCCGTTCATCTGCCCAAAGAGACTAAAATGTAAGAGTCCTGGGGTGTTGTGCACTGCAGCTGCCAGGTCCTGGATCAACACGAGCGTCCAAGCCTCCTAACAACTAAACAGTGTTTGCTATCAGAGAACACAAAGATACCACCCACAAACAACACAGGTGAAACGTATCCAGGAGTCAGTCTCAGAAATTGTCGGGATCTGTGAAGAACAAGAAAGTCTTGCTGGAAACATGAACCAACCGGGGTGCTCACAAAAGAAGGCTGGGGCTGGATTCTTGGATGGGGAGGTTGAAGACCACAGTCCAGTTTCACTACAGTGGTTTTAAAGCTTGACAAAGCTCAAGCCAGTGCTGACTTGAGAGTGTAGGCTTCCATAGGCTGCTCCTAAAATTCTTATAAAAAGCACCACAAACACAGAACAAAACATCAATTAAAAAAAATTTACATAGAACATGTTCAAAGCCCTGGATGGGGAATATATTATCCTCTCAGATACCAAACTGTATTTTTTAAAGATCTTATTTATTTTTATTGAGTGTGTGTGTGTGTGTGTGTGTGTGTTTCACTTTCATGCATGCATGTGCTCCATGTGTGTGCAGAGCCTGTGGAATCTAGAACAGGGCATCAGATTCTCCTCCCCACTCCACCCCCTCCCAGAACTGGAGTTACAGATGGTGGTGAGCTGCCATGTGGGTGCCGGGAACTGAACCCTGGCCTCTGCAGAAAGATCCAGCGCTTGTAGCTGCTTTGCCATCTTTCCAGTTCTATCACATGTATTCGGAATCTATCCTGATTTTTTTTTTTAATGCAGGCATAGAAACAAAGACCAAACAGAATAGACAGTATGGAGTCCATTCGTGTGACTGGCACCTGTTATCAGTGTCACAGATGAAGAGAGCCCCCCACCCCATTCATGCTAGATTCGAAAGCCTCCGTATCGTTCACACATCACATATCCACCGCTTTATGCACACGTGGGAACTTGAGTGGCAGGCGAGTCTAAGAATCCCTGCCTTTGCGTATGCAAAACTCTGGCCTGTTGATTGCAGCTGACCTGACTTTCTTCCAAAACCAGGGTGGACCTATGCTGCTACTGGGCCATTGCCACAACACTTGGAGGGGGTGTAGAAAAGGAACCTCTGAGCAGATATTACAGAGAGGCATTTGGCAACGTCATTCTTTGTCCTAGATATGCCTGTTTCTTAGAGCAGTGACTGCAGTGAGAGTCACTGTAATGGCAGCCTGTGGTTTTATGAATTTTACATACCTGGCTATTTGGGAGTTATTCATTTAGTTGGTCTGTATATATCTATACCTATACCTATACCTATACCTATACCTATACCTATACCTATACCTATACCTATACCATGTGATATATAGCCGGGTTTAATACCAGCAACCAGGAGGCAGAGGCAGGTGAATCTTTGTGAGGTTGTGGCTACCCTGGTCTGCAGAGTGAGTTCCAGGACAGAACTACACAGAGAGACCCTATCACAAAAAAAAAAAGTTTCAAATCCTTTGATAACTAAAGACATACTATTTTATTTATTACTATTAAAGAGAGGCATGTGGGGATATGGTCGTTGGAGAGATGGCTCAGGAGTTAAGAGCACCAGTGCTCTTGCAGAGAACTGAGCTCAAGTCCCAGCACCCACAGGTGGCTCCCAACCATGGATACCTCTAGTCCCAAGAGCTCTAACACCCTCTTCTGTCCTCTGTGGGCACTGCGTGCACATGGTGCACAAACATACATGCAGGCAAACACTCATAGACATAATTTTAATTAAAAAGAAAAGAAACAAGTGCTAAAGTAGCAAACGCAGGTAATGGATCATGCAAGTAGCTGAGATGTTTCTGATCTCTATACCTCATCTTCCATTATTGATATTTTCAAAACATGCTCTTTGGGTTTCCCAGTGTGAGTCCTCTCTACTCTTTGATGCCCAGTTTTTCATCCTGTTTAATGATATTTCAGAAATGAAGTAGTTATCTTTCAGTTTCACAAAGCACCTGCAGTCTGTGATTCACTTTGAAGTGAGCCAAGATCTCTTCTATCATTTAGAGTATGAATGTTTGCCTGCATGTATGTATGTGTACCATGTGCATGCAGTACCTGTGGAGGCCAGAAGAGGGCGTCAGATCTCCTAAGACTGGAGCTACAGATGGGTGTGAGCCACCATATGGGTGCTGGGACAACCCAGATCCTGCTGGAAGCATAGCAGGTGTTCTTAACCACTGAGCCATCTCTCCAGCCCCATGTACATTCAGGCTTTTTGTGTTTATCTTTCAGTATAGCTTTAGACTTCTAAGGATAGGAACTGTTTTAAGTATCCCAAAGTCTCTATAAAATACATTGTCTGGTACAAGACAGTCATTCCATAAATACGTGTTGACTCTAGAAAGTCTTTTCCTAAAGGTGAGTCTTGTCTCTAAATTATAAAAGTTGGGGGCTGATGTCACGCTGGTGTCCCTGCTGGCTTTGGGACTAGAGCTTCAGATGGTAGTTTGGGGCTTGAAGTTGGATCACATTCAGCTTAGAAAAGTATGTGGGATAAGTGGCCATTGGCACCTGAAAATGAGCAGAGAGGAATCTGGAATTCAAACCATATGTCATGGCGTCCCTTGAATAATGTCGTCCCTGAATATTTGAAAGAAAGGTATGACTCAACTATAGAGAGACTTGTTACAAAATTATAGAAAGTGTGAAACAAGATTAGTACGTGGGCATCAACCACTCTTTGAAATGGCAGGCCCCAGACAAAGACGTACAGGCCTTCTTATAGGGAACCAGTGGAACTCTCTAGAAGGATTAGGTAATCTAAAATTTCATTGGTGGTACTAGGGGATCACAGATGGTCAGTGGTCTGCATTCCTATGTCATGAACATTTAACCATAGGATGAGATAGGGCTGCCCAACACAGACGACCCATTCTGAGAAAAGACATTTCTCCATTTCTGTGGTTATCTCCAGGCTGTTCTTTGAGAAGGGGTTTTATGATCTTGCTCTGGATTTTATGGTCTGTCCCTGGAGCTGGTGTCTTACAGACTTTTTTCAAAATCAAGTCTGGTCCTTAAATGGAGACAAATGGGGTTTATGTTGTCTGTTCATATACATGTACACATACATGTACACTCATACATGCTCACATAAACACACATATATGTATATATACATGCTCTCACACGCATGCACTGTGCTCACACACACTTGCACACATCCACTTAGGTACATATACTCACACATGCATAATGAAATGGAGCTCCTAAGCCGCTTCCAGGCTTCTTTGAATCATTTACTCTTTAATTTATCTTGTCCTTTAAATCTTTCCCTGTCGTCCTTGGATTTCCCATCTCTTTACCATCCTAAAGGCTTTATCTAGTTTACTTACTTTACTTTGTTCCTGTTTAATAACTGAAATCTCAGATTTTTTTTTTCATGTTCGTTGTTAGGATCACACATTTTAGACTTTTTGCTATGCGGAATCTGGAGGCCAAAAACAAACAAAAAAAAAAAGATTCAAAATTTCACAGCTTGTTATTTGGAGAGCCAAAATGAGTTTTAAGTAATCTCCCAATCCCTCTTTTCCACTCCACCTGCCTTCTTTTTTTTTTTTTTTTTTTTTTTTTTGGTTTTGTTTTGTTTTTTGAGACAGGGTTTCTCTGTATAGCCCTGGCTGTCCTGGAACTCACTCTGTAGACCAGGCTGGCCTCGAGAACTCAGAAATCCGCCTGCCTCTGCCTCCCAAGTGCTAGAATTAAAGGCGTGCGCCACCACCGCCCGGCATCCACCTGCCTTCTTAACCAAAGACACAGGAATGTGAAGTTGAGGTGACCAGTTCTGAAGGGATGTGACCCATCTCTGCCACTCTGGCTGGGAGATCCTCTCCGATGGCCATGACATAAAGTGGCCAGCTAAATGCTGTCATGTGCAACTCTCTCTTCCTTCCTCTGAGACAGAGGTTAACTGTATTGACACAAGAGGGATAAATACAACTTCTGTCGAGTCAGAGTTCAGGGCATCTGACTTAAAGGAGCCATGGCACATTCCTTCATTCCTTTGGCTCTGGTAAAGCATTCAGAGCTCCTGGTAAAGTGGCACAAGTCCAGTGCCTTCCTTCGGCTCCCTGGGAGCCACAGATGACCACTCTCCTCACTGGGCACCATGGTTCCTGTACAGTGTCCCTACACTTTTCCCCAGGACAACACTGGGAAGGGACACTCACTTTTTTTCTGATTTTAGAGCAGGGCCTAAGAGCTTGCCATTGGGAGCAACAGCAAGCACCAGGGTAGCTTCCCCAGCGAATGAGCCGCCTGTAGCTTCCCCTGTCCTGTCCTGGGAAAGTGTGCTGTGGGGCCAGCAGGAAACAGGTTGAGCGCAGACAGAGATGTGCTGGTAAGGCTTCCTTTCTCCGGGTTCTCTTTCCTTTAACATTAGAGCAGCGGTTCTCACCCTTCCTAACGCTGGGACCCTTTAATACAGGTCCTCATGTTGTGGGGACCCCAACCATGACATTATTTTTATTGCTACTTCATAACTGTAATTTTGCTACTGTTATGAACCGTAGTGTAAATATCTGTGTTTTCTGATGGTCTTAGGCAACCCCTGTGAAAGGGTCATTCTAACCCTCAACGGGGTCGTGACTCCTCAAATCCTGGAATTATACTAAGATGGGCATGTATATGTCTATACATAAGCATAAACATACATGGGGCATATAGATAAACATGTATATATGCCTATATATATGCACATATGTATATACATATGCATAAATAAAAATGTGTACATAACACAAAACACACACACACACACACACTTCCTACATCAGGAAAGCCTGGAGTGTGCAAAGGAGCTCTATAGACCCCCTTGGTGTTAAGGCACGACTGTTTTAATTTTCATTATTATTATTATTATCTTCCTCCTTTATGTTAAGTAAGGACTGTTTTATTCTCTTCCTTGCATGTCTTTTCTGGGCTTTCTGCTTCTCACATAACACAGAAAGAACAACACTCAGTGTGTTGTATGGTTTTACGTACTTTTTTTACATTCATTTATTTGTGTGTATGAGATGGGCCGACCACAGTTTACATGTAGAGGTCAGAGGAAATCTGATCTCTCCTTCCAACATGTGGCTGCCTGGGATGGGATTCAGGCTGTCAGCCTGGTGGCAAACACCTTGGCATGTCACCAGCCCTGTTTTATTTAAATTTTATTTTCAAGGATTTTCTGGCGGTTCTTTCTCTCCTCTTCCTTCTCATCCTCCTCTTCTTCCTTCTCCTCCTCTACCTCCCCCACCTCCTCTTCTTCCTTCCTTCCTTCCTTTCTTCCTTCCTTCTTTCCTTCCTTCCTTCCTTCCTTCCTTCTTTTCCTTCCTTCCTTCTTGTTCTGTTGTTTGTTTTCCTTTTATCTCCTAGAGTTACCTATAAAATTCCCTGTGGCTCTTTGTTGAATTGCAGTGCTTCTTTGCCAAGCCCTGGATCCAGGGACTTTTTCACCAGAATCCTTTTGTTTCCACCCCACCCCCACTCTCACCCCCACCCCACCCCACCCCCTCCCCTCACTGCCACAATTTCCTGTGTATAGATGCTATCACTTCCCTTTAAGGATGAAGACAGAATCCTGGCAAGAGGTTAAAGTGCTCACTCCCTATCACAAGGCACCAAACCCCAACTTTCCAATTTCAAGTTCCCTAGACTTTCAGCTGCCCGCCTGCCATCTGATGCAGGCTAATGCTAGATGGTTGAGTCTTTAAAGTCTGGGACACTCGGTTGGACTTTGGGTTGCGTGTCTGTTATCACTGGTCTCCTGGAAGGCTCTATACATTGCTGCTTGTAAGTTGGCAATTTTTCACTTTTATCGGAGTTGCCTAAGAGTGTTTTGCAGAGGTCAAATAAAGCAACCGTCTCTTCTGACCCACCCTGCGTTTATGAGCTTCTGTTCTGGGGTATTCCCTTCCACCTGATAGCAAGTTTGAAAGAGGAAATATGAAATGGCCTTCGCTTATCAATGCCCCAGGTCACGCAAGCTGCATTTGCTGGAGGCTATCTCATTTCATCTGTCTCTGAGACCTGCATCTGGCCTACTAAGGGATTCCTACCTTTGGGCGTGGAAGTCTACCTCACCAGGCTGACTTCCTGAGCTCAGAGAGGGATACCCTTTCATATTAGAGTGTCAAGAGCATTGTTTAAAGGGACAGGGCAACATTGTTTAAAGGGACAGAGCAACACTGTTAACAAGATGTTTCAGATAGCAAAGTCAAGAGAAAACTTTGGAGCAGAAGCAAATCTATACCCAGGAAGGGTTTAAAAAGGAAATTGTACTGTTCTCCTCTTGAAACCTACCCAGATTGATTAGTTTTATGGCTCTTAAATTTTAAGTTTTATAGCATAAACATAAACGTAAGTTGTCCACACTTTTAACTCAATGGTCTTAATTAGCCTCTGAGATATTTATTGCACAGATAGGGTGACAAAGATATAACCCTTTGTCCTGGCGAGCGAGCAGTGGACTGGATCTGCTGCACTGGTGGCATTCAGGGTCAAGCCTCAGACATGTTGGCAAAGGTTATCCTTATCAGTTTTATCCTGGTGTGCCATTCCTCACCAAACTCACTTGCCTGTGTATGATGGACATTTGATCTCTCCCTCCCTACTCCTTTCTTACTGAAGGTTCTCCTCCACTGCCCTTTATGTAGCCAGGCAATTAGTCTGGTCTTACAGCACATGCACCTTCATCCATTAAACTGTGAACACCCCAAGGTTGGGAACGCTGCCTCTTTCCTTGACCCTATTTCCCAACCCTGACTGGGACGCAGAAGAACCCCAGCAAGTGCAGCACAGGAGAAGGATGGAATGGCAGCACTGTCAGCCCTTCATGGGGATGGCTTGCTTCTACTTCTTCAACAGTGGTCCTCAACCTTCCTAATGCTGCGACCCTCTAATATAGTTCCTTACATTTTGGTGACTCTAAACCACAAAGTTATTCTCAGTGCGACTGCATAACTGTGGCTTTGCTACTGTTATGAATCATAGTGTAAATATCTGTTTTCTGATGGTCTTAGGCGACCCCTATGAAGGGTCTTTTTGTTTTGTTTTGTTTTTTGACTCCCAAAGGGGATAGGATCCACAGGTTGAGAACTACTGCTCTAAATACAAACTCCAGGCTCCTGTGGCAGTCAAGGTTCCAGAAGGGCTGTGGAGGTCACAGGGAAGCCAGCCCTCACTGAGGCAGTCAGCAAAGTGTGGCTTCAGCCATCACATCCCACCTGCTGTCCCTTCCTCCTGCTGCTGAAGGCCTGCTGTCCTTTGCCATGAGCTGCTGCCCTTGTCTAAAGCTGTTGTCATTAGCCAGAGTCTAGAAAGGTCCGTTAAACAAAACAGTACTGACTCCACTTCCTGTTGTTTTTCCTCTTTTATTTTTCCTCTGAAGTAGGGAAAAAAAAAAAAAAAAAGCATTTTGAACTCAGTTTGAAACGTGTCCAAAGCTGTTGTCGGAATTCACCTTTGAGCCTTTTGTGAATCAAGAAAATCAACCTCACGAGGTTAGAGCAACATGTCCTGGCGTCTCGTTGCTTGCCAGCCTTTGACCTACATATTTCATTTGGTCTGGATTTCTTCCTCTTCTTCTTCTTCTTCTTCTTCTTCTTCTTCTTCTTCTTCTTCTTCTCCTCCTCCTCCTCCTCTTCCTCTTCTTCCTCCTCTTCTTCCTTCTCCTCTTCTTCCTCCTCTTCCTCCTTCTCCTTCTTTTTCAGAGGAAATAACTGCCTGTCTTCTGATGAAGTACTAGCTAGGTACGTATATTTGTTTAAGTATATGAAGACAACTCCTAAAGTCTAAGCCTGTTTCTAGAATTTACCAGAACTCTGAAAACACTGTTCTCTTGTGTCTACCTTTATTCCCTGTGTACTCACTGGTCAGCAGGATGTTCCTCCAGCAGATACATTCCTGAGCACTCACTGAATGCCAGGAGCTAGACCAGGCTCTGGGGACACAAGAACCAGTAAGAAATGAGTCACATCCCAGCCAGGGAGAGTGATACACAGAGGATAAGAAGACTATCTGGGGAAAACAGATTCATAACAGAGTGGTATAATGTGGGTCAGGGGCATAGAGGAGCCCCAGGGAGCCAGAAATGCTGCTTCCTGGGAGCTAGGAAGTGGGGTGGTGGGGTCCAACAAAGCAGGGGGCTGGGGATGATGGAGTGAACAGAACTCCGGATGGGGTGGGGTGGGAAGTCAGGCTGAACACGAGAACCATCTAAACTGGGAGGAACTCTTGAGGGTCAACAACTGCAGTCCGGTTCACTGAGAGGGGAGGGGAGGGATAGATCTGGCCCTGCAGCAGCTTGTGGGAAGCCATTAAACTCTACAAGCACAGAATGGTCTCCTAGTGGCCTTTTAGAAATTGCCAGTTGACACCTACACTAGGGACATGTCTGAAATGGCAGAATGGTGTGAAAAGTGTTGACAGATCCAGGCATGTTGGGAAGAGAGTGTGGGGATCAAGGATATTATAAATTCTAAGAGTGGTAATTTCTGGAATATGGCTGTGGATTTATGGCACAGGGGTAGGAGGGGTGACAGCACCAGCGCTGCCACGGTGCCGAGCTCTCAGGCATAGACCTGGGGGATTAAAGGAAGACACAGACTCGGGTCATTCGTTATGAGAGAATGCCTAAGCTTTTACTGAGCAGGTTCAATATATAGACCAAGCCAGGGAAGGAAAAACACAAACAGGAACTCAACTGGGGGCAATGGGCTGTCAAGTGTAAATTCTCTGTCTGGGGCACCATGCCTACATCAGGATGCTTTGATCTTAGAAAAACCCGCAGAACGTTACTTAGTAGACAGCAGCACTGGGAAAGTATCAGCCAGGGCATGGCAGCCCTTTGGGGTCCTACAGAGGGGATGTTAGGTGAGTTCCCAAATAAAAAACACAGGTGACCAAGAAAATGCCAGCAATTCAGAAGTCAGGAAGATTCCAGTGTGGACCAGTTAAATATGAGAGTCTGGAGTGCCTAGCTGCTCTGCTGGGTAGCTGCATACACTACCCAGCTTAGGCACTAATGTGCACTTGAAAATTATGTCTGTTTAAAATTTGAGAATGATAATATAGGTGTCAATTAACTTTTAGGCATTAATTAATAACACCTATTTTTAAAAATACAACGTTGCATAAATATAGACAAAAACAGATATATAAGCTACGATGTGTGTGTGTGTGCTGACCTTACCTTGCTAATGAAATATTGTATGAAAATTTGCATCAGAAGATGTATTTGTGGGGCCAGAAAGATAGATCACGGCTTAACAGCACTGATTGCTCTTCCAGGGGTCCCCCATTCAGTTCCTAGCACTCATGTTGGGCAGCTCACAACCACCTGAACTCCAGATCCAGGGGATCTGACGCCCTCTTCTGGCCTCTGTGGACACTGCATTCATATGCCTATGCCCCCCACACAGACATACATCAGTTCTGCTTTTTAAAATAATAAAATTAAGTCTTTTTTTTTTTTTAAAGCAAAACCATAAAACATTTTGTGATGGTTTGTATATGTTTGGCCCAGGGAGTATATGCTTTTTAAAATAATAAAACTAAATCTTTTTTTTTTTTTAAGCAAAACCATAAAACATTTTGTGATGGTTTGTATATGCTTGGCACTATTTGGAGGTGTGGTCTTGTTGGAGTAGGTGTGTCACTGTGGGTGTGGGCTTTAATATGTCCTAGCTGCCTGGAAGCCAGTATTCTGCTAGCAGCCTTTAGATGTAGAACTCTAAGCTCCTCCTGCACCATGCTTGCCTGGACGATGCCATGCTCCTACCTTGATGATAATAGACTGAACCTTTAAACCTGTAAGCCAGCCCCAATTAAATGTTGTCTTTCTAAGAGTTGCCTTGGTCATGGTGTCTGTTCACAGCAGTAAAACCCTAACTAAAACACATTTGCTCTTTAAAAAGAGAAAAATATAGCCTTGAGGCCATATCAAGACATTGTTTTTTATGTGTATGAGAGTTTTGCCTACATGGATGTATATGTACCACATGTGTGCAGTACTTACAGAGGCCAGAAGAGGGCATTGGATTCCCTGAAACTGGAGTTACAGATGGTTATGAGCTGCCATGAGAAGGCTGGGAACTGAACCTGGGTCCTCTCCAAGAGCAGCCAGTGCTCTTTCATACTGCGCCATCTCTCCAGCCCAAGGAAGATTTCTGACAATGACAAGATATGGAGAGAAGACTTAAGTGATTAATCTGTTTGGTTTAGGTAAAGAAGAGAGCCAGTTTATGGGTAACCAGAGCCCTCTTGTATCTTCTGGTCTTGAATAAAGTCACATTAACTGGCAAGAAGCTCTAGCAAAATGTATCTAAACCATAAGAAGCTCTTGAAACATGTATCTAGTGTGTTTGCCCTGCCCTGTTTGTTTGCTCTGCTTAAGCACGAAATTGCAACATCCTCTTTCGTTTAAATGTGCACATCATTAAGGTTAATTTTAAAGTTTCAAAGAAGAAATTAAATCATAGACTTTTTGTAGGGAAAGGAAGCTTAGTGTGCCTCTCTGTATATTATGGGGTATGTTGCCTTCCAAACAGGCGAGGAATTTTTGTATTAAACATGCCTGACATACACCTATGATCGCAGATAACCCAGAGAACTTCTAAGATGATTTAATGAATTGTATTTCTCATCTGCTTCCCCTGGAATTGCCAAGGTTTAAGCATTTCTGTGACTCAGTTAAAGTACTTGGCAACTATTGCTCTATATTAATTAGTTAACTCATTTATTTATTTAATGCATTGCTGAGAAGTGAAGCTAGAGCCTCATATATGTTAATGCTGTATCAATGGGCTATATCTCCAGTTCCTAAAGAATAAATATCTTGGGTACTTGACAAATATGGTATTTCAGTCTCCTTTATAAAGTGCATTATAAAAACTCAATTTGATTCTCTTTAAAATGTTTATAAAGATTTATTTTTAATTACGTGTATGTGTGTGGGTGTCTGTGTGGATATGTGCCTGTGTAGGTATGTTTGTGAGTTTCTGTGTGGGTATGTGTGTGAGTGTCTGTGCAGATACTTGTCTGTGAGTGCAGGTGTCCGCAGAGCGCAGAACAGAACAAGGCATCAGATCTCTTAGCGATAGAGTTACAGGGTGCTGGGAACTGGACCGACGGCTTCTGGACAAGCAGCATGTGCTCTTAACCACTGAATCGTCTCTCCAGCACACTAGATTTTTAAAAATTCTTCAATATTTTTAAAAGAATTGTTTGTTTATTTTACATATATGAGGACATTGTAGCTGTCTTCAGACATGCCAGAAGAGGGCATCGAATCCCATTACTAATAATTATAAGCCACCATGTGGTTGCTGGGACTTGAACTCAGGACCTCTGGAAGGGCAGTCAGTGCTCTTAAGTGCTGAGCCATCTCTCCAGCCCAAAATTCTTCAATTTTTAAGAATTTCTAAATTGTCCCATGACCATAAACTTGTAAAGCATTATCTCTCAATTTAGAAAAAGCCAGTTAATTCTAATAATAAATAAGAGCCTGACAAAAATATATAAAAATCCAAGGCCAGGTATTTTGAGAAGAATTATTGTGTAAAAATGGGGAACCACAAGGTAGTGTTTAGGAAATTGCGCATCAACCTCTGTGTCCTTACAAAGGCTACAGTAAAGCCACAGCATTTATGGGTGGAAAAAAACTGGCCTCACTAATAGGATAACATTTCCTCGAGGTGGTGCAAGAGTTGATCCTTTGTGGACAAACTTGTTCAACAACAAGAAAAATACAGGTTTGTGTAGACCAGAGTGATTACCGGCTTAATGAGAACCTTGCTGGTTTTCAGGCATCTGCCTGCTTTGAGGACAGTTTCTAGAAAAACTTGCATTGTGTCTTGACTTCATTTGCCTACCTGCAGCAATGGATACAGGACACTAGGAGAAAAAAAATAAAAATTTCTTTATTCACCAGTGTAAATTACAAAGCCAGCTCTTTGGGTTGTGTGGGGCTCCCAAGCCTGTCCAAGTTGTGGGAGGTTATTTCCCAATGTCTACCTGACCACGCGCAAGGCTGATTGGTTATGCATGAGGTGACCTGTAGGGACTGGGGGACCCAGATAGTAGAATGCAAGAATTTAAGGCACACCTTAAGGCCAACTGCTAGTTCCTCAGCAATGCTCAAGCGGCTCCTGGGGAAATGATGCTGTTTGCAAATGGCTGGCTTTACAACAGAGGCAAAGCAGCGGTTTTCAATCTGTGGATCTCCACACCTTTAGGGGGTTGCATGTCAGATATCTATGAGATAGCAACAAAATAATTTTATGATTGGGGGGTCACCACAACATGAGCAACTGAAATAAAGGGTCACACCATTAGGAAGGTTGAGAACCACTGAGCAAAAGGGTAATGGTGACTGGTAGGAAGGAGAGATGAGGTAAAAACGAGATAAATGTATGAACCTCATTCCTTCAGAGTCGTGATTCACAGGCCCCGGGATCCATTGTGCCTTTGTTGGAAAGACATCTACACCAAATTTTTTTAATGTCTTCCACTGCCTATCGCCTTTGCCTCCTCCTCCTTCTAAGTTAGAATAATTAACATATAATTTAATTTTTATTAATATTTTATTCATTTTGTGGTGTTGGTGGGGTCAGGCCTAGGGCCTCATGCCTACCGGCTAGCACTCCATCCCTGAGCTATGTCTCTCCCTGTCTTTATTTTTCATACCTTCACAGACTCTCTTACTGATCTCACTGAGTGGCTGACTCCACCCAGCCATGCGTGATGCTTCACAGGGCTGTGTCCCCTTCCTGAGCTGAGGACAGGCTCTGGGGTTGGACTTGGGTGGGTAACAGAACACCAGGCAAAGATCTCAGTCAACAGTGTTTGCCTTTGTTGGTGAGGCTGTGAGATTTCTATTTTTCTTCTTCTTCTTCTTCTTTTTCTTTATTTCGTGGTGCTTTCCAAATAGTCTGATTAAAAACCGAAATGTGTTTCTTTTAAAATCAAAGGAGGATGAATGTTAAGAAGGCTAGATTATCATAATTGTAGATGCTTTACTACCAAGTCTAGCTACCATGCAAGGATCGCTCTTTACACTGTGATCCAACTATAACATAGTACAAGGTATTAATGGGGTACAAGTATCATGACTAGGGTACAAGAACCACCAATGGCTTGCTTCTAGAGTTACTGTAGGTTCTTATCTCAGTCATTGTGAATGTATAATATGCATTTATACTTGTACTTTACAAGAGTAGAAAACACTGGCTTGGTGTACACCTCTCCTGCCTTCTAGGATATGATGTAAAATAAATCCTATTTCTGTCTAGAAAATGGAAAAAGAAGAGAGGGATGGGTACGCTCACTTGAGATAAGGATTCTGAAAGAAGTGAAGTTGAATATTTCTTAATGCTCTCCTTGGTAGGAGAGCTCTCAGTTTTGATCTAGTTACGAGGCTAGGATTCTGGAATGGGCAGACACAGATCACACACCACCATCTTGTACAATACATCGTGTGTTCAGAATCTAATGTGGAATTTAATTCTGGGCAGAGGCAAAAGTAAAATGATGGTGCTTTTGGTTTGTTTGTTTGTTTGTTAGTTTGTTTGTTTGTTTGCAAGGCAGGGTTTCTCTGTCACTCTACTGGCCTCGAACTCAGAAATTTGCTGGTCTTTGCCTCCTGGGTGCTGGGATTAAAGGTATGTGCTGCCACTGCCCAACTTGATGGTGCTTTATTTCAACACTTGGCAAGAAGCAAGAAATGATCCATTCTATAAGAACACCTCCTGAAATTTCTCATGTGCTTCTGTTGTTTCTCCTAGTTGAACAGAGGTAGGGACCAAGGGAATATTCTGTGTGCAGTGATTAGAGACCAGGAAGAGAGGAGGCAGAAGCAAAGAGAAGGTCTAGAAGTGAGTGATTGGAAACCCTAGTGTAGAAGGTGGGAAATGGTATTTATTTTTTAGACTTTGCCATTGAAGGAAGACTAGATCTGTCCGTCATTAATAATGATTTCTGATACAGGTTCGGGCATGGTCCCTTTCACAAATCACCTTCCGCTGGGCAGCATTTGCAAGTTTTCCATACATGTCCTGTCATAAGACTGGGGAGGGTCCTTTGTTGGATGTCTTGATCGGGAACACCAACGTCCAATCAGATAAAATGTATACAGTCATAAGAAAGGTGTCATTTAAGTTGCCAGACACAGCCACCTAGCACTTGTGTGTATGTCCATGCTGTTATTATCTGTTTTATATGCCAGCGACACCTCTCATTTAAACATTCCAAGCATCATTTACGTTGCTGTAGGAAGCAAGGCATTGATGGAAGAAACAAGGTGGCTTCCATGCTCTGGATCAGAAAAGCAAGACACCAGCCTCTTAATGACTTGGGCTCAGTAAACAAAAATCTGTGTGTCCATCCAAAGCCAAAGTTTAGATTTTTTTAAGTCTGAATAAAAATGATTTAAGTATACATAAAATTAACTCAAATGGGGGCACTATGAAAGATGTCCCTAAAGGAATGCAGAGTCATTTGCTTAAGTCCAGGATTGACAGGGTCCTCCTAACAAGGTAGGTGTTGAGGTTTGGGTCAACCCATAAGTGCACAAAAGCTGCAGAGCTTTAGGAAAACTATGGTCATGTCCTATGAAGATGCATGTGCTGTTTGTTCCGACCTTTGACCCTCCGACCTGGCTAGCACATTCATCTGCACAGCAGAGGTGGCCTGCCCGATGCTGAGATGTTTTTAAGCAGGAAGGAAGCTCGCAGAGGTGGTTTCCCAAAGTATGACAGATCAAGAAGCCATATCAAAGATGGAATGTGTAAGGGACTCTGGTCAAAGAGGCCAGACCTGTGGGGAGTCACAAGTAGCTCCAGAAAGGACCGAGGACACTAGCTAAAAGATGTCTAAGAAGTAAATATGGCCTCATTTGGTGAGAGTAGTTTCAAGCCCTCAGGTTTTTGTTGCTGCTGTTGTTTTTGTTTACACTTGGCAAACAGTGGTATGTTTCAGTTAGAAATCTAGAAACTCGGGCGCTGCAACCCGAAAGTCGCATTTAAGACCATGCTGACCTTTGACCCAGAAATGGTAGACCGCACTAGGACGCAGAGATGCTGAGCTCCGGGCAGACAGTCAGGGAAGGCTTAGGTTTAGCTGCCATGGGCACACAGGCGGAAAGTTGAAATCTTCAGTGACACTAACGATGAGATGATGACAGGCCACACTAATGCTCCAGCCAGCCTGGTGACAGAAGTCACTCACCGACCTAGTTTTGGAAACCACCTTTCCCAGGACTAAAACTTTCTCTGGGGTAAAAATACCTCAAAATCTTTAGTTATGTTAGGAGTGCAAATCTCAGTTCTATCTATACAGTAGAAAAATAAGACAAACTATTGGTCTTTTCCTGACTGGGTTCATATGAGTGAGTCAGGGTTAAAGAAAGGTTTGTTTATGGTGTGCCTGATTTTTTTTTAAGATTTATTTATTTTATATATATGAGTATACTGTGGCTATCTTCAGACACAGCAGAAGAGGGCATCGGATCCCATTACAGATGGTTGTGAACCTCCATGTGGTTTTAGGGAATTGAACTCAGGATCTCTGTAAGAGCAGTCAGGGGTCTTAACCACTGAGCCATCCTGGTGTGTCTGATTTTTTTTTTTTTTTTTCCGAGACAGGGTTTCTCTGTGTAGTCCGGGCTGTCCTGGAACTCGCTCGGTAGACCAGGCTGGCCTCGAACTCAGAAATCCACCTGCCTCTGCCTCCCAAGTGCTGGGATTAAAGGCGTGCGCCACCACCGCCCCACCTGATTTTTTTTTTTAAAGGAGTCTCCAGAAGCCCCCCAAAAGTGTCCCAGTAGGTCTTATCATACCTTGAGAATGGACCAGGCAATTTCTGGCATTTTGCTGAGACTTCCAAAATTAAATGAGGAAAAATAAAACACGACAGCAAGTAAGTTGGGTTGCACGTCAGTAAGAACCGGTTCCAGGCCATGTGTAAAGGTTCTGCGTACGTGGCATTATAAATCCCAGCTTCTCAATTGTATAAGCCTTCAGCTGTTCAGATAAACGAATGTGGTTCATGAGACAGATGACTGACTGGAGACAAAACTTTTTAAAACTTTAAACATCTTTTTACATTTTGTTATGAATTACCAACTTGTTTTAAGAGGCCAGAGCCAGCTTTTAAGAATGGAATACTTTTTAAAAGTAGTTATTTTTTGAGCTGAGCAGTGGTGGTGCATGCCTTTAATCCCAGCACTGGGGAGGCAGAGGCAGAGGCAGGTGGATCTCTGTGAGTTGGAGGTCAGACTGGTTTACAGAGGGAATTCCAGGACAGACAAGGCTATACAAAGAAACCCAGTATTGAAAAACAAAGCAAAAAACCCTCAAAACCTATTTTCTACATGTTTAAATTATGCTGCTATTGTAGGGGCTGGAGAGGTGTCTTGGTGGTTAGGATCACTTGCTGCTCCTCCAGAGGACCCCAGCTGGGTCCCCAGCACCCGCATAGGTGACACACATCCGCCTGTAACAGCAGCTTCAGGGGATCCAGCACCCTCTTTTGGCTTCTGTGGTCACTCATACATGATACACACACATAGAGACATTAAATAAACTTGAATGTATATGTCACTTTATATCCACATAAATAAAGTATTTAATATATAATTTTATACAGGCATACAGTGTTTAATATATATTTAATTTTATAAATTATACACAATGTATATGTGTATCACATGGTTAATTTTCTGCCAGCCCCGGTTCTTTGGAATCACTCAATACTTCATTTGCCAACATCTAAATTTTTCTTTTTTTCTTTTTTTTTTTGGTTTTTCGAGACAGGGTTTCTCTGTATAGCTCTGGTTGTCCTGGAACTCACTCTGTATACCAGGCTGGCCCGGAACTCAGAAATCCGCCTGCCTCTGCCTCCCAAGTGCTGGGATTAAAGGCGCGTGCCACCACGGCCCGGCTAAATTTTTCTTAATGAAAGACTCCATGGTGTTTGTGGGATTACTTACCACATTGTTAGGAAATTAGCTCCCAAACCCAAAGATGCTCAGGTCCCTTATAAGAAACACGTAGCATTTAGATTAGTCTAGGTACACTCTCCCAGAGGCCATCTCCAGATGATCTGTGCTGTCTCACACAACACAAATGCTGTGTAAATGAAAGTGTTGTCTTGCGGGCGGTGGTGGCGCACGCCTTTAATCCCAGCACTTGGGAGGCAGAGGCAGGCGGATTTCTGAGTTCCGGGCCAGCCTGGTCTACAGAGTGAGTTCCAGGACAGTCAGGGCTATACAGAGAAACCCTATCTTGAAAAACAAGAAAGAAAAGAAAGAAAGAAAGAAAGGAAGAAGAAAGAAAGAAAGAAAGAAGAAAAAGAAAAGAAAGAAAGAAAGAAAGAAAGAAAGTTGTCTTTAAGAAGCGAAGACAAGGACAACATGTTATTCATACATGTTCTGTGCTGCTGCAAGCACAGAATATTTTTGTGCGTAGGCATGTGGTGTATGCACATGTGTCCTTGTGTGTGGTATGTGCACATGTGTGCTCAGGAGTGTACTTCCATGTATGACTTCAGAGGCCAGAAGAAGACATCATGTATCCTGCTCTATCTCTTTCCACCTTACTCCTTTGAGACAGGGTTTCTAACAGAACCTAGAGCTAGGCTGGCCGCCTCGAGCCTCAATGACCCCTGCCTTCACCCTGTGTTTCAGATTTGTTCCCCTCATAATTATTCTTGGGAGTAAAGAACTCGGACACATAGTAGGTGCATGCCTGAGAGAGAAAGCAAATAAAATATATTTCTTGTTGCTACAATACTGGGATCGAACCCAGAGCTTCACACATGCTAAGCACACATTCTGTGGTGCAATTACATCTATAGTCCTGGAAAACAGACTTTCAAGAGTCCCCAAAGAATTTGGGCAGAAGGGAACTGAAACGGGAATGAGCAGATGGTAGAGTAAAAGCAACCCAAAAGAGCAGAGAATTTTAGCTTTAAGCTAGGCATCTTTGTTAATTGCTATGAAAGCCATGAGCTATCTACTGAACATCTTCATTTTTCAAAATAATGTGTATGTGGGAATGGAGTTATGTGCAGATTAGTGCAGGGACCCATGGAAGCCAGGGTTGGATCCCTTAAAACTAGAGTTACTGGTGGTGCTGAGTTTCCTGACATGCGTACTGAGAACTGAACCCAGGTCCTCGGCAAGAGCAGCAAGCGCTTTGAACCACTGAGCCACCTCTCCAGCCCCATCATCGTTGCGTTTTTAGGAACTGAGGAAAGATATCCTCAGTTATTACCACAAACAGATAATACCTTGGGCACAATTGACTGTGTGCCGTTCCCTAAAGGTGGTTGGTTGGTGATGTTTGGAGGAAGAAATCAGAGGAGTCATGTGACTAGGTGATTTTCATCATTCTGATATCTGTTATCCTCTCTGTTTAAAAATATTCAGTGAAGCACTAAAGAATAAGAAATATTTGCAGATGTGTGTTAGCACCCGGCTAGCAAGATTCAGAAACAAATTGGGAAAGGCCTATTCAATATGTAAAATGCATCACATCTTCATAGATTAAAATTAGGATCATGCAAAAAAGATCAGTCTATTAGATTTATCGTATTATGGAGATGCTTAAGATACAATGGTCATTATGATAAAAGTATCTGATTATTTATAATTATTTTATTTATAATTACTTATAATCACAATTAGTGATTTATAATTATTTTGGGTTTCCTTCAACCCAGAACTTAACATTCTCATTCTGTTAGCTGCCTGGGAAAATAAATAAATGAATGGTTTAATCTGTGCACACTGGTAAGAGAGCTTGCCTAGAAAGTACAAGGTACTAGGTCCTGTCTCCACCACTAGAAAATAAAATCACAACACATAAAAATAAAAAAAACTAAAAAGGGTGAAATTTCATGTTTGCCTCTTGATATAAAGAGAAAAGTCAGACTTAACATCAGAACTGAGGACGGTTCTTGTTTAAATATTCCGAACTAAATTTTCTTTGGCTGACTGCCATTCATAGCAGCCAATTTAAATATTTCCAATGGATAGTTCTCTCTCTCTCTCTCTCTCTCTCTCTCTCTCTCTCTCTCTCTCTCTCTCTCTGTGTGTGTGTGTGTGTGTGTGTGTGTGTGTTTGTGTGTGTGTGTCTGTGTGTGTGTGATTTAATTTCAGTTTTGAAGAAATAAAAATATTTTTTGTTCACTACTCCCTAAAAATTTTATGAGAGCAAATTCAAGATGTTGTCACTTCCCCCTTAAGAAAATGTATTGAGTGAGTGAGTGAGATTCCTGTCTGTCTGTATTCCCTTTGAGGAGAAATGACTTGGGGAGGAAGGAAATTATATGCAGTGCATTATGAATCCCTGTATCCCTCTCTTGCATCCTTTAACGTTTAGAGAATCAAGACATCTGACATACCTCAGGAATAGGATAGAACTTTTGAGGATGCCCTAATCATTTCGTTTTTGTTAAATTCATTTTTAAATTTTATATATGTACTATATTTACATCATTTCCCTTCTGTCTCCTCCCTCCAACCTTCCCCATGCCTCTTTCCCAAAACATGGCTTCATTTTCTTTTATTAGATTTATTTATTTTATGTGTATGCATGTTTTGCCGGCGTATCAGTGTGTGCACCATGTGCATTCCTTGTGCCCAAGGAGTTCAGAAGAAGACAGCATCAGACCTTTGGAACAAGAATTGTGAGCTGCCATGTGGACACTGGGTCCTCAACAAGTGCTCCTAACATGGAGCCATCTCTCCACTCGGCCTCTGCTGAACCTTATCTCAGCGATTAATTTTTCTTCAATTATTACTGTGTCTAATAATCTCAGTCTTGGGAAACATCTAATTTTACTTTAAAATGCATTTTAATGTGAAAAGCCTTTTCACAAAACTTGCTATTGTGGAAAATACTTCCCAACAAACACCAGTAAAAATCTGAATTCCACCTTGGCTCTTTTCACTTGGCTTCAGTGCCTCTGAGAGAAGACAGACAGATAGACAGATAGACAGACACAGAGAGACAGACAGACACAGAAATCAATTACTTCATCTTTTGAGTCATGCTGTATGCAACTAGACAGTGTAAGAGGTAGAAATTGTGTGTGTGTGTGTGTGTGTGTGTGTATGTGTGTGTGTGTGTTTGACTGTGTGTCAGTGCGTGCATAATAGGGCATACATGCACGCACACAGATTGCTGACGGACACGGCCCTAGGGCATGGCTAAGGAGGATATTAAAGACTTGAAATTTCTGCACCAAGAAAAGAATGCAGATCTTTACAACATAAATAGGGCAAGGGAAAGGGGAACAGAGGACAAAAAGTGAAAATCTGGAAGCAGAAGGGAAAAAAGCTGTGGCCAGGGCAAGCAGGAAGCTGGTTTTTCTCAGACCACCAAACCTGGTGAACTTTTTAGCGGGAAGCAAGGCAGCGCCCGACAAACACATTTATCTGTGATCTGCTAAATGGCGGACACCATCGCTGCTGAGATTGAAGCTTGTTTTCTAGACCTCTGGCTCTCCAGTCAAGCTTCCTGAATTTCTGGAGAAGTCATCTGCCAGGTGGAGCACAGGATGGAAGGGTGGGTCGGGACGATCCAGGCTTCCCGGCACTGCTGCCTGACCGCACACGCCCACAACCGGTTCCTTCCTGGTCACGGCTGGTGATCTCTCATGTCCCTTCTAGCCAATTTCAAGTTGGCCGCCAGCCAAATATGAATCCAGAAGGATGTGTACGACTGTGCAGCTCGAATCACAAAGATAAAAGTGTAAAAAATACGTCCCCCAAACTGGTTTAAAAAAAAAAAAAATCTCTAAATGTTGTGGGAAATCCTGGGAAAAGGGACTCGCAGTTTGCGTCGGTTTTTCAATTTTACATGGTTTGTGTTTGCTTTACAGCTGGACTCCAATAAAACAGGAACTTCACACTTGATACCACTTTTACTGTCGTTCGCAAGAGCCTGTGTGTCACATCTCCCCTAGTCTCCATCCCCTAACGATTTATTCTGGACACCGCCCCCCAACCCCACCCTGGTGCCATTAACAGTAGAGGGAGGAGCTACTTAGTAATTCTACACCTGTTCAAGTCCCCGCCCACCAACTTGTTAAGCTTCCCAAACAAGTGTAAGACCAAGCATGAGAACTTCCAGTCTGGGGCAGGAGGTAGTTCTGGTCACCACTGGGATTGGCTTTGACGAGTTTTGTTCAGAGTCTCCAATGAATCTGCTACAATGGCCGTTGATGACAGCAATTTATATTCCAGAACAAAGAACAAGTTAAATTCATCTCAAAATGAATTTAAATCATTGAGACGGAGCAGCCTGCCACTTGAACTTCCCATCGGAAATCACATTAAAGGAAAACTTCAAAGAAACATCAAAAACCTGGAACCTTTTCACCTGAGGCGTCCCAAAAAGAGACCGTCCATATTCCCAGGTAGGAATTGTTTGAATTCGTGTTTTCCTGTTAAAATGAAACAAACAAACAAACAAACGCAACGTATGCAATCAATTTGTAAATAACGTGGGTACTTTTTGACGACCGGAACTGCGACTTTTTAAGTGTGACCTTAAGGAGTCTCTGGATTACGTCCTTGAAGAGTTAGAACTGTCTTTGCATTTCAAAGCGCTGTGTGTCTTTTTCCTTTTATCTGATTGGCTGTGAGTCCTTTCAGGCTCTGTGGTTGATAGGCAGCTGGGCAGTTGTGGATTGTTAGCGTCCACGGGTCTGTGGAACTGCTTTGCTTTCAAGCCTACGAATTCTGTGTAGCATTGCATGCCCAAGGTTGGATTGCTGAGTGAAGCTGACGGTTTTGTTTTGCTTTTTAATGTGCACCAGAAATCAACAGCAGTAAGTTCTCCAGTGCGTGCTTCAAATTCCAACCCTGCATCAGAGCCTGAGACCATTTGTAGTCACAGGCTCAAATCAACTATGTGGTCGGGCTGTGGGGGTGGGGTAGGGGTGGGGTGTGTATTAAATGACAGGAGAAACTTGAATCTCAGTCTTCAGAAGGGTCTGTGACATTGGCCTTAGACATTCTTCAGGGAGTTTATTACCGATATGGTTAGAGAACAGAAGCCACCTGCCACGGGAACCCTAACTGTTCACCGAACTGTGCTAAGTGACCTCTGCGGTTTGAATTATTTAAATGACTTGATTTCAATGCCATTTGCCTTGGAATTTCTAGGAAACACTGGATACAGCCTTTTTGGTTGTGGTTTGTTGTTGTATTGCAGTTTTTAAAAATGTAGAATAGATTTATGACTCTGTCGTGTTAGAAAATGCGAAAATAACGCACTCCATAAAAATAATATTGAGTTCCCCAGTCACTGACTCTTTATACTGCTTTAGGGAATTAAGTAGAAAATAATTTGGGGACCTAGGGGCACCAGGTCACAAACTAAAGTTACAAGTTCTTTCATTTTTATTTTATACGTATACAAGATGCCCTGGGACTGGAGTTACACATAGTTGAGAGACATCATGTAGGTGCTGGGAATCAAATCTAAATCCTCCAAAAGGACAAGTGACCTTAACCACTGAGCTCCACACCACACACACACACACCAAAGAGATACCTTTTTTTGCAGAGCTGTTGCTGTATTGAGTTTCTTGTTATTTCTCTGTTCTTGTGCTCTTTTGGTGGGAAGAGGAATGAGAAGACCAGGGTTAGAATCATCCAGAGGATGGGAGCTTTGAACGTTTGGGGGAAGGAGAGAGGGGGTGAGACGGCAGCTACAGGGAGGGGTAGCTTTTGGATGTCTGAGGTAAAGCCATCTTAGGACCTGGAATGTCTTCGATCACCTCACCGGTAATGTGGTAGTTTGAATAAGAATGGCCCCTTAGGCTCTGGTATTTGAATGCTTAGAGAATGGCAAGATTTGAAAGGATAAGGACGTTTGGCCTTGTTGGAGGAAGGGTGTCACTGGGAGTGGGCTTTGAGGTTTCTAGAGCGTCAGGCCCAGTGGCTCTTCTCTCTTGCTGCCTTTGGATCAGATGCAAAGCTCTCAGCTACTTCTCCAGCATGGTGTTTCCCTGTGTGCCACCATGCTCCTCACCATGATGATGGGCTAAACCTTGGAACCTGTAAGGCAGCCCCAATTAAGTGATTTCCTTTATAAGATTTCTGTGATCGTGGTGTCTGTTCACAGCAGTAAAACGGTATTAAACCTGACTAAAATTCCTGAAATCCACAGCAGACAGGAATCTCTTTCATCACTTTCAGATGAGCTGTCTGTGTGCGTGTATGTGTGTATGTATGCGTGACTGTGTGCATGTATATGTATGTGTGTATGTGTATATGAGTGTGTGTATATGTGAGTGTATTTGCATGCATGCATGTGTGCATGTGTGTATATGAGTGAATATGATTGTGTGTGTGCATGCATGTATGAGTGTGTGTGCGTGTGTGTGCATGTATGTGTGAATGTGTTTGCATGTGAGTATGTGTGTATGTGTGTATATGAGTCAGTGTGTGAGTATATGAGTGTGTGTGTGCATGTATATATGTGAAAGTGTGTATGTATGTGCATGTGTGTTATATGTGTGTGCATGTATGTGTGTGTTTGCATGTGTGTATATGTGTGACTATGTATGTATGCATGTATGTGTGAGTGTGCGTGTATGTGTGTGTATGAGTCAGTGTGTTTGTGTGTGAGTGTGTGCATGAGTGTGTGTGTGCATGTGTATGTATGTATGTGTGTGAGTGTGTATGTATGTGTGAGTGTGTGCATGTGTGTGCATGTATGTGTGAGTGTGTTTGCATGTGAGTATGTGTGTATGTGTATATGAGTCAGTGTGTGAGTGTATGTGTATGTGCGTGTGTGTATGAGTGTGTGTGCATGTATGTATGTGAAAGTGTGTATGTATGTGTGAGTATGTGCATGTGTGTTGTATGTGTGTGTATGTATGTGTGTTTGCATATATATGTGAGTGTGTGCATGTGTGTGTATGTGTGAGTGTGTGTGACTATGTGTGTGTATGCATGTATGTGTGAGTGTTTGTGTGTGTATGTGTGTATGTGTGTATGAGTCAGTGTGTGTGTGTGCATGAGTGTGTGTGTGCATGTGCATGTATGTGTGTGAGAGTGAGTGTGTATGTATGTGTGAGTGTGTGCATGTGTGTGTATGAGTGTGAGTGTGTGTGGGGTTTCTCTCACTCATTTCTTCTATAGTCATCTGTTTTCTTCCTGTCTGCTTTTATTGGTTGGTGTCAGACCTGGATTTACATATGTCACCATCCATTCTGCGGTCGTCTCCCACTATCTGCAGCACAGCCCCCTCCCCCACTTCCCCAAGGCTTACAGCACCTTGGTCCTGAGCCATGGTCCCCACCTTGCCATACAGTCACTCGGCCCTGCTGGGCACAGCCTTTTATCCTGGGCTTGATGGAAATCTCCCCTTCTAACACTGAGTTGACAGAACTGAATTGGCAAGGTGAAGGGTGACACGTTGAAGCCTGAGAAGCTGGGTCTAGCAGTGTCCGAGGGGCTGCTGGGCCAACTATATTCTTTGTTTCTGGCCTTGTGCTTGTCTGTTTGGGGGGCTTTGGTTTGGAAGTGTTTGCGGTACTGAAGTTTGAACCTAGGATCCCACGCGTGCTCTGGGCAAGCGCTCTACCACCGAGCTGTGTCCCAGCTCTCTTTTTACTTTTTAAAAAGATTTTTATTTATTTTTTTTGTTTGTGATTGTGCATGTGTGTGTGAATGTGCACTTTTGCATGTGTGTACAAAAGAGGGGGAGGGAGGGAGGGGGAGAGGGAGGGAGAGGAAGAGGGAGCTCCGGAGGTGTTATATACTCTGGAACTGGGGTTACAGGAGTTTTGAGCCCCTGACATAGATGCTAGGGACTGACCTTGGATCCTGTGGACGATCTGATCTGCTGACCCATCCCTCCAGCCCACCCCATCCCCCTCAACCCCTTCTTGCGCTGTATTTTGAGACAAGGTCCACTAAATTGCTCATTCTGGTCTTGATCTCACTATAAGCCAGGCCAGCCTTCAAGCTATAATCCTCCTATCTGTGACACTGGACCCAGTTTGGTTCTTCCAATTTCTGCTCACAGTCCCCCCTCCCCACCCCCCATGAATACAGCATCAGGAGACGGACTGTGCCCACCCTTGCCACTTGGGGACCAGGGCAAGTTAGAGTTCCCTGCCCACAGTCTGAGCCACACTGGCTATTCCAGTTCTACCTCCTCTCAGTTAACCTATGGCTCCACTGGCCTGTGGCTTGCACCAACCGCTCCCCACATGGGGTAACTGAAGTACGGTTGGCTGTCCATCCTGACACCATTCCTGCTAACAGAAACACACACTGCTTGGGACAACTGTTCCCAGTGTGTGCTGCTACACACGTACAAAGGAACAGCAGACTTAATAAAGGGGCGGGAGCATGGGGTTTGGAGTGTGCAAAGGTGTCTTCTACGGTTACTAAACGTCACACTTGGGGCTGGGGTGGAACTCTTTGGACTAGAGCATTGTAGTCCTTGCTACTTTGTTTCACTGACCGCTATGCTCCTTGGCTGCTGTGGCCATCTGTCTAATGAGAGGCAAGGCTTGAGAACACGTGTTGTTGTCAGTGCTCCTGCCCATCCCCTTGTGCCCAAAGGCAACTTGTGCCTCCACCTAAACTCTCCTCTCTTCCATATGTGCTTCATGGTGGATTTGGTCCAATTCATTCATTCACACATTCATTCACAAACTATTTGTTTAGCTCTTACATCAGAATGGCAAATATGCCTTCAAAGGTCTAACTCCCACGTTCCTTTTTTAAAAATTTTTTTTGTTTTCCGTCATTTCTCCTCCTGGTCAGCTCGCCTGCAGGTAATTACCTATCTAGAAGGTAAATCTGTTTATTTCTTAATGATTCTTTGGGCAATCTTAGGATACTCACTCTTTAGATAAAGTCCAAACTCAACAAGAAGTATAAGAAAAAGCAAATATGTCTACTGACCCAGCCCTG
The DNA here is from genome assembly GCA_021653895.1 of Mastomys natalensis. Classification (NCBI taxonomy): domain Eukaryota; kingdom Metazoa; phylum Chordata; class Mammalia; order Rodentia; family Muridae; genus Mastomys; species Mastomys natalensis. Next base: position 1,080,791 of record JAJTUV010001265.1, read on the forward strand.
TCTGTCCCCAGCCCCTCCACACATTCCCTCCTTGTCTTTCCAAGCTTTGCCAGTTTCAGATGTTAGCCCTCGGTGCTTGCTTTACCAGGGTTAGGCATACTCGCGTGCCCTACCTCGCCAGTACCTGCATGAGCAGCTATACCTCCCTTCCTGAGCCCTCTGCTGGGTGAGTCCAGTCTTTGGACTGCTGTGTCTCATAGCATTTATCACCGTATTGTAATGGTCTCTTTTACTTGTCAATCTCCCACTAGCTGGTGATTCAGGGGTTGAATGGGTCTTGTTGACTGAGGGATGCCTGTAATCTGTCACAATGGCTAGCACAGAACATGCCTCCAGCAGATATGTAGTTTTCTCAGATTGTAACCCTCCTGACGTCCTTCATCTGCCCTGCTGACATCCAGAAGGCAGCTTCTATTGATGTCTCTCCTTGTCTGTACACACAGACACACACATACACACACACACAGACACACCACACACACACACAGAGAGAGAGAGAGAGAGAGAGAGAGAGAGAGAGAGATTTTTTTGTCCACTCTTCTGTTCTTTTTATGGGCTAGAAGGTCCAAGTCCACCCATCCATTTTTTGTAATCACCTAGAATCTTCCTCTGATACTTTTTCACCTCCTTTTCACCATTCCCATCCTTTATGTGAGCCCCTCCCCTTACGTCATCCCCGGCCTTTACATGAGCCCCCACCCCCAACCCCTTACACCATTCCCTTCCTTTATGCCGTTCACCTTCTTGGCTGCAATACTGTTAACTTGGTGTTTGTGTGTAAACTCTTTGGAAACAGACTATACATAAAGAGGGAGCTATGTATGTCTTTAAACAGGGACTGTCTCATATGTCGTTCAGTGGCTTGACAGAGGAGACAATGGCACAAAGTAGGCATCCCTTCAACATTTGATGCACTGACTCCCTGAAACTGTGAGCCAAGAGAAACTGCCCGCTTAGGATGTTCAGTCAGGCATTTGGGTCACAGTATGCAAGGAAGGCATCAGGGATCCATGTCTCCATCAAAGACGGAAAGGTCTTTTGCTCTGTATATATTGTGCAGCAGAGACCACAGCCACGAATCTGTCTTAATTAAAGAAAGCAAAGGAGGGGGCTAATCTGAACACTCCAGCCCACAGAGGTTTTTTTTGGGTGAAAATGAACCTCAAAGCCTCCACCTGGGAGATGGGCTATCTATTGTACCCCTATGATGGCTGCTCATTCAGGAATTTTAAGCAAAGGAGTTGTGTGTTAATCAGCTATATGTTAAAATCTCCTTCCGATTTTACAATTGTGTATTCTAAATGCACAGAGCCATCTGCCTGGGGCAGCCAGCCCCAGACTTCCTGGTGATGATGACGTCATCATGGCTCATAGCCACCACGTTGCCTGACAACATTTGTCATTTTAAAGTCATAATTCAATTCCAGATGTGGTAGTGCATGCCTATAACTCCAGTACTTGAGATGCAGAGGCAGGATTGCAAGTTTGAAGCTAGACTGGACTATGTAACAAGACCCTGTTTTCAAAAAAAAAAAAAAAAAGTTCCAAAATTGCTTTATTCCTTCTTTTGCTGTGTAAGATGTGTATTGAGAAACAAAGATGTGAGAAGTGAGCAATGAGATGTTCTCTGAGCACTTTTATGGTGAACAGACTGTGAGAGCTGGGCATGCAGACAGAGGCTCTCCTCAGAGCCTTGCCCGGGGCACTGTGGGGATGGCAAGATGAATGCTGTTTTGTTTTAGACAGGGTCTTACTATGTGGCCTCATCTGCAGCTCACTGTGTAGATCGGACGGGCATCAACCTGCTTCTGCCTCCCAAGTCCTAGGAGTAAAGGCGCACCGTCACATCCAGCTCCAAGTGCCATCTTCAGTACAGCACTCCAGATCTGAATGTTGCAGGATGTGAACAGTTTCGAGTGTTAACGTGACACCGTGCGTGGGAGTTCTATACTTGCCTCATGACCTAAGTCATACTGTCACACTGCAGGCACACTAAAAACATTCATACATTTACTCTAGACTTTGTATAGACGGTGTGTATGAACCACAAATGTGCTTATACAAATATGGTGCCGTCAGAAACACTTCCTGTCCAATTCGATGTTGGTGCTCAAGCACTGAGCTTGTTCTCTGTTGTATTTTTGTCATCTCAGAGTGGTGCCTGGGTGACATTCAGTGCATCTGTGTGGAAACGGAGAGCTTGGCCTGTCCTTTATAAACACTGTTACAAAAGTGTTTCCTAGGCTTGTGCTATGTCATCTCAGGCTCGGTGGTCACGCACTGATGACAGCAGCCTTGGCTTCTCTGTTCCGTGCCCCCCACAGTTTTGCATGTGAAGTGCCTACATTTTGCTAGAGTCATCAGGCCAGGTAAAAAACTACAGGTGACGTGTGTGTCACATGCCACGCTGCCACCTCTGCATCAGCCACACCCCACCTGTCTGATCCAGTGGCTTCCTTAGAAAGCCATTTTGCTTAAATAATAAAAATCATTTATTGTCAAAGTTATTAAAGGAATAAAGGTTTGGCTTTATTTTATATTTTCATTTATTTTTTTAAAAAAATCAAATTTCACTATGCTCTTCTACCGGGGACTTTGAAGAAAAACAAACTGCTGATAATATGGTATGGTTACTTAACACTCATTTGCATATAAGCAAAGGGAAATATTTTTACACTTATGAAGAGACTGACTGGGAGCCAGTACAAGCAGAAAACCTCCAGTTCACTGCTCACCTTTCAGCTTCTTTCCTTATGGTACGTGTGTTTAGGTGTATTACATAATGTAGCCCTCTGGAAATAAATACGTCTGCATAAATCTGTATTTATGGTTCTGCATTCACTGACTTACCTGGGTCTGATCTAAACACGGTCCATTCCATGTGTTTCTTTGCAGATATGTGTGTGCTGACAGATCTGAGAGCTGCACACTTTTTCCCCTCTCCAGAATTTATTTATTTTATTGTTTTTGTGTGTATAAGTGCTTGCACCTATGTCTGTTTACCACATGCCTGCAGTGCCCATGGATTCCACACGAGGGCGTCAGAGATGATTATGAGCCACTGTGTGGGTGCTGGGAACTGAACGAGGGTCCTCTGGAAGAACAGCCAGTGCCCCTGACCACTAAGCCATCTTTCCAGCCCCTGAAGCATGTTTTTTAGATTTCATGTATCAGAAATGCAACACTCAAATTTGAATAGAAAGATACAGGGGAGAGAGAGAGAGAGAGACCTCTGTTCAACAACACCTGACTATTTTACAGAAACATTTTAAACATTTTACCAGGTCTAAGATATGATTGTGAGGCCCTGTGGCTCACTCATCTGATCTCTTATTGGTTGCTTTACTGGGACAAAGGTGAGTGGAATTATGAATTTGGATGCTCAGATTTCTCTGGAACCCGTGTTTTTGTGGTGCCCCCAACAGCTGTACTGACATCACGTCATCTGGTACAGAATCAGCAACTGGCCAGGGAGTGTCTTCCTACGGGACAGCTCCAGGACTTGTATATCCTCATCAGGACTTCACAAGGTCTCTTCTTGTAATCTGTGTCTCAGGAAACTAGTCACGGGGGGGGGGGCGCGGGGGGGGGCGGGGGGGGAGCATCATAATCAATGTGCCTCCCCCAGGGCCTGGAAAAGGCCTCCTGCCTTTTGAGGTCTCCAAACCCTTACAAAGCTAAGAGAATATTTACTTGTCAAGGTTAAAGCATCATTTTTCAAATAACAGTTCTGGGAGGAACTTTTGCAGAACACTGGGCCCTGGCCTGGGAGACTGGAGTCTATAAATCTAATCTAGAGCTAGATTCCTCCTGCATTGTTAATGTCTTCCCACTTGTGCCTGATACTTGTCCCGTCTCTTGGTCAAGAATTGCTCTGTTAAGTGGAAACACCTTCAAACATTAAAGTTACCTTCATCCAGTCTCAGTGTTTACAATTAAAATGCATACACCGTTCTGCCTGGCAGCCCTCCTTTATGGCCCTACCTGACCCTGTACATTCATCTGCATCCCCCCTGAAAAGCCTAGTGTGGCCTCTGACAGAAAGGAAATTTGGGAGCCATCACTTACAGACTTACAACTGTTCTAGAAAAGCCAGGGGAGAGGAGGAGTACCCTACCTCTTCTTTGCAAGGCTTCATACCTAAAAACAAGGTTCTGCAACTCTTTATAGACAGTTTTAATTTTTAAAAGTTTTATTTTATGTATATGAGTGTGTTGCCTGCCTGTGAGTGTAGGGGGGGCGTGCATCACGTGTGTGCAGTGCCTGAGGGGCAGAAGGCATCCGATTCCCTGGAACTGGAATTACAGCCCCATTGTGGATGCTGGGAACTGAACCCAGGCCTTCTGCAGAACCACCCAGCGCTCTTAACGCAAGCCACCTTTCCAGCTTCCAGTTTTGTTTTTCTTTTTCAAAGGATAGAATTCTGCCAGAGACAGCGAATGGACCTGGGCAGGTGAAAACTTAAGTCCTTAGAAATAAAGGCTACAATACAAGTGAGATAACAAGGGTCCTGTGACCAGAAGTTAGTGGACTGTGCCCCTGACACTAGGGCATCTGCACAAGAGGCATTGTTCAGAAATGCAGTAAAGTATAAATAGACATATTCTCTTTCATTATTTATCTTCTCCATCCCAAATGAACTGCTCTCTGTGACTTCTCAAAAGAAATATTGCTGGAATGTTGTTACTTTTAAGAGCAATGCTTCCGGCTAAAGAAATGATTCAATGCTTAAGAGCACTGGCTGCTCTTCCGACAGAACCACATTTAGTTCCCAGCACCCACATGCAGTTCACACCCATCTATAGCCCAGTTCTAGAGGGTCTCACGCCCTCTTCTGGTCTCCACAGGTACTACATACACATGGTTGCCATACATATATGCGAGTAAACCTAGTACGTATAAAATAAAAATATAGCTTTAAATAAAAAAGCTTCCATTGCACAAAGAAAAAAGAAGCTTCAAGTCTATATGATTAGTTAAATAAGGTTTTGGAGGATGTAAGCACTTCAGAGGTATACATTGCTTAATTTCTGCTAAATTAGAAATAACTTTGCTACTTGGAGTATAGCTGTTCAGTTCTTCAATCAGAGGAGGTGACAGAAGCCTTTTGCTGAAGTTAATATTTGTATGACAGAAGCCTTTTCATTGGCAATAGATCACTTCCTGATTTCTACTGCAGACTATTCGACACACCACACAAACACAGGTGGATGAGGGGGAAACAAATGGTCAAAAGCGATTTGGGTGTGTGTGTGGGGGGGGGGTGGAATGGGAGGAGGGGCGGGCAGAATAAGAACACAGTATCTGGCACCAAGGGAGAGATGGGAGAAGTGAAGATGGGGGAGAGACTTGGTTTTGTTTATTTTATTTTAAGACAAGAGAAGTAAGATAATGTGGCCCGTCCCACCCACATTCACAGTTGCCTCCCGAGCAGGGAACAGGTGAAGTGTTTTATTGTGAAAGGTTTGTTGACATAACAAGATAATCTGCAGATACGGACCTGTATCTGCGCGCTAGGCTTGAGCTCATGGGAAGCTTGGTTGATGTCACCTACTAAGTTAGAAAGGGAGGGTCCCTGCGTGGAACTGTGCTCTCAATGTGTCTTAAGCGCTGCAGAAAGAGACAAACAGCAAAGACACGGATTAAAAAAGACACCGTGGGCGGGCGTCTCGTAGGAAAGAGGGGCACTTGGAGAGGCGGTGTGAGACTGGCGTCTTGGGTCTGCACCTCACGGCTTACTCCATGTGAGCGGCCTGACTTACAAGGGAGCAGCGCAGTTGCTTATTCCTTCCTTTGAAGGAGGATGGTAAAGCGTTCATAAATCCACTATTTCTGTCTGCCGCTAAGTTGAGATTCCGTGTTCATGAGCTTAGCTTCTTTTCGGTGTGCAAGTTCAGATTTAAAACACATGAAATGCATTAAAGCGCACCGAACGTGACACAATCAAAACCCCAATTTAGTCAGTCGCTGGAATTCTGTCCCTTCCCTGATACCACATGTTTATAAACCTTAATCTCCTCTGCACTGTAATTAATCTAGTGACCAATTGAGGCATAGTGCTCATTGCTGAAAGGGCTAGTGCATAGCATCTATTTAATGCTGTGTATATAGAGAGAGTATCATGGAGTTTTATGTAAAATATAAACTTGAAATGCCGTGAATTTATCCAGAGTGGCGTTGTTTTCTCGTTAGTGTTTAGCAGTGTGATTAAGTAGTAGTTGCTGGGGGGGGGGGGGGAGGGAGAGAAGGAGGAGGAGGAGGAGGAGGAGGAGGAGGAGGAGGAGGAGGAGGAGGAGGAGAGGAGGAGGTGGAGGAGGTGGAGGAGGTGGAGGAGAAGGGGGAAGGGAGGAGAGGAGAGGAGAGGAGGGCAGAGGAAGGAGAGGAGGAGGAGAGGAGAGGAGAGGAGAGGAGAGGAGAGGAGAGGAGAGGAGAGGAGAGGAGAGGAGAGGAGAGGAGAGGCAGAGGAGAGGAGAGGAGAGGGAGGAGAGGAGAGGAGAGGCAGAGGGGAGGAGAGGGGAGGGGAGGGGAGGGGAGGGGAGGGGGAGGGGAGGGGGGGGAGGGGAGGGGGGGAGGGGAGGGGGGGGAGGGGAGGGGAGGAGAGGAGAGGAGAGGAGAGGAGAGGAGAGGAGACTCCTTTATTAGCAGCCTCTGTTACCCAACTATTCCCAAAATAATAGCATTAATTCACTCTCAGGGTCACTGTTTCTGCCAGCCTTTATCTATTTGTGTATTTTGCTTTATTGTTGAGACAAGATCTGCTATGTGGTCTCAGACTCAGTTCCAAAGGCTGGTATGGCAGGCATGTGCCATGGGAGTTAACTTTTATTACCACACCCTCAAAATTAAAGCTCAATGTGGGTTTTGGAAAGAATGTACAAACTATAGAAATACTCCACTTGTACATTATTAGAATTTGGTTTTGGGACAATGATATTCTTTTTTTAAGCGCCTTGGAATCTCTTTTTTGTTTGTTTGTTTGTTTGTTTGTTTGTTTTCGAGACAGGGTTTCTCTGTGTAGCCTTGGCTGTCCTGGAACTCACTCTGTAGACCAGGCTGGCCTCGAACTCAGAAATCCACCTGCCTCAAGCGCCTTGGAATCTTTAACCTGGGATTTTTTGCCAAGTCTGGATACCAACAGCTGTTTTAACCTTTTGTCATGGTCAGTTTTCAAAGTCAGTAAGACTCATGTGGCAGCTCTCCAAGAGACATTATTTTTCTTATTTAAATGTACTTTTTGAGGATCTCCTACGTGGTACCATCTTTACATCATTTCCATCCCTCCCTCTTCCCTATACTCCTCCCATGCTCCTCCATTCCTCCCACTCATCCCTCCACTCCTCCCATGCTGCTCCACTCCTCCACTCTTCCCTCCACTCCTCCCACTCTTCCCTCCACTCCTCCCCTCTTCCCTCTACTCCTCCACTCATCCCTCCATTCCTCCCACTCTTCCCTCCACTCCTCCCACTCTTCCCTCCACCTCCTCCCACTCTTCCCTCTTCTCCTTCCCACTCATCCCTCCATTCCTCCCACTCTCCCTCCACTCCTCCCATGCTCCTCCATCCTCCCACTCTTCCCTCCACTCTTCCCACTCTTCCCTCCACTCCTCCCATGCTCCTCCACTCCTCCCATGCTCCTCCACTCCTCCCATGCTCCTCCAACTCCCTCTCACTATTGACCTTTTTCTGTTATTTTTATCACACCATATACAACCTCCTGATCCTGTTTAGTATTGCTTATACGTACCTGTGTTTAGGCTGACCACTGGGGACTAGATGACCTATCAGGAGACTCATCCCTGGTGATAATAGACTCCCTCTTTCTCGGCTGCACTTGATTTGCCTGTGCTCTTCATCTAGGAGTGAGCTATGTTGGCTGCTGTTGACATTACAGTGGCCTTGTCCTAGCTGCCTGGAAGCCAATCTTTTCCTCTTTGCCTTCAGAGCAAGTTGTAGAACTCTCAGTTCCTAGATGCTGCCATGCTCCTGCCTTGATGATAATGGACTGAACCTCTGAACCTGTAAGCCAGCCCAATTAAATGTTGTCCTTATAAGAGTTGCCTTGGTCATGGTGTCTGTTCACAGCAGTAAAACCCTAACTAAGAGACACTGTGTGAATGAGTCTTGGTTAGGTGACCATATCATTCATATCTGCTGAGTGCAGCTTCCCTGTCTGTCTAAGACACTGTGTCACCACATGTGGCCTGGTCCTCTGGCCTCAGTCTTACATAACCTTTCACATGATGCTCCTGGTCTTGGGTCTTCCTACTTATTATTCTTACAAGTGTGACTTTGAGTCTTGAGGATTTGCTCTACTCTTTATGGCTTTAATTGCAGAAGGTGGGTGATAGTTTGGGGGGGTTGAACATATGCAAGAAAATAACTCCCTTGGCAGGAAACACAACAGAGTCAAAGAATTAATGAATTACGAAAATAATCACAGAAGGTAAGATTGGAGGCACCCTTTTATCAGACTTAGAAGTACAGAGCTGCACAGACAGCTTGCATCACGGTCTGCCGGCATCCATCTGTCACAAGCTCATCACAGAGACCCAGAGAGGACATCTAGAACATTCCTGTGGTGAGAAAAGAAAAGAATGAGAGGCACCCACACCTTTGTTGTGGGTCCAGCCATCGCACTCTGCTTGCTAAGCAACTCTGAGTCCTTCAGTGTTGCTCAGACACTGTTGGGTAGTGCAGCTGCAGGGAGACACATGGGTAGCAGCAGCCAGATCTTAGATGGCCTCAATTTTCAGTCTGTTCTTCAGACAGAAAGTGTGTATGTCTTTGAAGAGAACAGCATCATGTATGAGAGAACGGGTTTTGGTTCAAGAAAAGAACCACATCTCGTCATTATCTTCCAATATACGAGGAAATAGTGGGCTCCTATATAAACAGGTCTCTGGAGGCGAAAGGCCTGTCCCCTTTGAAAGACAAGCCTTAGTTCACAGCTCTTGTTAACTGAGCACCATGACTCTTGTCTCTCAAAGGAAACTCAGGCATATCTTGGAAAAGAACCTGGTAAATGTTAAGAAAGAAAATTAAATACAGGACATAAAAAATTACAACTAATTAGCTTCAAGTTTACCTTGAAAAAAATTATTATTTTTTTTTTTTTTTGAGACAGGGTTTCTCTGTATAGCTCTGGCTGTCCTGGAACTCACTCTGTAGATCAGGCTGGCCTCGAACTCAGAAATCCGCCTGCCTCTGCCTCCCAAGTGCTGGGATTAAAGGCGTGCGCCACCACTGCCCGGCGAAAATTTTTTAATTTCAAGATAATATTTAAGTTTTCTTCTTGTTTCCATGTTCATAAATTTATGACTAGAAGATTTTCAACCATATATTTTAATAGTCAAATTTTAAAAAGATATTACATGCAACATAAACAACCAGATTGATAACTATGAATCAGCCAGGCATGGTAACACACACCTTTAATCCCAGCACTCAGGAGGCTGAGGCAGGTAGATCTCTGAGTTCAAGCCTGGTCTACATACCAACTTCCAGGGCTACATAGAGAAACCCTGTCTAGGAGGTTGGTGTATGTGTGTGTGTGTGTGGGAGGGGGTTGGGAGAGAGGAGTCTCTTGGTTAAAAGAGCAATGAGAAGAGACAGAAAAATGTCTTCTGTCATTGAAAAGTGTGCACTCTTTAAGGAGAGGTCTCACTTCTGTGAGTTATCAGATTTCAGCGAGCAATCCCAAAAGATGGCACTTTATTACTGTGTATGCTCTTCAGTTTAAAAAGCTATCCACAGGAAAGCCCTATATCCACCTGAAACTACTGAAGAGACATACAAAGATGTTAGAGAAAGTGAGTATTAATAAATTAATATTTGGAAAAGAAGTTGAAGAGAATACATTTGTAAAGAGCTAAATTCCTAAGATCAGAAATTGGAAGATAAAGAGGTTGTTTACTTTGGTGTGGTTTTGCTATAATGAGGCTGCTCAGGACTCAGTGTAGACTGCTTAACCCCTTTGACTCCTGCCTCTCCCTGCCTCCCACTAAAACAAAACAAACCAGAGAGGAACAATTGCTAAATGATATCACATAAATTCAAACAACCCAAGTGTTATCTGGGAGCATTTTTCTTTCGTGGGCTATATAAAAATCAATCGTGTTTCCACTCAGTGCCTGTAGACTTCTCAGGTAGATGCTGGGATTTCTGGGCTTTCCGAGGGCATCATGTCTGGCTTCTGAGCTGGCTTCTGCTAATGCTCTACTGGGGTCATTTGTGGGTTTATGTCTCACTGTTTCTTGTCTGTGGAGTCAGAAGTGAAATTCAAGCATCCTTCCTTGGTTTCTGTGAATAAAACTCAACCATGAAAGTGTCTCTGTTCAGATTTCCTTTCTATCAAGAGAGAGAAGACTCTTCTCTTAATATGCTCAGTACAATAAGCTTTTATAGAACACTTATACTGGCTTTGTTTGCTTGTTGGGTTTTTTTTTTTATTGCTTTGTTTGTGTGTTTGCTTTTAGATAAGGTTCTACTCCGTAGTCCTAGCTAGTCTGGGATTCTATGTAGATCAGGTTGTACTTGAACTCACAGAGATCTGCCTGCCTCTGCCTCCTGAGTTAAAGGCATGTGCCACCACAACCTGTCACTTGTTAAAGGTTTTATCTGAAGACAGGGCCTTGCTGTGTAGCCCAGGATGGCCTCGAACTCTTGATGCTCATGTCACAGCCTCCTAATGCTGGGGTTGCAGGCGTATATCACTACTTGGGGCTAGATATCACTCTTGAAATGCCTTGTCAGCCACTTTCCTGTTTGAGGTTTCCCGGTGCTTGCTCTGTTGGTCGCTGTGCTGTAGTCTGCTGGTCGGTTGGTCATAGTGAGTCTTTCAGATTCTTTTACTTTGTCCTCAGCATCTCCCTTTCATCTTCTATTGGGCCATTCTGCTCCTTCTGGTGCCAGGATGCCTGTGCACTTTTTATCAGACCTGTCACTGATCTCCCAAAACTAATCCAAAGGCTCATCAATCAAAGTCCACCCCCTTTAAGCCTGTGGTCACCCTGAGCATTCATGAGAACCAGGAGTTTGTGCCTACTGAGAAACACACATATAATATTTATATATGCAATATATGCATATATATATCCACATATATATATGAATCCTGTGCACTGTTAATATAAATGGAGCTTCAGATAGATAGATGATAGATAGATAGATAGATAGATAGATAGATAGATAGATAGATAGATAGATAGATAGACAGACAGTTTAATCTGGTTATAGTAGAGTAGGTCTTCAGATTAGCCTGCTATAGAGAAACTCTAGTCTGGGGAGACTTTTCCTTTATAATGTAAACACAGTTTAACTCCCTTTATACATACAACAAACTGTCTACAAAACCTTGGAAGGAAGGATAGCTTCACAATTGGAGATCAGGCTAGCCCGTGATCCCTGTCACCCAGACCTCCTTACAGGGAGGGATCACATCACATTAGAAGCCCTGTCAGTAAAGTTGTTCACCACACTCATCCCTGAGGGATAAGACGCAGAATCCTCCAGTCTCAGGAGGATTCTCTTGTTATGGGTTTTTCAGTGACCTTTTGAACTAAGGCATATGAAAGACAAAGTTTGTTCTGGGAAAGCCAGTGAGCCTTGATGGCGATCTCCCTGCTGCCTGCAGCCAGGGACAGTCCAAGAGGCCAGTGGAATGTCCTGAGCATGCAGGTTTTCACATTGTTCCATATTTTAAAGATTCAGAGCAGTTGGTGAGATCTGAGGACCCATATGGCCAGTGTCACGTAGTGAGTGCACCTTTAAAGTCCAACTCAATTTTTGTCTATAGCCGTATTGAAAGAAAATTTAATCGCCGAAAATCAGAAACTGATTCGAAAGCCATTACTAAGTATATAGTTGTTGATATTACGCACTTGTAAATCTTGTATAAATAATACATTTTATTTAAAAAATGACTTGCAGTTTTCAAGAGTGTACCAACTCTACCATATAAAGAAATAAGCATATGCACATATTCTTTCTAGTAATTTTTTCTTAGGTTTATGTTATTTCCTTGCCTTAAGTATTAGCTTTTTCAAAAATAAATGTTTTTATTATTTTAAATTATGCTTATTTCGGGAGCGCTATGTGCACATGAATGCCAAGGCCAGAGGATTCCCCGGAACCTAGAGTTACAGGTGGATGTAAACTGCTTGATATGGGAGATGGGAGTCAAACCTGGGGCCTTCCTCTGGAAGAGCAGTCCGTGCTCTTAAGCTCTGAGTCTCTCCAGCCCATTAGCTGTTCTGACTAGTTATTTTTTAATCTCCATCTGTGAAGGTTTCTCACAATGTGCTCAGGGAATGCAGATGTCTTCTTCCCTCCAAGAGGTGTCCCGAGATCTCTCCTCTTCTACACACGTGTTATCTGCCTCCATGCCTTAAGGCAGTAGTTCTCAACCTTCCTGATACTGTGGCCCTTTAATACAGTTTCGAGTTGTGGTGATCCCTAACCATAAAATTATTGTTGTTCCTACTTCAGAATTGTAATTTCCCTACTGTTATGAATAGTGATGTAAACGTCTGATATGCAGGATTTCTGATATGCAAATCCTGTAAAGCGGTCATTTAACCTCCAAAGGTTTTTCCACCCACCAATTGAGAAACACTGCCTTAAGGTCTTCCTCCCAGGAGCCAATCACAAGCCTGAATTTTACTAAGGACACCCCCCTCCCACACCCTCTGGCTAATCTGCCGCTGGTAGATTATATCCTGGAATAGGGAGGTGGACTTTTTTGGATTGCACCTCTCTTGTGCTCACCGTTGCTTTCAGAGTTAGGCCCTATGAGCCTTTGCAGGTGGATCCATGCAGAGGGAAGGCTCTTACACCTCCTCCTTCTTTGAATGTGGTCAAGCCCCATTGAGTCCCAGCTGCTCCCCACCCTGATGTCCTGTGTTCACAAAGACATCCTCATCTGTCCACCACACTTTCCTCTGAGTCGTGTTCAATTCAAGGCCAATCTCAAATATGTTGTTGCTGCCCAAACTGTCCTTTATGCTCACACTGCCAGACAATTTGCTGTCCCTGTTGTCTCATTGGCTTCCACACATCGAACTTTTAAATCTGTCATTCGGTTCTGCACCTAAGCATTGATGTGGCCATTTGGACTGATGCTCCAAGCCTTTGACAGGATCCATACATCACATGAATGAATGAATGAATGAATGAATGGTTTTTCCTGTGGCCTTTTAAATTGAATTTTAAATATGTTTTTTGAGAATTTCATAAGAGTACTGTATTTACATAATTTTGATCCCTCCCTTTCCTCCTCCAACTCCTTCCACGACCTCTCACTCCCTCAAAAATCTATGACTTCTTAGTCTATAATTATTATTGTTATATACACACACACACCTTTTGAACTTACTTAATATCCCTGGCCTATCCATATGCTTAGGATTGACCTGTAGGGATTGGATAACCTCATGGGGCTTTTCCCTGGACAAGACTGATTCTCCCCCGTACTTCTTCATCTAAGAGTAGGGCCTTGTGAGATTTAATGTTATAAGTATTGCCATTGCTCTGGTCTCCTTTAGACGGCCACATTGTTGAGATCTCATGGGTGTGGCTTCTCTGTCATAACTAGAAGACGCTGTTTTCCAGCAGACTTCCGGGTCCCCTGGCTCTTCAAACTCGTTCTACCTACCCCCTCTTCCGTGATGATCCCTGAGGCTTAGGTGTAGGGGTGTGTAATAGATTCATCAGCTGGGGCTGGCCCTCCCCATCTCCAGTCAAATGTTCTCTGCTTTTGACTAGTCATGCCTTTCTGTAAGCTTTTGACTAGTCATGCCTTTCTGTAATCGGCTCCATTCATTGACAATGTCCACAGAGATGTTGATGACTAATTTTGCATTTGTTTTTTATTTTAATAACCCCCTCCCTTTGATACTTCGCTGCTGCTGTTTTAGTATGTTCCCTGCTGAATAGCACCTTCCTTTGGCAATTCAAGCCCTGGGCTGATTTCTGTAAGTGATAAATGTAATATCCTTCTCAGGACCTCTGAGCTAAGTAAGCTGCTATCAGCTTATCACATATTGAATCAAATTACCTAATGGTCTTGACATGTGTTCCTTACTAATTTATCCGGTTCCTACAAACAAGACCGCCTCAAATCATCTGACAGTCTATTCTTCAGAATCACAAAATCAAAGCTTTCCAGGGTGCTTCCTCCCTGTTGGCATCGTTATGGGTGGCTCCCCTCCCCATTTCCCCCTCCCAGGGACTGTGCTGTGTGGTCAGATAGAAGAGTAAAGAAGACAGAAGAGGCTTAACAATGGGAGAAAGAACAAAAAGTGAAACTTTGAAAATGATTAATATGGTCGCAGTACATAAAACTCTTGCATAAATATTTAAGCATGCCATCTTTGTCCTAAGAAAGCTTATGCTAAAGATAATTTGTTGAGGTACAGCATGGACTGTTTACCTCACTAAGCGCCACAACACGCATTTCCAGACGAACCAGCCTTATACTTGACACAACTCCTTGGGGGTAAGGACTTTATACGTTTGGCACAAGCACACCTATTGTACATCAGTGCTGTTAGATATTTACTAACACTTCCTCCCACACCAGTTCCTGGCAGGTCTAGCCTTCCTGACTCTTCATGTCCACAATCAAATCTGTATTTGTACATTAATCATTCGAGGTGTGGTGTAATTTTTAAGCCCAAGTGAGGAGACACCGTCTTCCGTAGGTAGGTCTGGGATCTGCTGTGGGTGAGGAGAATGTAGGTAATTAGCAACAAGTATTACACATTGGTCCTTTTTCTTTTAAAAAATCTTGGTCTAGAGAGATGACTCTGCAGTTACGAATCCTTCTTGGGGTATAGTGTAGACTCAGAGGACCCAGGTTCAGTTTCCAGGACCCACATAGAAGCTCACAACCATTTATCATTCCAGTTCCAAGGGATCCGACACCCTCTTCTGACTTCTGCACAGATGGTTCGTAAACTTTCCTGTAGGCAAAACACTCATTTACATAAAAAGAGATAAATTTTTTTAATCTTTTCATTTTACATATATCCCTACAAAGTGAGCCATAGTTTTGGAAGTGACTCTGGGACCTGGCTTTGTCATCCAAGTTCCATAACTAATAGTCTGACCATGAGTGGTTCACTTTAACTCCCTGAAAATCAGTTTGCTAATTTCTGAACCAATCCTTCGGGGCTCATCCCAGACCCCTAGCACATCACCCATTCCAAGATGTGATATCTGTGGTTATGGATTCAGAATAAAAGAATATGATCCTTTATTAGTGTTTTGGATGACTACAAAGTGTGCCAGTACTGTTTAATTTGCTACCTTACTCATTTCTTGAAGTGGCATTGACCTAGTACTCACATATGGAAGACAATAGCTGTGGCAATCAATGGAAATTCCAAAGTGCACACATAGAGAGTGACGTAATTGTTTAATTCTGTGCACTTGACATCGACAGGAGCCTAAACGAGACCAGAATGATGACTATACCTAGTTGACAAGGCAATGTGGATGGAGACCCCATTCTAGATTATGAGCTCTGGGCAATTAATAACTGTCAGGAAAGGGAGAATTAGCGTTTCCCAGGGGTGAGTCCCCTAATTGGTTATCAATCCCAAGTGGTCAGCTCTAAAAACACACACATATGAGTAACATTTAATGGACTCAGCAGGTTGTATTTATAAATGCATTCATATAGGTCATGAACTTGAGAAGGAGGGGGAGGAAGGGACGTAAGTACAGCGCATGCACACAAAATTAAAAAAGAAATTTAGCAAAACATGTTTAACTGACAAAATCAGCAAGATTTGAAATTGGATGAAATCTCTTGCATCCGGGAGACAAAAGTCTACTAACCACTTGAACTCTGTCCCTTGGTTTCTTATCACTAGAATGAAAACCTTATCTTTCTGTGTGCGGAAGAACAAGAAAGGAGATAAACACATAAAGGCATAAAGGTTTGCTGTGGTTATGAGCCCGGGGCTTGGGAAATTCCTTGTGTAAAAACACTAGTGCAGTCTGGTGCTGTGGATTTTCACTTCCTCCTTCCATTCGCTCCCGCTCCCATCCTCTCTGGTGATCTTTGCCATATTCTTGTGTCTCAGGTTCGGAGCCCGCTACTTTTGCACATGCAAAAACAAAACAAACAAACCCGAGTACTTCTTGTTAGAGCAACGCTACTGAGTCCACAGAAGGATTTAATCTGACCTTTTTTCTCTGTGGATAGCCTCTTCCCAGGGACCAGGTTTATCTGCCAAGGCTGTGGGAGTCTCGCTTTACCAGCCCGTCTTCCTTAGCTTGGCGCTCTCAGTGTTGTGAACGTTTGTTTATGCATGCCAGGGTTTCCAAGGGTGACTCAGGTGAACTGGAAAGATCCTACGGCACAGGCTAGCATAGCCATCATTTCTCCCGTAGTCACATTTGCCTTTGGAGTTAGGCAAGGCTCAGCAAAGTGAAGCCCAGTTAATATTTTCTTTGAGGACACTGAAATAGTGGCGTGCACTACTACATCTTCATGTAAACCATCCACAGCACCCCAGCACGGGGCTTCCCATCACAGTGGTACCTCACTGTGTTACCCCACATTTAAATCATTGATGCCGTAGAGCGAGCATGGATCTAACAAGGAGCTCATGAATCATACATGATCATTCCATGATCTGTATTTGCAAATGCTTTTTTGAGTGCTGACTACCTGTCAAACAGTAGCCTAGAACTTGTTTAGAAGTACTGACATCTGCTTTACTGTTCTGGAACCTTCTGCCTCTCCTTTGTTTCAGTAATTTGCCTCCTATTTTTAAGAGCTTGGAGAACTGGTCCATATATGTTTATCATCGTTAGGTGAGATGAACCTTTTACACTTATGCCATTATTTTTTCTAACTCACAGTCTGCTATGTCTACTTTTATGTAGCTCCCCCGACTCCTCTCTTAGAAACTATTTGCACAAAATAATATTTTTCCATTCTTTCACTTTCAACCTGTCTATGGGTTCCTTTTCCTAAGATACAGGTGCATTCTGTCAGTTTTTAAAATCCATTTGACTAATCTGTGTCTTTTGAATAGGGAGTTTAAGCCATTTACATGTAAAGCAATTACCAAGGGAAAGGCTTCCTATTGTCATTTTGTTAATTTTTTTGTAAGTCTTATGGTTATTTCTCTCCCTGCTCCCTGATCTGTTTAGGGTTTTTTGTTTGTTGTTTGGTTGTTTGGTTGTTTTTTGTGACAAACTGGGGTTCCCTGCTTGCTCCTTGTGTGTGTGTGTGTGTGTGTGTGTGTGTGTGTGTGCACGTGCGCTGTTTCCTCTTAGTTACCATAGTGATTATGTAATGCATTCCAGGTTGTAATCATCTACTTAAAGCTGACTGTGCACTCACAGAAAAAGGTGTAGTCTTCACATCTCTTCCCTACCCAGTTCGTGATATTGTTGGGAGGGATGGCTCAGCTGTTAAGAACACTGGCTGCTCTTGCAGAGGACCTGCATTCAATTCCCAGCACCCTCATGCGGCTCACAATCATCTGTAACCCTAGTTACAGGGGGCCCAATGCCCTTTTCTGGTCCTTGTGGATATTGCTTGCATGTGGTGAACACAGAAACATGTAGACAAAACAGCCACACATATAAAATGCATTTTAAAAGAAGAACTTAATATTTTTTATATCATTAAAGTAATAATATTTTTTTTATAGATTGTATAAAAGAATACTGAAGTTATAGACAAAAGAGCAGCAATACAGAGTTTTGAGCTTGTCCATGTGTTTGTTGTTACTGAAGAGCTTTCCATTTTCACGCAGATTAATTTCTGATGTCATTTTGTTTATCCTTTTCTACAGCATGCTTTGGGGGAGGTTCTTTGGCTTTTGTTTAGCGTGGAATACCTCACACTTTCTTCTATGTATTTTCTGACATTTTGACAATGTCATACATGTGCATAGTTTATTTTAATCATAGTCCTCCCATAGCTCTCTTGTCCCCCTCAGCCTGTATGACTGTCTCCCTCTACCCAGCTACTTAGTTCCCTTTATTTTATTTAATAATTGACTGATTTTTTTTGGGGGGGGGAGACCCATTGACTTTGTTTAGAGCTATTTACATGTACATGGGTGAGGGGTTATTTACAGTGAAGTACCAGAGGCTACACCACTGAATTAAAGATAACCCACCCCAGTAACCATTAACTGCCTATACCTCCCGGGGGAGGGAGAGTGAGTCTATCTTGTGTCTATGAAGGTTTGAGATGGGTCTAATCCTGCCTGAGTCTGACGCAAGTCTGACGTCAGAGCAGCTGGAGTTCATAAATGCAAAGACCCAGCCATGTCTGAAAGACTCTCCCCCACAGGGCTCCTCCTCTTCTTCCGACTCTGACATTGTCTCTGTGCTCTCTTCTGTGATGTTCCCTGAGTCTTGCAGGGGTGAGATCGATGTATTACCTAGGGCTAAGTGCTCGCTCAGCAGCCACTCTAGCACTTTAAACTGTTAGCGTATGCATGTGGGGAGCAGACGTCAACTGAAGGTGTGGTTCTTTAGTGCCCATCTGCCTTGATTTGTTGTTACTGTTTGAGACCGGGTCTCTCTAGGATCTGGCTGACCAGGGAACCAGAAGGATCATTTTGTGTCCTCCTCCCATGTACTGGGATTGCAGCACATGCCAGCAAGCCCAGCTCCCCAGCTCCTCCTCTCGATTTTTAATTTTATATGTGTGAGTATTTTGTCTGCATGCATGTCTGTTCCTATATGTGCTCAGTGCCTGTAGAGTCCAGAAGAGGGCATCAGATGCCCTGGAAGTGGAGTTGCAGATGGTTGTGAGTTGCCATGTGGGTGCTGGGAATCAAACCCAGGTTTTCTGCAATGGCAGCCAGTGCACTTAACCACTGAACCATCTCTCCAGTCCCCACCCTATTATTTTTGAAACGCGCTTTTATTGGGTATATCAGACTCTACTGATGTGTATTTTCCTGTATCTCATTAAAGGAAGGGCACCAACCCACTTCTATTTGGCCTGCATAGTTTCTGCTGAGATATCTCAGGCATCTTATATATGAAGACGCAACTTCTTGTTTTTAGAATCTCTTTGTCCTAGAAGTTTGAGTGTGTGTGTTGTGTGTGTTTAAGGGAGTGGAGGTTGTTGAGAATCCCTTTATTTGTCTGTTTGTATTTCTCCTCAATGTTAATAAATTTTTTTTCACTCTTGTGCATTCGGTTCAACAAGGCCAAATGACTTTGTCTTTAAGTCCGTTGATTCTTTCTCTTCATGTTCTGTGTACTGCTGGATGCTGTGGTAAAAATTTTAATTTGGCTATTCTGGTTTTCAATTCCATAATCTCTGATTGGTTCCATTTTAATCATTTATTTCTTTGTCCCTATGACCGTTCTCCTGATTGCATTTCATTCATGGCCTTGGTTTTTCTTCAGCCCGCTGAGCACAGTGACTCTCTTACGTTTATTTCTGTCTTGGGATGGTGAGGTTAGCTCTGCTGAGACACACACGAAGGTCACAGGGTAGCTTGTGGGAGCCAGTTCTTTCCTTCCGCCAGGTGGATTTCAGGATTGGACTCCGGTGGTCAGACTCCTCCGTGACCTTCTGGGCCATCTTATCAGCCCTGTTAGACATATTAAAATAAGTGCTTTGAAGCTTTTGTCAAATCCAAGCCCAGGATTTAAGACTGACTTCTAGACAATTGTTTTGCTTCTGTGAATAGTCTCACCTTTTTTTTCCTTAAAGTTGTTTGTTTGTTTTGTCTGAACTCATTTGCTGATGATAGGGCATGAGAGTGCATGCCTCAGCTACTGAGAAGACTGAGGCAGGAGGATTACAAATTCAAGGACAGCCAGGGCATCTTAGAGAGAGCCCCTAGAGGAACAATCTACATAGGGGCTTCAGCTCAATGGGAAAGCATTTGCCTTTTATATGTGACTTCCTGGGTTCAATACAAGTAGCACGAAAAAGAGGTGGGGGAAGGGAAGACAGATCTCCCTTCCCGGCTTGGCTGGCTATGTCCAGGGGAAGGCCATGCAAAGCAGCTAATCTTTGTGATGCCTTTGTGTGTTCTCAGAGATTTTCTTGGAATGTGTCTCCCTTGGTCTATGTCTGTAATTTTACCTCATGTTTTTAAATGCACTAATTTCCCTTCGGGTCTTGCTTTGGGACCACTGTATTCCTCTGCCCAAAACTTCTGCTCTCAGAGCTCACAGGAACAACGTCTCTGCAGCTCTCACAGTCCACAGCCCCTGCCTATAACTCCAGCAGCCTCCGACCCAGTATCTGAGCTAACCTGTACTGCTTTTGTGTTCAGTCCTCCTGAACCTACCTCCGGCCGGGCTGTCTAGACTGCAGCTCTGCAGCCCGCCGCTAGGGGCGCCACCGAGCTAGATGGACAAGGAAACGTTCAGCTTTGCAGCCAGTTGGGGAGCTGCTGAGATTGACTGGGAAAAGTACAAGGCTGTCTTGGGGTCTTATCGGCTTGTCTTGTTTATTTTGAGTAATAATAGACACTGGGCAGATTCTGTCTCTGGAGCTGTTGTCGTTCCTGCATTTCTAAAATAAACGGTTTTAAGTATCTTAAAGTTACCATCAGCTTCACATAGCGTCCTTGTTACATTGAGCAAGGTAGCAGTCTGTTTTCAGCACGCTGGTGGACTCCAGCTGTTCAGTACTTTCGGAGCGAAATGATAACGTGTTGTTCCCCTCTCTTTAGCTGACGCTCATTAGCAACAGAGTCCTTTTAAACATTCTGTGAGGATCTTCTCTGAACAGCTCTGAAGGGACAGATTACAGCCAAGTTGTCAGTGCGTGTGCATTCATGGCTAGATTTTAAATGTTAGGTGTGGAGTTTGTGAAAGGAAAACTGAAAAGGGGATTTCAGCATCCCCTACCCTCCCCACCCCTAAGATCCCGCCCTTTGTATGCAATTAGGTTTCCACAGACTAAGATTCAAACGCCATCATTCAAAGAAGAGGATGTAGGCTTATGAGTGGCTGCGGTCTTCTGTGGAAGATGTGGCTAGCTGAACAAATACTATTGCAATTGTCTGCAAAGAATGAGAAATCGCTTTAAAACTCTCTTCTCCCAGGGTTTCAAAAAATATCAGGATAGTTTGCTTCATCCTTGACAACTAGCAATCAGGATGTAGGGGTGTATCAGACTTTAAACGGTGTTGTAGGTGGGGGGGAACTCTGATCTGATAGGAAGTTCCTTATTAAACGTGAAAGCTCAGAGGTTAGAATGGCTCAGGCTTTTAACAAGGGTGGATGAGAGCGTACTCTGGGCTCCTTCCTCTAACCGCACCCCTCACTCTGTGCACCCCTCGCTCTGTGCCGCCAATAACTGGAATTCTTCACAGTTCGGTATTTAATTTACCATGTTATGTTTGTGTAATTCTTTCCTTTCTTTTTTTTTTTTTTTTTTTTTAGTTTTCGAGACAGGGTTTCTCTGTATAGCCCTGGCTGTCCTGGAACTCACTCTGTAGACCAGGCTGGCCTCGAACTCAGAAATCCGCCTGCCTCTGCCTCCCAAGTGCTGGGATTAAAGGCGTGCGCCACCACCACCCGGCCTTGTAATTCTTTTCGAGAGAAACAAGAGCTACGAAACTGTCAAGGAGCAGCATCTAATTCCTCCCTCCTCAGTGCTGTGATTTGTTTGTCTCGTCTTGCATGTCTTATCTCACGAAATTGCTTCATATGTCAACAAAATGTCACCTCCCACAGAGAACCAGGATCTACTTTTTTTTTTCTTTTGGTCACAACAGCTGATGAAACTCGGGTGGAATTCTTATTATAACTCGGTCTTACGTGCAGAGAAATATTTTCGTTTGGCAAAGCATTGACGGCTGGGGAGACACAGCTGTGTCTTGGGCTCACTCACCCATGACATCATATCGCTGAGAGTCCTGACTCATGGGCAGCAGAGAGTTGTGGTTGTAAGCAGTGACGCATGGATTTGCAGACGAAGGTAGTCATTTTGCCTAGTGAAGACTCATCTTTTGGAAGGCCTGGCCCTAGAGTCAGCACAGCAATTCAGGGATTCTGAATTCTTGGCAGGCACCATGATTTAAAAAGAAAAAAAAAGAAAGAAAGGAAAGGGAAAGGAAAGGAAAGGAAAGGAAAGGAAAGGAAAGGAAAGGAAAGGAAAGGAAAGGAAAGGAAAGGAAAGGAAAGGAAAGGAAAGGAAAGGAAAGGAAAGGAAAAACCGTCTGAGCCATTCAGGTGCCTTCCCTCACCTCTGCGTCAGTCTGATTGGCTAGTCCCTCCCTGCTCCACCACCCTCCTGTCTGAACTAAAGTCAAGGCTCTTTGTCGACTCTATGTGGGGGTGAGCCCTTCAGGAAAGGCAAGCTGCCATCCAGGCTGCATTGGATCCTTTAATAAACACGTCCCCTCAGCCTACGCAGACTTTGATTTAAACCTGCTAGCCACTTCCCTGTCTTCCTTGCCTGAAGAGAAATAACTAATTTGCCACCTTATTAACAACATGTCAGCTAGGCACAGTGACGTACCCCTTTAATCCCAGCACTCGGGAGGCAGAGGCAGGCTTGTTGTCCGGGTCAGCTTGTTCTACATAGTGATCTCCAGAACAGCCAAGGGCTATACTGAGAGACTTCCCCTCCCCTACATGTCCCCCCAAAGCCATTTAAGACAGTGCCTGGCATCCAGACCAGATCTAATAAACATGTTAATAAGGAAAGATGTGAATAAATGATTGAATCTTGTCCTGTAAATGGGGCACTGACATGCTCATAGGAATTATAATTAACTCTTATCAACCTCCCTCCAGGCACCAGGTATGATTATTCTACTAACAGCCCGAACGGCAAATATGGCTAGGATTGTATCATTCAATCCAGTTTCCACCTTATACTTGTCTAGACCTTTCTATCCAAGCTGAACTTGAAGTTAAATAGCTGCTGATCCCAGAGTATGTAACATGCTTAATGGTGAAAGGATAGATATGCACCTACCTTTTACTATACTTACACTGAAAAAGAAAAGACATTATAACATGATAGCCATTGTAGTTAGCTGTGGGCTGTTCCTTGTGAATCGATACTTAGCCAATTACCTATACCTGGGAGCCGTTTATGATTCTCTGGTGAATGTATTTGTGTACTAGAAGTCTCTCTCTCTCTCTCTCTCTCTCTCTCTCTCTCTCTCTCTCTCTGTGTGTGTGTGTGTGTGTGTGTGTGTGTGTGTGAGAGAGTTTTTGCCTACATGCATGTCTGTGCACTGAGTGTGTGCAATGAATGCCATAGAAGCCAGAAGAAGGTATAGAATCCGTAACCTAGAGTTACCGATGGTTGTGAGCTGCTCTGTGGGAGCTAGGAGTCTAACCCAGACCTCTGCCAGAGTAGTAAATGCGCTTACCCACTGAGTCATGTTGGCCAATGACTTTTTCTTAGCTTCTCAGAAGGACTCCTGAGTGAAAGCCATATGGATGGTTTAGTAGTAAAAGGCTCAGGTCCAAAAAAAAAAAGCATCTGGGCTGTGATGGCACACACCAATAGGAGGCAGGAGGATCTCTGTGAGCTGGAGACCAGCCTGGTCTTCAGAGTGAGTTCCAGGACAACCAGGACTACACAGAGAAACCTCTGCTTCCAAAAAAACCCAAAAACCAACCAACCAACCAAACAAAATGTCTCACGGTCAGCTGACTGAGCACCATTTCTTGTTCCAGAGACATTCACTGTATGTAGGAGAATGGACTTCTTATGATAGTCCTTCGGGTGACCCTTATTAGCTAAGTAAGGCATCCTGGGGAAAGCGCTCCTGATCCACCAACCCAGACCACAACACAGGGTAAAATCAGGTGAAAACCAGTACCCGACATGCCACAAATAAAAGTCAGTTGGAGATCCTGTGTTGAGCCAAGTGTGTGTGGACCTCTTGCATTGTGGTGTTTGCTCGGGACTTTACACTGGAAATCCCCAGCTAGAGTCACAGAGGAGACAAAGCACCGTTTCTGTTTAGTGTTATGTGTTCAGCACCATGTAAGAGATGTTTAACCCAGCACTTGCCACGGGGTAGGTTCCGAGCGTTTGTTAGATGAATAGCTGCATTAGAAACTTAGATCTACCACCTGCTGACTGGCTGGCCCTGGACAAGTCTTAACTCCATGCACAGTCCGTAGACTGAGAGGAGGGCAGGGTGAGCTACTTTACCTGGCGACCTACACACATCGCTCAGATGTATGGAGATCAGTGAGGGCTGGTGACTTGAGGGAAATCAGATTGCCTGTGGCAGAACAGCGTTTGGGGTAAGAGATGAAGTGGCTGTCGATCAGAGAATGTTCTGGAAATGTAACCATACCAAGAAGAAAGAGAACAGCAGGAAGCTTGGGGCAGAATGGATGCGGGAGCCCGTGGACGCGGAAAGAACAAACGTCTATGCTCGTCCCTGGGAGACCTGACATGTTTTTGTCTTTCTTGTCTCCTTTTAGGGCTCTTCATTCTTTTGTTTGCTTGGCGTTTTCTAAAAAATAAATATAAAAATTTTTAATAAATAAGAAACAATTATAACATCGATATTTTACACTATTGTTTTGTTTTTCAGTAGATCCTGTCCTTTTTTTTAGAGCATGTGAGTTTTCTGAGTGTCTTAGTTACAGTTTTTATTGCTTTGATGAATGTATATTACATATAAAATATTATATATTATATGATAAAATAATACAATTATATATTTAACATATAATTATAATTGCATAAATATATAATTACATATTATTTTATTTATTTTTATTATATAATATATTTATATATAAAGTATGTATATTTGTATATAAAATATAATATGCATATACTATATATTATATAAATTATGATATATAATTATATGCATTTATTGTTTTCATCATCATTATTATTACTATCATTATTATTATTATTATTATTATTTCAGCTTACACTTCCAGATGATAGTCTATCACTGGAGGAAGTCTGGGCAGGAAGCTGGAGGCAGGAGCTGATGCAGAGGCCATGGAGGGGTGCTGCTTACGGGCTTGCTCCCCATGGCTTGCTCAGCCTGCTTTCTTATAGAACCCAGGGCCATCTGCCCAGAGATGGCCACACCCACAGTGGACTTGGTCCTCCTCCGTCAATTATTAATCAAGAAAATGCTCCACAGATCTGCTGACAGGCCAGTCTGGTGGGAGCATTTACCTAATAAAGAGTCTTTCTTCCAGGTAGCTCTAGCTTGTATCAAGTTGACATTAAAACCTAGCCTTCATTTCTTTTCTAAGTATTTTTTATTAGTTCGTGCAATTTTTCACACAATGTATTTTAATTATGTTCATCCCTCCTTAGCTCCTTCCAAATGCACTCCCTTCTTCTTACCCTCTGAATTACCCTCTACTTATTTATTTTCATTCAGTAATCCAGCAGTCCCTGTTTTTGCTGTCCATTTACTTGTGGGTGTGGGACTGTAACTGAAGTATAGCCTACCTACCAGGAGCCACACATACTCATAAAGGAAACTACCTCTTCTTTCCCCAGAAGCCATCCCTAAGAGCCAGAAGAGGTCCTTAATACCTCTTGTAGTGGGTGAGGACTCCCTTTCTCCTCCAAGTTAGTGTTTGACTGATGTGATCTGGTTCCTCAGGGCGGGGGGGGAGAGAAGAAACCAGAGAGAGACCTACCATACTATGGTACCCTTGGGCATATAGCCAAAGGACTGTGTTTCCCCATCACAGGGACATATGTGCATCCATGTTCATTGCTGCTCTTTTCATAAATAACTGGGATACAGAAACCACCTAGATGTCTGTTATGGTTTGTATATGCTTGGCCCAGGGAATGGCATGATTAGGTGTGGCTTTGTTGGAGTAGGTGTGTCACTGTGGGTATAGGCTATAAGACTCTCATCCTAGCTGCCTGGGAGCCAGTATTCTGCTTAGCAGAATGCCTGCCTGGACGCTGTCATGCTCCCACCTTGATGATAATGGACTGAACCTCTGAACCTGTAAGCCAGCCCCAATTAAGAGTTGTCCCTATAAGAGTTGCTTTGGTCATGGTGTCTGTTCACAGCAGTAAACCCTAAGACGATGTCCATGAGCTGATGAATGGGTAATGAAGATGCAGTGAATGTACACAATGGGTTTTTATTCAGCTGTAGGGAAAATTGAAATCATGACATTTGCAGGTGAATGGATGGAGCTAGAGAGAAAATCCACATTAATATCTTAAAATCTTAATTATCTTAGAAACTAGTTGAGTGGGGTCAGCTAGATCCTGAAAATTGGTTTGACATTCTCTCATGAGTTCAAAGCACTTTCTGTAAACTTTTTTTTTTTTTTTTAGAGAATTAAACTGACACAAAATAGAGAGAGTGCAGTTGATAGGAATCCTATTTGTCCTTTGTTCTAGGAATAGTGGGTATAGCGGTCTGTATAATCATTCATTACATACTTCAACACAACACTGTCAGATATTAGAAGGCTGGTGACTCTTTTTTTTTCTTTTTTCTTTTTCTTCTTCTTCTTTTTTTTTTTTTTTTTTTTTTTTTTTAGCGGGCCTACCAGGTTTTTATACAGTTCAATAGAAGTGACACCAAAGTAGGGAAGGTGATGTTGCTGATATGTTACAGGTACACAGTGGTAAGCACAGCACTTGGAGATGGAGACTGATGAATAAGGAATTCTAGGCAAGCCTCAGCTGCAAAGAGTTCAAAACCAGCCTGAAATACATGAGACCCTATCTCCAAAAAAAAGTGGCATTTCAGTTTGGAAGTCTCCATATCCATCCCTGTATCCCAATCCAGACAGAAGGGGCTAAGGAAGGTACTTGGTCATAAGGAACACTGCTGTGGCCAGGCCAGCAGATGGGAATAGGATTTCACTTCTTCACAATCTGAATGACGTCTTCATCTTCCAGCGTATGATCTTTACCCACTTTCTGAGGATTATGTTTCACAGAGAGACCCCAGACCAAAGCGTATTTAAATTCTTTGATAAGATTTTTGTGAATCTTCATGCAGAAATCTTCCACGGTGGTCCTAGAATAAGGCAGTACTACTGGAGATGTGTCATCTGGTAACTGGCCTTTGGGTTTGGTGTAAATTCTCACTAGTTTCAGATAGTCCCAGATCTTCTCCAAAAGGTCATCAAAATTCCAGCGGTGATGAGCAGAAATAGGTACACAGTGAGGCACCTTATAGATAATATCCAACTCCTCAATGGAGATCTAATCAATCTTATTTAATACACAGATACAGGGAATATAAACTCTGTTTCCTTCAATCACATCAATGAGGTCATCAGCTGTGGCATCACTACGCAAAGTCACATCAGCATTATGAATTTTATATTCAGCCAGAATGCTCTTCACTGTTTCAGCATCTAGTTCACTCTGAGGGCACTGCAATGACTTGACGACCTCTCCCTTTCCCATCCTTGGCACCTTCAATAATACCTGGGAGATCCAGGAGCTTTAATCCCAGCACTTGGGAGGCAGAGGCAGGCAGACTTCTGAGTTCGAGGCCAGCCTGGTCTACAGAGTGAGTTCCAGGACAGACAGAGAAACCCTGTTTTATGGAAGACTGGAAGATATTATAAGATCAGATACAGTGGCCTTTTTTTTTTTCAAGACAGGATTTCTCTGAATAGCCCTAGCTAACCTGGAGTTCACTCTGTAGACTAGACTGGTCTAGAACTCAGAGATCTGCCTGCTTCTGCCTCCTGAGTACTAGGATCAAGGCACTAGTGACTCTTAGGAAACCTAAAACTAGAACCAGGAATGGCAACTTGAGCTTGGGCGTGTGGTGCAAATGCCCTTAACCACAGCACTTGGGAAGCAGAGGCAAGTGAGCTGTGATTTCTAGGCCACCCTGGTCTATCCATGAGAACTGGATAAACAAACAAACAAACAAGCAAAAGAATAAAAATCTCCAACCTAAGATGACAGTAAGTATTTAGAGCATGGCAGATTTTTACTAAACTACCAACTAAATGTAAGCCTATAGCTCCACAAAATATTTTATAGTAATTTTATAATGAAAATACCTTTCCTTGCTTCTTCTACTTAAAACCATCTTTTAAAGTTTTGACATTTTATTTTACGTATACATTTTCTAAAGTAAACAGACATGCATGTTCATTAAGCAAAGTATTTGCTTGCCACAGAACATGTGGATTTTAGCAAATTTATATTCTTTCCATTTACAGTGGGTGTTTTGTGTTTCTTACCAAAGCATTTGCCTTTTGTCTGGGTCTCACTAGAGGTCACTCCTCTGTCTTTGGTTATTAGTAACGGACTGTAGTTGAGGAGGCTGGAGACTGACTGACTCAGGGAGGATGGAGTAAATTCTGGTTTAGTTTCAACCCAAACCCTCTGTCTTCATCGTCATTTTGCCTTTTAGAAAATCTGTGATAAGACTCTGTACCCTGGGTATATTAAAAACCTGTGATTTCCTGGTCCCTCATGTTTGCATTAGGTTGTTTGTAACAACCTAATGTGGTTTGCTCCAGGCCAGGATCCTCAAGATGTACCATGGCAAGCTGGTGTCCGTGGAGATGACTGTGGGGCATGCCTTTAATCCCAGTACAGGAGGAGGCAGGCAGATGGCTATGAGTCTGGTCTACAGAGGGAGTTCCAAGACAGCCATGGTTACACAGAGAAACAAAAACAACAACAATAACAACAGAGGTGGAGTGAATTTTTGTCAAAATGCAGCATAAATAATACATTTATTTCTGATTAAGTATGCATTGTGAAGTTTGGGTATCCTTTAACAGTGATCTTTAAGCTCTGATACTATACTCACACACACAGATGTAATGGTGAAATGGCTGGAATCCACTACTCTCAGAGCGACAAGGGGGACTTCCTAGCCTGCTGGATGAGCCCAGCATCCATTGAGCCCATTCCTGGCAACTTCAAGTGATGGCTGAGCCTCTGTATTTTATTTAATCAATTAATTGATTTGCTTTTAAAGATTCATCTATTTTATATGTATGAGTGTTGTTGCCTGCATGTATGCCTATGTCCCGTCTATGTGTAGTGCCCATGGAAGTCAGAAGAGGGCGTAACTCTACAGCTGGAGTTAAAGACAGTTGTGAGCCAACCTGTGGGTCTGAGACGCAAATCCAGGTCTTCCGGAAAAGTAACAAGTGCTCTTAATTTCTGAGCCATCTAACCAGCTGTCCAGCCCCTGAGACACTGTATTTTAAAAACCTTACTGCAGATTTTCTATTTCCCCACTAAGAAAACACTTTGCAGTATGCCACTTAGAGGAAGAAAACAAACTTAGAGAAACGAGTTCTGTTGGAAAAGGAAGACCCGGTTGAAAGATGGTCCCGGTGGATGATTCTGGAAGGTTTCGGGAAGTGAATCAGCGTGTGAACCTGTGTGAAAGGCAGGTCTCCATCCTCCTGTTGAGCTCCAGTTGCAACTGTGCCTCCCCTTTGAAGAGTTCCAGCATCCAAAGGGGAACAGAGGAAACCATGACTCTACTCTTGCTTCTGTCCAGAATGCCACCACGGGGCAGGGCAGGACACAGACGCTGTGCTCTCCTCTAGGGAAATGTAAGCTTTGTTCTAGTAGTGTGTATGGGCACAGGTGCTGCGGCCGTCGGATGCCTCCTTAACCCAGAGACAGAGTCTCTAGGGAAGAGTTCAGGTTGGTCAAGACCTCGGTTCTGACCTTGGGCAAAGGGTCAAGCTTCCCAAGCTCTACACAGTCTTGCTAAACGGTAGAAAAGCAATACAGGCAGTTATTAAATTAAGGGATGGGTAAAATTAGGTTTCTCTCTTCTCTCTCTCTCTCCTCTCTCTCTCTCTCTCTCTCTCTTTCATCTCTCTCTCGCGCGCGCGCGCCATACACACATCCCACTTTTTCCTGGTGCTAACCTCAACTCTCTGTCCCTTTCTCTCCTTCCTAATTATTTCAGGGTTCACCGAGTCCACTCACTTCATGGGCTTTCACTGACTCTGAATGAACCATCTCCAGGGCTGTAAGCCCTACCTCAGAGTGCGATGGGTTTACAAGCTGGACAAGAGCACAAGCCCTAGGGGCATGCACGTGTGACAGCTGCTCTGTGAGCAGGCTGGATCCCACGGGATCACATCTGAGTCGGCTCCCTGCTCCATTGTATTCCTGAAGCAAATCTAAAATCTTCTCTGTGGTTTTAACCATCAGGCTGCAGATCATCTGCGGTGCCCAGCTCTTCAGTCTTTTCTCTTATTAGTTCCTGCCATTAATATTCTTTGTCAAAGAAGAAAAAAGATAATATAAAAGTCCCCAGGTCCCTCTCAAACACTGTGTCTCTTTGGTCCTTCTCTTAGCAACATGCCTTTACCCATTCACGCACAGAGTGTCTCTCTGTCTCTTTTTCTATTTCTTTCTCAGCATGGATTTCCTCTGCTTGCGATTCAATTTAATTGAGAGGCACAGTTGGGAGAATTCACAAGTAATAACTCAAATGTCAAGCCAGCTCTCCCCATCTGTAATTAGCCAGTGTGTCAGAATTTCCCGGGTCTAGCTGTCTTGTCTCTTATGCAGGTCACTTCTCCTTTCTTCTCTCTAGGCTAGATTCTGGGCCATTTCTCCAGATAATCTCTCTCAGTTCACTGATCCTTTCTTTGAGATCTGTTAAATTTGCCTTTCAGTCCATCTGATTATTTCTGATTTCAAAGACTAGATTTCCCTTATGTCTAAAATTTATCTTTTTCTATAATGTATTTGTATATTCCTAATATTTTTATATTAGGGTCATACCACTTAAAACATGTCTTCTATTTATGGTTATTTTGTAGTCTATATTTCTTAATTCTCTCATTGAGTACCTTTGGGGAAGGTCTAGTTCTGCTCTCTATTTTTTCTACATACTATATATTTTTTTTAAGATTTGTTTATTTAATGTATGAGTACTTTATCTGCATGTACACCAGTAAGAGGGCCCTAGGTCTCATTATAGATGGTTGTGAGCCACCATGTAGTTGCTGGGAATTGAACTCAGAACCTCTGGAAGAGCAGTCAGGGCTCTCAACCACAGAGCCATCTCTCTAGCTTCACATTATAGTTTTAAAGATTTCTTGCCCTCATGTATGTATGTATGTAAATTATGTATGTATGTATGTATGTATGTATGTGTACCTCCCGTGCACAGTAGCTGTGGAGGCCAGAAGAGGGCATCAGATCTCCTGGAACTAGAGTTACAGATGGTCGTGAGCTGCCACATGAGTGCTGGGAACTGAGCACAGATTCTCTGTAAGAATGCCTTTAATCCCAGCACTTGGGAGGCAGAGGCAGGCGGATTTCTGAGTTATTGGCCAGCCTGGTCTACAGAGTGAGTTATAGGACAGCCAGGACTACACAGAGAAACCCTGTCTCAAACAAGAAAAAAAAAAAACAAAAATCCAAGACAAAACATGTAGTTTCCCTCATTTCTATCGCCTCTAAAAGTTACTCTTTACATCCCCTTTTCCTTGAATATTTAGCTTGTTAACTCCTTAGGGGTAGATTTTACTCTTTTCATCAACATTTTCCTTAGGAATTTTTATGGGAATTCTTTGCAGCAAAGACAAAGCCGTGTTCCCTTGGCAGCATTTTGCCTATCCCTCTATCAGGACACTCCCTGAGGTCCTTCTCAGCCAAGATTCACTCAAAATCAAATCTAAGGCCCAATGTATTTTGGAATAAATGGTGTGAAAATGAACTCCAGGTTCAAGTGCAGACTGACTTGTGAGTCCAAGGCCTCAGCATAATTGCCTCTGTCTCCACAGTACCACCATCTCAGACTCTGTGTGTGTGTGCATGAGTGTATGTGTTTGTGTGTGCATGTGTGTTGTGTGTGTAAGAATGTATGTTGTGTATATGTGTGTGAGTATATATGTGTGCATGAATGTTTCTGTATATGTGTGTGCACGTATGTGTGTTATGTATGAGTGGTGTGTGTGTAAGGATGTGTGTGTTAAATATGAGTATGTGTGTGTGTTGTAAGAGTGTGTGTGTTGTGTATGTGTATGAGTGTGTGTGTGTTAAGTATGTGTATGAGTAGGTGTGTGTGTGTTGTGTGTGGGGGGCGCGTGTGCACGCAACCTTGGCTTGGACACAAAGCTGTTTTTTCACATTCCTGGACCCTCAGTACGTAATGAGAGGAGTAGGCCTGTCTCCACAGGTCTCTAACCTCAGGGCGCTGAACTGGTTTGTCCATGGAGTGGCCAAGGTTGCCAGAAGCAAGAGAGAAAACCGTCATGCCCTAAATTGGCCTTTGCTTGTGTCCCATTAGTTATGGCTATGGTACCACTGGTACATTGCTCAGAGAGGACAGGGTTAAGTCCAAAGGGGTGGGGTCTGCAGTCCACCTCTCCCTCCAGCAGATCAGATGCCACTGTCTGCCAGACTGGAGCAGGGAAGCGAAGTCCAGCTTGAGCAGGATCCCGGTTTGGTTGGGAGTGAGTGCCTGGGACACATCACTTCTTCCTGGTGTGATGTCTCCTCTCTGTGAGAGGAGAGAGAAGGCTTTCTCTGGCTATCTTCAATGAAGCAGCTCTCCAAGACAGTCTTAGCTTGTTCATATTTATTTATTGTGGGTAGGCTTGAACACATATACTTTATTCAGGGTGAACTGAGGGTTATATAGTTTTGGGGAAAGGTGTGAGAAGACCCAAGGAAGGAAAAGGTCATTGGCTGAAGGCTAAGGCTATGAGGTGCGTCATTTGCATGTGGAAGGGTTCCTGGGCTGATCACCTGGCTGGGCTTGCCTGGTTACACGCTCCTCCTCCCTCCTCGGCAGCTGTGGGAGCAGGGACAGAGCTATCCCACTCCCGCAGGCTCGGGGAGATTCTAGTCTCAACTTCTGAGATTTCCAGCGTTTGGACATGCTCAGCTTCACCTGTTCGATGCTAATTCCTCTGGTGGCACAGTCCCCATGTCTTGCAATGACAAGTCACTCAGGCAATCTCAGATTCCGGTAGATGAGTAAATTCTGGTAGATGAGATAATGTAAGTAACATTGCAATGGATATGCAAGTGGAGATGTTTTATGACATCTGTGCTGCCAACTACATGGTCATAAATGCCAATGGTCATAAATGCCATTTCACAAAGAGCGTCTTACCCAAAAATATCAGAATAAAATTTCCTCAAATATAGTAATATAGCTAGGATGGAGGAAAAAAAAAAAAAACCAAAAGCCCAAACAAACACAAACAAAACATTACCTAGTACCCTGGGCTAGTGAGCAGAAAAATGTGCCTTCTGTGGTGTGGAGAGAGTCTGGCAAAATTGCCTGTGTTTGCAGAAAAGGGCGGGGCTCCACTGAAGAGAGTGGATGAAGTCCAGATGAAAGGCAGGGAAGGCTTGAGGTGGATAAGGGGGCAGGCCCTGGAATAACTAGGAAGGAGAGGATGGAACAGAGAGCAGAGGTTAGCACCAGGAAAGAGTGGTGTGTGTGTGTGTGTGTGTGTGTGTGTGTGTGTGCGCCCCCCCCACACACGTGTGAGTCCCAATTCTACCTATCCCTTCATTTGATAACTGCCTGTACTGCTTTTCTGTTGTTGAGCAGCCCTGTGCACTTGTCTCTCCCCAGCTTGGGAAGCTTGACCCTTTGCTCAAGGTCAGAACCAAGACCTTGACCAACCTGAGCTCTTCCCTGGAGACTCTGGGAAGACTGTTTCCTGGCTCATGCCAAGCACTGCCAGTACTTAAAAGAGGTGGTTCCTATTATTGGCTATCACTTTGGATGTTGTAACCAACTATCAACCGCAGGCTAGGTGGCTTACAAAACAATTATTTTCTGGCCATTCTGAGGCATGCCAGCATAGTTAGGTAGATGTCAATTTTTCACTGTCTAATCACATAACAGAGAGAGAAACATGTAGAAGATTTCTGCCAGCTCTTCTTCTGAGGGCACTATTTCTGAGACCAGGGCCCCACCCCATGACGTCATCTAATCCTAATAACCCTCCACAGGCCCCATGTCAGAACACCACCACTCTGGGGGTTACCCCTTCACTACGAACTAGTTTGAGAAGGTGCTATTTGGTCCCTAACAGGCATTTCCTTCCTTCTCTCATGGCATCTTCACCATGATGTCACAGAGGCATATCAAATCCCACTCCCCACAACCCCACACCCTTGCATGTCTTTCCCAGGCAGAGGGCATTGTCTTTGGAGGTTCATGTGATTACTTCTTGCCCACCTGGACAGTCCCAGGTTGAAGTTCACTTCTGTTGACTAACGTCAGTCAGGGGTGATGCTTCTCAGAGGTCGGGGCATCTTTAGAAGACATTTCTGTGATTTCTGCTTACTGCATAATCCCTTCTAATTAAAAAGATAGACTCAAAGAGATTTCTCTGAAGATCTAATTGTATTGTGCAGCCGTATTACAGTACGGTTATCAGCTGTAAGAGGCAGTAAGAAACCTCACAGTAGATAGACATTCATCCCTTTAAGGATAAAGCCTGGTATAGGGAAGGTGGAAGGACTAAGATGAAGCTTACATCCAATGAGACAGGCTGAATGCTGTTAGGTGGGTCAGTGACTTCAAGCATCCCTCTCCTTGTGTACTAATTGCCGCCACTAGGTGGCACCATCCGCAGCTGCAGAGTCTATGAGTATGATTTGAAGGAGGGGGGAGCAACTCCCCTTTCAGAGTGTTAGATTCCTCATCCTCAGGGAACTCAGAAGTCTGGAAATGATCCCGAGGAAGGCAGACCTCCTCCACAGGCAAACAGTGCAGTCGCCTGAGGAGGGGACTTATTGGTCTCACCCCTTCCTTGGCTTTCGACCCTGGCTGTGTTTATTAGCAGCTTCCACAGTGTCAAGTGAATAGACTGTAGATACAACTGGGAACCTGGTGCCACGGGGAGGGGCAGAGGACTTCTGGATACTGGGATGGAGACCAACTGTTCTTCCTGCCTCACAAGGAGAGCAACCTGGTTTGCTGTTTGTCGTTACTCTACCCAGGCAGATACCGCAGCAAGGAAATCAATTAGAAAGGGGATGACCGCAATCAACAGTGGTCTGCCTGGGCCCTGTGCAGAGTCTGTGAAGCCGGGCACAGTCCTGCCCTGGCCGACTGCTCCCTGATAGGTACTATTTCCTGGGTAAACACCTGCTTCTCTGCTGGGGAGTTTCCACTCTGTCCAGAGCA
The DNA here is from genome assembly GCA_021653895.1 of Mastomys natalensis. NCBI lineage: Eukaryota > Metazoa > Chordata > Mammalia > Rodentia > Muridae > Mastomys > Mastomys natalensis. The sequence goes on from JAJTUV010001265.1 coordinate 1,115,853, forward strand.
TAAATTTGAAAGCGTGTATGCATTCTCTTCTTTAACAGAAGGGAAATGTAATCAATATAATCTCTTTAATTCATATATATATATATATATATATATATATATATATATGGCACCTGGACCCTGAAAACTACTGTGGTGTCAATTGGCCTTGGCTCATATCATCCACCCTGACTGGAGGGAACCAAGGCCCACTTGTAAGCAAGAATTCACTTGGTACCTCAGCAGAAAATCCAGGCTCTGGGATGCAGGGGTAGGAGGTGGGCAGTATAAGGAATGTACCTCAAGCTCATTGTATGTGTATATGTGTGTATCCATGATTATGTATAGGAATATGTATGTATATATATTATATATAAAATTTTATATTATATATAAAATTGTCTTATAATCTGATGATCCCCACTCAGTTTTTGTGTCAAGCTCGTGTAGACCACATCAGACTCAGAATATTTTTATGGTGACAATGTGATTTTTGATGAGAGTGCTAGCCAAGGCCTGCCAGGAAACCATAGTGACACGTGGTGTCTTTCAGAGAAGTGACTGAGCCTTCACTTTCGTCAGTGATTTTACCTGCGTCTTCTGTCAACTGCCTACTTCAGAGGTAGCATTGGTTTTTCTAAGTTCTGCATTCATAACCAGTAAATGGGCCTGTCGTCCCCCACCCCCGTTTACAGCTCCTTCAGGATATTACAGACAAGGGAAGAGATTGTGTGTACCCATTGAGAACCAGTCCGCAGCACCAAGGTTCTCAATGTCCCCAACGCTGAACCCCTTGATTCAGTTCCCCCTGTTGTGGTTGATAAGTGAGCCAATTCGAGCCAGATTAAAATATAAAGGTAGGCTTATTGGGGGCACCTCTCAGGCAAGCTCACTGACCACACAGTGGGGTCAGTGAAGCCATCCAGAGGGAGGGAGATAGGGGAAGGAAAAGGGAAAGAGAAAATGTGCCCGTAGAAGAGAGGAGAGAGGCGAGACCAAAATGTCTAGATTATATAGGGAAGAGCTTGGGAGTGGGGAGAACCCAGCCCTGGGCTGGAAAGCTCAGGACAGCATATCCTGTAACAAACAGGTATGGACTGTGGGATGCTGGGAGAGCCTGGAGGCCAGGTCCTCTTTGGTATGTAAAATATGCACCTCAGATGTTTGTCCCAGGTCTGAATCCCAACAATGGTGAGTCCCATACCAGAAAATTATTTTCACTTACTGTTTCAGAACTGTAATTTTGTTACTGTCACGATTGGAATGTAAATATTGATTGCAGGATATCTGACATGTAATCCCCAAGGAGTCAAGACCCACAGATTGAGGGCCACTGCCCTAGCACATGCTGTTACGTAATATAATTATGAATATATATATGAAATTAAATTTTCTCCTTACTATATCAACGAAACCGGAACTCTGTTTTATCCTTAAAGTTCCCCAGGCATATTCTGATATAGAATCAATTCCTTTTAGTCTTAAGAATTGTCGTTTTGTTTTGCTATCTGGCAGTAGTTTTCTGAGCTCTGTTTCCTGTGGAGGAGGGGCAGTATATCATCAGCCAATCCCCCCCCCCGGCACTTGTTTGCTCCTCCAAAGATGCCATGGAATTGGCAGGCTCTGCTCCCATCCGTGTGTGGGCATCCTGTCTTAGCCTGGTGTATAAGAGCATTCTGGGATGAATTTATAATTTATGGGTATTTTGCCTGCATGTATGTCTGTGTACCGTATAAGTGCCTGATACCCTGAACTAGAGTTACACATGGTTTAAGCCGCCATTGTGGGTGCTGGGAATTGAACCTGGGTCTTCTGCAAGAGCAACCACTGGTCTTAATGCTGAGCCATCTCTCCAGCCCTTTGAGATATAATCTGAATCATTTTAAATAAATTATTTTCAGAGCAGGCTTAGGGGAAAATATGCTTCTTGGACTTAATTCTGCTTTATTCCTAAATCCCCTTGTAGACTTCCCTTTTCCTCTGTGAATGTGGGTTACACAGTTGAGTTTGAAAACGTAGTATATCAAATCTCGGGGAAAGTGACAGTAGCTCGGTGACAGAGTGACCTAGTTACATGCAAAAGCCTGCTGAGTGTCTCCACCTGGTAGCCACAGGGACGATCAGGTGTCACTCCAGAAACAGACAGGAGGCCAGGATCTTGTCCATTTTCAGAGCAGCCAAACTCACATGTACTGAGCCTTTAAAACACCACCAATAAGAACAGGTTGTCTTTCTTAAACTCTGTGAAATTTTTTATTTTCTATTTAATGAAAAAATCGAAATTGTATTTGCTTCTCAAAAGCAATGTGTTTCCTACTTCAGAGTTAGGGTTAGGAAGACAAAGCAGAGTTAAAATTATTTTAGCTGCTGATATGTTTGGGGACTTGCGTTGTTCCAATAAAATTGTTTTAGCTGTAAGTTTTGTTCAGTTAAGTTTTCTAATTGTACACCCAACCATCGTGTTCTTACATGACTTTCTTAAAATTCTGTGGACAAAAAAAAAACAAACAAACAAACAAAAAAACTTTTGGCCAGCGGTGGGGCACCGCTGTAGTCATCGCGCTTGGGAGTCTGTCTCTCCCGAGTTCGAATCCAGCCTGTGCACTGGGGGGAAAAAATTCCATGGACGCCCATGTGACTTAGCTCCTACTGAAACCTCCCTGTGTATACTCCAAAGCCTAAAATTATACACCATAAAATAATCAGCATATAGAATACTCACTTACGATGAAAGTTTCTTCTTTTATATTTTATACAGTGAGGATTTTAAAATGTTTGTGTAATGCATTTGTGTGTGTGCCTGTGCACCACATCCATTAGTGCCAGCAGAAGCCACAAGAGGGCAGTAGATTCCCTTGGAACTGGAGTTACAGATGTTTGTGAGGGGCCATGAGCCATCTCTCCAGCCCCTGACAGATAAGGACAGCCCTCCCTGGTGAGCATTCAGAATGCTAGCATGCTCCTGCTAAGTCGATCTAACAAGCAGATGTGGCCTCCTTTGCAGAGCAGCCCTGACTGTGCACACTGACGCAGGTACAGACCAAGTTTCAGGCAGCTAGGGCATTGCTTTCAACGTTATAATTTTCTGAATCGTGGACTGATTCCTGCTAACTTTCCAAATAAAACAAGTCCCAGTCTTCCTGAGGAGATGTAAATAATAGTAGTCTTATGCAAAAAGCCAGTTTCAGGGAAACTCCACACCTGCAGAGTCTTAAGTAATTCTGCCATCAGCCTATGAAAGGGCAGTCCCGCTTTTGCCCATCACCGAAAGATCAAACCGAAATCTGAAGAAGTCCACCCAGTGAGACCGTGCATTGAGGATGCTAATGGATCTGTTTCTACCTTATCAAAGAGCGAGAGCGTGAGTCTTACAGAAACCTATGTGGTAAATACGTCATGCTGGTATGATCATTTAGCTTGCGCCTAGCTGTAGTCCTTCTGAAGCCAAGACCACCTCTTCCAAGATCCATAAGGTTCAACACAGTGTCGGGCAGTCAAGCTGGCGTGCTGAGTGAAAGAAGTCTTCTAGACACCCATCTTATTTTCAAAAGAACGGATACCGCTTTCATTAATAACACACTCCCATGTCTAATAGACCTCATAGGTAAGATGTTGATAACAAAGTATTCATTGCTGAATTGCGCATACCAAAACCAGCCAAGCAAAACACCCTAATGATCTGTGTCTACTTGGAACCAGTTCTTTGTTAATGCTATTATTATTATTATTATCATCATCATCATCATTACTATTTTAATGTAAGAAAGAGAATGCCAGCAACATTTTACACTCTGTGGCTTTTTCCTCATTAAAAAAAAAAAAAAAAAAAAATTCTCCAGGGGCTGGACTGGTGGCTCAGTGGTTAACGACCTGGTTCGGTAGTTCCAGAGGACTTGAATCTGATTCCCAGCACCCAGATCAGACAGCTGACAACCTCCTGTAACTTCAGCTCCAGGGGTCCTATATTCTCATCTGGCTTCTATGGGCACCCCCACACACTTGGTACACATTCACACAGAATCACACATAAACATAAATAAAAATAAATCTTTAAAAGTTCTCCTCCAATATTATAACACTATTGAGATCTTGGGTGCAGCTATACATAAAAAGTCAGTAAAGGGATGCTATCTCCAAGGCTGCCATTACCAACTGGGATACATGGTATGTGCATCTAGAGCAGTCATTGCTAGCCCTGAGTACCACATGGAGTGATGACGTCATTAAGATCAGTTATTGTTAGCCCTGAGTACCATATGGAGTGATGACATCATTACGAGCAGTTATTGCTAACTCCAGTACCGTATGGGTAATGACGTCATTAAGCACGGTAGGAGACTCAGGAGGAGATGGTTAATCACCAGGGGAGCCAGAAGGCCTGTGGAATTTTAGCACTTGAATTTTAATAAGCGTAGAGGAGAAAAGTAATTGGACAGAATTGCTTAAAAGATGAGATGTCAATTGTATACCACGTTTAAAATAAGTGTTCTATTCAAAGGTTATGTATTTTAAATATATTTTTGTCAGTGAGTACTTATTTTAAGTGATGGGTTCAAAGAGAATATATTATGTTTTGAGTAAGAGAATATATGATCTTTCAGTATTTATTCTATCATTCCACTGTTACAAAATTTAAAAATTTTTTATTAAAATGTCACTTTTAAATTATTTGTAAATGTCTGTGTGTTTCTGACTGTGATTTTTGTCGCCTTCCTTCATGTGCTAGAGCCAACAAGAACACGAAGAGGGAGGCTGGGTGCTGAGCCAAATTAGAATTGGAATAATAAATCACAAAGACCACGCTGCCTTCATTAGTAACACGAACGATGAATTTGAATGTTCTCATCTTTAAAATGGCACAGTGCCTTATTCATGAACACATACATACAAGTCAGTAGCCTGAGCTCAGCTACAGATGTAAACGCCCTTGGTGGTGCATGTGAAAGATCTTTAGTACATGTCTGCTCTGTACAGATGTACACGCCCTTGGTGGTGGATATGAAAGGTCTTTAGTACATGTCTGCTCTGTTGATCAGGCAGCTGAGTATTGAAGCTGAGATTCTCAAGTGATTTTTTTTTTTTTTTTGATGGTTTTGCTTACTTGTTAGGGTTTTACTGCTGTGAACAGACACCATGACCAAAGCAACTCTTAACAAGAACAACATTTAATTGGGGCTGGTTTATAGTGCCTGGCTTACAGGATCAGTCCCTTATCATCAAGCTTGGCAGCATCCAGGCAGGCATGGTGCAGGCTGAGCTGAGAGTTCTACATCTTCATCTGAAGGCTGCGAGCAGAATACTGACTTCCAGGCAGCCAGGATGAGGGTCTTATGTGTGGCCCATGCCCACAGTGACATACCTATTCCAACAAGGCCACACCTCCAAATATGCCACTCCCTGGGCCAGGCATATTCAAACCATGACACTTGTTTATTTATTTGTTTGTTTGTTTATGGTACTACTCACTAGTTTCCAAACTATTTGAGAATCATTATGTCAGGGACAAAGGGAGGGGCTGTCTTGGCCCATTGCAAAGGCAAGAGGCAGCCTGGAAACCAAGGAGAAAAACATAAAGGTACGTTTTTTATTGGGTTCAAAAAAGACATTCAGTCATGGAACCATTGCACCTTATAAAAAACGAATCTCACCAGGCAAGCATGTATTATGAGTGACCTGGAATTCCAAACTCAGCCTCTCCGTCTGTATAATAAGGACACGTGCCAAGATCCTGTGAAAAGGGCGTGTCTATCTCGGCTGCAGTCTGCAGTAGTAGATGTCGCTCACACTCCATTTCCAAGAGCCGCCTGCCATACAGGGATGGCAGCCCACTTGCTCCAGACTCAAGGCTTCCAACTGGTCAGTTGATGAGGTTGGACCGGAATCCCAACCTGATATGGTTTCCACCACTTGGATGTTGGCCTTTGCAGTGGGCCTGGACACTTCTCTCTTTCAAATATTGCTTTGTGAAATGAGTCACCCAACGTTTGGAAACAGCAAGCCTCGTACCAGTTCTCCTGGCGCTTCCGGTTTGATGATGAATTGAACGTGCAAAGCAGATGCCTGTCTGCGGGTTCTCCCTTTTAAAGGAGCACGGATCCCAATCCCTTCATGCCCACCCTGGAAACTTGGGGGTTGGGCGGGAACGTGACAGCATTTATTTAACATAGTCTGACCATGAGTCCTGCTCAGTGCCTCCTGGATTATAAATGTGTTAGATTTATCACCATCAATTTTTCTGGGTGATTTTTTTAAAAATCTGGTTGCCACACAATATCAGTAGGCTCTCTGGTTCCGCCATGAGTGTCAACAGCCCTCCCTGAAGATACGTGTTTTGTAGAGATAGCTAGAGAAAAAAAAATCAAAGGTGCTGTATAGAAACCTGGGTACATGTTGGTTGCCAAAGCTACTGTCTTACATTTGTATGTAGTATCACTCTTGACCAGTGGCAGAATTTCAGCAATTGAAAATAAAGTTTATGGGAGCAGATACATGTTCAAGCATCTGCCAAAGTAAATAATGAAGCAATATATAGTTTTGTGTTATATATAGATATAATATACGTAGTGTACTGGCAGGTTTTGTGTGTCAACTTGACACAAGCTGGAGTTATCTCAGAGAAAGGAGCCTCCCTTGAGGAAATGCCTCCATGAGATCCAGCTGTAAGGCTTTTCTCAATTAGTGATCAAGGGGGGAGGGTCATTGTGGGTGGGCCATCCCTGGGCTGGTAGTCTTGGGTTCTATAAGAAAGCAAGCTGAGCAAGTCCAGGGGAAGCAAGCCAGTAAGTAACATCCCTCCATGGCCTCTGCATCAGCTCCTGCTTTCCTGCTTATGTGAGTTCTTGTCCTGACTTAGCAATGTGGACGTGTAAGCTGAATAAACCCTTTTCTCCCCAACTTGCTTCTTGGTCATGGACAGTTGGTCATGTGCAGGAATATAAACCCTGACTAAGACACGTATCATGACAATATATATATATATAGATACAATATACATACGATGGCAACATATTATATAGATATAGAGAGTATATGATATATGTGAATATATATATATATATATATATATGAGGAGAGAATGAGGAGAGAGGAGAAGAGAGGAGAGAGAGAGAGAGAGAGAGAGAGAGAGAGAGAATGACCATGCTGTTTAATTACCTGCACATGGCTATTCATGGAATGATGCAATTTTACTTTAAAAAATTAATCTGTTTTTATTTTATGTATATGAGTATTTTATCTGCACGTATATCTGTGTACCACATGTATGCAGTGCCTGTGGAGGCCACAAGAGGGCATCAGATCCCTGGCACTGGAGTTACAAATGGTTGTAAACTGCTATGTAGGTGCTGGGAATTGAACGTGGGTCCTCTGGGAAGCCCCTCTGCTCTTAACAACTGAGCTCTCTCTCCAGTCTGAGGTTATAGACATGCCATTCACACTGGAGATCACATTTACAAGGAGTGGAAATAGGAGGACACTCTGCCCCACCCCTCCCTTTCCTTTGCATTCAAGGACAGGCCTGTAAAGTTGTCTGGTTTGGTTGGATTTTTGTAATTGTTTGTTGCTTTAAAAGTGAATTCCTGTGAGAAAGGATACAAGCTCATCTGCCATCGAAGTCTGTGCCAAAAAGAACCTTTGAAATAACAGCCATAAAAATGCATGAGATCCCGTGAGTCGCTGTTCTGTGAGCACTGGCTTCTTTTGAGATCTACGGGTAGCCACAGGCACAGCCAAGTCTCACCATCTGCCACTGCTCTTGGGAGTGAGGATATGGGAGTGATGGTAACTTTTAATATTATTAATTATTCATCATCGGGCATTTATTAACACTCCACAGTCTTCTACCCTTGGGAGGAGCTCATGCTGGGAATTATGCAGTCATCAGAGACTGCACTGGAGCCAGAGAGAATGTATAGCTCTTTCTTATAAAAGAGTGAAGAAGACAGGCTTTTAAGCAAATAATTTACAGGACTGGAATGGTGACTTAGCAGCATGGCTGCTCTTCTGGAGGACCCAGATTCAATTCCCAGCACTTGGAACCCATATGGCAGTTTATATCAGCCTGTAACTACAGGTCTAGGGAATTTGATGCCTTCTTCTGGCCTCCACAGACACTAACCACACACACACACACACACACACACACACACATTAAATAAATGAATATTTTTAAAAGAAAACAATTAGCATTGAATATAACTTAAAATTTAATTTTGCTCTTGATGCAACGAATGGATTTTCCAGTTGGGGAAATGCAAAAACGGATCCTCAAAGAGAACATTCTTTTTTTTTTGGTTTTTTTCGAGACAGGGTTTCTCTGTGTAGCCTGGCTGTCCTGGAACTCACTCTGTAGACCAGGCTGGCCTCAAACTCAGAATTCCGCCTGCCTCTGCCTCCCAAGTGCTGGGATTAAAGGCATGCACCACCACCGCCCGGCTGAGAACATTCTTTTTTGAGAGCAGTATTTTAATACAGACCTTTCCTATAAGGAATAGCTGCGTTGTTCATCATCAAAGTAAAATCCGATTAATACCATTACAACTTTGAAAAGGTTCTTGAGCCGGGCAGTGGCGGTGGTGGTGCACACCTTTAATCCCAGCACTTAGGAGGCAGAGCGGGGTGGATTTCTGAGTTCAAGGCCACCTGGTCTACAGAGTGAGTTCCAAGACAGCCAAGTCTACACAGAGAAATCTTCTACCTTGGAGGGTGTGGTTGAGTTGGAGAGACGACAGAGAGAGACAAGAAGAGGAAGAAGACATGGAGAGACAAAGTTTCCTTCGCTGATTTAACGTTAAATAGGCTCTTTGAAGGACCCCATTCTCAGTTCCAGGATCACGCTACTAGAGGTAGGATTTATGCTCTCTGGTATGAATACATACATCCACGGAAAAGCACAACTGCCACTACTTTAGGCACATGAAATCATGTGATGACCAGGCAGGGAATGGTCCCAGACCCTTTTTTCGGCGGCTATGTTACCTTCTAGAAGCACAGCCCGGCTGGTGACTGAAACACTGATTCTGCAAGTCTGAGGAAACCTGAGTCCGTAAACACTCTTGTTCTCAATGCGTGTTTCACCCTCCTTTACTGTGTCCATGCATCAGTAAATCGAGTACCAGGAACTTGCCTGCCAGGCCAGGGCACTGGAGGCTCAGCAAGGGGCCAGCCTGTCCCCACCTCCCTTGGAGCTTAAAATCAGTGTTTGATGTCTGGACTTCTTCATCCTTCATCACCATCTAACGCTGACGCTTTCTGGCTCACCTTTGCACAGATTCTACTGTACACACACATGCACGCTTGTTTACATGTATACAAGATCTATTATAGGATACGGTTTGCTTAAGAGGGAGAGCATTTGGTTTTCTTTCTTTCTGAGGTTGCACAAATACAAGTCATGAAAGATGATATAAAGCTGATTTTCTAGTTTTAACACTGTTGCTGCTTTTTCATTTTGTGTGTGTACGTGCATGCGTGTGTGTGTGTGTGGTGTTGTGTGTGTGTGTGTTTGTGGTGTGCGTTTGCGCATGTGTATGTGCGTGCGTTCATACATGCATGTGTGCTCACGTGTGTGCCACTTGTGACTGCACATGTGTGTGTGCCTGTGTGTGTATGTGTACGTGTGATGGATAAGTACTTAAAAGTAGAGTTGACAGTGAAAGTGTAAAATCCAGTATGAAGGTCCCCCAGCTTCAGAATGGCTGTTTGTAACCTTGGGCTTTCCAATCCATAAATTCCTCGAAATAATGATTTTGAGACTTAGGCATGAATAAGTTCCTAGGCCAATAGCTTGGGCCTCTTCCCTGACTAGCTCATAACTTAATATTCTGTACATTTTATTCTGTGACTGCCACATGGTTGTTTACTTGGTCCTCAGTTTCATCGGGCCGTCTTCCTCTGTGTCTGAGGCGAATCTCCCTCGCACCTCCCACTCTATCCCAGAAATCCTCTCTCTACCGGAACTTCCACCTCCTTGTTTAGGACCTAAGCCCATTGGCCAACAGCCTTTTATTGACAGGTGAAGCTTCCACACAGTGCACAAAAGATTCCCCCTACGGCTGTTATAACTATACCAAAATTTATTGAGGTGTACAGTCTTAAAGTCTGACTAATCTAACTGCATAATAGTTTTTATTTGAAAGTCCTTTATAATAAAATTTTAATAAAAACTAAAATAAATGAATGACTGGATAAATGAATGAATGAATGAAGCTGTCAGTAAGCAAGCGAACAACAGATATACAATTCTTTTTGCTATCAGTAACCTAAGAGGTAAATTACTGTGAGTGGTGTTTTGTTTAGTTTTTTTGGTTCTCTGGTTTTTTTTTGTTTGTTTGTTTGGTTGGTTTGGTTGGTTGGTTGGTTTTTGGGGGGAGGTTTGCAAGGAGGTGTGGCCAAAATATAGTTTGCTATTTCTTCTGAAATAACTTTTTTTTAATTTGACCTTGTTTCTCTAGACCTCAGCCGTCTGTCTATTAGAGAGACCAAAGGTCATTTGCTATTTTTAGTGCCCTCTCCCCTTGCCTTGTTCCTCTGCCCTCATCCAGTTAATCGGTGGGAACATCTAACAGGTCAGAAAAGCACCACCGTTGTTGCCGAAGTAGCATTTATATCCCTCCTGTGCGCACAGCCGAAGGCTTAGTCGCCCTGTGTAAAGGGACCCTCATTAGAAATATTATCAGAGTAATGCCGCCCGTGGCTGTTTCCTGTGTCTCACTGCATCTTGAACTCGGTTCTCCTCTGGGTGTTTCATTTATTACAAAGGCATTTCTAGTCATCTGCTTCACTCTTAAAAGCTTGGATGCATTTCAAGCGTCCTTTTCATCAGGTTGGAAAAGGAAGTCGTTTTCAGGCTTAACCAGATAGAAGTCTATTTGCAAAACAGAACACATATGTTTTTTACACTGCCAAGGCTCCCAGGGTGCCCAGCAGCTCCTTCTGTGTGGTCCTAGGCTGCAATGATAGACCGGGCCCAGCTTCAGGTACCCCGCCCTCTGCTCTGCTTAGTGACCAGTCTCCACTCACCACCCTTTCCCAACCTGCCCTGCAGAAACAGACCCGCGCCCATTTTCTTAGCGTACCCAGTGCTTTACAAAAGGCACCTCAGATCTCTTGACTGTGTGCAGACCGAACCACTTTTCTAATCCAGAGAAAAGGAGTTTCATCCAATTCAGAAACCTTGGATGTAAATAGATCACTTGATTGTCACATCAGCCTTCTCACGGGCAGATGCCACGTCAGGAGAGACATGGAAGATACAAAATGCTCTTGGAGACTGTTCGATTTGACCTTTCATTTAGTATTACCAGCTTGGGTTTCTTAAACTTTATCCACCCAAAACTCCTTTACACCTGAGAAACTTTCAAACAACTTCAGGTGTATACGTATATAAAAATAGCTGTGTAAGTTAAACACTGGCTGACAAGAGATCATGAAGGAATTTTATTTGAAAGTAGTGCTTTGATAAACATACAACTCTACCAGTTTTAAAGGATACAGCAAATTTGCATACTAATGAGATACTCCTCCAGAAGAGCAACCAGTGTTCTTAACCCATGTCTGGTGGCTCACAGCTACCTATAACTCTAGAGCTCCAGGACTCAGCTCCTTTAAGGGAAGCAAGAAGACCACAGTGCCTGAGGCCAGGGCTCACCCACCCATCAGCACTGGGGGCCCAGGAAGTCTGCCTGTGGAAGCCAAAAGTTCTTCACTCACTCGACAACAAATTGTCATCAGAAAGGAAGAGTCTCTTGGCTGGGTCGGTCCCCTCTCTCTCTTGTGTGTGTGTGTGTGTGTGTGTGTGTGTGTGTGTGTACACAAGTGTGCATGTGTATACAAGGCTTATTTTATGAAATCCAAAGAGGAATTTAGATGAATGCTCTAGGGTAGAAGTTTGGGACAGCTCTGTTCGGTCCTCTCTTCCCAGTCTATCACATAGCTTGTTATGAGGATACTGGGCTGTTGTTTACATTCCTCAAGTCAAGCAAAGACGAGATAAGATAAGGGTTGGCTTGCTGGGAAGGGGCTATTGCTCTTGCAGATTTCCCCACATCTGCATTTCCCTACCCAGGAGCTATCCCAAGGTAGGAACCAGGTGGTGAGATAAAGCAAGAACTGGGTGAGTTTCCTTCCCAAGGCCAGGTTTCTTTTCAGCGTTTTAGCTGCCCCCTTATGCCCCCACCCCACCCCAGCTTCTCTTGGTGCATGTCTGGGCATCAAGCTTCCTCAGACATGACAGTTGCAGACATGACAGCTGTTTTTGTTTTTCTGATCCTTTGGGTTTTCCCTCAGTTACAAGGGTAACAGTTCAGTGTTTTCCCAGTATCTATGTGCACCAAGAGCCACAAGATCACCTGGGGAGGAGGAGTGTGCAAAGGGAGTAGGCTTGACTGGTGCCAGCCCAGCATGGCGCAGGTTGTCCACCATCCTGCCAGGTATCACAGAGGACACCAGAGACTTGTAGTTGAAAAATATCAGCACTCAGGGGCTGGGGAGATGGCTAAGTGGTCAAGACATCTGGCTGCTCTTGCAAGGACCCTCTTTTTGTTCTCAATATTCATGTGTGATTTTCAGTTCTGGGGGAACCTGATGCCCCCTTCTGGCCTCCCTAGGTACTGCACACATACAGTGGATGGCTCTCCCATTTAACTATCTCAGATTCTCCGTCTATGAAATTCATTGTGGCATATTAATTAGCTGCCTGGTTATTGGAAAGGAAAGCATCTGTTTAAGATGTTTCTTTACAAATGCCCAGCTAGATGATGTGTTCCAGTAAGGCTGAGCTTACAAGTGTTGGGAGAACATTCTGGGGGTTCACAGGTCCCAGCTTCCTTATCTCCAAGGGTTGAATATGTGTCATTTAAGGCGAGTATAAATTTTAAAGTTAATTTTAGAAACCTGTATCTGTTGGATCGACATTTTAATAACAACATATCCCTTTCTGTTGTGCAGTTATTTTAAGCACTTGGTTTATAGGAAACAGTTCACCTTTCTGTTGTTTCTGTAGACCTCTGGAAAGGTCATCTGAAAGTTGAACCCCAAAACAAATATAATCTATGCACTTAGAGTCCTGAGAGAGAAGCTTCGGTAACTACAACTTTGGGGCTCACCTGTAGACTCCATCTTATAATTACATATCAATTATTCAGCTAGCATGTAGATTCTGATATGTGCTGGGTATCACCCTAGATGGTGGCAATTCAGAAATGAGGAGTGCAGCATTCTGCTTTCTTGTGAGGAGCACACAGTTTACTGGGGAGATAGAAGCCGGAGTTGTGCCCCACATCTGATGCTTCCGTCCTCCAACCTTCCCTTGATAACCCCGGACCTCTGCCACTTTACTCAAGTACCCCACCATCCTTGTCCTCGATCGACAGTCTGGAGCTTGAGGAGCCCTTTTGGAAGAACAATCCATCTTGTATGGGATTTGTAAACCCCCAGTGTCCTAAAAATCCTGATGGGAAGAAAAGCATGCACATGTATTAGCTGTTTCTTGGTCTGTCCTTTATTAGCCTTGTGCTAATGGTGTGTGTTCTAGTACAGGCAGCTGAATCAATCCCAGAAGTTCTCAGTGAGTGTCGAGTCTTTGTGAGCAGCAGCACTGGAAACCACCTTTCTGTCCTGCCAGATCAGCCCATGGCTGTCGTTATTCAGTATCTAGACACTCGTGAGACAGACATCCCACTGGAGGTGTAGGCTTTGGCTTGACTTTAGATCAGTGGTTCTCACCCTTCCTAATGCTGTGACCCTTTAATACGATCCCTCGCGTTGTGGTGACCCCCAACCATAAAATTATTTTCACTGCTACTTTATAACTGTAATTTTGCAACTGTTACGAGTTGTGTTATAAATATTTGATATGCAGGATATCTGATATGCAACTCCCCCCATCCCCCAAGGAGTCATGACGTGACCCACAGGCTGAAAATCACTGCTTTACGTAATGGTCCTTCCCTGCAGTGTGGCAGGCAGGCTTTTGTCTCAGAGCCTGACACAAGGTGTTTTTGCCACTAGGTGGAGATGGAACAGCTCCTTAGGGCAGGATGCAAATGGCAAGGCACCTGGTGACCGGCCTTCCCCAGAGAGAAGTAACCTAGAGAGGTGAAGTAGCATAGTTGACCATGTCAATTTGGCATGTCCGCAGTTCATTATGTGTTTCCAATGCCACATAACCGCCACTTTTCTCTGGTCCCACACATCTCCATCGTTCTGGAAAGAAACCCCCATAACCTACAAACCAGATTCCCTACGTCCTTCCCTGTCGCCCTGGCAATAGCCAGTCCACACTCTGTCTCTGGCTTCACCTGTTCCTTATATGTCTTATAAATGAGTTCATAAGATCTGTGACTGCCCTGGTTAGTTTTTATCAAGTTGGCACAAGCCCAGACATACTCAGGAAGAGAGGGGCTTGCCTCCGTCACCCTGGCTTGTGGGCATGCCAGTGAGGCATTTCTTTAATTGCTGATTGATACGGAACAGCCTACTGTGAGCACTGTGTCTCTGGGTAGGTGGGCCTGGACTGTGTAAGGAAGGAAGTTGTAAGCCAGGGGAAGCAAGCCAGTAAGCACCCATCTTCTGTGGTCTCTGCCTCAGTTCCTGCCTCTAGGTTCCTCAACACTCCAGGATCAGAGACCAGCAGATGGCCAGCCAGCAGTGAGCTTCAGATTCGATGACAGACCCTGTCTCTCACTCAGAGACATACCCTGGAGAGCCATAGAGGAAGACACCTGATGTCATCCTCTGGTCTCTGTACACGTACACACACATGTATTCACACAACCATACGAAAACATCCATAGACCACCTAACCCTCACCCACATAAACACACACAAAGGTTTGCAGCACGAAAATAGTTGAGAGCCTTCTAGAACTGGTCTGTCAAAGAAGGGAGCCATTAGCCACTGATACGTGTGCCCTTGGAATGTGGTTTAGATGAGCTATAAAACGGACAGCATATTTAAATATTTAACGCTAAGAAAAGTTAAATATCACGCTAATAATTTTTATATCTATTGCCATACTGGAGTGGTAATATAGCATATTGGGTTAAAGAAAACAATAGTATCAAAATCAATTTCCCACTTATGCTTAGCTATTCAGATGTAGTTGCTCAGATTTTAGAGTGGCATTTGCTGCTACGTTGGGTATCACTGGTCACATCAGGGCTGAGGGCCGGTTTGAATGGTATCCATGGCAACGACGGTCATTGCCAGTTTCCTCATCAGTAACACCAGATTAAAAGACAGCGGAGGGAGGACTGCTGTGTTTGTTGCAAACTCACCTTATAATTAATAAATTTCTCATTATGAGAAAGGCTTGCCATAGGATCTTCCTCCTGAAAATCTAATCCGAAGGCACATCTATGACCTTTTCTTAGTCTTTAGCTACTGTCTGTTTTAATCAACACAATGTAAACTGTACTCAAAGAGCGCTCTGCAGAGGGAAGGGTTCGTAGACAAGACTGATGTCTAAACAGAATTTCAAAGGAGAGGGAAAATAAGCTAATTGGAGAAAAAAAAGAAGGTGGAAACTAGGTCTTGAGGCAGGGTGGAGTATTTCTCCGGCTGCAGTCGCCACCCATCCTGTATTTATCCAGGGGTGGGAATGACATTTGGATAAAACTCAGGCAAACCACTAACGCATTCTTGCAGTTGATGGATGGCCGTTTACAGAGCAGGACACCCATAGCCTGTCCCTAAACTGATCACTGGAAGTCCACTAGGCTAGTACTGTGACCAGCTGTGAAAGAGAAGGGCGCTTCTCTCTCTCTCTCTCTCTCTCTCTCTCCTCTCTCTCTCTCTCTCTCTCTCCTCTCTCTCTCTCTCTCTCTGGTTTTTCGAGACAGGGTTTCTCTGTGTAGCCCTGGCTGCCCTGGAACTCACTCTGTAGACCAGGCTGGCCTCGAACTCAGATATCTATCTGCCTCTGCCTCCCAAGTGCTGGGATTAAAGGCGTGCGCCATCACAACCTAAGTGACTTCTCCCCACCCCTCTCCCCTCTTCCAAGTCTGGTTCTTTTCCTGATGGAGCACTGAGCATCGTACACTAGCATGCGGGGAGTGCAAGCCTTCCCACCCACAAACTCTGCTTTGAGATGCTGAAACAACCTCGTGTAAAGAGGACCATTTTGAGCATTTCATGGATGAGGAAGAGTAAGTGGAAGAAGTAGGTAGCTACTGTGGCTTGTGGGGTAGGAGCTGCTCCTGAATGTGCGTTTTCTTCTGGCCAATGCCTCTGAGGGTTAGAATCATGGCCCTACCCCGACATTTCCTTGGGCCTCTCTGGGTGACCTCACCCAGCCTGCCTGTCTGCAAAGCCCATTTCTCTCTCTCCCCCTCTGACTCTGTCGCCACCAAGCTTGGCAGTTGGAACCTCTCTCCCCAGCAGCCTTCCCTGGTCCAGCTTCTGCCGGCCCCACCCTCCTACACAAAGCCTTGCCTGTCTACTCACATAGGTTGAGGATGCCCCACCCTTTCTAAAAACATGCCGTCTGAGACTTTCTGTCCTCCAGAGCTGGCTTGCAAAGAAACATATGCTCCCCAGTGTGTCCAAACCCTGCCTACAGCAGACGCGGGTGTGTGAGCCTTTCTATTACCCACTGGCCTAAGGCTCAGCATCCATGGCCTCAAAGGTGGGAACTGGTGTTCAGTATCGGGAAGCCTCACGGAGAAGTGATGGTTGCAGGTGACTCTGAAGGTGGAGTCGGTGCTTACAGAGGTGGCCATAGCTCTTTTTAGAGTGTTGTTTCCAGATGAAGTGACACTGTGGGTAGATAGCCTGGCTCTAGCTTTCTCTCTACCCTGGGTTTATCGGAGTTCTGCGGTGTCTAGTTCTATCGTTTCCTCTAAGCCGAGCAGTGTTCTCATACTGCCTCAGTCACGAGGCAAGTAGACCACTTGCTTCTTCAGTATTGACTTCTCTTTCTCACAACCTGCCCCCACCGGGCTCCCAGCTTTGCATTTCTCCAGACACCACCAAGCGGGTGTGTACCTTACAGATACCTTTAACCCTTGCCTTATCCGGAAGACCTCAGAAGGCGGGTTGATGCCGTTTATCACAGCGTATTCTGTTTTCCCTCTTATTCCGGCTCCTCCCCCCAAATATGAAAAAAAAAAAAAAATCAACCGTCAGTCCGTACATAGAAACTGCTGGATGATTTTTGGAGAAATAATTTGCCCACGATTGTAGCACCAGTTCCAAATCAGAAGCAGAGTAAACCTTCGTAATCCTTGGTTTTTCAGTCTTTGTTGCTAGGTCACTGTAAACAAGCGATTACAGGCAGAAGGAAAGCATCGCTGTGTATGTGTAATGTAAGCATGTATTGATTCCTTTGCTGCTGCTGTGATAAAACGCCGTAGCCGAAGGCATCTTAAGGAAGAAAGCTTATTTAAATAACACTACGGTTCCGGAAGGCTAGAGCCCATGAAGGTGGGGACCACATGGACAGAGCAGGAAGCAGGTCACATTTGAGGCCACAACAGCTAACAGAAGGAAACGGAAGTGGGCGGAACTACAAGCTTGAAAAGCCTGCCTACGGAGACGTACTTCCTCCAGCAAGAATGCACCTCCTGAAGGTTCCGTAACCTCCCTACAAAGCACTACCAACCAGAACTCCATGTTCAAATGTCTGATCTGGAGAGACTGGCTGCTGTTGCCAAGGATCCAGGTTCGGTTCTCAGCACCCACATGGTGACTCAGAATCATCTGTAACCACGGTTCCAGGAGATCCAATGACCTCTCTGGGACTCCTTGGACACTGGATATACATAGTGAACATGCATATCATGCACATATACATACAAAATAAAATCTTAAGAAAATAAAAAGTTGCAGATACACAGGTATAGGTTTCTACACGAAAGTTACCTTGGTAGCCAGCAGGAAAGGGGCGAGGTAGGGGAAAGTGTCAGGGGTCCCTCTGTCTGCAGCAGACAGCCATTCCTTTCTCTTGCTTTTCTTTCTCTGACTCTTGGCTTACAGGGACATTTTGTACCTGAAAAACTTGTCACGTACCTAAATACTCACTGGCTAGGAGGTCTGTGTGATCCGCTTTACAGCACAGACTCAGCTCTGGCGTATGGCGCCTCTCTCCCTCTTTCTAATTCATAGATTGTGGGTATCTTTCTTAAAGTCAGAGTTCAACATCTGGAGCAGAGTCTATGGAGAGGCTCAGTTCTCCTGTCCAAGGGTAGAAGCCGAGGTGGCTGGTATCACAGCGCCAGTTTGTTCTATTGCTATTCCCAGTCCAGTCCAGCAGCTGAGTCTTTAATTCAGCTTTGTTTCTGTGACGTAATGTGGCCTGTGGCTATTAAGTGCTCAATAACTCTCCCTTGTCACCCTTGGTGGCAATGGGCAAATGGAAGGCTGGGCCTGTGCTGAGCAGGGGATGAGGTGGCATTTCCAAGGGTCTCTTGTTGCTTTCTGCTTAGGAAGACTTCCCTGTGTGTGAGACCCATATCTAGTTCATCTGTCCCAGAGCCTGGTTCCTTCTAAAAATGCCTTTTCAGGGGAGCCGGGTAAAAAGGGATTTAAAATTGCTATCTTTTAAATGAAAGCTGTTTTAGGAAACATGATTTTTTTTTTTCCTTGTTTGTGTCTGAATCCATTCAGCAACTAACTCTGCCTTAATGAAATTCTGTTGCATTCAAAAAAGTTAAAAGTATTTCAATCCACTAGGGGAAGAAAATTATTCGCTGTGGAGAGAGACGTTCCGAGCGAGCGGCTCTGCCTGAGGGATGGGTTCCTGCTCCTGGTGCTGACCCTGTGGGTGCTTTCACAGGCTTCCTCCCAGTTAAGGTCTGGGATAGATCAGCAAATACTGCGTTTAAAATAGGTCAGAGACAGCCGGGCAGTGGTGGTGCACACCTTTAATCCCAGCACTTGGGAGGCAGAGGCAGGCGGATTTCTGAGTTCGAGGCCAGCCTGGTCTACAGAGTGAGTTCCAGGACAGCTACACAGAGAAGTCCTGTCTCGACGAAAAAAACCAAAAAAAAAAAAAAAGAAAGAAAAAAAGAAAGATGTGCATATGTCTCAGTTGGGGACCATGTGCCTGACACTTCCAAGGCCCTGAGTTTGATCCCCAGCTCAGCAAAATGAAACCTGAAATTGTTGTCACTGACATCAGCTCACAATATTTTAACTCAATCTAGGTGATGCTTAATTTGCCTCAGAACAGATCCAGTGTTTGTTTGTTTTGTTTTTTAAGATTTATTGATGTATGTGAGTACACTGCAGCTGTCTTCAGATACACCAGAAGAGGGCATCAGATCCCATTGCAGATGCTGTGAGCCACCTTGTGGGTGCTTGGAATTGAACTCAGGAAGAGCAGTCAGTGCTCTTAATCGCCGAGCCATCTCTCCAGCCCTCATTTTTTTAATTTGTTTTGTTTTGTTTTTGTTTTTCGAGACAGGTTTCTCTTATAGCCTGGTGTCCTGGAACTCACTCTGTAACCAGCTGGCCTCGAACTCAGAAATCCGCCTGCCTCTGCCTCCCAAGTGCTGGGATTAAGGCGTGCGCCACTACCGCTGGCTAGGCCCTCATTTAAAAATGCATTTATTTGTGTCTGTGGGACACACTGTGCTACATAGCATGTTTGGTGGTCAGGCATTAACCTGCAAGAGTTGGTTCTTTCCTTCAGCCGTGTGGGTTCTGGGGTTGCATCCTGTGTTACAAGGGTTAGTGGCAAGCCCTCTCTCACTCAGTGGGCCATGACGCTGGCCCCTCAGAGCAGCTCTTAGATGATGGCCATTGTGGGGCTATAGCATGCACACGGCTTCCTCAGGTTTGTGAGGTAGCCTTTGTGGTTTGGTTTCTTTGGGTTCCTCTGCCTAACGCTGCTCATGTGAGTGTACACTCTGTGACGGTGACAGCTCGTGGTCCTCACCTATACCCGTCCACAGGGAAAGGGGGCGTAGTCCACCCCAGCCCAGTCATCTCAGAAGCTTGAAAACCACTGGGTAAACAAGCATCCAGATGGCCTAGCTTTGGTTTTTTTTTTACTTTGCTTCTTAAGACCACACATTTTAACCTCAAGAAATTGTCCAAAAAATGCTAGGAAAACACAAATAAAACATGAATTAAAATACAAACACTATGCTTTTGTAACATTTATTTGTGTGTGCGCGCGCGTGTGTGTGTGTGTGTGTGTGTGTGTGTGTGTGTGTGTAGCTGTGTCTGTGTCTCTGCCTGCCTGCCTGTCTGACTGACTGTCTGTCTGTCTTTGTGCCTATGTGCAAATGTATGCCATGCACATGTGTGAAAATCAGAAGACAGCTTGAGGGACTTCGTTCTCTCTTCCACCATGTGGGTCCCAGAGATCAAACTCATCGGGCTTGGTGGCAGTCACTTTGACCAGCAGAACCATCTTGGTGGCCCCTGATTGTGCTTCTGGTGCGCGTCTTCCCCTAGAGGTAGCAGATTTCCCTCAGTAGGCATGGACAGTAGGGAGACACAGCTCTTGAGGAGGGAGAGAGATGGTTTTCATGGAGAAAAAGGCAAATGGCGTTGATTCTGAGATTCAGTTCGAACACCCTCATCCTGCACTGTTACCCTGCACTGGGGAAGCTAGGGACATGTTGATCAACCCCTTCCAGGAAAACTGGTTCCTTCTGTGCCACCCAGCACACCCACTGGCCCAGACCTTGTGTCTTGATCATAAAATACACGCACAGCCCCTGGACTGAGTCCTCAGCTGACTCCACCCCACAGCAGGGTAGGAAGAGCCCTTCTACCTTCACATGGAGAACAGCGTCTGGATGGATTTTCCTCAACAGCTGTCCGACAGACCTCCACCCTGGGTCTGGAGTCCCTGGAGAGACTCAACCTGTACAGTGGGAACAGACTACTGTGAAAAATAGTGGCATCTTTCCCTAGGCTCCGCAGGGTACTGCAAAGCCCCAGGGAACAATTCTTCCTCCAGGAAAAAGCCAGGGCAAGTGTCAGCTGACAGGGATTCTGGGCGTTTCTTCCCTGAATGTTCTCTAAGGAAGCTGACTCTCATCTGGTTTACAACTAAATGAGATGGGGATGGTGGTAGTGATGGTGTGGTGATTGATACTGATTTAACAGTGAGTGACTAAATTTTTTAAATTTTTTAAACCTCGATTTTCTTATCTGGAAAGGGGACACTCATAGCTCCCATCTTGCAGGTTTGAAGTGAGGGTTAAATGTGATTTTAAAATGTGTATTTTAGCACAGAATTTATATTCTATAGATGTACATGCTCTCATCAATTGCTAGCCCCTGTCACAGGCTACTTTCTGTCTCTGTCTCTCTCCTCTGTCTCTGTCTCTACTCTCTACTCTCCCCTCTGTCTCTCTGTCTCTCTCCCTCTCTTTCTCTGTCTCTATCTCTCTTCTCTGTTTCTGCCTCTGTCTCTGTCTTTCTATGTCTCTCTCCCCCCCTCTCTCTTCTGTCTCTGTCTCTCTCTTCTGCCTCTGTCTCTTTTTCTCTGTCTCTCTCTCCCATTTCTGCCTCTGTCTCTCCTCTGCCTCTGTCTGTCTCTGTCTCTCTCTCTGTCTCTACCTCTGTCGCTCTCCCTCTTTCTCTCTCTCATCTCTTCCTCTTTCTCTGACTCTATCTCTCTCCTCTGTCTCTGTTTCTGTCTCTCTCCTCTGTCTCTCCTGTCTCTCTTCCCCTCTCTCTCCTCTATCTCTCCTCTCTCTCTCTCTCTCTCTCTCTCACACACACACACACACACACACACATGCTACTCTTTGATACTATTTCTGGCCACCCTCCATTTCCCCTCTTATCTTTCCTTCAGCCCCCAGCGTCTGTTCACTGTCTCATCTCCAGAGAAGGCTGAGGACTTTTAGGGACGTGAGAACTGAGATAGCTAGAGGTCTTAAATGACAATGGAAGTCAGGGAGCAAACCGGGGACACATTCTGATTTTACTGTTCTACTTCAAAGTAGTTTAGGTGCCTTCTTTCGTTTTGTTTTGTTTGTTTTGTTTTAAATAAGCCCCTCCCCAAGAGAAATCGACAAAGGAAGCTGGTTTTGTCCCAGCTTGCAGCAGGTTTCTTTCCCTTTGATTGACCAGGCTTTGAGCAGAGCAAAAGGCCTCTTCTGATTATTTAGGATGTATGTCCTCTTGCTAAAATAAAAGTGTGGGGCCGAATTCAGAACAACCAATTCATTCTTTTTTTTTTTTTTTTTTTTGGTTTTTCGAGACAGGGTTTCTCTGTGTAGCCCTGGCTGTCCTGGAACTCACTCTGTAGACCAGGCTGGCCTCGAACTCAGAAATCTACCTGCCTCTGCCTCCCAAGTGCTGGGATTAAAGGCGTGCGCCACCACTGCCCGGCAAACAATTCACTCTTTACAGGGAAAACTAATGCTATTTTTTTCTCCTAACTAGCTTCAAGTCTTTATCATTGTTCCTTTGAAATACATATGAGTAGAACTCTTGACCAGGAAGCATGTTCATAGTACCACTGAAAACTTTTTAAAAAATCTTTTGAGATTTTTCTACAGGATCTATTCATTTCTACTTTATGTATATGAGTATTTTGCCCACATGTGTATTTGTGCACCATGCATGCAATACCTCTGGAGGCCAGGAGAAGGTACTGCATCCCTGGACCAGAGTTACCGATGGTTGAGGGGTGCTGGGTACTGTACCTGGGTCCTCCTGAAGAACAGCTGAGCCCTTTCTTAAGTCCCAAATTAAGATGTAAAATGTTTATATATTTAAGGCTGGGTGTGGTGGTGCACACCTGTAATCTCAGCATTTAGGAGGTAGAGGCAGGTGGTCTACATAGTGAGTTCCAGGACAGCCAGAGAGACATAGAGAGACCCTGTCTCAAAAACAAACAAAACAATAAGTATTTATAGTGGCGATATAGAATAGCTTGTTTGCTTATCTCAAGACTCCAACCTGTTCTCCCCCAGTAACTCCTATCGGTGTAAGAAAACATTATACCTTCTAGGTCACGGAAATGGTTTTAAAATGGAGTTACCTCAGAAAAAAGTGAGTTCTGTGTAATAAAAGCAATGAGTAGAGTAATAAGTTGGTTCAGTAAGTAACAAAATGTGAGAGTGCTGTGTGCAAGGAAATGGTGCCTTGATTATGCCCACTGTGTAAATGGGTGCATTGCGGGTGCCCACTGTGTAAATGAGGATTCAAGGCTTGGCAAAATTAATTTTCCTTAGGCTTCAATGCTAGTGAAGCTAGCTGGTGCCAGGTAGGACTGGGGCCTCTGGAGAGTCAATATAGCGTTTCCTCAGTACCCCTGCAGCCTGTTCTTTTGGTGCCGTGTAAGATGGTGGAGTGCCAACCCAGTTATTAATGGATATTTTTGAAAGAAAGCCTTCCAATCATCTTTTATATAGAGCTCACACAGTCCCAGCCCAGCTGATAAGAGAACATGAGGTCATCACTGAAGTATGCATATGAGTTAGAGAGACCGCCGGCTAACAAGGATTTCAGGAAGCTCAAGGCCTTCCCTCCCGGACTTGTATCTTGTAGTGTAAATGCATTTGAAAATGTGCAGGTAAACCAGGACATTTCTAGAAGTGGCATTTTAATTTGGTTTTTTAAAAGTTCTTCATTAAATAAGTAAAAACTGTGTTGTCCTCTTTCGTTTCTCAAATGAATTAGGAGAGGAGCTAGGAAGTCTTGTTTGTGTGTTGGTTGGAGGATGGAATTTGCACATTTGTATGAGTTTTTTTTTTTTTTTAATAATTACTACATAATTCATTTGTTGGAAACGTTCAATCATAAATGTGCCGAGGGGAAGAGGACCCAGTGGCTTTCGAGATGGCTGGTCAAACCTCACCTGACAGAGTGCTGCCTGTCGTTATTAAAATACAATTCTCTTATTTAATCCCTCCACTAAGCATAATAGTTGTGTGAGACAAAGCCGACTGGAATCAGGACACATGATACCAAGAATTAACGAAGGAGATGGCAGGCGTCTATTGCCTTTGCATCCTAGCTTCTTCATGCTTATGAAATACGGTGTATTGGTCTGTGTGATTCTTAGAAGTGACAACATGAAGAAACCAGTCCATGATGGAATCCGGGCGTTTGCCAGGCAAGACGACTAACCATGTGTATCTTCCCTTCAGGCATTGGGGCTAGGGTGCCCCTCAAAAAGCCTGTATTGCACAGAATTGCCCGTCTGCACATAACAGAGGAAGGAAAGACCAGGCAGACGTCTGGCTTCTCGGTTGCAGAGAGGCTGACGGATCGCCCCCCCCCTACACACACACACCAACACACACACACACACACACACACACTCACACCCCTCCCCAAACGCCGCTGCAAGGGTGCAGCTGGCTTACCGCAGAGTGCCGCAGTTGAGTGTTTTCAGGGACAGACACAAGGGGAAATCGCAGCCTGAGCACACCCGGGGCCGCCGCCTGCCAACCTTTCTGCACCGAGGAGCCTCAGGCAGCTGGCAAATTCCTCGTCCTCAAGCCGGGAGGTGGAGGCTGGGTGGGAGCTCAGGTTGAGAAAGGCAGGGGCTGGGGGCGGGGCTTCAGTCCATCCCTCAGTGGGGGCTGCAGGGTGGGCAGCCAGGAGGCCCAGACATCTGTCCACCCCGGTGCAGCAGCTCACGGTTGCAGGTGGGGACTCTGCCACCATACCTGGCTGTGGCTGAGCATGTGGGCGGCCGCAGGCAGTAGGCAGGCATTGCTGCTTATGTCAGCTCTGAAATGAAAGCGGCTGAGGCCTCTGCTCTGAAGGCTGGCAAGGGAGATCAGCACCCAGCAAATAAGAAGCCAGCCCTGGCCCCGAGGAGGAGGAAGAGGAGGAGAGGTTGAGCATCCCTCTCCCGGTGTCCTTTAAATGAGGAGCGTAGCCGGTTGCTTCTGACCCTCGCTTACATCACTAACCTGTGACAGGCACATCTCCACGCCCGGTACCTGCTCCTCCAACAGCAGCTTCCAGTCCTAGGAGCCTCTTTGTATGCGGCAGACATGGCCAGCCAGCAGGATTCCGGCTTCTTTGAAATCAGTATCAAATATTTACTGAAATCCTGGAGTAACGGTGAGTGATAGAAAATACGCTTTTTGTCGGTTGGTTTTCTGGATGCTGCTAAGGTTGGAGAAATCAGATCTCAACTGGACACATATGTTTGTGAGCTGAGGAAGTTTCTCTCTCTCTCTCTCTCTCTCTCTCTCTCTCTCTCTCTCTCTCTCTCTCTCTCTCTCTCTCCATCTGCTGTGAAAATCAAAAAACGTCAGTGTCTGAACTATCCCTGCTCAACTTTGAAAGCTGCAATAGAATTATAGTAGTTTGTTTGTTTGTTTGTCTTTTGCTTTTGGTTTTTTTGCTTCACAGTTCCAGAGATACAGCCCTTCTGACTCTGGGGAGGGCAAGTTCAGCATGCCAGGTTGCACTGCCTGCCTGGTGTTTATTTGCTGTGTTCAGCTCAGGCTCATCTAAATATTTTGTGAGGTGCAGTTTAGCCAAAGGGGTGTGGCAGGGTAGCGAGTACTTTGTAATTGTCTTATTAGGGTATTGTCTGAAGAGGGAAAACTACTTGGAAGTCCAAAGCCTGAGGCTCATCTTTGTTAGCCATAGACCCATCTGCAGAATTCACCTGGTCCCTGTGGGTGATGTTCTGAATGTTATTTATCGGTTCCAGCTTCTAGAGATCTCAGTTGCTCTAGTACAAGCATGCTTCTGCAATGTAAACAAGTATGGTTCTGACCCAGATGCTTCATTAGGCTATAAAAATACCACGGTTCTGAAGTTGCATTTCGGACCAACATAAAAATTGATAACAATTCACTATTTCAAAAAGGGACCTCTAATCCATCCTGGGTCTGGGTTAAAATCAGGACGAGGCTTCAGCCGTTCAGGGTTACCTTGTATTTTTTTCTGCACAGTTTAAAAACAGAGTCTTACTGATGCATCTGCTTTTGTGCTGATTTTGTGCCAAAAGACTGACAGATCTTATAGACGCTCTTGACTGTTTTGAATTAAAAAATTATTTCTAAAAATTATTTTCTATGTTTTATTGGGTATATACTAATTAACCTACCTAGAGTCCTGAGAGGTACCGAACATATCCTCTACAAATGACCTGTAGCCAAAAATCCTTTTTAGTAAACAAACCTAGGCAGGAGAACTTGGGCTGGATTGTTTTGAGAAGGCTGAAGTGCCTGCTCAAAGATATTTGGGGGTTGCATCTCTGAATGATCTCCACAGAAGCCATTTTCCCAGCTCAGGGAGCCCCGCGGTGCTCTAGGGGGCTTGTGTGGAGTGTTTCTGTGCAAGTGGGAGGCCATTTGGGAGCAGTGCTGCTGCTTGGTTGGAGCCATACATCGTTTAACTTGGGTTCATTTTCTGGATAATCCATACTCACAGACGAATCTTCCTTTGTCTGGTGACCCTCTGATTAATGAAAATCATTGGACAGACTGGAGACTATAGGGAGCAGTTTATCTCGATGGGGAAAAAAAAAACCCCAAAAAACCAAAAAACAACCAAACAACAACAAAATACCTTGCTTCCAAGTGTGACATTGGGGTGTGGATTTTAAGCTTTGTTTGGTTATCCCACAGCCTGCTGCTTCTTTCCATCGGTTTTTGCCATGCCTTAGGATGGCAAATTATGCTGTACAATACCTGGAGGGATTTCTTTAACATCCTCTCCTCTTGTCTGTCTTCACATGACAGGACAGATAACTGCTTCACCTTCTTTAAACTCCTTACTTTCTCCCTGCATCCCCACCCCAGGAAATGATTCAAAATTACTGTCCATTTCAACTTTGGGACTATCCGTGACATAATTTCAAATCCTCCTGGTTCATTCAGCGAAGATTGACTGAGTACCCTGCTACATGCCAGGCTGTGGGATATGTGGAAGAGACTCAACAGAGCCTCGGGTGTGTGTGTCCCAATTCCTTTATTTCAAGAGAGTGAATGAAGGTGGTAATTATCCCAGTGTTCTTGGGGGTGGGGCAGGTCTGGATGGTTTATACCCCTTTCTTAAAAGAGGAAAGGGAAACACACTAGCTGCCTATCCCCTTTGAGCGTGTTACAACTCTTACCGGCGTCCAGCCTGGCACAGTTCTCGTCTCTAAGTTTTACCTGTTTCCAGTAGCAAACAGAGAGAGGAATTTGCCTGTACAAAACACAAAGTAGAAAACAGCAGCCTCGGGGCTTCGCCTATGAGTGTAACCTTGGCTGAAAGGATGTACCGCAGGGCAAGCAGCTAACGAAGCGCGTGCTCGCGCATGCCCAGCTTCCCAGGTCGGAAAGCCGAGGGTGCCCGCCCACATACCTGAATGGAGAACCAGCCCCCTAATTATATGGTGGTGCTTATTTACACAAGTGCAGCAATTAAAAAGCAATAAAACAAATTTTGCAGCTACAGCTGACTACTTTGCTGGGCAGTAGTAAAGTGAAAGATGACGTCATAAACTTTTATGGGTTAAGGTTTCCATTTGATAGAGAAAGGGCATGTTGTGGGGCAAAATGTCATTTTATTTATATACATACATACATACATCTTTGTCTCATCAGAAGAATTAATGAGCCAATTAAGCAAACTGGTCGCTGCCTGGCGAGATGAATTAGTTTCTACTTGGTGGCCTTGACACTTTTTTTCCCCTGTGGCACCACACACACCACACCCATCCTGTCAGGCTGCCCTTCAGTTTGAATGAAGTGAGGACTTGCAGTAGCCTGATGTCTGGAAATGTCACTTCCTCTTATACAGACTCACCAAGCAGCTTTTTCCTTAACTTTCTTGGACAACTGTCCTGCTTGTTCCTTCCACTGTATCCAGACCTTCCCGGGGTGATGATCTGTTACCCCTGGTGTCTGTCATCACAGCCACTCCCACGGTCTTCTCAGCCTCACTGGGAGTATTCTTTGGTCTTCTAATATCAAACTCTGTTACCCATCTCCCTCAGGGCAATATCTTCCATGCCGACCCCCGCCACACTCCTGTCTTCTCTTCTTTTCCTCTCTCTGTCTTCTGCAGTTGGGGACTTGTTCCCACATCCCTGGCTGTTCACATCTCCACCCCATAATCTGGCAGGCCTCACCACGAATCACAGAGCCAGAGGGGCTTGCTGCCAATCTTCTAAGTCCTGTGCTTGGGTGGCCATGGATTACCCAATGACTCTGTTTCCTCGTCTGTGAAAAGCAAACAGAAGTATTGGGTGCCTCATAGGCATGGGGTGCTCAGACACAGCACTTGGGACAACATCTAACACACTGTGAATGTTTGATAGATGCTAAAATAATACAGATGTGTTCTGGTGCTCCTCTGCCTTCTGAACCTAAACTTAAAATGTGCATGGCCTAGATCATCTTCTTCCCTTCACCTTGGCATCCTCAGTGGATTATTTTATGAAGAGTCAACACTTACTTCACTCCTGGGCAAGCAAAGTCTAAGGAGAGATGACAATTTGAATTTACTTTTAAACTTTACCCCCCCTCCCTCCACCTCATCCCCCACCCCCTTTTTTATCTCAACCACTATCAAACTTCCCCCCCCAACTTTCCTTAAGTGTGGTGCTCCGTGGAGTTGGCTTGGGAATGTCTCTGTGGCAGGAAGTTGCCTCGGCCTTTAGCATCTCTCCAGACAAGTTTGGAATGGCTAGCTTCAAGCTCCCTTGCTAGGGAGGAGAGTTTACACAGAGAGAGTGAGTGTGTGGGCTTCACCATCGGCTGAAAAGTCTAAATGGCTTCCTTGTGCTGCTAACCACCCTATGACGCCCAGGAACACGGGTCCTATGAGACGAGTATTCAGAATATTCAGTATTAAGCATATTCAGAATTACCTGGCTCCTTCCAGGGCGGGGCACACCCTCCCTGTGGGATCTAGCCAGTCTTTGCTGCCCACTGAGGACATCTTTATGTTCATTAATTTTCTCAGGGCCTTAGAACTCCCTACACAATGAACAGCTCTGGAAGAACCGAATGTCAATGTGCTCGTTTGCACAGAGATAGGTGTGTGCTGCCGACACGGCTAAGGTTGTTCTGAGGAAACGTGTATGCGTCGGCAGAACCGTAGTCAGGGTTCCGAGTTGTAGGGAGTTAATTCTGTGGATAAAGACAATATCCACTGAGCTTAGTGGCTCAGGTTGTAATCCCAGCATTTCAGAGGGAGAGGCCGGTAGGTAGGGAGTTCAAGGTTATCCTCATCTGATGTAAGAACCTCAGAGAGAGAGAGAGAGAGAGAGAGAGAGAGAGAGAGAGAGAGAGAGAGAAGAGAGAGAGAAGAATCCATTCAGCACAGAAATGCTGGCTTGATGACATTAGTTGCTGGGTCAAAGAAACCATGGCTAGAAAGTACAGTGAGCTGTGAACATGTACTTATTCTTGGTGGTTAGATTTATGGCAGATGAGCCTCAAAGGCTCCAAGAGAAAGACCTTTTATAGATGTGGAAACTTAATATTAATAGAGTTGCCGGAACCTATCGATAGATACAATTCAGTTACAGACACATTTTGGGGGTGGTGTGTGTGTGCGCACGCGCATGCGCTGAGGTTAGAACTCAGGGCCTCATACAAGTGGACACATGTGCTCCTCTGTCACTGAGCTCCATCCCAGCATTTGATCCTTTCAGTGGAGGAATGACCAAATACTACTGTCTGCACTCAGCTGGGGAGAGGCTGCATGTCCCTGTCACTCATAACTATTTGGTGATGGCATACCCTCGGAAGCCACAGGGTCACTTCTGCTGAAGCGGTTAATAAGCCTAATGAGAAACAGTACCCTGTCCCAGCGTCCATGTTCTCCAGCAGCAAGGAACCTATCGCTTGCTAGCTTTGTTGCTGAGACTAGATTGGAGGTGGTAGTTGTCAGGTTCAAAAGAAACTTGAAACAAATGGCTACTTGTCGTGCCTGCTAGTGTACCAAAGAGCATGCGGCCTCCAGGCCCTCTCAGACACACATGTACCTGCTACAGAGTCCATGCTGGCATCCTGGCTCTTCCCAGCCCTTCTTACCATGCCCCACCCTAATTCTTTCTAGCCCATAGGCTAATCTTTCCAGCTTCTCACTTCCTTATAGCCGAGCTATTTCAGCTGTGTGTTCTCTCCCCACCCCCACCCGGCAACTTGCTCCTCTCTCCTGGTCTGCTTTGCCTGCACTCTCTCTTCTTCCTCTCTGGAAGCCCCTCCCATGGCCAGGTCCATCCTGTTGGCCAAATTCAGTCTCCTACTTTCTCTCCTGGCCCTGGGCATGTACAGAGGCCTCTGGCTGTGCTCTCCCTCGAGTTTACCATGCAATCCTTCCCCTCAATGATACTTTGTAGCAGTCACGTCCCCACGGAACACATCTGGTGCCGAGGCCCTCAGTTTATACCGTAGTTATTGTTATTTGTTTGTTTTGAATTTAAGGCACACTTCATTAAAATCGAGGCAGGCCGTGCCCGAGCAGCCCTTGAATAACAGACACAGCCATTCTGTGTCCAATGCCATGCTCAGTGACTTATATATAGGGCAGTCACATAATTATTCATCCAAACTGGGACACTTTGAGAGTGAAAGTTAATGGTGACGCAGGAATGCTGTCTTCTGAGACTACCTTGGGCAAACGAGGCTAAGTGATTGATTCTTTGTTCCTTCCGACTACTCTGTGGGATATAGAGTATCCACATTTTGTAGACTTGGAAAAAACGTTGAAACTGGAGGAAGTGATTTACTTGTTGGTTCAAATCAAGAAGTCAGTAGATGCCATCCACCCATTCCCCAACGCTGATCACAATATTCTGTTTGTTAAAAAAAAACTTTGTACGAGTGTTTTGCCTACGTAAATGTCTGTGCATCACTTCTGTGCCTGGTACCTGTGGAGGACAGAAGAGGATGAATCCCGTGAGACTCAGGAAGATTGTAGAACTGCTGTGTGGGTGCTGGGACTCTAAGCCCGGACCTCTGGAAGAGCAGCCAGTGCTCTTAACTGCCTTGTGGTCTCTCCAGTCTCCTGCATTGTTTTTATATTTGCCAAAAGGACCAAAGGATCAAGAGCACTGTTGGGAACTTGGTGTTTTATAGCTATTTAAAGTTTTATTGCTTAATACTTTCTGCCAGTTCTTAGCCTCTGGCACACCCTGCCCTCCTCCCTCCCTCCTCTTCTTTCTCTCTCTCTCTCTCTCTCTCTCTCTCTCTCTCTCTCTCTCTCGTCTCTTTCTCTCTCTCTCTCTCTCTCACACACACACACACACACACACACACACACACCACTTTTTTTCTTTTCTTGCTGCAGAGGGCCTTCTCCTTAGGATGAGCCTCTTTGAAGGGCCTGAGCTAAGTATCTGCAAGTGTTCTCCATGTGTTTTTCCAATTCTCCAAGGCCGTCTCCCCCCATCTCCCCCCCACCCTCATCTTCACATCAAACACACGCACACCGCACACGGGTAACAAGATTACTTCTTTTATGTCGATTTGTTCCTACTCTGAAAGGTGTATGCAAATCTGGGACTTGGCTGTCTCCAGAGCTGGCAGTGTAGCTCAGCAGTACAGTGCTCGTCTGGCATTTATGAGACCCTAGATTTGAGCTTCAGCATTGATACTGATATGTTTGCAGATAGATAGGTAGATAGATAGATAGATAGATAGATAATAGATAGATAGATATAAACATACATACACAGATCTTCAGTTAAAGTACATTGAATTAAATGGGTTAAGTGTAAATGTATGTATGCCTTTAACTTTTTTTTTAGGATGGTCATTTGCCCACATTACTGATGTTTTTCTGCTAGGTTGTATTTCTGTTTAGAAACCAGGAGCAAGTTCCAAACTGTTATTAGTATTTAGAGAAGGGGATGTTCCCACTACTGGCCCTGGGCACTGCCACACAATGATAGTTATATATTCATGAAAAAATACTCATACAAATAAAATAAATAAATACAAAAAAAAAAAAAAAGAATTGAATTACCTTTCTGACAGGCGAACAGCCATAGACAGTAAAAAGAGTGACTTGAATAATCTGCCACATGGGATCAGTCCAGGGTATTTGAGAAAGTTGCCCGGGTTAGATATTCGAATGATAAGAAATACCCTTGAAGAGAGACTTCTGTTTCAAGACATTTGAACGCTGCCGAGACTCATTCATTTACTTCAGGGCACAGTTTAAGCGACTGAGAGGTTACACATGGCCTGAGCATCACATTAGTGGGATTACATTTTTCAACCTTCTGTAATATTCAGTGTGAGCTGGAGCCATTGAGGAGTGAGGGGCTTTGGTGGGGGCGTTCTCTGTCCTCTGTACGCTTAATCCCCAGTGGTCTGATCCTCAGCTACAGGTATCTCACCGTGTCAATGAACCTATAGTGATCAAACTGACCTCCTTCCACAGACTGGATAAGGGTGATGACATTTAGTTCTTCCTATGTAGAATGTCTGTCTTAGGGGATATTCATATGGCATCGTGAAGATCCATTTTCTAACATTCCAGGCCAGATTTGTATGAATAAATAATGGTCTTAGTTAAATACTTAGTTCTGATTAAGGCTTTAAAAAATGCAGGGTAGGGCTGGAAAGATGGCTCAGTGGTTAAGGGAACTGGCTGCTCTTCCAGAGGACCCAGGTTCCATTCCCAGCACCACTTGGTGACTTACCATCTGTAACTCCAGTTACAGGGGATCTGATAGCCTCTTCTGGCCTCTGTGGGCTCCAGGCATGCAAGTGGTGCATAGACATATGTGTAGGCAAAACACCCCTACGCACAAAATTAAAAAATTAAAATTGCAATGTAAGTTGATATTTGTCACTTAAGTAGATCAGAGATAAGTCTGACTTCTAATAAATGTGATAAATTTTTCTGAATTTATTAGCTTTACTTTCTGAACTCTAAAACGTCCTGGGAATTTGAATGTCGTTGGTGGAGCAAGACAGTCCTTAGTTTAGCCTCAGTTTTCTCTTATTTTATAGATCCCAGCCAGCAGTTTAAAATTATTTATTTATATAAAACATATTACTTTATCCTCGAGTAGTGGGGCTATATGAAAAGATAGTCCCCCCCTCTCTTGGAATTGCTAATTTTTATTTTGTGTGTATAAGTGTTTGCCTGCATATGAATGTCTATGCCATATGCATGCAATACTGGAGGAGGCCAGAAGACAGCGTCACATCACCTGAAACTTGAGCTACAGATGATTGTGAGCTGCCATAGGGATACTGAGAATCGCACCTGAGTCTGCTGGAGAGCAGCCTGTGGCCTTAACCACTGAGCCATCTCTCCAGCCCAGTTACTTGGGCTGAAAGGTTGCTCTCAGGAAGACTAGAAGAACAACGGGAGTTTCCTTTTCTATAGGAACATCTATAGAATCATTTCCTACTCTTCCATACTTGATTGTTTCATAAAACTTCCTATTGGACCCTGAGTCCTTCTTGGGTATTGTGGTTTAAGTATGCTTGGCCCAGGGAGTGGCTCTATTAGGAGGTGTGGCCTTGTTAGAGGAAGTGTGTCATTGTGGGGTTGGGCTTTGAGTCCCTCCTCCTAGCTGCCTCAGAGACAGTCTCTCCTGTTTGTCTTCTGAACAAGATGTAGGACTCTTGTTCCTCCAGCCCCATGCCTACCTGGACACTGCCATGCTTCCCACCATGATGATATTAGACTGAATCTCTGTTTAAGCCACTCCCAGTTAAATGTTGTCCTTTATAAGAGTTACCTTGGTCATGGTGTCTCTTCACAGCAATGGAAACGCTAAGGCAGGTACTACACCACCGTTGTGTCTTGCTATCTCATAGTGTGAGACGTTCATGGCAAACACTATTCAATTCCTCTTTATTAATCATCAGCTGTGTACAGACATGGGTTGTTTCTGGGACATCACAGATGCAGTTCACCTGGGTTTAGATATATCCATGCAGAAGTCCCTTTGACTTTCAGAACCCCGGGGAGAGGTGCCCCATGACCCAAAGACAGTGTGGCATGCAGGCCTCGGGGAACATCATTTTGGAGAATGTGTTTGATAGTCTGTTGATGCTAGCTTTGTATATTTTTACATTCTTCACTTCAGAGGACATTTGGAAGGAAGCCTGGTGTTTATGGGGCTGGCTTCGTAAGAACATTTTGAAATACTTCTCCTAGCAAGATAGCTAAAGGAGGAGAAATGTACCTAGGGTTTTTATTTTGTTGTTGTTGTTGTTTTGCCTTAGTCCATGAAAGAACACTTGCTTAGATTTTCCTAGGTGCAGAAGCTTTACACTAAAGCAATGGGAAGAGACATGTCAGCTTCCTTTGGATTGTGTTTGTGGTTCGACTCCCCCATTCCCCTCTCCCATCCCCTTCTTTTCATTATCTTCTTTGTTTCGTCAGGGTCTTGCTATGTAGCCCTCACCGACTGGCTTACAGCCCACTCACTACATAGATGATGCTAACCTTGAACTACTGGCAATCCTCCTGCCTCTGCTTTCTGATTCCTGAAATCACCAAGTTCCACTTCTGTGTTTTGTTTCTTGCGCCGTGTGGGTTTTGGCATTCTGAGTCCGGTTGATTCCAACTTTCTATGTCTTCCCCCTCACCCCGGCTGGTCTTGTCCTCTCAGGTCCCACAGTTCCTTCCCCGATTCTCCCAGCAGCCGGGATCATGGGGTGCACACAGCATACTGCCATGCTTAGGAAAATGTTTGCCCACAGGACAAAACCAGAGGCAATGAGTTACCCTTTCGTTTTGAGTGGCTCTGCTCCTCTTCGTTGTGTCTTGGTGAGGAAAGAGCGGTGTGCGCATGCGCACTCATTACCAGGCGACTAAATTACATATTTCTGTAAGTTAACCTTCAGATTCCACCACTCACCTATAATCTTACAGTCACTCTCTCTCTCTTTCTCGTAGCACACCAGCATAAGCATTTACAATGCTAGTCACCCAGAATTCCAGATGCTAAGCAGAGGAAGTTTATATTCTACCAGCACGTCAACTCTGTAATGAGTCTGATTTGCCTTAATTCCTTTCTACTGTGCCGTCATTTGCTGAGCTGCAGACGGAAGTTTAAGCCAAACCCGCACCATTTTGGCAAATGCTTTTCACGAGGCTGTAAGAGTTTGTTGACGTGTCAATTTAAGGGAGATGAGATCTTTTTCAGGAAGGCGTCCAGAGCTTCACCGAGTGCTGTTTATCAACCTTAATTTGATAAACAACTCAGAAGGCTTCTGTCGTTCTTAATCAATGACAGAGTGTGAAGTAGTTTAGCACAGCTTTGAAAACCCAGGATTTCTCAGCCAATGCCACAAGAGCAAGTGAGACTATGGAAATGTATGATTAAATCTACATCTGAGACTTCTTGCCGGAACATCAGACACACTAGCCTGACCTCTTTTGAGTTTAGTCTCAAACAGGTAAATATGTATTTTGGCCGCCAGAGAAAGAACAGGGTATTAGATTAACTAGCGTGACACTATAGTAAAATTCCATTTGAACATTGTATTTATGTAGGTGGAGCTTGGTCATCAATAAAATGGTTTTCTGGTTAAGAGATAAATCAATCAAATGATTCTACTTCTGGGTTAAGTTCTTGTGTTTGTTCTCTGTACCCCTCCCCTCTCTGTGTGTATGTGTATGTGTCTGTGTGTGTGTCTATGCGTGTGTGTGTGTATGTTTGTGGTGTGTGTGGTTTGTGTGTATTTGTGGTCTGTAACGTGTGTGGGGTGTGTGTGTGAAGAGAGAGAGAGACAGAGAGAGACAGAGGCAGAGAGACAGAGAGAGAGAGAGAGAGGTCCCACATGGCTGTTTCTTCTTACTTCCTTATGAAGATAGAACAAACCTGGCCCTTTGTTTCTTGCTTTTGAACGTGAAGTGGTTTTAATATTCCCACTGAAAAATGACACTGTGTAAACCTTGTATTGTCAGCTATTTCTGCAACTCTGTGAATGCTAAGCTGAAAGAGGTTTAATGGGGTGGATGTTGAACTTCTGATCAAAATGAGATGGAATCTCGGACCCTACATGCTTCCTGGTGGGGCTTGCTGTTCTGTAACTGGAATAAAAGAAGAACTCACCCTGTACAGGCTATCGGATTCTATTGTTTATATACATATGCACATGCATATACATGTGTTAACAGTCCATGTACATATATATATATGAAATAATACATGTGCATATGTAAATACATGTGTGTGTATGTGTGTATAAACAATGAAGTGACGACTGTGTCTCTAACAGTAAATCTGATCAGGGTTGTCTCCAGCGTGAGGTGGCAGCAGCCTTGGTCTCTTGGTCTGAAGATGCTTTTTATTTCTTCTCTTCTCTACAACTTAAACTATGGCGATTAAGAAAATTGCTGGCATTCTAGAGACTTTGAGATCTAAGCCATGTAGCTGATACGTACTCGCCCAGCATTTGGTCACCATTCAGTTTCATAAACCACGGTCAGCATCCAGGAGTCAGTATCCGGGAGGCCAGAAGGATGAGTGTTGAAAGTGTAAAACATTGTGTGCTTTACACCAGTGGCAAGGATTAAAAACAACTGAAAATGAGAAAACGGTGTTCTGAGTGAACGCAACCTATGATCCCTGAATTGGAGGCAGTTCTGAACCTCTGTTAGGAAGCCAATTACTCGTGTGTGTGTGTGTGTGTGTGTGTGTGTGTGTGTGTGTTGTATGTGTGGTAATAAGTTTACTTTTCAAATTGTACTTTCTGAAGATCAGATTTTTTTTTTTTAATAAATCTCCTTTAAGAATGAAACCTAGAAATTGAATGTCAGTATGGGCTTACCCAGAATATGCTATTTCAGCATCTCTAAAACTAACCTGCTATTTTTCTAATGAGCTTCCTGCATCCTTAGTAGCCACACGCCAAAGGTTTACTTGCCTCATGGTGGGCTTGGTGGACCCGGAAGCTGTTCTCAGTGTGAACATGCACACGAGTGTGCACTCACACCACACATCCGGTCCTTACTTAGTCTTTCTGAGCCGGGCGGTGGTGGCGCATGCCTTTAATCCTAGCACTTGGGAGGCAGAGGCAAGTGGATTTCTGAGTTCGAGGCCAGCCTGGTCTACAGAGTGAGTTCCAGGACAGCCAGGGCTACACAGAGAAACCCTGTCTCAAAAAAAAAAAAAAAAAAAAAAAAAAAATCAAAAAACTTAGTCTTTCTGATTATGGTACACTCATTGTACAATGTGATAGGTTTCAGAAAAGCATTTTCATTCAGGCAGATTATGTACGTGGGCCATACTCACCTCACCCCTGTGCTGGTTAGCATTTGTCCACCTCACATTATCGGAGACACATTTGAGAAGAGAGACCCTCAGTGGAATAATTGCCTCCGTCAGATTGCCTGGTCACCATTTTCTTACTTAATGATTGATATACGAGGCCCAGCCCACTGTGGGTGGTGCTATGTCTGAGCAGTGGGTAGTCCTGGGCTGTATATGAAAGCAGGTTGAGCAAGTGGTAGAGAAAAGGCCAGTAAGCAGTACTGGTTCCTCCCTGGTCTCTGCTGCAGTTCCTGCCTCCAGGTTCCTGCCTTGGCTTCCCTCTGTGATGAAGTGTAACCTGGAAGCATGAGACACAATAAACCCTTTCCTCCCTGGGTTGGTTTTGGTCAGTATTATCTATATGTATATGACTAGAGTCACCCCCATTGCTCTTCCCTGTCCTCCTCCACTGATCCCCTCCCATTTCAAAGTAGTCCTCTTTCTACCTTCTGTCATATCATGCCATGTCATATCAGATCTATAATATACATTAACATATGTTAATTCTAGACGGCAGAGATGAGAGGAAGTATGATATCTGTGTTTCTGGGTCTGGCTTGTTTTCTTTGAAAAGATGATCACACTTGCAAGAAAATCATGGCAGGATGGTTCCGTAGGTCAGACAACAGAGCCATCTTGCCAGACAACCGAGTATGATCCCAAAGACGTATGGAAAGAAAAAGAAAAAGAAAAAAAAAACTTCCACAAATCGTCCTGGGACCTCCATACATGGGCCATGGATGTGCACATGTGAGTGTGCGCATGCAAACAAACAAATAAATAAAGCATTTAAAGTGGAAAGCTAGATGTAATTTCTGATTAACAAATGATCTCGGGCGAAGAGAGAACAGCTCATGAAGTGTGTGTCCTCTAACAACAGAGGGCACAGTCAACAGTTCTCAAGTGTCTCTCAGACACAGAATAGCAGCCCTCAAACCAGCCCACTGAGCTCATTAATGACATATTGTCTTGCCAGACAAGGGTTTGCTATAGGGGGTGACTAAGAGACTGTCACTCTTTGGGCCAGGAGAATAAAAATGTCCCGTGCATCTGAGACCAATAAACTGTGGACCTTGTTCCTCAAATGGCCCTTCCCATGTGAGCATGTGATTGGATTGTGTTTTACATCAAAAGATGGCCACCCAGCTGATCCAATCAGCTTCATGATTTCCTAGGGGGGTTCTGCTACGGATCCACACAAGGGAGGGATGATAGGAATGTTCACTATGGACAATCTTAAATTGATGCCAAAAGATCTACCCCATGTCTGGATCTGCTGTGAGGGCCAAGCTTGAAACAGAGCCTCTATGTCCCCCATAGTAAGCAGAGGGCTCAGCCAGGACTGTCATTCCATTTGGGGGACTCGCTTTTATTCTTTCTTGCCCTTAACAGAGGTGAATCAGGGTCTTCACTGAGCCCTGCTGCAGAGAGGAATGACAAATCTGGAGTCACGTGGTGAGAACAAGAAAGGCCAGTTGGGTTTTGCACTGTGTTCTGGTGTGAGGGGATCCAATGCACTGGGACCCACTCAGAGGCCTGTCTTGTCTTCCTTTCAGTGCTGGAGACCAAACCCGGGGCCTGGAGCCCTCAATCTGCACACCAGAGTTCTGCCTCTGAGTCTCGTATCTTTCTCTAGAAGGGCCAGTTGTGCGTGTTACCTTCCTTCTGTCATTCTTTTTATTTTTATGATCTTTTGGCCACAAGACTGTTCTTTTTGATCAAACCCAAGGCCTTGCCCATGCCAGGTAAACCTACTCCCCAGCTATAGCCATTTTTATTGTAATGTAAAATGTGGAAAGAATTTACTAGGCTTGTTTGATTAACTTTTTTGGCTAAATAAGAATTCCGTTGCATGATTTGGGACACTTAGAAATATGTGCTTTGCCTCAGCCACATGTGACTCTAAGAAAGTTCTCGTTCGGATAGAAGTTAATAATATAAAGGGCTGGAGAAATGGCTCAGCAGCTGAGAGCACTGGCTGCTCTTCCAAAGGACCAGGGTTCGAGTCCCAGCTCACAATCATCTGTAACTGTAGTTCCAGGATATCAAATGCCCCCTTCTGGACTCCGCTGGCACTGCATGCACATTGTACACAAATATATAGACAGGCAAATACTCATATACATAAAATAAAAATAAATCTTTTCTAGAATTTAATACTATAATATTAAAGCCTAAATAATGTGCATTTTATATACTTATAAATATATGACATTTATGTCTTATATGTGCGATATAATTATAAATACAGCTATAAAATAAGCCATAATAATTAAATGAGTCAATGTTTATGAGGTGTTTGGTATTCTTTGTTGTAACTGCTGAACAGTAGCTGTTATTATTAGTTTACTAAATCAATACTTATTTACAGGGATTAACACTAACCTCCCAATGAATTCATGACCTATTAGCAAGTAAATATAGGCTTTC
The DNA here is from genome assembly GCA_021653895.1 of Mastomys natalensis. NCBI lineage: Eukaryota > Metazoa > Chordata > Mammalia > Rodentia > Muridae > Mastomys > Mastomys natalensis. Next base: position 1,155,376 of record JAJTUV010001265.1, read on the forward strand.
CATCGAGGACATTTTGGTAGAGAGCTGTTTCTAGAACCTTAGAAAGTAAACCATCCAAAAAAAGGTACAAGATAGAATACCCCTCTTCGAAATTCTAACTCAGTGCGGTTGTTGTTTAGGTGTGGTTTTTGTTGATTGTTTGGGGCTTTGTTGTTGTTCTCAGTTGTTGTCATTGTTGTTGTTGCACTATTGTTGTTATTGTCATTGTTGTTGTTGCCATTGTTATTGTTGTCTCCATTGTTGTTTGTTATTGCTGCTGTCACTGTTGTTGTCATTGTTATTGTCGCCATTGTTGTTGCTGTCATTGTTACTGCTGTCTCCATTGTTGTTGTCATTGTCATTGTTATTATTGTTACCATTGTTTTTGCTGTCATTGTTATTGTTATGTCATTGTTGTTGTCATTGTTAGTGTTGTTGGTGCCATTGTTCTTGTTGTTGTCACTGCTGTTGCTCTGAGCTAGCCCCATAGAGTGTAGCCCAAGGTGAACTCAAACTCCTGACTCCTCGCTCACACTCCCAAGTGCTGTGGTTATAGGTACCTGCTGCCAAGCCCAGCTGAAGTCACCCATGTGGCTAGGACAGGTAATCTAGCATGGCATCGGTATGGGCTGTGGTTCTAGAGCTCACACAATAGACCTGGAACATGAACATTTAGGACCTGGGCCATGCTCTTCTCTCAAACATGAGTTCAGATGTCACCTCCAGGGTCATGCCTTCCTTACCCTTTCTACGTACCTTTTCTACGTACCTTTATTATACAACAGTGATGTGGTTGGGTAACCATGCTTTGCCCAAGTTTGTCTGCACTGAAGCGCAACCATCACTTTTCCACTCCATAGAGCATTTCAGCTTGTGCTGGTTTTCTTAGTAGTCAGCTAAATGAGAATAATCCTGTGAATGAGTATGAAAGGCTTATAGTGAAACATAGTTGGCATTCTTGTCACCCCTGGATGACATCGTTGCTTTCTTTAATCTCTGTGGTTCTTTCTGTCTCCTGCTCTAAGCAGAAACTCAACATCTAAACTCAGGTATGGAGTCTCCCCTCACCTGACTTCTCTACATGGATTCAACAAGCTAAACTTTATCATTATGCTCACGGAAATCCCTGTTTTGCATGTCTGTGAGACTCAAAGTAAACTTGGAGTGAATCCTTTATGCGTGTCACAGTCACCCAACATGAAAGAATATCTCTGAGATCAGTCTTTTTGTTTGTTTCTCAATGAGTTGGCACCACAAAGAACTGTTCTCTGTAAAAATATTAACTTTTCCTACACGTCATTTATAATCCATGGATTTAATTTACTCCCAAACCTTTCAACCACTTTGGCCAAATTGGAAGAAAACCAGGCTTAGAGAGAGCTCCCACTGAACTAATCTAATTCTTTCCTGACTGATCAAAGTCTCTTTCCCATGTGGAGGATGCTGTCTGCTCTACTTACTTGGAGAAACTGATTGCCTTCCTAGAAAAACCAAATAAACTCTGAACCCAGAGATTTTTATCAGTAGGTAAGGTGCACGTGGCCCGAGCATCCATTCAAGATGGACGTGCCTGCGTGATCGTTCCTTTCCCGTCTTTAAACGCTTACACGTGTGGTCCACATCCGAGCGACCAGACCCAGCTCCTGCCTTCTGTGGGCTTCACAATCAGACAGCTTTGATGAAAGAGGAGATATGGAGAATTTGAAAAGAGAAAAATATTCTGTTTAAAGAAATGTCCTGCCTGTGGCAGGCCTTTGCTGGGACCCATGGACATTGACCTGAGGAGTGTTCGACTCATCATCTCAAGAGGGAAGGAATAGATTGAGAAATATTTAATAAAACCTGTGATGGGCTGGAGAAGTGGCTCAGGGGTTAAGAGCACTGACTGCTCTTCCAGAGGTCCTGAGTTCAATTCCTAGCAACCACATGGTGGCTCACAACCATCTGTAATGGGATCCGATACTGTGTTCTGGTGTGTCTGAAGACAGCTATAGTGTATACATATAAATAAAATAGATAAATCTTTTAAAAAAATCTGTGACAAGCGAACCTGAGGAAGACTTCAGGACAGAGGAGAGAGTATGACCAAGCGCCGGAAGTGAGAAGCCGCCTGGTCCAGGGAGTTCCTGAGAAAGATGCTCGGTCCAGTAACAAGAGCATTGACGATTCTCTCAAAGGGTCTTGTTTTAGCCAGTCCTGCCTGAAGTCACTGGGCAGTCCATGTGGGTTTTAAACACAGATCAGCCTGACCTCATCCCTACTCCGTTTCCGAGTCTTGGCTAAGAATAGAGAGGGGGAGAATCAATGGCCAGGATGTCCCAGGAAATGATGACGGGGACTCAGAACAGCGTAATGGTGGGAAAAGAAGGAGGAGAGCAGATACAAGGCTCTTGTTTGAGGCAGCAGATCTCCCAAGGTTGTATCTTTCTTGGGTCCAACCTATATTTTATATTAACATGATTTTTTTTTTTTAACGTATGATTGTGGCCTGGGGACGTGGCTCAGCAGGCAACGTGCTGTGGCAGAAGCATGGAGCTTGAGTTCAGATCCCCAGAACGTGTGGGAAAAGCTCACTCAGTATAATGATTCACCCATGATCCCAGTGTGCAGAAGACTCTGGCTGGACATGGGTGCAGTGATGAGTGCTGGGTGCAGTGAGAGACCCTGGCGCACACATAAGGTGGAGTGAGAGGAAGGCATTCAACGTCAACCTTAGGTCTACACACACATGTGCACAAACACACACACACACACAGCATCAGGAAGGACCCCAAAGACACCACTCTTAACAAACAAGTTGGAACTGATCTTGTCAACTGTTTTTTATTATATTTGTGGGCAGTGTACTTTGGTCCCCTAGTTGGGGACATCCCACTGTGCTTTCCCCCTAGGGACAGTATTGTGCTTTCCAGAGCCAGGTGGATTTGTGGAAGTTACTCCTGGGGAAACAAAAGAAACCCTACGTTTGTCTTTTCATGCAGGTCACATGCCATCCTGCCAGGCCAGGTTTCCAGCGCCTCCTCTGTTCCTTGATTCGATGACACTTTAGAAGCAGCAGTCACTCTGTCTGCCAGGCCTAACCTTGTCAGTGTCAGATGGCCACAGAGTACTCTGGCCATAGGTACCAAGTAGTGGCCATTGATCAGTTACCACAAGAGGAAGGAAAGCATAGATACAACTAATACCAAAAGTAAGCACTAGACTGGAAACTTTGTATCTGTGCCGGGATGAATAGTCTCAGTCCTCAGAGTGGCCGTGGCAAACTGGAGACGCTCCCTTTTTAAGTAGGTGTTCATCAATGGTAACCTTTCAGGACACTGTGTCCATGTGACCTTTACACTACAACTTTCTGTCTCTTCCCAGAACACTACTTAATTAGGATCATTCAAGTAGACTTAGAGCAATCCAGGTGAGGACAGAAGAATGCAGTGGTGGTGGTGGTGGTGGGGGAACTGGGCAATAAGTATTACAGCCCCCTCCTGTAAGTCCATATTTAACAATTCATACTCCCTCCTGACTTAAGAGCCCCAGATTCTTCCATCCCAGGATATGGTCAGATAAGGAAAATCACCATCAGCCTTTCATTTGGGAAGGGCAGCTTCGTGGTACCGTGAGAGTTGTGAATGGTCTTTGAAGGGAAAGATGCTGGGCGTGGTGGAGGGTAAAGCCGTGTCAAGCAAGACTATGTGTAGCCAAGAGCAGAGGCAGCTGAGGGCGCAGGAGAGTGACTGGCGAGAGCTGATGGAAGAGAATTAAAGGGCTAGCCTCTGGAAGGAGAAGGGACCCAACAAGAAGCCATATGAGGGCCGGGGGGTGGTGGTGGCGCACGCCTTTAATCCCAGCACTTGGGAGGCAGAGGCAGGCAGATTTCTTAGTTTGAGGCCAGCCTGGTCTACAGGGTGAGTTCCAGGACAGCCAGGGCTACACAGAGAAACCCTGTCTCGAAAAACCAAAAAAAAAAAAAAAAAAAAAAAAAGAAGAAGAAGCCATATGAGTACCTGCCAGCTTGGTTCTGTCCTTGAATGTCAAGCTTGTTTTCCTCTGAGCTCACACTGCTCTAAGACCAACCATCTCCAAGATCTCCAAGTACAGAGAGTGATTCTGCCGTCGAGGTGGTCAGCACACGACTGCCTGCTTTGCTAATGAAAGCTTGGACAGTTTTTCAATCTCCTCTTCCTACGTAGATGTGAATTTTAAAGATGACAGTGACTAGGGGTATAGCTGAGTCACACACCATGTGCATAGAGTGCACAAGTCCATGGCTCAGTCCCCCACACCAAAAATTGTAAAATTAAAATCTACAGATTTGATTAATCAAATCAACTAGAAGAGGTGGCTCAGCGGTGAAGAGCACTTGGTGCTCTTGCAGAGGACCGGGGTTCAATTCCCAGCATCCCCCTGTCAGGCAGCTCACAACCATCTAACCCCAGCTCCCAGAGAGCCAGGGCCTCCTGCTTCCAAGGGCACCTGCACTCACATGCATGTACATATGATCTGCATGTACATATATCTGCACGTGTACACACACACACACACACACACACACACACCGTGCATGCCTATATCCAATCAAAAATATTTTTTAAAAATCTCTAATAACCGAACCTCGTTGAGGACACACCCTGTATAAAACACTGCAGTGGAAGCCACGATGGAACCAGCTTGCACAGAGAAGGCAAGATGGATATCTGTGTCTTATATGCATCTTACATATATGTTTTACATGTAAATAAAAAGATAGGAAAACATTTTAATCCCTTGTGGACTAATATGACCACACGTAGCACTGCCTCATAAATACACAATGCAGCCTCCCTTCCACAAAAGCCTTGTGGCTACACCCACAGAAATCCTTCCCCACTGGTAAAAGCTGTTCAATAATCCTACCCAACAGAAATTACATATCTAAAATATTATCATTTTAATATATAAAAATCAGAATAGGAAGTATTTTACATTTCTTTCTTACATGTAAAACCTTTAGACTTTCTGGGCACGGTGCCACACATCTTTAATCCTAGCGTTTTGGCAGAAGCAGGCAGATCTCTGTAAGTTTGAGGCCTGCCTGGTTTACAAAGTGAGTTCCAGGACAGCCAGGGCTACACAAGGAGAAATCCTGTCTTGAAAAACAAAAGCATAAAACAAAACCAAAACAACGACAACAAAAAGAATTTCAGACTTCTTTTGCTCTATCAGCCCAGGCAAATTTAAGTGAATCTAAAACATCTACATTAAAGTTCATAGAATGTGCAGTTGAAACATGCATGCAAATTGTTCTGAGCCTGCTTACAGAGCTTTTTATATAACTGAACCAAATATGAATTTTAAATTAGGATTTACATTCATTCCAGCAGAGCCTGTTCCTTCCTCTCACTAGCCACGTTTCAAGTGTGTGATGAGGAACAACAGGCAGGTGGATTTTCCGCTAACTGTTTTTCTAAGTAGTTTCTAGACTTTTAGATATTGGAGTCATTTCCTAATGTAAGATACTGACCTTTACAGTCTAGATCTCATCTGGGAATTGGTTCTTCCTGATCATGCTTAGCAATGACTGACACACTGCCCACCAGATTCTTACAAAACTTCCCTTTTTCTCATTCAAAAAAAAAATTTTAAACTTTATGTGTATGAGTGATTGCCTTCCTGGAGTATGTGCACCACATGCATGCAGTGCCCATAGAGGCCAGAAGAGGGGCCATAACCCATAGAATTGGAGTTACAGATGGTTGTAAGCTGCCATGTGGGTGCTTACACAGAGAGAGAGAGAACCTGTGTTCTCTGCAAGAGCAGCAAGTGCCCTTAACTGCTAAGCCATCTGTCTAGACCCTACAAGATCTCCTTTGAGTAAAGCTTTCTACTTTAGCTGAAGGAGTATATATTTACTTCTAAATGATGCTAAACAATTTCTGTTTTCCATGTTCTGCGTGTGAATTCATCACCTTTGTAAAACAATACTGGTCTTAGGCTGTTTTCACAGTCCCATGGCTAATTAGTGACAAAGCTTGCCTTTGACCATGGATTTATGGGACCATGCCTCCATGGAGTCCACAGTTTGCTTATTGGGTTCAGTTGAATCCCTGATATTCTGCTTTGGTTAGTTGGAGCCTTACCAGAAGAAGGGCCCTTTTGTAAAATGGGTTTGGATTTGAGTTTGGATTTGTTTGTTTGTTTCAGTTCTAAAAAAAAAAAAATCAGTAAACTCCAAATACAAGGTGGATTTCCCAGTGTGCTTTTTGTTGTTTTGATAAAGCACAGACCAAAAGTAACGAGAAAGAGAGGGCTTGTTTGACTTACGGGTTGCAGTCCATCACTGAGGGATGCTAAGGCAGAAACTGAAGCAGAGACCACAGAGGAATGCTGGTCAGTGGCTTGTCGCCTCTGCCTGGCTCAGCCCAGGACCTCTTGCCCAGGGATGGCAGTGCCCAGGGTGAGCTGGGTCCTACTTCAGCACTCCGCAATCATGAAGTACCCCATAGTCATGGCCACATGCCAGTGTTACGGAGGCGATTCTTCAGTTGAGACTCTCTCCTCCCAGACTCTCTAGGTTTGTGTCAAGTTGACAAAAACTGACTGTGACAGTGTAGTTGGGGGGAAAACAAGCAGACTGAGCTGTTCACACAGTCCTTTGAGAGCAGGGTAAGGGAGATGCTTTGAGTGCGACATGACGCCCATAGGGTGAAATATTTGAATTGGTCCCCAGTTGAGGCGCTGTTCGGGAAGGTTTTGGTTTGGCCTTGCTGGAGGATATATGTACCTGGGGATGGCCTTTGAGACCAAAAAGCCCCGCCTACTTTCAAGTCACTCTGATGTTTGCACTTCCACAAGCTCTCAGAGTCTTGCTCCTGTAATCATGCCTGTAGTGTGTTGCTATGCCTTGTTGCCATGATGGGTGGGCTACCCCTCTGGACCGGGAAGCCCACGCTTCCTTCCGTGAGTTGCCCTGGTCGCCGTCTTTTATCCCAGCAACAGACAAGGAACCAACAGAGTGGGGCTGAGGATTATATTAGTTACTTGGGTTGTCTCTGTGAAAAAAAAAAAAAACACGTGACAAAAGAAATGTAAGGGAAGGAGGATCAGGTTTAGCTCAGGCAGGGCCGGCAGGACTGCGGAGCTTGCGGCAGGTGTTCCGGAAGCAGAGATAGGTGTGTTGGTTCTCCTCCCCCTTTTAATTCAGTCCAGGATCCCAAGGAATGGTGCCACCCATGTTAGGGTGGGTCTTCCTATGTTAGTTAATACTTTATTAGTATTAAGCATAACAATTACTTAACGATTATTAAAATTAATAATTAATGCAAACACACAGACTCTCACACACACACACACACTCATACACACATATAGATAGCGAAAAATAATAAAAACAGACTTAAAAGCAGGTGTAGTGGCACACATAGAGGAAAATCGGAAGGAAGTTCAGGCTCACCTTGACTGCATAGGGAATTCAAGGCCAGCCTGAACTGAATGAGACTCTGTCTTGAAAAACAAAAAAACAAAATGTAACTTATAGAAAAATTGATATTTGATATTGTTAAAGACAATATTGATCTTTTTTTTACTCAGTCCATTTCTATGTGTAAATTTCTCACTTGGATTTGCTTCTGAATCAAACCAGCAAAGATGGTGCATAAGCTCGGGGTTCAGTGGTGTGAGACATGGGAAAGTTCCTGTCTACACTTTCATGTACTGCGGTTTCAGCCACCAGTTAATTGCTGTTTGGAAATATAAACAGACAGTTCCAGAAGCAATTCATAAACTTTAAGTTGCTGCTCAGAATAGTATGATGAAATCCCATCACATGACTTACCCTTTCTAGCAGATGCCTACTGTATACACTACAACTGAGACTTAGTTCATTATTAATCTTTGTTATTAACTTTATAATGAGCCTAATAGATAAGTATAGATTTTAGCCTATGTATGTGTATGAAAAGAGTCTGGTACATAGGAGATTCCATAGTGTCCTAGATTTCACCTACATCCTCTTTGAATACAACCCATCATAGGATGTCACTCTATAGGAATGAATGGTTCCTATCTTGATCCTTTTTTTATTGCTGTTCAAAGACACCATGACTAAGGCAACTTATACAAAAAGAGTTTATTGAGGGCCTTCCAGTTTCTAAGGGTGAGTTATGACCTTCAAGAGAAGAGCTTGGCAGCAAGCAGGCACATGGTACTGGAGCAGCAGTTGAGAGCTCACAGCTTAAGACAGCAACCGAGGCAGAAAGAGGCATAGAGGGGTAAGCGACAGACTCTAGAGAGCTCATTTGTCCTGACCTGGGCCTTCGAAACCATGAAGTTTACTCTCAGTGACATACTATATCTAACATGGCCTCACCTCTGGATCCTTCCCAAATACTTCCACTAACTGGGGCTAAGCATTCAAATATATAAGCCTATGGGGACCATTCTATTCAAACCACCATAGTTAACAAGATTCAGTACTTACTGGGATCTGCTTCTCCCCTCAGGGTATATAGGCACTGTGTGCCCCAGCAGGGCAGGTGGGTAACACAGGATCCCGGATGGTGTGAGTGTGGGAGAAATAGCCTTCTCCGAATAAATATATGGATCCTTTCCTGCCTGCTTACTTTCTAAGTAGTATTTGTTTTTTTCTACTTAAATAGTCAAGGACCCCCTGTCTAGGAATGGTGCTGCCCACAGTGGGCTGGGTCTTTCTACATCAATTAGTCAAGACAAACCTCCCATGGACATGCCCACAGGCTACCTAGATCTAGATGATTTCTTACTAAGACTCTCTTCCCAGGAATCTTAGGTTGTGTCAAGTTAACAGTAAACAGAAACCATCCATATGAATTTATACTTTTAAAAAAGGTTTAATATTATAAAGACCAGCCAAAATTTTAGATTTGCAAATCCTGGTTCAAATGATGCTTTGTTAGATGCTGATTTGTTCAACCCCTAACTGTGCTGACCTGGACTCCAGTGAAGGGCCATTCAGGGCTTGTTGCCCATTGTGAGGCGTTTAGTATTTAGAAATTTTAAATGAAATTTCTTCAGATGTGTTTACCCTTTACTTTTAGCAGAATGTCATTTGAACACATGTTTTTTGCTGCTATTTGAGAGCTATCCTTAGCTGTTAAGGGGTACTAGAAAGTATCCTCTAGCCGGGTGGTGGTGGCGCACGCCTTTAGTCCCAGCACTTGGGAGGCAGAGGCAGGTGGATTTCTGAGTTCGAGGCCAGCCTGGTCTACAGAGTGAGTTCCAGGACAGCCAGGGCTTCACAGAGAAACCCTGTCTCGAAAAACAAACAAACAAACAAACAAAAAATCCTCTAAACTCAACAGTAGTGTCGACTTTTGTCATTCACTATGTGAATGCCTTCTGCCAAGTGGGCTTGCTTAACTATTCTTTGGGCTTGGTGTATCCAGTTTGCTGAGGGTGTATTAATCTATGCATAGATTTTTGTGCAGCACCTGGATTCTGTGACAGTTTGAGGCACAAACTCTGCATGGCTCTGTGAAGGGGAGAACAGGGAAGTCTGAGCAAACCTCATGGGTTTTGTTGTTGTTGTTCTCGTGTGTGTGTGTGTGTGTGTGTGTGTGTGTGTGTGTGTTAGAACTTGGCAGGTAGTCAGCTCTGTTCAAAGGGGGACTGTTTTAACTCCCCTTACGCATTCCTTGGCAATGGGAGACAATCACCTAGTAACTCAGTTAACCATTTTTAGTGACCTTCCCCCACAGGCTACCCGGCAGCTTTCAAACCTGGCTCCCCCTGTACTCACTAACAGAATCCTTAAAAATAGTGCATCTGGGGCTGGAGGGAGATGGCTCAGCAGTAAGATCAGGGGCAATAGTCATGCCAAAATAGTGACCCTAAGACAGGAGCATGGGAAAGGTCACATCAGGAGTCACACAGACACTGTGGAGCTGACAGAGGTCTGTGAGCTAACGAATGGAAACCACCAGAGAAAATGTTTGAGAGGAAAAGGACGCTGTGTGATTTTGTAACAGAAGTTTCTTAGGGTAAAAAACAAAACAAACCTAGGCTCCAGCAATCCTAACAAGCCACCCATTCTGACAGGCGGATTAAGCAGACAGATAATCATAAAAGGAGAGAGAGATTTGTTCAATGTGATGACATTTGGAAGAGATAAAGGAACCTAGTGACCCCTTTTTAAAATGTTTAATATTCATACACATGTATAATGTGTTTGGATCAAATAATGTCCCCATTCCTTCCTCTCCAGTTCCTTCCCTATCCCTCCCAACTGAATCTGTATCTTTCTTTCTCTTCTCTCCTCTCTCTCTCTCTCTCTCTCTCTCTTCTCTCTCCTCTCTTCTCTCATCCTCTCGCACATCTCACACATGGCAATGCACACACACAGAGCCATTCAGTGCTGCCTATATGTGCATGTACGGTATGAGACAAATGTGGCCCAGGGGCCACGTCTCTGAAGAAACCTTAGTTTTCCTCCCCCAGCAGCCACTTATGGCCAGAATCTCCTCAGATAGGTGTGGGAGTCCATGAGTCCGTTCCCCATGCACCCACACTGAGGATTTAGGTGCCTCGATCGTATGCAGGTCTTACATATGCAATCTGAACAGCTCCAAATTTGTGTGTCCAACTGTACTCCAGCAGTGTCTGGCAAATGCTGATTCCAGACATCTGTTCCTTCAGACTCTCATGGCCTCATCTTCTACGATGATCTCCCACCGAGCCCCAAGGCCGACTCTAGGGTGATGACTTGCGCTATAGGCTTACATGGAGGACGAATTATGGCAAAGGGCAAGGTTATGCATACTGAAGGAATCTAGATGAGGGTGTAGCTCTCTGTTCAGTACTGTCTCTGCTGTGGTCCTGTGAGGTGACCCAAAGAAGCCCTCATTGCTTGAGGGTCAAGGTAGCTGTTAGAAAATGGGTGCTTCTGCTTTAGGGGACACCTCAACCTCATGGACAGCTGCCCTCTTTGCCCTGTGAAGGTTTGCTATTCCTGGGTTCCAGATGACTCAGCGTCACCCTTTAACCCTTTAAGGACACAGTTTTGTGCCTGTATCTTCAGGTACAGTACAAGCACACAATGCATATGGAGGTGCCAATTTTTCATGTTGCTTTTAGTCACTTTGTGGGCCCAACTTAGGAGTCAGCGCTCTCAGCAAAGCAATTTCTAGGGGTTGGCAAGATGGCTCAGTAGTTAAGAGTACTGGCTGCTCTTGCAGAGAGAACCTGAGTCCATCCTAGGCACTCATAAGGCAGTTCACGACTGTTTGTAACTCTAGTTCCAGGAGATTCGACAGTCTCTTCTGGCCTCAGGCATGCAGCTGTGCTCACGGACATAAGTGCCTTCAGAACACCCAAACGCATAAAATATGCTTAAAATTTTGTAAGGTAACTTCCATTCTCCGGTTCCCCTTTTCTTTTCTGCTAACACAGACTCCCACCATAGTCTCCTCACCAGGGTGGGGCTAGGGGACCTGCTCGTTTCCCAGAGAAGGCTTGATCCTTGGAAGACCACAGAGGATCTTTGAGTGAGTGGGTGAGGCACACCTGTCGGAAGAACACTGCCTTTCCAGTGGCTAGGGTCCAGAGGCACGCACCTTGTGACAACATATGCCAGTGTTTCCTAGAGGCTCTCCTGGTTGACTGTCCTCGCTTGTCTTTGTTCTCAGAGTGTGTCTTTAGATCAATGCTGGCAGTCTGTTGAAAGACTCTCTTCTCAGGCACAATGATACATTGTCTTCCTGGGTTGTTTGCCCTTGCTTCCGTTTCTGCAGGGCTGAGGCAAGGCTGCAGGTGATGTTTGCTCACATGACCAAATGGTCTTACAAGGCCTTGTTAACATGCCTCAGAGGTCTTTTGGCCCTGAAACCTTTCTTAGCCCGACTGAATTAATGTATTCTCTACTAGGCTATGTCATACAATGGCATAGATGAGGCCTTAGGAGATCCACCCCATTCCCAAATGCTGGCCTATTAACTGGCCTTGTCGTTTGTGTAGAGTTTCTGTAGGCAGCCATATTGTTGAGATTTCACAGCTATGGTTTCCCTGTGATGTCTAGAAGATGCTCTCTCGAATCAGACATCCTGCGTCTCGGGTTCTTGTACTCTTTCACCCATCTTCCAGATGTTCCCTGAGGCTTAGGTGTAGGGATTGGATTGTAGGTGCATCCTCGGAGCCCCCTGGTTAACTGTTCCCTGCATTTCGATCAGTAGTGACTTTTTGTAATGGTCTCTGCTGCAAAAAGAAGCTGTTGAGGAGGGAGACATTCATGTCTATCTGTGGGCGGAAGGTAAGTATTTACAATGCAGCGAGGGCTATGCTGTGAAGTCTTACTTTGGAGAAGTGTTGTTTATAAGGCCAGAGAGGAAAGCAATCATGACAGACCCATTGATTACCTTTCTTCTCTCTTTAAGGATTTGGATTGTGTAAGTGATGGCACCAACAGCTGGCCAGCGGCCTGTCACCCTTTCTCAGTAGAAATCCGGGTAGAAGAGAAGCTTAGGCGCTCGTCTGAGGCAGTTTTTTAAGTTATTGGTGCAGGGACCCGCATGCACACGCTGTGGCCTGCATGTGAAGGTCATAGGCCAATTTTACAGAGCCTCTTCTCGATGCTGCCTTTACCTTTGCACCAGGATCATGGTCAGGAGCGCAGGCTTGTACTGACACACCTCTACCCACTGAACTGCCTTACCCGACCCTCGGTAGCTTGTGCGCCCTTCTTCCTCCCCTGTAGTCCCCTCCTCAAGGGGGAGGGGATGCTGGGTAGGTAAGGCTTTCGGTCATCTAGAGTTCATTACCGCTTCTCCTTAGCAGAAAGGCACACTACAAATTATTTGACCAATCCTGGCCCAGGCTGGGTCTTTGAGAGTGGGGTTTGTTCTGAAGCCATATCATGGGGCTTCCTCGGGCTGTAAAGCAGCAGGTGCCAGCACTGAGCGCAACCTGGCTAGCTGTTTGAGTGACAGCCCTCTACTTAGGACAGCCCAGTGCACCAGGAAAGAGCTTAACAGCTGTCAATTAGGAAGTCAACGTTCTACATATTTATCGGTTAATAAATACCAAGAGTGCTAACAATAAGCAATACAAAACTTATTATCCTATTATTGGTATCAACCATGTTTGACCTCACTTTTACCGGTGCCTAACTCCTACCAGAGCCTCAGGGAGAAGGGGACCTTCCCATAGGCACCCAACTATTCAGTATTTCTTAAATACGTCTTCCAGCTGGTGTCTAACTACTTTTGTTGCTTCTCATAATATAACTGGGCGGGGAAACTACAGCAAGAAGGGGATTGGAAGTAATTACCCGAAAATAGTACAAGCTTCATCCCGCTCCAGGCTTCTAAACATCTCTGTTGGCCACACCCCTTCCTTTAAGAGCGCAAACTTCCTGGCGTGTGATGGTGGGGGCGTGGCCTTTGACTTAAAACTGAAGTATTTGCGTCTTGCTACCTGGCTTTTGTTTTGTGGTTTGAGATGGGGGGTCTTACCTCCCAGGCTGGCCTCAAACTCACTCCCCTCCTGCCTCAATCTCTTTACTGCCAGGATTACCGGCATGTGTTGCCTGCTGGAAAGGGAACATTTTATGAAATTAGATTAAGGATTAAAGAAAAAAAATAACCTTTAAAGCCATTCATCCCAATATGTGAGGGCTACTGTGGAACTATTTATTAAACATGGCAGGAATCCAGTTCATGTAAAATGTAAATTCAATAATGTTCAAGTTAAATGTAAAATTATCCTAACATACTTTAAAATGTATGGAATTGATGTAGAATTATTAATAAATAACTTGGATGTAAATTTCTTCTTCTCTTCTTAAATTTGTTCTTATTTTAAGATTTATTTTTTAATTTTACTGGTTTTGTGCATGCGCTATATTATCTATCCCACATGTATGGGTGCTCAGGAAAGCCAAGAGAGGATGTTGGCCTCCCTGGAACTGGAGTTACAAGCATCTGTGAACTACCCAGTATGAATGAGTGTTGGGAATCGAACTGGGGTCCTCTGGAAGAGCTGCAAGGACTGTTAACCACTGAGCCATTTCTCTAGGCTTAAAAATGTATTCATTTTCATCTTATGTATATGGGCGGTTTGCCTGTATGTACACTACCTATGTGCAGTGCTCTTAGAAAAAAGAAGGAGCTAGATTTCTTTGCAACTAAGTTACAGAAGGTTGTGAGCCATCATTGTGAGTGCTGGGATTCGAACCCAAGTCCTTTGCTAGAACAACCAGTGCTCTTAACCACTGAGCATTTACCTTCTCACTCTTGATGTTTATCCCTTGCAATGTCAAAACACTTAAATTTATAATAATGATTTAAAATAGAGTTCTTTCTAGATTGTTTCACTATTTTTTTCCCATGAATCAGTAGTAGAGAAAACCATCTACACCCAAACAATTCAGGATATCAGACATATTTTTTTTGAAGATTTTTTTTTAATGCATTGTTATCTCCAGGGTTCTTGAACCGGCAAGGGCTGCCTTTTTTATGATTATTAAAATATACTTAGATTGCTATTCTTTATGGTCTATAAATCTGCTTTTTTGCTCTTATGATTTTATTATCAATGCTGGCCATCCGCTGACAGTTGGACAGCTGTCTCCTCCCCTGTCAGCGACCTTCTCCCACCGGTAATGTGTTGTTTAGTTCAACATACACTGCAGCTGGAGGACAGGCTTCTTAGTATCGTCTGATAGAGGAGAAACGGGCTGTATGGAACTGTGGATGTGGCTCAGGTGGTAGAGTGCTTGCTCTGGGTTGCATGAAGCCCTGGGTTTAATCCCTAGCAGTACACATAGGTAGTCACACCTATGATCTCCGTGCTTAGACGTGCAGGCAGGAACTTCAGTCACCGGAGATCCACACTCAGCTACACAGTGAGTTGAAGCCCTGATGTGGTGGGGGTGGGGGGGTGGGCTGTTAGAAGAGGAAGGAAGGAAGGAAGAAAAAGGAAGGAAGAAAGAAAGAACAGAGGAAGGAAGAAAAGAAGAGAGGAGATAAGTTGGAATAGGTTGGGTATGGAGGACGTCATCAAAGAAATTGTTTTTGCTGGACAGGGTAGCATACCTATACCATCCATCTTGAAGCTGAGGCAGGAGGTTTGTGAATTCCAGGGTAGTCTTGAGTGGGGGAGATAGCCTGTTTTTATACTCCTTTTGGTTTATTTTATTGGGTAATTGGCATCTATACAAGGCGTGGAAGATAAGCCAAGAGTTGTGTACCACACTGTAAACCCAGCACTTAGAAGCAGGGGACCAGCATTTTGAGATCAGTCTACATAGTGAGATAGTCTCAAAACCCAACAGCTAGGTTTGGCAGTGGATGGCTGTAATCTTGAATGTTTGGGAATCGAAGGCAGGAAGATCAGGCCTGACCTCAGCTACATACTTTGTCTCAAAACAAAAAAAAGCTGGCCCTTGTAAAGATAATTCGGGAGAATCCTCAATTCAAAGCCACCAAAGGCTATACAATGAGCTCAAGACCAACTAGGCCTCATGGCTACAGGAGCCGCCTCTAACAAGCAAACAAATTAACAAATCATTTTTCCCTCTATGTCCACTGTTTTAAGTAGTGTTCTGTGAATTGAATTACAGATCTTAGCACTTGTAAGGCTAATAACACAAGAGCCCTGAGGCTTACAAACAACACTAAAAACAAAACAAACAAACAAAAAATGGATTCTCAAGTTAGAAACGGAAAGAATATAACTCAAACTTCAGACCCCCCAAACACTGGCACCTCCACAGGCACGGTGTTGTCTTAGAATTATTTTGGATTCTTTAATCAGGTGTCACCGATACCACATCTGCCATCACAGCCAGCTCCGTAAAAATAAACTCTGAGTCCCAACATGCCGGCTGCAGAGGGACCTGGGGGCATCTTTGCTGGCATTGGCCTCTCCAAGATCGCTCTAAGTATTTGTTTGGATAATTGGACATTCTTCCCCCTCCCTGGGGAATGTGTCCGCTTCATCCGGCACCTCTCCTTCCATGCTGCTTTGTAATTCCAGCCTCCATTACTGAAGAAAAACATTCAATTAGTCCCAGTCAAGAATAGAAAATGACTTGGGATTCCGGCTCTTCGCAGCTGTGTCTGTGTTGGGGAAGATTTTCATTGACCTCATAGAATTTTTCTGAGAATAATGCTATTGAAAGATCAGCTTGTACAGCCGGATGTTATGGTTTGTGCCTTTAATCCCAGCATTTAAGAGGCTCAGGCAGACAAGCTCTGTGGGTTCGAGGCCAGCCTGGTCTACATATTGAGTTCCACAATAGCCTGGGTTACATAAGGAAACCCGTCTCCAAAACAATTACTTCCCTTACGCCTTGTCTCATTAGCCTGATGCTGGTTTCCTTTGAGGCAGCACACTTAATATTAGTAAATACCAGCTTCTTTAAAAAAAAAAAAAAAATTATTATCAAATCTGAAACCAATCACCTTTGAAATTTACAAGTTACATCAACAGGTGTCCTGAGTTCTGTTTTCCCTCCGGGACGTGTGGTTTCTCGCTGACTTTTGGCTTCCAGCAGGAATTCTCCACTTGAGTTTTGTCTGGACGAATGTAAGCTGTTTAAAGCTGTTTGTACTTGTAGCCCAGAGGCCCTGGCTCCCAGAGCAACTGCTGCTCATCCATACCGTCTTATCTCTGCCCGGAGGTTTCTCCAGCACCGGGAAGCGAGGCTCTGCCGGTGGGCTCTGCGGGGCAGCACGTGTGTTTGGTTTGCGTGGACTGTTAGGACACACTGCGGGTCAGGCTCATGTTCCTGGAGTGCCCGGAGCGGCTTCGCTAATCTGTCAGTATAGTATGTTCTCGTGGATAAATATAGACAGACGGGGCACTCTGAGTTATAGCTCACTGTCGTACTGTGCAGCTGGTATGAACAGCCCGCCCTGGAGGGAAGGCCTGTTTTAGTTTTATTCTACTGTAGGTTTTTCCTCATCTGACGAAAAATACACCTTGGACCTTATGATAGCTGTGAACAGCAGGACCATGGGACCCATCGTTATGCTTTTCGGTTTTGAAACGTAGTCTGAGTTGCTTTTCTGGGCCGTTTGGATTTCACTTCAGGCCCATGGAGATTACAACGACTTGTTGGAGAAGATCCTGTGTGATCAGCCTCATCAAAGGTCTGGGTAGGTAGGAAGGGCTGTTCTGTCGGGGTGGTGGGACATTTTTTCTTTTTTTTTTTTTTTTTTTTTTTTTTTTGTTTTTTCGAGACAGGTTTCCTGTGTAGTAGGGCTGTCTGGAACTCGCTCGGTAGACCAGGTGGCCTCGAACTCAGAGATCCGCCTGCCTCGCTCCAAGTGCTGGGATTAAGGGTGCGCCACCAAGCCGCGGGACATTTTTTCAAACTGAGAGCAGGAGACTGGGGGGGGGGTGGCGGGAGCAGAGGTGGGGGAGGGGAGCCTTTTCCTGTAGGCATAGGGACTGGCTGTTCAGACAGGAACCAAAGCCTTTGAGGCCTTCTGTTTGGGTCTGTAACATCTCAGGAGTAAGAGTTCTACTTTTGTATGGCTCCATGGACAAGCAGCTGGGATGTGATGTTTTTTTTTTTTTTTTTTTTTTCCTGTACACACAAACAACACCAAAAGGTTTTACATGGCTGTGCTAGAAAATGGCTGACCCAAGGGAACAACTTTTAAGTATTTGGAAAATTGTTGATGCTACAGAATTTGATATTTCAGTATAAGCTTGATATATTCTAAACACTTGTGTAAATCCCCCTGGTTTGTTCTAAATGTGGAAAGCACCCTAAATTTAGCATGTTTCATGTGCTTTCCGATTTAGCCTTCTCCAACATTTGAAACATAAGATGCTTTTCTTTCTTTTTTTTTCTTTTTTGTTAGTGAATTTTAAATCATGATTTGTGTTGGTCAACATTAAATAGGTCCAGACTGCATGCCAACCATTCCTTTGTCAGATATGTTCTCTCTAGATTGGATTTTAAAAGTATATCTTTTTTTATACATATCTGAGTGTTCATCTACAAATATATATGTGCACTGCACATGTGCTTGGTTCCTGGGGAGATCAGAAGAGGGCATCAGATCCTCTGGAACTGGAGTTTGTGAGCCACCACAAGGGTGCTGGGAACTGAACCTGGGTCCTCTGAAAAAAGCAGCCAGCACTCTTAACCTCTGAGCCATCTCTCCAACGCTAAGAGCCTTTTAAAAGTTACATTTATTGCTTTGTCTGCGTGTGTGTGTGTGTGTGTGTGTGTGTGTGTGTGTGTATGAGAGGAGAGAGAGAGAGAGAGAGAGAGAGAGAAAGAGAGAGAGAGAATGTGCATACTTGACTGCTCATAATGTAGATGCAGGTAGACAGTATGTGGGGATAATTCTTTTCTTCCCAGGAGTTGAACTCAGGTCATCAGGCTTGATGTCAGGCACTTTTATATGATTTTTTATATGATAGGCCATCTTCTAGGCTTCCTGGACTGAAAATTTAAATATCATATAACTGATCCAAAAGATTAATGAGATGAAACTCCCATGACAAAGTTGATTACATGCATCCTGGATAGTGTCTGTGTAACTCTCTCATAGTGGTAGGAAAAGCTAATTTGTAAATGGCAAACCTTAGCACATTGCTCTAATAGAAGAGAAATGGTTTGTTTATTAAAAAATGTCTTATGAAAGATTTGGGAGACTGAATGTCTGGTTAATTATTCCACAATTTCATCTATACTGACACTGTTAGATACTTAGATATGATCATAATGTTTCTATTTCTAGGAATAAAATCTCATCTAGTCATTACTTGGCCTCTTCATTTTGTTGTCCCTGGAGTATGAGTTGGGAAGTTTTTCCTTTGAAAATTTTGTCAATATATGATAAGCACATAAGTTCAGGGATAAACTTTACAATATGGGGTATTTTAATAAAAAAAAAAAAATAACCCTCTAAAACACTACATCTTGACAGGGCTCATGTGAAATGCTTGAGATTTCTGTGGTGTGGCTTCCTGGTGGTGCTGCAGACTCTTGCTTTAACAGGGCAGTTCTTTTCCTCACAGTCTCCCTGGCATCTCCCCTCTTTGCTCATCACTCCTTGTCTTGCCATGCCTGTCTATCTTTCTTTCCTTCTGTCTGTCTGTCTGTCTGTCTTCCTTCCTTCCTTTTTTCTTTTTCTTTTCTTTTCTTTTTTTTTTGTTGGTGATGGTGGTGGTGGTGGTGTTTTTGGTTTTGGTTGTAGTCCTGGTTTGTTGAGATAAAGGTGTCACACTGTCGCCCATGCTAGCCCAGAACTCACTCTGTAGCCCAGACTGACTTCAAACTCATAACAATCCTCCTGCCTCAGTGTCCCCAGCTCAAAGATGGCAAACATGAGCTAGCATGCCCAACATTTTGGCTTTTTGGTGGAAGCAGAGTCTCACTATGTAACTCATCTTGGCTCCAAACTCTTCAACCCCCTGCCTCAGCTTTTGGATTGCTGGTCTTACATGTATGGGTCACCATGCCAAGCTCAATTGTCTTTCTTGTCATAATATATAAAATTTAGCCGGGCAGTGGTGGCGCACGCCTTTAATCCCAGCACTTGGGAGGCAGAGGCAGGCGGATTTCTGAGTTCGAGGCCAACCTGGTCTACCAAGTGAGTTCCAGGACAGCCAGGGCTGTACAGAGAAACCCTGTCTCGAAAAACAAAAAAAAAAAAAAAAAAAAAATTTATATATATATATAAAATCTACTTTTAGAAGGGCTCAGTATCAACAAATCCACTTCAGTGGCTTGATAGATTTAGATCCATCTTAGATTATAAATGTCTATTAGGCTATATTAAGTGAATCTGACAGTCATTGAAACATTAAAAAGTAATGTATACTTAATAGAGCCTAAAATGTTTTTTAAATTACTTATTTTTAATATATATATAATATTCATATATATATGAATGTTTTGCCTGCATGAATAGATGTGTGCCACATGTGTGCAATGTCCCAAGAGATAAAAGATCATATGAACCAATTATTTCTTTAATATTTCAATGTTGATAAAAACGAAACGCTAACAAGTCTATAATGATGGGCAATGGATCTTCTGGAACTGGAGTTACAGATGTTGTGAGCCATCTTATGGATGCTGAGAAACAAACCCAGGTCCTCTGGAAGAGCAACCAGTGCTCTAACCACTGGGCAATCTCTCCCCAGACCAATTAGTTGAGTTTCTATTGCATCCAATGCAGTGGAAACACATCGTATGCTGTAGAGGTTTGGAATGTAGGTTTTATTATCGTATGCATTATACAATGTACATGTACCTTTCTCCAGCACATCTGCATATGCACATTATTGCATACATAGGTGTGTTTATATAATATATACTGCAATGCACATTGTAATGTGTGTTGTACCTGTACACAGTTATATACTTAGGTAGCACGTATTCTGTTAGTATAGCCACTACTGTATCGTTGATTTACAGCCTTTGTTTGCCAAAACGTGGCAGCTGCTGACATATTCTGTGTAGATCCACAGACAACATGTGCACAGTGCTTGTGTGTTTATATAATGTACTGCTGATGATTCTTCTCTTGCCCTTGAATTGACTTATGTGCCCAATAGATACCTCCAAAAGCGACTTGGTCATTCTAGCAGGCCTCAGACTGTCTGTGACACTCTGGTCGCTCAGCATCTGGAGCCTTTTAGACTCGTACCTGCAGCATAAACACATTCTACACAGACCTGGAACACGCATGCGCCTGCCTATAGACACAGCCAGAGACCAACAGCAAGCAGAATGCTGCCTGCCACTCTTATACTTTGCATTCTGTTTCGTCAAAGTTAAGATGAGCTAAGTTAAGATGTGGCCCAGTTCCTAGCTCATGGGCCACAGCCTGCGTTTTGACAAACTTGACTTCAAACATTCAGTGAGTCAGGCGTTCCCAATGCACTACGAATTTTACTCTCCACTGCAATTACAGGCTGTACATTATATGCATGCATTATTCTACTCCCGGGTACCTGATGTATAAAAATTTGTGTGACTGCAGAAACAGCTCTCCTCATGGGCCTGAGGGGTGCCTTGCAAGGATGAATGTAGGCTGTCCAGCTGGAGTAATTCATGACCTTGTCCCTCTTAATGCTTCCCTGGCACCTAATGCACCAAATCTCCATCGAACGCTGAGCCTTAAAGCCTCGGACTGTGCCACAAAGTGGAAACAGGAAAGGAATAAAACAAATTCCTCAAAAGCCGGGCGGTGGTGGCGCACGCCTTTAATCCCAGCACTTGGGAGGCGGAGGCAGGAGGATTTCTGAGTTCCAGGCCAGCCTGGTCTACAGAGTGAGTTCTAGGACAGCCCGGGCTACACAGAGAAACCCTGTCTCGAAAAAAACAAAAAAAAAAAAAAAAAAAAAAAATTCCTCACCCCATGGCACTGAAACATTGTCTGGAGGACAGAAAAAATTATGCTTACTGTGTCAGATGGCAGCAAGAAGGGGTATCAGAGTTGCAATACCAAGAAGCAATTGGCCAGAACAGCCCCTTGTAAACCCAGCAGAAGGCTGGTGAACACCCGGAACCTGTCCTGTCGCATTATATAATTCCTATGACCCCCCACCCAGGCTCCCGTTCTTCTCAGTCAGAAGCCCCCTTCATGATTGATCACTAATTATTGCTGGTTCTCAGTATCAGTGTCTCTAGTCCAGAAAAGCCAGTGCTAGCAACCCCCAGTCATAGGTGTCTCCCCGTTGAGTCCATCGCAGCTGCCTGGCCAGCACTTAGCTCTGTGTAGTCATATACCTATGTGCATTTATGTGGAATGCCTGTCTCCCAGCGTGCTTTGGGCTATGTGAGAGCAAGGGTTATGGCCAGCTTGCTCCTCAGTGGATGGGGTAGTGTGTGGTGTAGAGTGGGCCTTCAGGAAACATTTGATGAATGAATCAATCAATAAATGAATGAGTGAGTGAGTGGCTGCTCGCCTAACGTCTGGTGCTCTTGCGCTGGTGGTTCAAACCGGCTGTGTGGTCCTGTAGCATCATGTGCTTGTGTCTTTGAACCTGTCTTTTAAAATTTACCTTTGTTGTCTCTGTAGAACTTCCCAGAGTGCCCTGTGCACACCAGAACCTTGATGACAATGTGTCTTTTAATGAGTTTGTTAATTGATCACTTTACCAGTATTCGGAGACAAAGAATATTTCCGTAAGGAAACCATGTTGGAGCATGAGTGTGGTAAGGAATGGCTGAGTGACACCCTGCCCTCTTTGCGTGTGCATGTCTTTCTGCCTGAATGCTCCCAGACCACACTACTCACTACAGTTTGGGTTATGCAGCACACTAGAGGGGCTGAACCCTCAGTGAGCCAATGTGAGCTGATCTGAATGCTGGGACCCAGGTTTTTAATTTAGCAGTTTGTTCGCACTAAAGCTCTAACATAGAATCCCTGTTATTGAAAAAAATAAATCTTGTTTATTTATTTATTTGTTTGTTTGTTTATTGTTTGTTTGTTTGTTTTTGTTTTTGTTTTGAGACAGGGTTTCTCTGTTTAGCCCAGGCTGTCTTGGAGCTCACTCTGTAGACCAGGCTGGTCTCAAACTCAGAGATCCACCTGCCTCTGCCTCCCAAGTGCTGGGATTAAAGACGTGCGCCACCACTGCCCGGCTTTTATTTTGTTTTGATTTTTGTTATCATTTTGGTTTTGGGTTTGTGGTTTTGTTTTTTGAGGCAGGTTATTGCTATGCAGCTCAGGAAGCTGTGGAACTCACTGTGTACACTGTGTAGCCCAAGCTAGCCTGGAACTGACTGTAGTTCTGGATCCTACCAAATTTATAATCCTCCTGCCTCCGCCTGTTGAATGCTGGTATTACATGAATATACCTTATGTCCTCCTGCTCCTGTGGTTGGTTTGTTTGTTTCCTTTCATTGTGGTTTTTTTTTTTTTTTTTTTTTTTTTTTTTTGGTTTTTCGAGACAGGGTTTCTCTGTGTAGCCCTGGCTGTCCTGGAACTCACTCTGGAGACCAGGCTGGCCTCGAACTCAGAAATCCTCCTGCCTCTGCCTCCCAAGTGCTGGGATTAAAGGCGTACGCCACCACCGCCTGGCTCGTTGTGTTTTTTGTAAACTATCTTATTATGAAATGTTTAAACCAATTTAAAAGAGAAACGATTGTATGATATACTACATATTGTCATACTCCAATCTGACAATTATCAAGACTTGGTCATGTAGGTTTATTTAGAGTCTTGTCTTTCTTTACTAAAGTATTTTGAATCAAACATAAGCATCATGTCACTGAACCCTTTAAGTACCCATTCTAGAAAACACAGCTATTTTCTTAGCTACCCATAATGCTATGATTATATCTAGCAAGGTGATCCGCAACGCTTTGCTGTCACCTAACGCATTTCATATTCATGTTTTTCTTACCATTAAAGTGTGTATTTTCTGACAGCTAGTTTGGTTGAATCAGGATTTAGACCAAATCCGCATCCATTCTGGTTACAGATCTTGAGTGTCCTGGGACCCTCCTGCGTTTCTTGCTTCATTGACCTAGAGAGACTGGAACACTTGGACAGAATGGTTCCTAACTCTGCAGGATCGCTTTGCTTTCTTATGATGACAGCAAACCTGTGCCTACATCCTGTTACTCCCGTGTATGGATATTATCTCTAGTGCTTCTCAGTCTTGATACATCCCCAATTCCCTCTGTGCTGTAATGGCAGAGTCATGCCTCTTCTCTGACTGAGAAACTGAAGACACTAGTACCCTCCCCCGGTTACACAGCCAACAGTTGTCATTGTTTGGGTACAAGAATTCTAACCAGCATCCTGGCAAGGTAGAGAATGCTAAGAAAGTACTGTGAGACAGTATCTAAATATACTTCTTAAGCACCTTACTCACGATGTCACTGTGCCAGGAAAATAACTTGTATATTCTCTTTATGAAGCAAAGTCAACATGGTAGGATTTCAGTCTAAGATACAGATTCCAGCAGGCACCTGCCTGGTTCCCATCCTCATTTTTTCCCCACTGTATGTATCATATCATCTTTTCCTGTGTGTTGTTGCTTTAAATAGTTCTTTTGTGCCCTGACCTACACAGCAACATCAGATAAACATTTGCTCTGGATCCCACTGGCTCCCATTCACCCCATAAATCAAGTCTGTGTTCATTGGCTTGCCACGAAAGACCTAACTCTAATGGGGAAAATGTAAAGCCTCCATTTTATGCAACCAGTTTTAGAGTTCAAATTGATCAGTACACCCTGATAATCTCATCCACTCAGATCCTTTGTTGTGACATTGGATGACGTCACATCAACAAATACAAAAAAGCCACAAATTTTCAGTTGATGGTGTCAGGGACATTGCCAAGTGCTTACAATAAAAACGAAATGGCGTGTGTCTGTTATTCCAGCACCCAGGAGGCAGAGGCAGGTGGATCTCTGAGTTAGAGGCCTGCCTGGTCTACAGAGAGAGTTCCAGGACAGCCAGAGATACACAGAGAAACCCTGTCTTGAAAAAACAAAGCAACCATATAAACAAACACAAAAAGACAAGACATTCCTGTGTTAAGGACTCTCCAGCCGCTGGGTGATGGCAGAGCCAGAGCATATGCAGGGATGGACGGTGGGAGGATGATGAAGGTGAGAGAGTGACTATCCATACTGTCTGCCTTCTGTAGCCCAGAACAAAGACTATGGCAGCACAGGGTGTGGGAAACACAGACACTCAACATATTATATGTATTCTTTAAAGTGTTAAATATTCAAAAGAGTCTTGAGGTCACAGCCTCCTGCGGCTGTAGACTCTTTAGCAGAGTGGAGGTGTGCCTGGGAAAGTTAGGGTGTTGGCAAAGCTTTTCTCTGTAGAAAGGATGGGGTGTAAGTCTTCATTAGTTCATATTAACTCAAGAGAAGGTGAGTGTTAATTGCTAAGTTTCTATTTTGGAAGTTTGAAAAAGTAACTCCTCTTTAATATGCATATTGTATATATATATTTGCCTGCATGTGTGTCTATGTACCATGTGTGTGCAATGCCCATGGAGACCAGGCAGGCGGCATTGGATCCCCTGGAAGTGGGGTTACAGATGGTTGTGAGTTGCCATGTGTTTATAGGAACTGAACCCCAGTTTTCTAAAAGAGCAGCTGTCTGTTAATGCTGAGCCCCCTCTCCACCCCAGCCTTTCCAGCGGCGTCTGGCCCGGGTAAAAGCCAGGCGTAGTGACAGACATCTGTAACCCTAACACCTGAAGTGCAGGCAAGAGAACCAGGAGTTCAAGGCCAGCCAGGGCTATTAGGCTAGCCTGGACTATATGAGACCTATATGGTGGGGGTTGGCGGGACTGGAGGAAGAACACATTTAGAAATGACACCTGAAAGAGCCTTTTGTCAGTTCTCTTGGAGAGAAGGGAGAAGTTGAAAATCAGGATTATCCTGCCTCTCGCAGGTTATTTGATCTCCTTAGGGCTAGAAGGGACCTTGAAATGTCACTGTAACCTCATCTTCCTTTGCTGGCAGGTCTTGGCAGACATTCCTTCAGGCTCTGGTGACAGTGCCTACTTTGAAAATCAGGGGGAAGTCTGTGTAATTGCATCTTAGCGGGTGACAGACAGCTAGAAGAGAACCCATGGAGATGTTGCGGTCATTTTCCTCAGATAAAATACTGGAGGGATGGCAGAAAGAGGAGAACAGGGCAGAGACTTGGTGCTGACTTTCCTGGATTGAACTCCCCGCCTTTCTCCCTTGTTCTCAGTGACCAAAGGCAGGGACAGTTTTGTAAGGACACGGAAGGAAGCGGAGAGCTGCTTGTCCTCAGTGTATCTTGGGAGTGTAATGTCTGCTGTCACATTCTGAGGTATACCATTGGTCAGACTTCCGATGCCCCTAGATCCTCCATGCCTAGTTCCCAGTACTTAGTGGCTCAAGAGGCCATGCAGCCTGGCAAAGCCGTCTCCATGGCCGGAAGACGTATGAGGCTGTCTAGAAATTGACTTACACCGTAAGTCAGTAAGAAACTTCATCTTCCGAAGTCCCAACCCTGCTCGTGCTAGAGCAGAACCCACATTGGCAAACTTGCCTTATCTACCTTCAGCATAAGCAGCAGATGGTTCTGAAGTTATGGAGGCTCTGGGGTTGGGTTTTTTACCAGGGCCACCTTTTATGTCCCCTAACATAAGATGATTACTCTGTTATGGTATCTAGGGACATGCTTAATCATACACTGTGAATATGATGAACCCAGGGTCCTCTGGGGTGTCACCATGGATTCTGGATTAGATTGAGCCAGACTGGAGGTTCCCCTAACACACTGCTGCTTGCAGGTTAAAATATGTAATAACGGATGGTCAGCAGGTAGAAGTATATGGCTATTGATCAAAATCTAAATTTTAACACGTCTGTGTATGCTAGGTGTGTATGTGTCTGTCTTTGTGTGTGTGTGTCTATGTGGTAGAGGAGGAGGAGGAGGAGGAGGAGGAGGAGGAGGAGGAGGAGGAGAAGGAGGAGGACTAGTAGTAGGCTTGTGATCCTCCTGCCTCAGTCACCCAAGTGCTAGAATTATAGTCATGCACTGTCATGCCCAACTTGGACTTTAGCTTTTGCAAGCAATTGGCCTAGATGAGAACGCAACCAACTATCTCTAATTTTAGGGTTTGGTCTGAAAAATAGCAGTTGATTTTAAAAGACAAGGTGAGCATCCTGTCTGTTAATTATGTATGTAATAAATATCATTATGCTAGTGACAGAGACTGGTGACCCAAAAAGGCAACTGTGGGGGCTGGAGAGATGCCTCAGAAGCTGAGAGCGCTGGCTGCTCTTGCAGAGGACCAGGCTCCAGTTCCCAGCCCCTATGTGGTGGCTCCCAACCATGTGTAACTTGAGTTTTAGGGATCCAATGGCCTCTTCGGGCCTACACATGCACTTGCACACACATAGCTATACATTAAAAAAACAAACAAACATAAAATTGTTTTGAAAAGAGGAGAAAGTAAAAGTTGTATTAAATGTTCTTACTACACTAGAATGAAAATGAAAGACTAAGTGATGTGGAAGATTCTAGAACATGCACACAGCTCCCGGGGCCTCTGCTCTGCGACCTTAGCCAAGTCCACCTCCCTCTCTGAACCTCTCTGATCTGTTTGCACAAAGGAGACTGTTGCTTTCTAGGATCATAGTAAGGATTAAGAGCTTCTGGTACCCAAGGGGTCTCTTGTGGACCCCTACATGTGCAGGAACAATTTTAAAATGGCTAGAAAACTCAAGAGTAGAGGAATATATTGATTCCATAAGTGTTGGAACCAAACCGGGTCCTCTGCCAGTGTTCTCAGTCTCTAAGCCGTCTCTCTGGCTGTTGTCCTGATGCTTTGTTAAGCAACCTTCTGTTGATGCTCAAACAAACTGATTTAAAAAAAAAAAAAATATTTTCAACACTGTCAATTTCTTAACATCATTCTTGTGTTTAGAAGGAGTTTTCTTCTTTCTTCTTACCCAGGTTTTTTTACTGACCCCCAGAGCTTCTGTTCCTTCTGAGAAGCTGTGGTACCTTTCCTAAGCTCCCGCATAAGTACAACAGTGGACCATTTGTTATTGCCCTCACCCTGTGTGGCACATTCTCCAGGCAGCTGCATAATCTTCAGTTGTGTTTGATGTGACGTCCCTGCAATGCTGGTAAACAAACTGAGCCTTAGGGAACAAGAGACTTGGGATTGAAGGGCATCTCAGTTCTGAAGAACAATCTCTGGAGCCTGAAAGGGAACAAGGCGCCAAGAACCTACAGAAAGAAGACATTCCCTCCAAGCATGGACAGACTTCTGAACACATCGACTTCGTAGCTGAAAAATAATGTCCACTGTCTCTAGAGAGTAGTTGGGTTAGCTGGACTACCATGTCTAAGAAGTGCACTTACTGCAGAGGGTTGCTTGCTACCTATCAGGGTAGGGATCCTGACGGTGGGCATCTTATTTCAAATCCTCAGTATTGCTTCTGAAAGGGGAGCATTTGTAAACAGCACCCCGTTCTTTGAGAAGCTGGCCCTGTGCTCTGTCCATACTTGCAACTGGATGGAAAACCAGGGGGACTGGCCCTCTTTTCAGAGGCACGTACTCTGTGAACCAAGGAAGAGGTGCCGTGTACTTGTTGGACATTTGACTTCCATCCTTCACAGGCTGCAACAGCCCCCGTTCTCCTGGGATGGGGGCACAGATACAGGACAGCGCACAGGGATGAACTCGAAAAGCAGATCCTGATGGCCACGTGTGTCTGAACTTTCTTAGACACACATACAAACATGCCTGGCTTCCATCCCTGACTCTCAGCCTGAGTCCCAGCATCTCAGGCTGCCTCTTATCAAGCCTAGAAAGAGGCTTCTGGCCACAGGGGCCTCGATTTAGATTCTCTTTCCATTTCGAACTCATCATCTGACAGTCTGTGTGTCATCTAACTCTGTGTGTGGGTGTGTGTGTGTGTGTGTGTGTACCTGTGTGTGTCTGTATGTATATGTTTATGTGTCTGTGTGTTTGTGTGTGTCTGTGTGTTACCTATGTGTATTTGTGTCTCTGTGTATATCTGTATATATGTTTGTGTGTCTGTGTATCTGTGTGTTTGTGTGTGTCTGTGTATATCTATATGTATCTGTGTGTATGTTTGTATATCTGTGTGTATCTGTGTGTGTCTATGTGTATGTTTGTGTGTGTGTGTTGTGTCTGTGTCTCTGTGGTCTGTGTGTGAGATGAATCTGCTTTGTCACAAAGTAAGCAGTAATAATCAACACTGTCTCTCTTCACCAATGTATTCCCAGTACCTTGGCCAGGGCCGAAGCCTAGATGCCCACTGAGCACCTACTGTCTGGAAGTGAGTGAGGAGTAAGCGCTTGTGTTCAATGAGAAGTGGAATTTACTTATGGCAAATTCCAGCCAAGGACTGGGCTGTTTGCCTGCCATTCCGCTGTGCTCTCAGCTTCTGGGGGTCGCATAGGAGGACAGAGAGGCTGCCTTTCTCTTCCTCCCAGCATCGTTATAACTGTAGCTGAGGTAGTCCTCTACTGATCATAGAGGGATGCTTGCATTGGTCCTGGGGATGTTGGTAAAGCAGGCAGGAAAGATCTTCAGCTACAGGAAGGACTTGAGGCTATCCTGGGCTATACATGGTGTCTTGAAAAGCTGAGGAGAGGAGAGGGCAGAAGAGAAGATTGTAGCAAAGTTAGAAACTCAACAACAGAGTTTCTCTTTCACTTCCCTTTTCTTCTATCTTTTTGAACAAATGAAATTAGTGATGTGTGGATTAAAAGCAAGCAAATGCCCAGGGGAAGGAAGGACTGGTGGTTTTAATATGGTATGATTAAATAAAGGGTGATCTTTATGTTGTTATTCTTAGAAGTGTTTTGGTTTTGGTTTATTTGTTGTTGTTGTCTGAGATAGGATGTTTTATAGCCTGGGCTAGCCTCAAACTTCTTTTCTTCCTGCTTCCCCTTCTTAAGTGTTGGGATTGCAGTCGTGTACCACCAGGCTTATACTAGGGAGAAGCTGCCATTGATTTTGATGACCAAGCTGTGTAGATTTCCTGATTCTCCAATATGCAGTTCCCCAGTGAGGAGTGACTTCACTAAAAGCCTTGTTGAGCTTCTTCCTGGGAATGATAGCGACAGAGGCTAGTACTTGTTGGAAATTGATGATGGGGAGATAAAGAAGCTTTCTGAAACCGGGGAGTGGATTCAGCTTAAAGGTGAAGATCCATGACCTTTACTGTGCCACCATCTCTCAAGGCTGGACTGTGTGAATCCAGAGCCATTGTTGAACCACAGACTGCTTCCCCTTCACTCTCTCCTTCGACTCAGGGGTAGTTGGCTTGATAGGTGGGTAGACTGTACATACAAAGACATCAGATTGGAAGTACAGGAGGATATTCTTTTTAAAGATAGCTGTGGATGAGTACTTTGGGCTTATAAACGGAGAGTTTGTACAACAGTATTCTGGTGCCTAGATCTCAACTATCTGTGACTTTGCCAGGGGTATGCCAAGGGTCACTGTCCTGAACAGCTCCTCACTATCATTATGAGTTTAGCCCCAGGATCTTGTGATCTCGGGATCCTATGTCTTCACCGTTACTGCTGGCCTCTAGAAATGCATTCAGCCCTGTGAGACACCAGGATAATAAAGCATTGTTTCCAAAGGAAGGTTTTAGGTTGACATTCAGTTCTCTGGTTCTGAAGCATGGTGACCTTGATACAGTAGGAAGATAGTACAGATACGGTGTCCCTCTGAGCTGAGGCAGTGCCCTACTTCCACAAGATGTCCACGAGCATTGGAGGCCAGGCAGACATGAGCAACAGAGCCCTCCATCAGCTGACTTGGACTATTTGCCTGTAGAATAAGCACTCTTGATAAGCTGGGCTCTCTCCCTTCCTGTCATCCTTTCCCTTAATGCTTGTACCTCATCACCCAAACCACATGTTCCCTTTAAAGGCCATATTTTACCCCTGCCCCACCATTTTTGTTCCTGCTATCTCTATCCTATGCTCATCTGATCTTAGTTTCCTCACAGGATAATTGGCACCTGATTAGTACTTGGCTGGTGGATGCTAGAATTTTTTTTTCTCTTAGAAAATCACAGTTCTCTTAGACAGTCATGGTGACAGATTGCTGTGATGCCAACATGTGAGAGGCTAAAGCAGGAGGATTGGCTCCGAGTCTGAGGCCAATCTGGACTATAGAGTGAGACTCTTTTTAAAAGGTAAAGCAAAGCAAAACAAAAAGAAATAAGTGTTCAACTTGTTGCCCTGGCTGGCCTTGAACTCTAGGCTCAAATGAGCTTCTTGCCTCAGCCTCCCCAGTATCTGGAGCTATAGGCTTACACTACCACACTCAAATATTCTATACTTAGAATTCTACATGGCAAAATTCCATTAAAAACAGATAAAGCATTTTCATTCATAAATAAAATTATTTCAGGAGCTATCTGATTAAAACACTTTTCTATTAAATTGGGTTCTGTATGAAGACCATAACCCCCTCACTCCCCAATCCCAGAAGCCTTGATGGCTACCCCTGCTGGGAATCAGAACAAATATGACTTTATATATTTTGTAAAACTCTAACTTGGCCTTGTGGTGATGAGGACCAAAAATTCAATCCACACCTTGGTTGTCATCAATAGAGCCTCTTGTCTCCTTTTGATATTGGTTCTTTGAGAACTCCAAGCATCTCACAATGTGTCCTGAATATATTCACTCTTCCAGCTCGACCCAGATCCCCTCTTCTTATCCACCCAACTCTGTATTCCCTCTTCCAAAACAAAACAAAAACCTTCAAGACCAAAATATTCTTTGATGTGTGGTCTCCACTGAACAATGGCTGACTTGCCAGAGGCTATGCTCTTCAAGGAATCGGGATATTTCTTTCCCAGCAGTCCCCTCTCTGTGCTGGGGTTTGGTCTGGTGTGGGCTTACACAGGTCTTGTGCGTGCGTGCTGTTAGAGCCACTGTGCCTCCAGAAAACACTGTTTTCTTGTAGTTATGCACCGCCTCTGCTCTTACACTCTGATCTTTGAGTCTTGGTGGGAAGGCGAGTATTCGATTTAGAGCTGAACACTCTGTAGTTTCTTGTTCTCTGCACCTTGGCCAGTTGAGAGTCTCTGTATTAACTACCATCTACTGTGTCTTAGTTAGAATTTTATTGCTGTGAAGAGACACCATGACCAAGGCGAGTCTTCTAAAAGAAAACATTTAATTGGGGCTGGCTTACAGTTTCAGAGTTCAGTCCATTATCATCATGGTGGGAAACATGGCTACATCCAGGCAGACATGGTACTGGAAGAGCTGAGAGTTCTACATGTTGATCTGAAGGCAACCAGAAGAGACTCTCTTCTGTAGGCAGTTAGGAGGAGGGTCTCTTCCACAATGCGCAGAGTTTGAGCACTAGGAGCCCACAAAGCCCGCCTCCACAGTGATGCACTTCCTCCAACAAGGCCACACCTCCTAATAGTTCTACTTCCCTTGGGCCAAGTGTATTCAAACCACCACATTTTGCAATTAAAAGCTTCTCAGGTGAGTGTATGCAGAAAGGGGCATAAAAAGGCAGGCAGGACCTCCTTCCCCTGCTCTTACTGAAGACCAAGCTATCCTTCAACTCACTTATGTTACCAAGATTGGCCTTGAACTCACAGAGATTCTCCTGCCTCAGCCTCCCAAAGCTAGGATTGTAAGCATGAGCTGCTGAGACCTTTTCTTTCTAGCAGCATCCAGCTGAGTTTTTGCATATTAGCTCTTAGAGATTTGTGGAAGCAATGAGTCACGAGTTTTATCAGCTATGAAACATAGAAAAGAGGGAGCCCACCATTAAAAACCTAGACAAGAAATCACTTTTCTGACTCTTCTTAATCTACTTGCCTAGATTTTTTTTAAAAAGTTCCAAGCATCATAAATGTTATATAATTTAAGATATATCCATGTGGTAAAGATGATTTTTGGGATGTTGTATTTGATTGTAAAATACAACATCATATGATCAAAATATTTAAATTCTAACACCATTTCTAAGGAATATGACCAGGCTATGATTTGAAGCACAACCTTTTTATGATTCACTTTTACATTTATGATTTACTAACATACACCATCTGAATATTTATGATGTTTTTTCATCCATTAAAATCCACTCTGTTTTTTCAGCTTCTCCAGTTGGCAACGGTTACATCAAGCCTCCAGTTCCACCTGCTTCAGGCACGCACAGGGAGAAAGGACCACCGGCCATGTTGCCGATCAATGTGGACCCAGACAGCAAGCCAGGAGAGTATGTCCTCAAGAGTTTATTTGTGAACTTCACCACTCAGGCCGAGCGTAAGATTCGAATCATCATGGCAGAGCCTTTGGTGAGTACAGACCATGAAAGGACCTCTTCTTAAATACATCTTTGTTCTGAACATGACTGGTACCCTAGATCCATGGGTCCCTGATCTGTTGACCCAACCAAGCTCAGATCAAAACATGGAGAGCTGGGGTAGGGGAATATACTGCATATACTCAACAGGACATGAGTCCCGGAACAATACTGTATCAAAGCAACTATCCCTTAGCACTTTACACTGTAGTGCATGTTATAAGCCACCTAGAGATGATTTTAAGTTACTCAGGAGGATAAACATAAATGATATGCAAACACTGTTATCTTGGTTTGGTTTCCCATTGTGATAGACACTATTACCAAAGGCAACTTGGAAAGGCAGGGATTTATTTCAGTCATAGTCCACCATTGGTAGAAATCATAGCAGTACTTAAAAGCAGGAACACAGAAACAGGAACTGAAGCAGAGAACATGGAGGATTGATACTTACTTGTTCAGCCTGCTTTCAAATATAGCTACAAGGCATGTGCATACTGTAGGTAGGTAGGTAGATAGATAGATAGATAGATAGATAGATAGATAGATAGAGAAATAGAAAAATAGATAGAGAGATAGAGAAATAGATAGAGAGATAGAGAGATAGATAGAGATAGACAGATAAATATTCATTGCTTGGCGTACTGTGACCCGCTATTTGAGTGTCTTATTGTTAAAGATGAGACTTCCTATGTGGTATTCTTCCTTGAGCCCAAGACCCAGGCTGCTTCCCTTAAGCCCAGAAGAGAGTTGATGGGAAGGACCCATGTTTGTTCAAAAGCAAACATCTTTAGATGATGAAGGGGCTTGTATCCTCAAAGCTACATCTGGAAGAACTCAGGAGAGCTAAGAACTAGTGACATGGAAAGCAAAGCAATGTGGGTAATATGGCTACACACTGAGCAGGGTCTTCTGGGGCATGTGTTTTGTTTTTACTTTCTTCTGTAGTTAGAATGTCATAAACTTGACCTCCTGGGGCTACTATTTCCTGTTTTTTTCCAAACAGGAATATTATTTTCTTTCAGGCTAACCCTCATAGAAACATACATGCTCTGTTCATTGATATGTAGAGCTAAATACTATAAAGAAAAGGTTTTTCATGTTCTAAAAGTCATTAGGCACTTTAGTTCTAAAGTCTGAAGAAAGGTTATTTAGCAGTTGACATTGATTTTTTTCTTAAGACTCTCTTTGGGTTTTTTTGTTGTTTTGAGACAGGGTCTCAGACTAGATTTGTAGCAAACCTGCCTTGAACTCATGTCTCCTCTCATGAACTCCATGTCTCATGAACTCCGTGTCTCCTCAAGTACTGGCATTATGGACATCCACCATCATGCCCAGCTCTATTTAATAACTTAGTCAATTTGGTGTTATTTCTATTTCAAATATAGACTGATGGATGAAAGACATGGGATATAATCCTATCTAAAGACTTAGGGAGAGAAGAGAAACTCGTAGAAGGAGAAACAGAGGAGGAAAAAGTAATTCTGATGATGCCCAAGGGAGATTCGCTGTTACTGTAACGGTTCAATAGACAGTGAACAGTAGAACCTGCACCTTGGCACATTAAAGATTAAAATTCTATAGATGACTTTTCAGTACCCAAAGAGCTATCCTTAGTGGAAGAAAAACAATGAATACTAAAAATGTCCTACAGAAATCAGATTTCAGTTTTCTTCTTCATTAATATCTTTATAAACATCTTTCAGTTGTTCAGCAGTATTTCTATTTGTACCCAAAAGATGCTCAAGTCAGAGTCATTAATATTGATGGAAAAGTCAATAATTTTATTCTATTTTCTAATGCTTCGTGGGGACATTTAATTGCCTATGTTCTTGTTCATTGTTATCTTTGTTTTGTCTTTCTTGTGAGCTAACTAAGCTAAATGAGGTCATCTATATCATTTTAATATTTTTATCTTAAAGCATAAAAGTCAAAGGAAGGGCTCACTGTTTCTCAGGTCAGCCTCCCCACCCAGTCTCCGGTGATAGTTCAGCTGGGTATAAAATTCTGGATGGAACTCATTTGTCCTCTAGACCTTTAGACTAGACCTCTGGAGCTCTGTTCCACTCAGTTGCCTCTGTGGTTCCTGTTGAAAAGTCTCCTGGTTTATTTCTTTGTAGATGATTTACTTTTTCTCTGTTTGCTTTTGTGGTTTTCTTCGTACCTTTGGAGTTCTGTGCTTTTATTACTCTGTGTTTACATGTGAATTTATTTTTATTTTTTTTGTTTGAGACTCTAAGCTTTTTGAATTCAGACTTATATCACTCATTCTTTCACCAAGTCTGGAAAATACTTGACCATTCATTATGTAATTATCACCTTTTGTCCTTTTTTACACATTACCAGTACTAATTAATTAATTAATTATTAATTTGAGATGAGGTTTCTCTGTGTAGCCCTGAGTGTTCTGGAACTCACTCTGTAGACCAGGCTGGCTTCAAACTCAAAGATCCACCTGCCTCTGCCTCCTGAGTGCTGGGATTAAAAGTGTGTACCACCACCACAGGCTCCTCGTACACATTTTTTACTGTCTTCATGTATTATATCACGAATCTTTTTCCTGTTCTTCTCCCATTGCTAACACTTCATCTCAAATGCTTTCTGAGTAATTTCCTCAGACCTATATTTTAGTCCATTAGTGTTCAAGAGAACTTGGGCTTTATCTGATATGTTACTTGATCCTTCTAAACAGAATTTTGATTTCAGCAATTACATTTTTAATCCTAGAGGTCCTGTTTATTTCTCTTTTAATATCTATTTAAAGGTTTCTGGGGCTTTGCTGTATTTTGTTTCTTACAGTCCCAGGTTTCTTTTATGCATTCAATCACCTTAAGTGAATGTTTTCTGTCCTCCTGTAAGTGACTTTGCTGTAATACCAATTTCCAAAGGTCCGTGTTTGTGTTTGTTATGCCTGGTAATGTTTGCCAACAATGATTGTCCTCAGTGTTTTGGAGATGAATTTATATAAGGTCTTGTCTTTCCAGTGTC
This sequence comes from Mastomys natalensis, assembly GCA_021653895.1. Classification (NCBI taxonomy): domain Eukaryota; kingdom Metazoa; phylum Chordata; class Mammalia; order Rodentia; family Muridae; genus Mastomys; species Mastomys natalensis. Next base: position 1,191,111 of record JAJTUV010001265.1, read on the forward strand.
TCACCACTGGAGCATCAGGGCTTCCTTTGTTATCTTCCTGTAGACAGCAGAAATACTGCCAGGATCTTGAGACAAAGAGCCCTCCCTTGGGCAGCTGCGATACCATCTCATCCCTTGCCCTTTGTGTGTCTCCTCAGCTCAGCTCTATGAGTTTTAGAAATCTGTGTGTTCCACTCAGCATTTCCAGATGTTGCACAGGAGTTCCATGGTCCTCTTTATCCAATTTTCTGCCTTTGGCATCTGGAATTTTTGGTTTGCTCCCCAGGCTGATGAAAGGCAGAGTAAACACCTGAGTGTACAAGCAGGAGTGCCTAGTGTAGGGCAGCATGTCTCCAAGATGAACATAGTGGAGAGTGACAGGAGTGATATCTCTCTCTCCTTCAGTCCTGTCTGATGACTCTTCCTAGGTGTACTTTTGCCTCTTTCATCTTGTTTGAAACCCTCATTTCATATTTTTCTTTCTCTTGATTTGGCCACAACCACAATCTGTTTTACTTGTACAATGCACCTGTATAAACCCATTTCTTTCTGACCACAGTGTAGTGATGAATATTCCACCTCATGTAATTCTTAGCTTCTCTTCCTGCCCATCATGGCGCTCTCTCTCTCTTTCTCTCTCTCTCTCTCTCTCTGACACACACATACCACACATATACTTTATTAGAACTACCATCTTATCCTCTCAGACAAGGTATTCTCCTCATTGAATTAGAATAGTTCAATGGAGTAGAATAGAGAATATTAAAATTTTTTTAAAGAGTGGACATTGTTTTGTGGGGCTTTTGTTTCTGTATGTGCATCTCAGACCATAGTACAAACTGTATTTTCATGGGGGTTGAATTTTCAGTTGAAAAAGCAGCACGAACTTATTTCCAGCATCATGTCTGCCTGCACAATGCCATGCTTTGGACCATGACGATAGTAAACCTTTGTAAGATTTGCCCTGGTCGTGGTGTTTCTTCACAGCAGTGAAGTCCTAACTAAGACTGAGGGCAACAAATAAAAGTTGACAAGGCCACCCTCGCACTATGTTTCCAACAAGTACTTAGGTTTCCATGGATGTCCTATTAGATGCTTTCTGTTTGTGAGAGAGCATCCTGACAAAATAGCAACTTAAGGAAAAAAAGTCTATTCAAGCTTGTGGATCTAGAGAGAGAGTCCATTATGGTGAAGGAACCTGGCAGCAGGCAATGGGACGGGAACCTGTTAGAGTATATCATCAAACACAAACATGAAGTTGAGAGAGAATGAACTGGAGGTGAGGCAGAGCTATAAACTGCCAAAGCCTACCCACAGAGACCTACTTCCTCCAGCAAGGCTGCAACTCCTAAACTTATAAAACAGCGCCACCTACTGGGGACCAAGTGTTCAAACCCATGAGCCTGTGGGGAACGTTTCTCATTTGAACCACCACATATGTAAATGTTGGTGACCACAGCAGTGTAACCAGGATATGAAGTGAGTCCAGCAGTGATGGTTTTCATAAAGACATGAGGCTAGGCAGGCATAGAGACAGCAAGAAACAGCATAGTGCCAGGTCATTCCAAAAAGCCAGGCAGCCCACTATGGGAATAGATGGGCTATTCCAGTACGTCCAGAATTTCAAGAATTTTTCTATCTTCCCAGGCTAGCTCTTTTGTCTGACCCCTCTCCTATAGTCTGGCTGATGTTCAAGAAACTTAGTTTTTCATCACAAAACTGCAGGTGATCAGTCAGGACCCAGCACTGTTTATTGTAAGGTGAGAGCACTCAGGCAGCCAGTTGTAGCCCTATTAAGCACAGTCATATTCCTAATATGTGCAATGAATGTTTTAACTCTTGCATTTCTGGAACTTTCCATTGTCTCTTTAAAGAACTGCAGTGGAAACTATTTGGGGCATTGGCAAATGCCTTAGCCTAGAACATCCAACAGGAAGGAAAAAAATCTTAACTCATTTGACAAAAGAGTTTGAAAGAGTTGTGGGTTTTGGAGACTTTGGAGTCTCTGAAAATACAAATATCCACATAATTTCAGAAGCAGCCAGCTCATGTAGTTTTCTTCTTGTCCTCCAGCAGAGACCAAGATGGAGGGAGAGAGCCAAGTTGCAAGTATTTTCAGGATGTAAGATCTTATGATGGTGGAGTTTGCCTGAGCCTGGGTGACTTCCTCACATGATACACAGTGGCTCAGACCTGGGCAGGGTCTTTTAGACACTGACCCTGTGCCCAGTTGGAAGCTCAAGTGTGGGCTGACGAAGCTGTAATAATTCATTAAAATGTTAATGATGGCATTATAGCATACTAAAGTTCCAGGTACTGGAAGAAGCGTCTGTGACAAACCTCTGTCCCTTGCCTCCAGCTTCATCTCCTGGGAGCTGAGTTTAGAAACTGGCATGGAGACAATTTGGTGTTTACCTGACATAAGCAGGATACAGTCCTATAAGAGCCAAGACTGCTGCTGGCAATCTATATGGGACCAACGATTCCCGTTCTCATTAAGCTTGATTATGGCTCTAAGCATTGAAGCCTTGGGCAAGTGCAAACACGCCCACACTGGTTTCCCTCATGACTTTAGAACTTGTCTGATAAGAAGAACAGAGCCAGGTTGGGATGTTTGCTATTTGCACTCACAACAGACCTTTTTTTCATTCTTGGCTAAGGATGTAGCCCAATGGAAGAATACTTGCCTAGTATGTACAAGTCCATTGGTTCAGTTCCCAGTACCCCCCCACACCCAAAGTAAATGAACTGATCAGAACTGGAGAGATGACTCAGCAACCAAAAGCACTGGCTGACCTTCTGGAAGACCAGGGTTCCATTTTCAGAACCCACTTGGTGTCTCACAATCATCTGTGACTCCAGTTCCTGAGGATCTAGTGCCATCTATGGGCATCCCCAGGCACTGCATGCATGCACATGGTACACACACACACACACACACACACACACACACACACAGGCTAACCACCTATACATATAAAATAAAAATAAATCTTTAAAATAAATCGATCAAAAATTATCGATTAATCAGTCAAACAATAATTCTATAGATTAGTTTTACTTTTTATATAGTCCAGAGATCGGACAATTAGCCATCGTTTTGCATTTCATCCTCAGATGGCCTATGTCCTCTCTGACTTCCAGATATCATAAACATCATATCCTTTCATCTGGAACCTTCTTAAATATTTAAGGGGTCTGTGAGTTGGGAAATCCGTCTGTACCGAGGGAAAGGATTTTTATCTGCCAGATCCTAACTCTGTTGATTTCCATTGTGTTTAAAGCTTCATGACCCTGGTAGGTGTCAAGACAGGCAAGCCTGAAAGACAATGATTCTCCTGTACCATTGTACCTGACAATCCTCCGTGCTAAGAAAGCGTCGTGTGTTTGTTGGCTGAGGATGTGTAAACAGCGGAGATAGAGCTTCTGATCTCTGCACAGTGGCTTCAAATCTGCTTCCCTGACCAAAGCCCTCTTTAATCTGAGGCTGCTGATGCTTCAACGTGTCTGATAAATGTTCATAGAGAATAACCTAGATTGAGCTCCTTGCCAAGGGCAGGGATGAAGGCAGGAGTGATACTGTTCAGAAAAAGAGACCGGAGGACAGCTAGTCATATGGAATACGTACACCATGCTTGACAAGGAATTGGTTTATGTCTCAGGTATAATAAACCAGTCATTTCTGAACTAGCTGCTCGGTAGTGAGGCAGCTTTGGCAGGCACTACCCTTCCTTAATCTCACAAGCCATTCCCAGGAACCTGTAGACCAGCAGTTCTCAACCTGTGGGGTTGTGACGCCACGGTGTGGGGGGGTGTCTCATATCAGGTATCCTATATATCAGACATTTACATTATGATCCATTACAGTAGCAAAACTTACAGTTACGAAGTAACAATGAAAATAATTTTACAGTTGGGGGTCACCACCACATGAGGAATATGTATTAAAGGATTACAGCATTAGGAAGGTTGAGAACCACTGCTGTAGACGCACCACAGCTCAGGACAGAGCGTTGGCGGTGGCTAAACATGGAGATCATATTTGAGGAAAGATTCCACAGAGCGGCTGATTGAGATGGTTTCCCAGCTGATTGCACAGAGTCGCTTTTCTCTGCCTGTGGCTAAACCTGAAGTTGGTTTTCATGCTTGGAGTCAAGCAGGTGAAAACCATTTCTTTTGTGGCTCCTAAGTAAGACTTCTCGTCTGTGAAATGGAATGGAATGCCCCACGTGGTCCAATTGAATCTTATAACAGATAAACCATGTGAGAAGTATGTATCTTGAAATAGGGGGGGAAAGATCAAAGGGCTTTGTGTTCCAATGTAGTAATGCTCAGTTCCTCCATGGGTGGGACTATAATCTATTTATTTTAGCATTCTTATTGATTTCTTGAAAATTTCATACATGTGTACAGTGTATGTTCATCATATCCACCCCCACTCCCTCCCTGCAGCTTCTGCCAAGACCCCCCAACCCCTCCCAACTTCACGTCCTTTTTTATAATCCACTGGGTTGAGTTAGTGTTGCCCATACGCACATGGGTGTTGGGAGTGGCCACCCCTCCCAAGTAAAACAGTGACTCTGGTACCAAGAAAGCATCAAATGAGTGTGTGTGTGTGTGTCTGTCTGTGTGTCTGTGTGTGTGTACACATACACACACACACACACACCTCTATGATATCTCTATTCTGCATATGGAAGAAGTCATATGCAATGATGCTATCCAACTCCATTCACTTTTGTGCATATAATACATCCCCTTGCATCTTTATAATTTTTAAAATTTTTTTATTGATATTTTATTTATTCATAATACAGATGTCATCCCTTTCCCCATTTCCCCTCCCTAAAACCCTCTATCCCATCCCCCTCTTCCTTTATGCTTTTATACCATTTTGATTACATGCATGTATTAATCTCTTTATAATTAATGTAAACAGTAAACATCACTGTCTGTATCTACCAGGTTTATTTATCATCCTCTGTTGATGTGCTTAATCCTGGCCCATATGCTGGCTGCTGTAAATAGTGCCACGATCACCTCAAGTGTGTGGGAGTGTCTGCTATATGGTGGCCTAGATTCCTTCAAGTATCTACCTGGGAGAAATATACATGAATCACATGCTAATTCTGTTTTTAGCCTTTTGAAGAACCCCCATACTGTTTTTCCACTGTGGTTACTCGATTCTCAAGCGAATGGGGGGCTCCTCGTTCCCACAGCATCATAGCCATAAGTTTCTCTTCTTGATGACAACCATGCTGCCTGGGATGAGATGGAATTTCAATGTTCTTTTAGTTTGATTTTTTTTTTTTCTACTTCAACTGTGTCTTTGTCATCTGTATCTTTTGGGAACTGACAGAGGCATCATTTTTTTTTTTTAACACAAGTAAGAGATCATATGAAAGTGTTTTGTGCTTTATAGAGACAAAAATATACTAATATAAATCCATTCAAGGGCTAGCAAGATGGCTCAGCAGGTAGAGATGCTTGCTTGACAGCAAGCCTGGCAACCTGATCCAGTCTCCAGATTCTATTTGATAGAGGGAGAGAAGCAACTCTCTCGACATGTCATCTGACCTTCAAAGGTCATGGTGCACACACACACACCACACACACACACACACACACATGTAAAAGGTATTTTATTAAAGATTATGAAATACTTATTTTATTAAAATTTATTTAATAAATTTATTTAATAAAATTAAAATATTTATTTAATACAATTCACACATGCATAGAATGTTTGGCTCTTACCCACTTCCTGGTCCCTTCCCTTCAATTCTTCCCGATTCTCCATACCATTTCTCCCTCCAAACTTCAAGGGCCCCTTTTCTCATTTTTTAATCTAATACCCACCAAGTCTGTTTAAAGTTGTCTATATGAATGTATGTGTGAACCCAACTACTGGAGCATGGGCAGCCTGTCGGGCTTATGTCTCTGAAGAAAGCTGACTGTCTCTCTCCCAGGGGCTAACAGCCTCAGATGAGGGGAAGCTAATGAGCCCTTCCCTGTTCGTGCTGTGATTTTTGACTGGCTTGATCTTGTGCATGTTTTGTAGACATAGTCTCAGTCTTGTGACTTCATGTGCTCAATGGCCCTATCCTATCCAGCAAATACTCTTTCAACATGTTATCCACTCCATGTGGTTTTCTTACATCCTTTCTGTCTCTGCTTCTAGGATTATCCTGAGCCATGGCAGAGAGGGATATGGTTCAGAACTATTCACAATCATTCAGTTGTAGGGACTAGGGGTGTCATTTGGTGGCAGAGAATTTGCCTTACATGAACAGGACCCTAGGTTTTAGCATCGCCATCAAAATAAACAAACAGATAAACAAATAAATGAATCCAGGATGCTAGTAAGTCTTGAGCCTTTTGATGTATCATGGCTGTGTTTCCACATAGCCTTTTAAGTTTTCACATTTCTAAAGCCATCAGCATAGTTTGGGGCAGTAGAGATGTTTGCTATGGCTTGGTAGCAACTTTAATCCACACAAATCTTGGTATCTACTAGTCACAGGATCAGTTATTCGACTCTTGCTATTAGATATCTCATTGATATCTATTCATATCTGTATCTCTTGCCACACAATACTCCACTCCATGGTTCCTGATACCTTTGGGGATTTCTTTCTACTTAAGTCCAAGGTCAAATGGAGGTAAGCTTGGCTATTCCAAGAGATTTTCCCAAGATGCTTCAGCACTACAATGTAGCAGGATATTTATTCTGCTACATTGTATTTGTAGTGGAGCTCCGTGATTAGACAGTAGAAGAGGAGGGAAAGAAAGAGAGGAAGGGGAGGGGAGAAGGAGTCTATAGACCATGGAGAACCATGGATAGGTCGAAAGCTGTCCCGGGTAGCAACTTCTATCAAAAGGTTAGATATTGGGTAACAACTCTAATGTGTGGGCATTTTGTTGATTGAGCATTTCTAAATATATAAATCCTTTAGATAATCATTAAGCTTTAAGGGTCTCATTTCTACCGGATACTGAGAGGATGGCAGATATTGTCTGGGGTTCAGTTTTGTGGATACAGCATGGGAGATTGGCAGAGCCATCCCCCAAGCTAGCATCTCATGGGTGCCAGGGCCTGCAATATCTAGCTAGCTGGAGCCCCTATCAGAGCTGAGGAGCAGTGGGAACATGGCAGCTGCCCGGGATCAAGCCAGACCAGGCACCATTTTCTAAATATCCCCCCTACACTACAGAGTATAAATATTTTAGAGGTGAGTGAAGGCCATGGAGAAAAATGAGAGCTGACTGGGATGAGAGGTGATTCTAGTGGAAAAAAAAGGGACTGTCGGGGACATCTCAGTGCAACTGGTCAAAAGACAGAGTACTGAAAATAATGGCCACCATTTTGGAGATTCTCGGGCCTCTGGGGATGGCATTTTTCTGTGCTGAGAGAAAAAGTAGATCATATGTCTGGCGGTGGTGGCACACACCTTTAGTCCTAGCACTTAGGAGGCAGAGGCAGGCAGATCTCTGTGAATTTGAGACCAGTCTGGTCTACAAGGAGACAGCCAGGCCTATACAAAGAGAAATCCTCTGTGTCAAAACCAAAGATAGAGGGGCAGGGAGCAGGGAAGAGAAGGCAGAAGTAGACAGAAGTACAGGCCACTCACTGGGAAACAGAAGAGTGCCAGAGGTGACCAGAAAGAGAGCAAGCATGGTGATGGCTGGCTGGGACAGGGGCAAGCTGGGGAGAGGAACCTAGAGGCTGTGAAGAGGACCTGAAGGGATACACAAAGATCCAGCCAGACGAACTGAAAGTCTCGTTCTTAAACATAGAGAGGCCATAGGGCAGTAAGTTTGGAGCAATAAAAATAGCAGTCATCAACAATAGAGACTATGATTCAGAAACGAATGAGTGAAGGTCATAGCTCTTGTAGAAGGAGAGTGTCTCAGAGCCATTTTCTTCTTCAATTAAAAATGATGATTAACTTGGTAGCCAAATTTAATTGAAGTTTCCCCTCCACTGTTCAGATAATGGATTTGGTCTTGGAACTGTTAAATTTGACAGAGAAATAGGCTCCGCTGACATGAGCAGAGTCAGCCACAAATAGGACAGATTGCCTCAAAAGGTTTCATTTTCAAAAAATGAGTACCCAGACAGTCCTAAGGGCTTTGGGTCTCCCATCATGCTTCACGGCGCACGCACACGCACGCACACACCACCACCACCACCACCAGATAGAAAACTGCCTACCTGTATCTTTGACTTCTTTGGGACAGTCAGTATCATTCTCTTGATCTTGAATTATTTTTCCCAATGCTTTGGGTAAAAATTGGTATATGTTGTTTTACTTTCAGAAACTTGTTTTATTCTCTGGAGGAAATAAAAAGGGCAACAGGTGTATCCACCGCTGCAAGCACAGTCCTTATAAGTCTGAGGATTCTAACTCGTTCTAGGTAGTCACTACTAGGACATGCTCAGGGTGTCACAGAACAATAAATACTGTTGCCTGTGGACAAACCAGGCATGCCTCTGATCTGTGCAGCAGCCAGTCCACACACCAATAGTCATCAGGACAGTTCCTACCCTCAGGTGCCTGTCCCATCCCCCACACAGGGGAAGTTGCTTGGGGTGAAAGGTTATTGTTATTCAGAGCATGTTTTTAAAGTCAAGTCCTGAGCTGCCGCTAATAAGATATGAAGAGAAACAATATGATAGTCAGGAAAATGTCTTGTAGTGACTTTTTTTTTAGTTCAGGCTGAGAGAGCACTTCTGGGCTAAATGCTTCAGAGGATTTGCAACAATTGGGTCCCCAGACTCTACTCTAAAAGACACTGTCACCATGGTGATGGGCTATCACACCACTCAGAATCCTCCTCTGCCTAATAAAGAAGGGTGGGGTGGAGTCGATCTGAGTTGTGACATTTTCGCCAACTCACATATAATGTGTGATATAAATTTATATAATGTGAATTTTCCACAAAACATGTTCTTAGAAACAAACATTCAGGTCTCAAGACTTGCAAAACCTGATGGTTAGTTGAGTGTTTGCTATTTTGGAGTGGTTTTTTTTTTAATAGTCAAATTAGCAATCAAGATTAATGTCTTGGGGCTGAAGATGGCTCACATTTAGGAGTTCTCTCTGCTTTTCAGAGGACCTGAGCCAGTTCTCAGCATCGATACAGTGCTCACAACTGCCTATAACTCCAGTTCCAGGGAATTCAATATCCTCTTCGGGCCTCACAGGTATTGCACATACATGGTGCAGACTCACAGGCAGGCGAACATTCACACTAATAAAGTAAAAAATGAATAAATCTATATTAAAAATATTAAAGTTTTTCTAGTAATGTGGGCTTTTTGGTTTTCTTAAGAGAGAAGGATATTTGTACTGTATAATACACCTCCACACTATTTTTTATAATGGAACTTTCTGGTTATATATAGAACATTCGAGGAAGTTAAAGCATTATAATATCAGTAGGAGTATGCATGATCCCAAGAGAACATGTGGGATTTGTTTTTAGTTCCTGGACGTTCATTATACAGGAGGACACTGGTTCATCTTAACATAATTTAAATAGTAAGGACACTAAGAAATTTCTGAAAGAGAGTGACAGCCATTCTTACAGGCCAATAACAGGATGACACACAATATTCTGTGCCACTCATTGTCTCAGTGCTGTGACTAGATTTCTTTTTCTCCCCATCTTACCTAAATAGTAGCCAGATCTTAGTGAGGATAAGAGGCCCCCAGGTCCTCCAGGAGGCTGGGGGTCCGCATCCTGTGCCCTCACACGTTCCCCCATCTACTGTCCTACCTAAGGCCTACTGGGATGGTCCTGAGCCAGGCAGATGACACATCCGACAGCCCGAGTATCAATCCTATGAGCCCCATACCTCTGCTGGGTTAAACATCCCGATGGCTATGACTGCACAGATGTTATAACTTGAGTCTTCTAGCTTCCTGAAATCTAATCTATGTGGGTCCCAGTTGTAATTTGGGGGGGACCCACTAAGAAGCTAGAAGTGGGAAGTGTGCTTCTTGAATTCCTAGGATAAGCTTGCCTTTGAGCCATAGGCCTCTGGAGACTTCTAGCTGAGACCTGGCCTGTTTGATCTGGCATAATTGGCCACCGTTCTTCTTAGGCGTTATAGAGATAGCACTTGGTGTGAAAAGACAGTAAAATGACAGGAAGCTAGAACACATAGCTAATAAGGTATACAAACAAGGCCACGCCCTGTCCCTCTGTAGAAGCCTTCTGACAGGAGAGAACTCTCCTGAGGGGCTGGGAGAGCCATGCTCTTTGATTCAAGGGGAGAAAAGCTGGCTTCAGTGAACTGCGGAGCTGGCTACATACCAGGCAGGGAGTGTCCCCCATGCCCTACTGCTAGAGGAAGAAAGCAGGAGTTGGGCAGGTCTACTGCAGCTCCATCAGATGGCCAGCTGTTGAAGTGGGTTTAGAGAACAGCTGATACCATCTTTCAAAGTGAAGCAGTGTATGATTTAAATTATATATATAAAAAAAGAAGTGGTCATGTCATGGCGGTATTTTAGTCATTTGTTTAATTATGAAGAATTCAAGCATACACTATGAGAACCAGAGTAGCATCTCCGGTCATGTGGTCATTTTTAAACACACGTGGCTGATTCACAGGACATTGGCTCCAGGAGCCTTTTAAACCTGCAAATACCAACTCCACTGATACCCAAGCCAGTTTTGGTACAGGAGATGCATGGTCTTCTATATACTTTTTATTATTTTGTTTGGAGACAGACTCCTACTACATAACCCAGTTTGGCCTTGGACTCTTTCTCTTTTAGAATATTTTTCTTTTTCCTTTAATATTTATGCACGTATAACAATATCTTAATCATACCTGTCTCAACTTTCCACTTCCCCCAGCCCCCAGCACATTCCTTTCCGTCTCCCCAAGACCCGCCCCCCAACAAACACATCCACCGCTCATTCCCAAGTCCCACATTCCATTCTACAAGAACCCCAAACATATCCCCTCTCAGGCCTCAGACCCTTCACACAGCTTCTTCCCATCTTCGTGTCCTCTTCTTTCAGGACCCCAGGATACTGAGAGATCCATACTGACACAGAGATGGGATTTGTAGTGTTCAAATGTCAAGTAGATTCTCTACCCAAAGCCATCTTCCAGGTGCACAGGGACATAGTCACTCCTGTAGCATCCCACCCCCAGTAGTAAATTCTGTGTGTCAGGGGTGGGGGACGTCATCTGATGAGAGGGAGGGTCTGCTGACCAAAGTAGGTGCCAACAAAAGTTTGTATGGAAGAGCAGGTAATGTTAATCCCGCCGGTGAGAATAAGACCACTACCATGGTTTGTGAACCAAATCTGAAGCAAGCTTCATTAAATACTCACCAGCACAATGGACACTGGTCAGGTCCTTACCTAGGATTCCCAGAGTATGGCTCCAAATTCCATTAATCAGAGGCTTATTATGGCAATACCCACAAGGCTATGTGCTTCCACCTTCATCCAATCAGGGACAAGCATACATCCTGACATACTTCCTGCCAGTTTGCCTCCACCTACATGTGTGTGTGCAACTGTGTCAGCATGAGGCACAGTGTGTGTGAGCTCCCTGCCATATGCAGTAAAGAATTACTCTGGAATGTCGCTGACCTAGACACATGTGCGCGCACTCGCTCACACACGAACACACGCACAAGCACACGTGCACACACATGTGTGCACACTCATAGCAGCAGCTGAATCCTCTTTTAAGGAGGAATGAGAAGGGAATTCCTCTGTAGGTGTGGCCTGCGACATGTGACAGCATTTGCTTTGGGTTGACCTTGGGTCTCACACATTGACACATTCCCAATTTTTGAACTTATATTTGTGTTGCTGTAGTACCAAGCCATAGAAAACTATCACAGAAGCCAGGGTGCCAGTTCTGTCATCATGTGTGGCTTTGAGATACTAAGAATCACTGGCTTGCATATTTGTGGGTCTCAGTGTCTGTTGGGGCTGTTGAAATAAAAGCTCCCAACATGAAAAGAGCTCATAAAATTGACAGGAGAGGTGACTGATAGTACCATAAGTGTACTTAATGGCACAGAATTATCCATTTAAAATGGTAAATCTTGTCAGGATTTTCCACATTAAAATTTTATTATTTGTTTATTTATTGAAATGGGCTCTCACTGTGTAGCCTTGGCTGGCCTGGAACTTGAATGTAAACCAGACTGGTTGGGAACTCACAGAGCTCTTCATACCTCTGCCTCCCAAATGCTGGGATTAAAGGTGTGCACCTCCACATCTGGCAATATATATATATATATATATATATATATATATATATATATCTTAGTTAGGGTTTTACTGTTGTAAAGAGACACTATGACCAAGGTAGCTCTTATAAAGACAACATTTAATTGGGGCTGGCTTACAAGTTCAGAGGTTCAGTCCATTATCATTAAGGCAGGAAGCATGGCAGCATCCAGGCAGACATGGGACTGGAAGAGCTGAGAGTTACACCTTTTGTTCCGAAGGCAGCTAGGAGAAGACTGGCTTCCAAGCAGCTAGGAGGAGGGTCTTAAAGCCCAAACCCACAGTGACACACCTCCTCCAGCAAGGCCACACCTCCAAATAGTGCCACTTCCAGGCCAAGCATATTCAAGCTCCCACTTATATTAATATGTACATTTTAATTTACATATTTACATATTTAATTTAACTCACACATACGCACACAAGGTGGAGGGTCTCCTGTCTAACCCTGCACCAAGCCCTGCTCTACCCAGGACCTTTAAATATTGAAACAGACAGAGGTTGCTGGCTGTCTGGAGCCCCGGACAAGTAGGAGCAGCATGTGGAGTATCGTTCATGCACACGTCTCAGTGTAAAGTGGCTTTGCACCATGCAGTGGGCTGTGGAAAGGAAGAATCATGGGCCTTTGCAGGCTTGAAAGCTGGGACACGGAGCTGGTATTGGAGGCTGGCTCCAAAGATCTCCCTGAGGCAGTGATGGCGGAGCTGTGGGCAGTGATGATGCAGAGGGGACCACTGACCCAATTTCTCCCCAGGTGGCAGCAACCACATGCAGCCTAGCCCTCCACCCAGTCTGTAGGTTGGGCACAAAGTGACCTCTCACTCCTGGATGAACAGAGAAAATTCCAAGTAGAAATACTCACTTACAGTTGCTCCAAGGATGCCTGTGGGACCTGATGGCCACCTCTTTTCAAATTATTAATGTTAACGTTGGCATTTTAGCTGGATTTACAAAGAACTGCAGAAAGGCTCACTAGCCAGTAAGGAACACAGTATAGTCCCCAAATGAGAGAGGGCAGTTAATTCCTAAGTCTCGGGGGGAGGGGAGACCTCAGGGGTGTGGACTGAGACTATGATGATACCTGTCAGGCCAGTGCTCAAGAAGGTTGGCACAAGTTCAAGGCCAGCCAGAGCAGGGATGGGGCTTTGCATCAGCCTTGGGTATGTGTTGTTTTTGTGACTGGAGAAGTGGGGAGCCATGGGTCTGTGTGATAGGTTAAATACGTATGAAGTTTTTTGAGGACATTCATTTACACTGGCCAAATAAAATTTTACTTACATACATTCATTCATGTATGTATGTGCATACATATATGTATATTTTTTACATTTTTTAAAATCCCTGTACTAGTTTGCTTTCTGTTGTTCTGATCAAGCAATGATGGAAACCAGCTTGGGGAAAGAAGAAGTCTAACATCAAGAAAAGCCATGGCAGGAACTGGAACAGATCCCAAAGGAATGCTACTTTCCGGCATGGTCCTTATGGCTTCCTCAGCTACTGTAGAATCCAGGCTCTGCCCAGTCAATAGCACTGCCCATACTGGACTAGGCCCTTCCTCCTCCATCTTTTAGCAATTGAGAAAATATCCTGTACACATGCTCACAGGTCAGTCTGATGGAGGCAATTCTTCATTTGAGGCTCCCTCTTTCCAGGTGTGTCAAGTTGATTTCTGTGCTGGTTTGAATAGGTGTGGCCCCCAGAGACTTGTGTTTAAGAGCTTGGCTCATGGGGAGTGGCACTCTTAGGAGGTGTGGCCTTGTTAAAGGAAGTATATCACTGTGGGGTTGGGCTTTGAGGTCTCCTATGCTCAAGCAATGCCCAGTGTGGCACACAGTCTCCTGGCTGCCTTTGGATCAAGATGTAGAACTCTCAGTTCATTCTCCAGCACCATGTCTGCCTGGACACTGTCATGCTTCCTGCCATGATGATAATGGACTAAACCTCTGAGGTTGTAAGCCAGTTCCAACTAAATGTTTTCCTTTGTAAGAGTTGCCATGGTCAAGATATCTCTTCATAGCAATAAAAGCCAAACTAAGACAGTTTCCAAGATCAGCCTTCACAGTCTTTAAAACATGTTTTACCTGCCGTAGCCAAAACAAAAAAACAAAAGCACACACACACACACACAAATAACCAACAACAACAAAAAAAACCAATAAAACCAAAAATACAAACAAAGGTAAGTAACTCCAAAATGCCATGCTGGAGGTCAGCCAGGCTTCCAGGAGAAATCACAGCTTGACGGCAGAGAGTGGCAGTCTGCAGACCCTTGTCACTGCTGAGACTATTTTTGCAGTGTCTTGTGACAGTCAAATCACATGGCCCAGTTCACCAGTTCCACCTGGCAAGTAGGTAACTAGAAAACTGTCCTCCACATTGGTCTAATAAGCCAACTTTATTTTATCTCTACATGAAAGGAATTAGAAACATATGCCTTTCAACTTTGCTTCTATCAAGTCCCAGTACACAAACTAAGTAATCTGAAAGCTTTATTTTTGTTTATGTGCACGTGTGTGTGTGTGTGTGTGTGCCATTTGTGTACACACACACACACACACACACACACACACACACGAGTGCAGTGCCCTTGGAGGCCAGAACAAAGCATCGGGTCCCCTGGAACTAGAGTTACTGGCCATTGTGAGCTGCCAAATGTGGTTGCTGGCAACCAAATCCCAGTTCTCTGGAGGAACAGCTTTAACTGCTGAGCCATCTCTCTAGCCCCAGCATCCATCCATCTGTCCATCCATCCATCTATCCATCTACCCATCCATTTTCCTTCCTTCCTTCCTTTCTCTTTCTTTTTTTTTGGGGGGGGGTTCAAGACAGGGTTTCTCTGTGTAGCCCTGGCTGTCCTGGAACTCTGTAGACCAGGCTGGCCTCGAACTCAGAAATCCACCTGCCTCTGCCTCCCAAGTGCTGGGATTAAAGGAGTGTACCACCACTGCCCGGCCTCTTTCTTTTTTCTCATTTGTTTTCTTTTTTCTATATTATTAGTAGTTGAACTTAGGGCCTCGGGCATGCTAGACATGTGCTGCACTGACCTATGCCTCAGCTCTCATATACTAAAATTTAAAAATAAAAATAAATCTCGTAGTTGTTAGTATGAGGTTTCCACCGAAAACACAGGACTGCTTGTAGTATCAGCTTCATTGTGTAATTTGTAAATATTTATTTATTACGTACACAAAAATTTTCTCTCTGTGCCTGGCTTCCATGACGTGGCATAGCATCTTTCAGGTTCATACACAGTGTCCCAGAGGACAGGCGTATCTTCTTTCCTTCAGGCTGACTAGAATCCCACTGTGTAGAGTATCTCGTCTTCCTTACCTATGTATTCACTGGTAGTCCTTAAGGATGTCCTTGAATTGGTATCATGGACAGTGCCTCAGGGAACACAGTCCTACTGATGTTTATCTTAATGAATTCACTTCTTTACAATATCGTCTCAGAAGCAGAATTGCTGGTTTGTGTGAGTTTGTATGTTTTTGGTTTTGGTTTGGTTTGGTTTTTGGTTTTTGAGCAGCCACTATACCATTTTCCTTAAAGTCTCTAATAATTTTACATTTTTCTTGCTCACCACTTACAAGGGGCATCGTTTCTCTAGGTCTACCAAAGTTTATCTTTTGTCTTTTTGAAAAATTTCATCTCAGCCTATAGGAGGGGAGATTTCATTTTGAATTTAGTTTACGTTTTCCTGAATGTCAGTTCTTCATGTTGAGCAGAGAGGTGTAGACTAAGGAGACTGTCAAGAGCCCAGCCAGCAGGTACACACCTGTAATCCCAGGAAGCTAGAGGTTCAAGGCTAGCCTAAAGAGACCTTGTTTCAAAGAACCAGAAACAGCAAAAAGAGTTGGGATAGAAATGGGGCTGAAGGAACGGCTCAGCAGTTAAGAGCATGCCCTGCTCTTACAGAGGACCCCAGTTTGGTTAAGAGCACCTCACAACTGCTTGTAACTCCACTTCCAGGGGATTCAGCACCTTCTTCTGGCCTCTGTGGGCACTGCCCCCATGTGTACAGACTCACACATATATATAATTCATAATTTTAAAAAATCCAGAAAGGAAAGGTTAAAGTCAGTCTAGCAAAGGAATACTTTTTAACTTAGTTAAAAACCAGCACTCCCTTGTTCTATAAAGGGAAAAAAAATGAATGAGAAAATTATAATAGTAGTGACATTTCTCTTATAGTGTTCACAAGCCTACATAATACTTTCATATTTTTTTTTTTCCTGTAGGAAAAGCCATTGACGAAATCTCTGCAGCGTGGAGAAGATCCCCAGTTTGATCAGGTATGAAGCTGCTGCCGTGCATGTTGTGTGTTTTTTCTATTTATATCAAAACGGACAAAACAGGAGCTGGGGCTGTAACTGAGTGGCAGAGGGCTCGCCTCAAGTGGAGGTGAGGAGGAGTTACAAGAACTTAAGAGACAGACAAGGAGGCAGGGATGGTCACTGTGACGCTGGGGAACTCCCCCAAAGCCATAGGTGTGTGGTTTTAATATCATGCCCTCAGGGGAGGGAGATATGGTTCAGAGGTTAAGAGGACCCAGGCTTGATTCCCGGCACATACCAGTTCCAGGGGCTCCAACAATGTTTTCTGGCTTTGGCAGTCACAGCATGTGAGTGGTGCACACAAATGCATCAAGCAAAAACATACACATAAAATAAAAGCAAAATAAATCTTTCAAAAAATATTGTCCCCTCGGCATCTGAAGCTGGGTATTAGAGACATTCGGGGTGCCCTGTGGTTTATTCAGGGGGTGCCCTGTGGTTTGGGTTAGAGAGAACTAGAAAGCCAAAGAAGAATGTACGTAGACCCCTGGTGTTTTGTTGTCTTAAATCTTTGTATGCCAAAATTAGAGACCAAGAAAAGGTGATTACAGGGAATCCTGTTGTAGTAGCCAATTAATCTCTCCTCAAATCCACCCTAGTGGTGACTGCCGAATGTGATCCTTGTTACCTGCCCCCGATACTCGGGATTCCCGAATTAAAGACATACACGCACAAACACAGTCTTATATTTTAATATCCCTTAAACAGCTCAATGGCTGGGCCACCTCCTAACCTCCACGTGGCTGACATATTTTCCGATAATCCCAACTCATCACCTACTAAAATCTATATTCTATCTTGGCTGCCCTGGGCCCAGACCAGCAGCCCTCCTGGGCGCCGCCCTCTGTCTCCCTGCCCAGCCATTGGTTGCCGGTAACTTTATTTACCAATCAAAACCAACTGAGGACAGGGCCCCTCTGCTCCTTATGTGCAGACCTGCGGATTCCCGTGTAATTTGGTGGGGGGGAGGGTGCAAATTAACATAATACAAGCAGCATTAGACCAAACCCACAACAGAATCCCACTGAAAAATCAACTTCCTCTAAGTTAGTTGTAGTCAGTGATGACCCGGTCTCCACACCAGGGCTTGGTTTTAAGGTCGTCCACTCATTTCCAGGCCGCCAGGATTCATGGCACACACCTGTAACCCCAGCCCTTGTGTAGGGGAGACAAGCGTGAGCTACAGAGGAAAACTCTGCCACTAGAACAGACCGAGAGATGCAGATACAGTCAGTGGTAGAATGCTTGCCCAGCATGCCTTAGTTTTAATCCTTAATACTGGAGAGAGACTGGGCAGCCTGGGCTGGGGGTGGGGTGGGGTGGGGTGGGGGGAACGACAGAGAGACAGAATATAATTAACAAGAGTTGAATTGACAAGTCTGAAAGAGAAAAATGGCCTCAACAATCATTATAAAAACACGGAACCTTAGACGCCGGTGGAAAAAATAGTAAATTAAAAAAAAAAAAAAAGTTAATAGAAAAAAAAAAAAGCAAAGAAAATCAAGCCAAGAAAAGGTCATGAACATCCAATAGCCTGTACTGAGCAAGGGACACTGGATGGGAAAGAGCCTGCTCCTGTCACTTCAGAGGGACTTTAGAGGTCTCTAGGAATGATGTGTAGCAGGACGTTTGAGGAAGCTGGACAGGTCTCATGGTGTTGCCCTGGCGGTATATGACATAAGGACAAACAGTGTCTTCAAAACGTCTTAGTGGGTGCCCGTGTCTGAGGCCAAGTACTGCTCAATGTCCTACGGCCTAATGAACTCTCAGGCTTTATGGTCTGGGGACCCTACAGAAGGAAGCTGTAGAGCTTCGTGTTTACAACATTGGGGACACCTCAGGCCTCACGAGTCTGGAGTGTTGCAGCGACATCCACCACAGAGATGCCATTCTCTGCAATCCATGGTGCTCCCTGACAGTCACGGGGTGGTGCTCAGCCCTGTTTCCTGAGCTGCTATGGCCTGGCCTTGCCCTGGGGCTGGCAGCCATGGCTGTTTACCTGAATTCTGATAGACCGAGGGTGGACCCCCCACCCTTCAGCCCTGTGTTGTCAGTTGTGATAGTGACCATTGCTCGATTTGTCAGAGACCCTTGGTGGAGGTGTCCATGGTGTTTAGTGTCGCCATTTTGTAAGTGGCGGGTGTGGGCTCTTTCCGTTCCCTTCATTATTTAGCATTCACTTTGTGTGATTTTTCATTAAATGTCATATTCTTAGTCTCTTTATCCTACTATCGCTACCCTTTCTTGGGAAAACAAATTTTTCTAGCTAAATATATCTCCTTCTTTATTCTCTCAATTCCTCTAAATTAACGCTGCTGCGAGGAGTACTTATCCCAAATCATTGAGCTTGTAGCACAGCAGTGAGGAGTACTTATCCGAATCATCCGGCTTAAATACACTTTGTTCTTTCATTTAGCCTTTCATTCAATAGTGTAGAAACACACTACCATTTGGAGCTAGACAGACCTAGGTTTAGATCTCAGCTTGCGCACTGAATTCACTAGATTATTGTTAACCTTGTGACACTTAGAGTAACCCACGGACCTGTGTGGTGAACATCACCTGGCAGTCCAGAGCTACAACCCAGCCACAACCTCATGTTGTCAGGTCCAGGATCTGACGGGGACTAACAGAAGGCTGGGAGGTTAAAGGGATCTTTGACTCTTCAGTTGTAGACTCGTGAGACATATTTCTTTCACTTCAGAAGAAGGCTGCTGACCAGAGTCACCAGCAGGCACCCAGACACACGCTGGCACTCATGGGTTGCATGGCAGCAGGCGCATGAGCTTACAGAAAACCACACACAGGCAGGCTGGCTAAGGCTGCTACTCTGCCCTCAAGGCCATGTTCATGTAAAACCCATACTAAAGTGTCACTTGCTAAAAGTAGTTATATGCTAGATTATATCACTGTTAATTTGGGTCCCCAGACATCTGGTGTCAATGATTTTGTGCTAACCCTGATCCCCCCCCCACACACACACCATGTCTAGTGTCAGCCATGTTTTAGCTAACTTGTAGTGGATATCCATAGCAGCACCATATTGTCTAAGCATAAACTGGCTCCTATAGCCTTTTGCTCCCTACACACATTCACTAAAAGCTTGAGACGGCCCGTTCTGTACTATTGCTGTCTGTAAAGATGCTTCAAGTGGGAGCAAATGGTGAGACAGTTACCCAGATCCATAAGACACATGAGACACGTAAGACACCTAAGGCCCTAGTGCCAGTGGATGCCTCTTCATCCTACACTTCCCAGTATCAAAATGGCCTAAGTGACAATCTCATGTAAACACCAGGAGGCTGTGATCATGAAGGGGCCATGGGAGACCTTTGAAGAAGAGAAATATTGGGGGAGCGGCTTGGCATTGGTGAAGATTTAACATTAAATAAAGCAGAGGCAAGGAAACTCATACAAAGGATGGTTACTACTAATATAATTTAAGAATCATGAAAGAAGTAGAAACAGGGTAATCCAATGCAGGCCGACTTTTGAGGTAATTTGCACTTAGTTCAACAGAGAGTGTCTGGAATGTGTGTGGTGGCTAATCCTGCTGTCAGCTTGACACACTGGGAAGAGAAAACCTCATGAAGAATCACTTCTATCAGAATGGTGCATTGGCACACCGTGGGGGCAATTTCTTAATTGACGCAGGACAACCCAGCCCACTTTGGGTGGTACCATCCCCTGGGCAGGTGGGCTGTATAATAAAGGTTGCAAGCCAGTAACGGTGCTCCATGGTCTCTCCATCAGTCCATGCTGCCGTGTTTGTGCCTTGAGCCTTTGAGCTCCTTATTGATGGACTGTAAGCTATAAACCAACCTTTTCCTCCACAGCTTAGTTTAAGTCAATGTTTTATGACAGCAAGAGAAGTCTACCTAAGACACTGTGTAAGGGTACAGATCTGATACAGGTCCTATCCTCAAGAAATTCTCAGCCCCAGAAGGAAGAGTATATCTTATGCTTAGAATTCCACCCTAGGAAAGCTAGAGGTATATATCAGGTTACGAAGAGGTTTAGAGATGAGAGCCGCTCGTGAATGTCACAGAGAGTCATCAAAGAGTAGTGGCCCTGTCATCCAGATGAACAAGATGGGCCAAGGTTAACCCATGGACAAAGGTTTTGGAGAGAAGAGTATCACAGCAGGCATGGCAATGGGAAGTTGGGAGGATGTTTCATTTCAGGGGTCACAGGAGCCACCCCAGAGAGCTCCGATTGTGTTCTATAGATTAGGATTATCAAGAAGAGGAAAGCTATGCTTCTGGAGCGGATGATGGGAAAGGCTATGGATTAGTTTTAGGTCAGGGATAGGAGAATCTAGAGAAATAACAAGATCATTCGTTTATATGGTCACTCAACAAACAGATCTGAAAGGGAGAACAAACAAATGAAGAAGATGATTACAGGAAACTTTAAAGGGTTCGTATTAAAAGTGCTGGGAGCTGACTGGAATGGAACAGTGTCATAGGGTCCTAGAGAGGAAATCCTTTCAAGGAAAAACCCACTGGAGAAAAGTGTGCCGGAACCTGGGAGAAGCCTAGGAAGATTACTTCCAGGGCACAAGTAAAAGGACATGACCACAACAGAAAAGGCAGGGGGTAGACTGAATTCAATCGCTCCGGGCATGTGAGGGAAATCTTGGCTGCAGAGCTATTTGTTGGAGTATTGGAGTTAGACACTTGAGATCGGGCCTTCCTATGAAGCCTTGGCTCACCTCGAATTCTCCCTCTGGACTCTCACCTCTTCCCAATGCTGAGATTTCAGATGTGCACAGCTGTGTACCACTGTGCACAGCTATTGAGTACATTTTTCATGGCTGATAAATCCATGTTAAGTGGTCTAACGGCCTCGCTTTCACTCCTAAGTTTTTGTCCTTCACCATGACTGGCAATACCCCACGGCGCCCATGATGGGGTGGACTTTTGTGATATGTGGAGAATTTGCTCTGAGCTGTGGGGTGGCTATTTTACCTTCAAGCATCTCTCTTCTGTTATCAAATTTAACAGACATCCTTTTTCTGTTTGTTTTTAAAGATATGGCTTTTTAAAAATTCATTTTAGTGTATGTATATATGTATGTGTATGTATATATGTATGTGTATGTATATATGTATGTATGTATGTATATGTGTATTCCTGAGTGTAGATATGGGTACCCTGTGTGTGCAGGAGCCCAAGGACTCCAGAAGAGAGCATGGAACTGGAGTTGCATGTGGTTGTGAGCCACAGAGTGTGGGCTCTGTAAACCAAACTCAGGTCCTCTGGAAGACAGCCTGTGCTCGTAACTGCTGAGCCACCTCCTCAATCAAACAGCCACTGACATGTCACAGGTGGACCTGGGCGGGCAGTGAGCAAATGCAGATAAAGAGAAATGAATGCTAACGTTCAGAAATGCCCCTTTACTGGGGAAGATGTCAATGCTTTCTTTACATGACAGGCACTAGACACATGCGCCGAAGAGACAGCTGCAGGATAAGCACTAAATATTCTTGCATGTGCTTTCCAGCTGTGCACATACACATGTGCATTCCGGCTGTGCACATATGCGTTCTCTGATCTTAGCTTTTAGACTGTAGCTTATGTGCTGTCTAATAGTGGGCAAACAAGACTGAAATGCAGACTGAATGGCCCTCACACGAAATACTTAAAGCCAGAGTGGGCTTGGATTTCTGATTTTTACATACAATAAAAGGATGCCCTAGGTCTGAGATTGTTGTGGCATTTGCACTTTCTACATGTAGCCAAATGGGGATTTGATGCAAAAAAAAAAAATTATAAATAATTTTATGGATTAGTGATTCAGACTTGTACAGGTTTTCATCTGAGGTGTCACTGAACCTTACATTTTCAGATTTGGAGATTTAGAGTTGTTTAATTTATAATTTAGATATTCTCTCTGTTTCACTAGTTGGAGCACTAGCTGGACACCCACCCCCACCCAAACTTAGTGTTTTGGAACAGCCTCTGCTGGGGAGTGGAGGTCACTTCCTTTTTATGTTTTATTGTTCCCGGAAAGGAGCTATGGCTGGAGCATCGGATGAAAGTCCAGACATCAGAATAAGGCCTTAATCGTCTGAGGTAAATTGTCTATCTGTGCTTTGCCCATTGCATAAGGACAAACACAGGACAAAGAGAACGTGCTAGAACCAACTGGGTCAGGCATTGGCATGGAACCCTAAAGAGGAAAGCACTTCAGGAAGAACCTTCAGCAGATAAGACTATAGACGAGGCTACCCCTTAGCTTCTGCATTTTGCACCTGCTGATGTGTTAGATAAGGAACGGCAGAGTGTGGCCACAAAAGACATCAGATTTTGAGGACTAAGGAAGCCGACAGAGAGGCAGGGGAGGGGCATCTCTGGTGTGTGAGAGAGACTGAGAATACTTGAAGAAAGGACAAAGATGTGGGGTGGGTGAACAGAGGAGAGCAGAGTCAGGTGAGGCCTGCTCCGCTCTCACAGACCCACAGACCCACCCAGACTGAGTGAGTGCCTGGCCAATGCCCGTGTTCATTTTTCACTTGCTGTCCTGAGACTTCTGGGTAAGATGGACACTGTAGCAACAGCTTCATCAATAACAGATCTGAATCGGATGTTCCAGCTACAATTCTCAGGGTCATTTCTTGTTGGCTTAAGAGTGAGTCATAGCCCAAGGCAAACTTGGGGATCAGGTGTTCACTCCCTCTTTCCCTCCCTCCTTCCCTCCCTCTTCCCTCAGGGTCCAATGACGGACAAGCATGCCTCACTCAGCCTCCTCTGAATCAAGCCATGGGAAGCTGGCAGGTGCTTGACAGTGTACTTATGTGCTGGAGTCAGAAGCATGGAGCATAAGCTAAGCCCCTATGAATTCCCCAAGAGGCCCTGAGAGTCAGTGCTTGGATAGGGGGTAGGTAGTTAAGGCATCCCCACTGCCATTGCTTTTGAAATGCATTTGTCGGCTCTGGTAGATAAAATTCTATCTTTGGCTTTGGTCAGTCAGCCAATAATCTCGTCAGAGTTGTCTGAATGGTATTAATTCGCATATAAGGCAACAGGCTTTTGTACTGCAATTTCCTACGTTCATAGTTTTAGTTGATTGACCTTACGCTCCCTCCCTGGCCCCCTTGTCCACTTACACTCCCCCCTGCCACAGTGTTCCCTGTTCCCTTTCATATCAAATGCCTCTGTTACCCTCCCCACCCCTCCTTTAGAGCCCACCCCCACTCCTGACTCATAGAGCCCTTTCTAGTTTCTCAGCCCCTGCTAGCTCTCACTTCCACAGAAATGCACACAGATAAAAATGTAAATCTGGCTCCACATCTGAGAGAGAACATGCAGTGTGGGGTCTTTTCGAATATAATACCTTCCAGTTCTGTCCACTTTCCTGCAAGTTCCGTGATGTCATTCGTGGCTGATATCCATTGTCAATATGTGTCTTAGTTGCGGCGGTGTGTGAGCACCCTTATCCAGCACTTGATGAAGGCAGAGATTTCTGAGTTCAGGCCAGCTGGTCTACAGAGTGGAGTTCCAGGACAGCCGGGCTACACAGAGAAACCTGTCTCGAAAAAAACAAAAAAAAATGTGTCTTAGTAGGATTACATTGCTGAAGAGACCCTGACCAGCAACTCTATAAGGACAGCATTTAATTGGGGCTGACTACAGGTTCAAGAGCACTCCATATCATCATGGCAGGAACATGCATGTCAGCAGGCCATTGGACTGGAGCAGTTTTACATCTGATTAAGCATAGGAAGGTCTCTCGCCAGAGCGAGCCCGAGCATCGAACCTCAAAGTCAGCTACCCTACACATTCCTCAACAAGGCACACTCCATGTGTCATTCATGAGCAAGTTATTCAAGCACCAATGTACCAGTATTCATATCCATTCATCCATGATGACTCAAGTGTTCCCTTCCTACTATGTGACAGAGACAGACGTGCATCTCGGGCAGGACAGAGAGCTTATTAGATATATGCCTCAAAGAGTTATACCTGGGTCTATTTTCAGTTCCTGAAAATGTTTTTTAAATTAGTGTCGTATAATAATTGGCTTCATAACAACCTTTTCATACATGTACGTAGTGTATCTTGATTACATTTCTCCATTACTCTTTTTCTCCCTCCCACTCTTTAATCCCCTGCCTCTTCCCAGCTAATGCCCCAATCTGCATTCATGTCTGTTTGTATGCCAGTGTATGTGTGTGGTGTGCTTGTGTGAAAGTGTGTGTTTGTGTGTGTGTGTAAGTATATGTGTGAGTGTGTGAGGGTATGTATGTGAATTTGTGTGAGTGTGTAAGTTTGTCTGAGTGTGTGTGTGTGCCTGAGAGAGCCAGGAAAAAAAAGGAGAAAGAAGATGAGGAAGGGGAGGAGGAAGAAGCAGATGAGGAAGGAGAGGAAGAGAAGGGAGAGGAAGAAGAAGAGGAAGGGAGGGAGAAAAGGGGAAGAGTGAGAAGAGATTAGAGAGGAAGAAAAGGAGGAGGAGAGGAAGACAAAGAAGAAGGAGAAGGAAGAGGAGGAAGAAGGGAGGAAGAGGAGAAGATGGGGATGAAGAAGAAGAGGAGGAGATTCAGGATTTTCATTAGGGTTTTTTACACAAGTGTGGTGTGTTGGAGGGGAGGTATTTACAGAAGCAGGGACACCTTACCGGGGGTTAGACCACTGAAGAAAAGGAGGTTAGACCACTGAAGAAAAGCGTTTCTCCCTCTGCCTCAGGGATCACCTCCCTTCCACAACAGAATCCTGGTTTCTATAGGTACGCACGAGTGTCTGTTCCTGCCATGTCTAAGTGTTCTTCTCTCCCCCACGCCCTCACCTCCTTAGTTTTCCTGATGACAGCTGTCCTCACCGGAGTGTTGTGGCTGCTCTAGGTAGTTTCCTCAAGTGTTCAAGGATGTTGAACACGTTTTAAAATTTTTCAGTTTTATGCATATATGTGACTGATTTTGATTCTGGTCTTTATTGTCAGCCCATTCCCATCAAGTCCCCTTCCTGGGTTCATGTCTGACTATGTCTGTCTGTCTGTCTGTCTGTCTGTCTGCCTGTGCCCCACTGCATTTACTTTGAGTCCCACGTGTGAACTTGATTGGGGTGTCATTTACTCCTGCAAGGGCAACTATACTTCCCAGAAATAGGACCCCCTCCTCCAGCAGCCATTAGCCTACAGTTGTTCAGGGAGGTGTGGGGCCTCATCCCCTCCCCCCATGACACACTGTTGGTGGCACGGAATCAAGGGCAGATCACCACTCCTGCTGTGCGGTGAACTCTTTTACAAATACTTATTAGCCATTTGCTTTTTCTTCTCATGTGAACTGTCAACCGAGGTCACTGGCTTATTTACTGTTCAGAAGTTTGGGGTTTGGAGTGTTGAATTTTTGCAGGTCTTCATGCGATCTGGACACTAACCCCTTGTCTGAGGATAGTTAACAACAGTTCTCCGGCTTCCCCATAATTTTTTCTGCTGTGCAGAAATCAGATGTGTTTTATGTCTGAAGTTTCATTTCAATATTTAGAAACAGAAGAATGAGACAGATATTCCAGAAGGGATGTTATGTGCCCTGCATTTTATAGCGTCTCGTTTTGTCCTCATTTTAAACCCAGTGAGATTAAGTATTCCCTGTCTAGGTTTACGACTCAGAGCTTCAGAGAAATGGTGCTGTGCCAGGCCCGTAGAGCTGTAATGTGAAGCCAAGACCTTCTGAGCTTCTCAGTGCCCTTGGAAAACTATGGAAACGAGCCAGGTGAAGGCTCAGGCATCTCGTGCTGGGCTCTGAGGACCTTCAGTTGCAAGCGTTTGCTCGGAGTATTGCTTACGCCCATTGCTTCTGTTATTGCTGTAATTTCCAGACAATGTACTCAAACGTTCTGAGTAACTTCTTCCTTGGGTTTCCTATAGGTAACTGTCTGTCTTGTACACCGTAGAGCAGCT
The DNA here is from genome assembly GCA_021653895.1 of Mastomys natalensis. Classification (NCBI taxonomy): domain Eukaryota; kingdom Metazoa; phylum Chordata; class Mammalia; order Rodentia; family Muridae; genus Mastomys; species Mastomys natalensis. Next base: position 1,217,594 of record JAJTUV010001265.1, read on the forward strand.
TAGGTTGTTAATATGTGAAAAAGAATACCACCTATTAGCAGAAAGCTCGTAGGAAAATGCATCCATGTGCTAGAGTTGAGACAGCATCGTGAGGACTTATAACTGTCTCAAAAAGGAACCATGAGCTTCTGGTGTTTCAGCAGTCACTATAGTGTCCAATGCAGTGAACACCTATTTAAAGTGGGTAAGTGGGGCTGGATAGGTTGCTCAGTGGTTAGAGCACTGGCTGTTCTTACAGAGGACCTGGGTCCCATTCTCAATATCCAAATGGTGGCTCACAATCACCTGTAACTCCAGCTCCAGTAGTTCTGATGCCCTCTTCTGGCCCCTGTGGGCACTGCATGTACATGGTGTACATACATTGAGGCAAACACACAAAATAAGAAAAATTACTAAGTCTTTAAAAATTTCTAAGTGAAAATGAATAAGCAACTAAGGAAAAAAAAAACCCTAATGTTGCATTTGTAATTATTACTGAAATAATTCTCTGGTAGAACGGTATGTGCCATAAAACCAAGGTATTAAAACAACAACAGCAAAATGGTCACTAATCTTCTAGGAAAAAAATACTAAATTAAATGTTTAAGGCTGTTACCACTTAAGCAGGAGTACAGTGTCGATATTTTCAGAACTTACACGGTAGGTACCCTGAGCCCCAGTGTCGCTTGGCACTTGACTCACAAAACGGAACCATCACTAGGACGACTTTAAATTGACCATTAAGTGTGCCACTCGTGACAAATCTGTCTTGTGACTATAAAATGTGGAATGACCTCAGGAAGTAAGTATTCAAACATCTATGTGTGAAGTTTCCCTCTTTGTGTTCGGTAAGGATAACGAAAGGTTTCAGGAAAGCCACCCTCTTTGCTGAAGCATAACGGACAGTGTCTTTTAGCCTACTCACACATAGAAAGCCAAAGCAAATATTAGAACATTTGCAAAGTACATTTAGTTCTCTTATATTCACCCCCCAAAAGAAAACACCCTTTGAAATGAGCCTGAGATTCCACATACTCCATCTCCACCTGCTGCCCAGTCTCTGCCCATCCACGGTAGAAGAGCATGATTATTTAAACGAAACAAGGCCATCTTTGTGCCGGCCTGCCTGCTTTCAGCAGCAGTACAGAACTGGGATTCATGTGGCCATTGGCTTCACTTCCCATAAAAGGAGGAGTCCAGAAGCCAAGCCAGCAAGACCTTCCTCCCTTCCTGGCTTTGAGGGTCAGGCCTCTGTGACCCCACCCTTCCTCCCAAAAAGCCTGATTCCCAAAGGGCAGGGACAAAGGGATGGAAGAGGCACATCTGTCACCCTGCTGACCTGTCATTCCCTCTGAGAGACTCTCAGCGCCTGTGCTAACGAAAGTGCCTACAGATGAGACAGGCTTTGTGGTCATTTTTTTTTTTTTTTAAACAAGCAGAGAATTTTTCTCTTAATTTTTATAGGCAGTTTGTAGAATCCCTGCCTCTTTGTTGCTATGATAAAGACCATGATCAAAGCAACACAGGAAGGAAAGGTTTATTTGGCTTACACTTCTAGATCATAGTTCATTACTGAGGCAAGCCAAGGCAGGAACTCCGAGGCAGAAACGTTTGCGGAGACCATGGGGAAACACTGCTCACTAGTTTGCTTCTTGTGGCTTGTTCAGCCGGGTCTCTTACGGAACCCAGGACCACCAGCCCAGGAATGACTCGCCCACAGTGGGCTGGCACATCCTACACCAATCATTACTCAAGAAAATGCCCCACAGACCAACCCACAGGCCAATCAAATGGAGGCAGTTTCTCAGATGAAGTTCTGTCATCCCAAATGACATTGCTTGTGTCAAGTTAACAAAACATTAATGTTAATACATACAGTTTAAAAAGAAAACCTAAGCAGCTGAGGACAGTAAGTTCCACGCAGAGACGTTTGGGAATCAGGTATAAGTCTATCTCCATTCTAAGTTTGCAGCAGTAACAGCACTGTAGGGTCCCGTGCAAGATTGGTTTGATTTATCATTGTTTTTAATGTTTACTAAATTATTTCTATCTATCTATCTATCTAATCTATCTTTTCTATTTATAAATCTATCTCTATCTCTTTTCTTTCTATTTTTTTGGGGGGGTAGGTTTTTTATTTTGTTTGTTTGTATGTATGTGGATGTGTGTGTTTTGTTTTGTTGTTGTGTTGGTTGTTGTTTTTCTCTGTGTACCCTGGCTGTTTTGGAACTCACTGGGTAGACAATACTGGCCTTGAATTCAGAGATCTGTTGCCCCTGTCCCTTTCCCCCTGCCTCTGTTCTGGGGTTAAAGGAATGCACCACTGTACCCGACTAAATTTTCCTTTACTTTTAAAAGGCTGTGTATGAGTGTTTACTTGCATGGGTGTATGTGCACCACATGTGTGCAGAGCCCATGGGGGCCAAAGAGGGCGTCAGATCCCCTGGAACTGAAGCTATACACAGATAGTTGTGAACCACATGTGTGTGCTAGGAACTAAACCCAAGTCCTCTGCAAGAGCAACCAGTGCTCTTAACCACTGAGCCATTTCTCCAGACCCAAAATATTCTATCTTATATTGGAATAACAGATTGGTTTCGATTTGGAAAGGCTGATAAACAGATTCACAGAATGGTCTAAATACAACATCCTGTTTTTTTTTCACTTCTACTAATCCATGACTAAAGATGACATACAGCTATGTGTGGGCACTTACAACTATTGTAGAGAACGAGACTAAGGTATTGAGTAATAGACTCTAAGGGGAAAGCCCTGCCTGCTCACGCTAAAGGTTTTAGAAGTGACATTGGCAGAGTCTGCTCACAAGACCACTTCACTTTAAAAGGAAGCTATGCCTAGCTTGCTTAGCTGCAGAAGTAGGTTATTGAGAGTTCCAAACAATAAAAAATAAATTATATATTTTTTTAAAAAATTAGCTTTTCCTTTAAAGCATAAAATTAAACTATTTCTACTAATTGTTACCTGGAGCCTGATTGGAGGCATAGTTCCAATGATTGTTTATTGGGAGAAAATGATTATTATTGTTGTCATGAAGGTTATTTGTTTGGGAAACTGGTTTACCTGTTTTGCTTGAATGATTAATATGCTTGAGTTCTATTTACTCACACTCTACAGACTTTTGAAGACCAAAGCAGCACAGTGTTATTCTGGTAGGTGACATGATAAAATAATGGTGGTAGTTTCCTGAAGAACTCAGGTGCAGTGACCACGAGATTGCTACAGTGAAAGGCGATCGGGGATCAAGGGTGTCGTGAGACCAGGATTTTTATTATGTGAAAAATGTCTGCCATGCTAAGTAACGCGGCGTACTAATTTATGATGAGATGTCTGCGCATGTGTAGGAAACTCGGTGGTGCATAGTGCTGTGGTTGATTATTTATGCAACCGCCAGTGTCTCGGGGACTGGCCTTGCCAACAAGCCTTCTGATGGCCTGCATCTCTCTTTCCCTAAGGTCATTAGCTCCATGAGTTCCCTCTCCGAGTACTGCCTGCCCTCCATCCTGCGAACACTGTTCGACTGGTACAAAAGGCAAAACGGCATTGAGGACGAATCCCACGAATACAGACCACGAACAAGCAATAAGTCCAAAAGGTACTCATGCTCTCATGTCTGTCACTCTCTTGCCCCTGTTTTTCCACATGAATCAAAATGAGAATTATGTGGGTCGCGGTGCTCTCTGACATTCCAGGAAGAGCTCGGGCAAATGCTGTGGAGTGGTCTGGTCCGTAAGCATTTGGAGCATCCTATCCCAGCCGGCTGGCTCCAGTTGAAAACATACTGGGCCTTATTTATATATTTGTTAACCCATTATAATGGGCCCCAGATCATCATATTGCTTTCTTCTTTCCTCTACAGTCTCCCCTCCCTAAGTCTATACTCAAGATCAGGCCACTGCAGGCCCCGATATTTTAATATTAGCCTGTTACCCAGGTAACCTGGAGTGCTAAGCAAACCAGGGCACTGGGCTGAGAGCGGAGAGTCTTGCGGCTGGCTTTGTCTCTGTACTTCAGAGAGAGGGTTCAAACGTAGAGGTTAAATTTGTGTCTGTGACTTCCGCTGCCAGCTGAAGACTATGTCCGTGCACTCTGTGGTCCGTCTCCCCTGTGGGTTTGAGAAGTGGAATTTACTACCGCAGGAGCTGTTTGGCTGCTGACTACGTTCTTATGGGATCAAGTTAGTACATGACCCCAGATATTAGGCAAACATTGAAGTTCGGAAGTTTGAAATTAAGGTATGGTCCCTAAGCAAAGAAAGAGACAAATTATGGATATGAAGAAGGCTTAATATAACTTTTTAATAAATGAAATGCTGGAGGGATGGCTGAGCTTTGAAATTAAATACTGCTCTTGCAGAGGACCTGGTCTGCGTCCCCAGACCCACGTTGGCATCTCATGGCCACCTATGTCTCTGCTTTTTGGGAATCAGGTTACTCTTTACTTCTTGGAATACCTGCACTCACATGCACACACCCACATACATACATGTAAATAAAAATAAGATGAATCTTGAAAAAAAAGGGGGGGTGCTTTCTTGAAACTAGTTCTATTTCTCCACAGGAATTGATTGTACATTTTTTTTAAGAAAATCAAAATACTTTTAAACATAGTAACTTGAAATCTGATACCAAAAATCAGATAGCCACCACTGCTTTCGAGGGGTTTAGCCTTTGTTTTTCTTGATAATCCTGATACTATGTTTAAAGTTTTCTTTTTGAAATTTAAGACCTTGTAATTTTACCAACTACATTTCTTTAGGGTGCATAAATTAGTTTTCCAAACACTTGAGTTTCTGCAACAGTCAATCATATTTATCACTTTGTTTGAGAAGGTGATTGATAACTTTTTTTTACAATGAGTAAGTTTTAGTTGAAGGAATTTTAAAAATATCAAAACAAATAAAACCAGAGCCTTGCTCTCTAACGGGGTAACCTGGTGTACCTGGTAGACCTTCTGTTCCAGCTTCCCAAGTACTGGGATTATAGACATGAGCTTGCAGGGAATACCCGGTGACACAGTATACATCCTGTAATAGACACTGCTTTGAAGTATGTGTACATTATTCTTAGGAGATTCCCAGCACTGTACAGCAGCCACCTCTAAGTTCAGTGTTTTCTGTCCCAAAAGAAAGGCTGTTCCCATTACAAGTCTTTCTTTAATCTTTTCCTTTGTTTAATTTTTTATTTTTATTTTGTGTGTATAAGTATTTGTCTACATGTATGTATGTACACCACATGCATGCAGTGCCTGTGGAGACCAGAAGAGGGAGTCAGATCCCCTGAGACTAAACTTAGAAATGGTTGTGAACCTCGATGTTGGTGCTGGGAACCCAGGTCCTCTGCAAGAGCAGCCAGTGCTCTTAACTGCTGAGCTACCTCTCCAGTCCCTTTAGCAGTCTTTCTTCAAGAATAACTTTTTAATATATTAAAATTTGGCGGCATAAGTTCCATTGTCTGAAAATGGTTTGCAGTAAATTCATGCAATCACTTCCTCCCATCAGACACTTTGGCTTGTGAGTGGGAGAGAGACTCCCAGGGGTGACTCCCCACTGAGATCCAGCAGCCATTTGTAAGAATTGAATTGAATGAGTTTGATCTTTTTCCTCTGCCTTGTCAGAATTCAATTACTAAAACTAGATTCTTGATGGATTGCAAATGCAAAGTTTGTTGTTGGGGTTTTGGTGGTGGTGGTGTTATTGTTTGTTATTTGGATTTGTTTGTTTCTGGGTTTGGTTTTTGATCACTACTGCTTCTTTCCAGAGTCAGATTTGAGGTCAAATGTCCATAGAATTAGAACAGTAAAATTTACTTCAGTAGCATTTTAGCTAAATTTCAACATTTAAAATAAGAGAATCTAGCCAGGCGCTTTGGCCCACACTTTTAATCCCAGCACTTGGGAGGTGGCCAGCCTGGTCTACAGAGCAAGTTCCAGGACAGCCAGGGCTACACAGAGAAACCCTGTCACAGAGAGTGGAGGTGGGGGGAAGGAAAGAGAGACAGAGAGACAGAGAGAGAACACCTGTGCCTGAAGAATCTGACGTAGCTGAGCTGTGACTGAAACGGCCACTTGAGGGAGAGGCCTGAGTGAGGAAACGCTGTGTCATGGGGCCATGGATCTAGGATTAGTGCATGGATCTAGGAGTAGAGCAGTAGCAGCAGCTTCACTGTCAAAGTATTTGTCCGATGCCTCTGGCTCCTCTCAGTTGAACCTCACCAGGCAGTAGAACTGAATCACTATTAGAAATGTATATACCTTTTATCTGAAGGCATAATTTGCCTTTCTAAATAAAATCAGAGTTTAAAAATGTTTGATTTTTGGGTTTTTTTGTTTGTTCTGTTTTGTTTTTCTCAGTCAGGAATTACTCTTTCTTGGGATTCTCTGTGCACTTTTAGAAACAATTCCAAGTTTTGCTTTTATTATTGTTATCATTATTATCATTACTATTACTGTCGTCATCATTACTGGGTAAAAGTAAGGGGACGGGTGGGGCCAGCACGAGAACATGTTTAACCATCACAGGACAGCTTTGGGGAGTCACTTCCACCACGGTTCCAGGAATCAAGCTTGGGTGACCAAGCATATACTTGCCTTCTCTGAGCACTTTAAAGGATCCTTACCAACTGTTCTCTACTGCTGCTGACTTGAGAGCCTCCTTGCTCTTGCTTTCAAACCTCCTTTTCCCTCTCATGAGGTGTGTGCTGGAGTCCTGACTGGGGAAGACTCTCTTCTTCAACACAGATTTGTACAATGTCTGCTCCCTGCCTCTAGCCACAGTTTCTAGCATCGAGGTCAAGTGGGTCTCAACGACCTCAGGTCAATTTGTTTACACTCTTCCTCCTGCCTTGATGCTCAGAAATGATCTGAAATGATTTCCCTTTGAAAAGCAAACCCAAGCTTCCCTTTTTAACCTCACCAACCTACCGGATGTGACTTCATACAGTAACAGGCACTTCCAGAAGTTTGTGAGTCCGTGCATGGATCTGTGCATTGGTGCGTGCATGTGTGCACGCAAGCCTCTGTGTGTATGTGTGTGTTAAATCCCACCTTGTTTTCCTTTTACTCCTCATTCCTAGACACAAAAGCACTTCATGTTTCAAATTCCTTTGGCTTATCCTGAAAATACCTTCCAAAGGAGTATGTATCCCATCATCCTCAGCAAGTATGGACCTTTTATGTGTTTAGGAGATTACACTAAATATTACATGTGCCTGACCACTTCAAACTTCATTTAAGTAAAGTTGACCAAAAAAAAAAAAAAAAAAAGTAAAATTGACCATCTCTCTTGGAAAAAAAATCCCAAGACTGAAATGCTCCAAATAAAAAATAAATAAATAAATGTCTGATGCCAACAGGAAGGTCAAAAGTAAATGACTCCACAGCTGATCTCAGGCAGCAGATCCAGGCGACATAGCAAGCGGTATGCTCGACCCGTGCTAGTCACCATCAGGCTACATAGAAAATATTCATGAGACATAAGGAATTTCATGTTTAGATTTGGGTCTCATTCCCAAGATGTTATGTGTACAAATACTCCAAAGCCAGAAGACATCTGGCACTCTGGTCCCCAGTATTTTGGAGAAAGGACACTCAGTCTGTTATCATTAGCATTTCGATTTCATAGTTGGGAAAGGTAAAAGATGCATAATTTTAAGTCATGACCTTCCTTCCTTCCTCCCTTCCTCATTTTAGTCTTTCTTCCAGCTTCCATTCCTTCCCTCTACCTTTAAGTCTCAAGTGGCAAAGGAACCATGAGAAAGAACAGAAAGCAGGGCGGACTTACCTCCGTTCAGCTTCTCGTTACCAAGGGTCTTTCTCAAAGTGTGTGTTAATCACATCGCTACCTTATGTCCCAAGATCCTTTGAATACACACCCCCACCATGGAAGCTCTGTCTCACATATGGATCGTATTTTATCAACAATCGCATTCCTGGGCTGTAGGGGGCGATAGGAAAGTTCACTGAATGAGGTTCCAGACCCACAGATGGCTCTAAGGTTGGCATTTTTTTAAGTCAAATATTCTGGCCGTATTTGCCCATTGAACCATAGTAAAATCAGCAGCAGCCTTCCTGTGCGGGTAACGCATGACCTCATCATAGCAGGGGGGCGGGGGTGGGGGGCGGGGGTGCTGGGAGCAGTCTTCTGATGAGATGGGCCTTCCTGTGCGGGTAACGCATGACCTCATCATAGCAGGGGGGTGGGCGGGGGTGCTGGGAGCAGTCTTCTGATGAGATGGGCCATTTCACCCTAAAAGTACCTTCATTTTAAACTTTTCAGCGATGAACAACAACGAGACTATTTAATGAGAGACGGGACCTCGCCATTGATTTTATCTTTTCTTTAGTATTAATAGAAGTCTTGAAACAGGTGAGTGATTCATTTACTATCACTTTTTATTAACACTTTGTAAGACTAACTAAGTTTTATGGCTTATGAATCACTGGACAATGTGAATCTTGTTTATTGATGGCAATAGGTCACATGTCATTATTGGAATGACTGTTATAGATGGGCTGTTTAAGAGTCTCTTCCAAATTCAATGTCATCTCTTTTTTTTTTTTTTCAGATCCCCCTTCATCCTGTAATAGACAGCTTAATACACGATATTATTAACTTGGCTTTCAAGCACTTTAAATACAAAGAAGGGTAAGGCGATTTCTTTCTTTCCTTAGAGTATTGACACGTTGAATGCTTACTTGTAGGTTAGCTCATTGATCTTTTCCGGCATCAGATCCCTAACTTGTCTAATTCTGTTTCACGCAGGTACCTGGGTCCCAACACTGGTAATATGCACATTGTGGCCGATCTGTACGCAGAGGTCATCGGAGTGCTGGCCCAAGCCAAGTGAGTGAGCACCGGAACCCTTGAGCCTCTTAACTTACAGAAGCATTTGCATAGGAACGGCATTGGGTTTGGCATACGTGCACATCCTGAAACCAACTAGAAAGCAGGTCCAAACTGGCTCTTCCCTCTTGGCAGTTGGGCCAGATGCCACCACATCCCTGCATTTCAGGCCACTGTTTCTAAGAAGAAAAAAAATGCATGTGACCAAATTACTTTCTCTCTGCTCAAACATTCCAAAGACATTTTTTTAGTTCTTCAGTTTTGTTTTGTTTTTTTAATCCACCAGGACCAGATAGTTACCATCTATCACCCGTAAGTGGGAAAATTCCATTCTACAGTGTCCCTTTTACTACAGACCTTACTTAATTCAACTGGGCTAAAAATGTCCCAGACATTGTCATGGAAACAAGTCAGGGGGGAAATTCTCCTTGCTAAATTTATCTGTCCCCGTGATACTTAGCAGGCTAGAACAGCGCCATGTTAGACTGTGAGCACTGATAAACTCATTCCAGATGGAGTCACACCCTACTTACCATTCTTCATGCTATACACCCCAGAGGCACACCAGCCAAGAGCCTGAATGTCTAGATCAGGTGATATGAGCTAAGGATGTGGTGCGAATTCAGGCCAAGGGAACAGCTTATAGGGAATGATGCCTCAGACCTTGTAAAGCACAGTCCAGAGAGAAAGAAAAAGAAGAGAGAGAGAGAGAGAGAGAGAGAGATCTTCAAGAGATGGAGTTCTTCATGCCCGTAAGTGTGTACCTCAACCCTCATTAGAGAAGCTTCTTTTTTGCAGTAGATGGCAATAAGACAGGGATTCACAAGTGATCAGTGCACAGAGTAGGATACTATGGCATGCTCGCTCTAAGTGAGACAGCCATACCATACTCCGTGTCTCTAAGGTCCAGGGAGCATCAAGGAAGAGAGAGCTGACAGATGGTTAAGGACCAGAGGCAGTGGTTGCCTGCCATGAAACAGTGTTTGCTAGACATGACAGGGCTGTTGCCCGTATGAACTCGAAGCGGCTACAGATCCATGTTTAAGACCTGCAGAAGATCAAGTCAGCCCAAATCCCCGCATGGATGGGACAGGACTCATGAACTCTCAGCCCTGTCTGAGGAGCAATTGGTGATTGATGGCTGCTGGGGACAGAGAATCAGGCTTCAGGGCTGGGGTTTGGAGAGTCTGCCCATGCTGTCTAGTAACAGCAGCACTGTGTGAGCACAGTGGCCTTTTTAAAGGTGCACATGAAGTTGGAAAGGGAGAGTGACTGGGGGATCGGGAAAGGAGCTGGAGGAGGCTGCAACTGGGTTTCATCAAAACACATTAGATGCAGGTGTGAAATGCTCAAACAGTAAAAAAAAAAAAAGTTTTAAAAATTAAAAATTATCTTAAAAACTAACCAGATAACTTCATCTAAAGTAGAAAATGCTTATTGTTTTTAGTACAGACATCCTTGCTATGTGCACTTGGGTTTGGTCCCAGACCCCTTATGATAACCATGGTTCCCATAGATACAAAAGTCTAGGATGCTCACGTCTCATGCAAACAGCATATGCAGTCTTTACACATAAGCTTTGCTCTTCTGCCATGCAGCTAAGGCATTCTGGGTAACCTATAACCCCTAATACCATGTGAATGCTGAATAAATAGTTAACATGCTTCATTGTTCAGGGAACAGTAAAAAGAAAATTAAAAAAAAAAAAAAAAAAAAAACCAACACACCCAGAGAAATGAAATTTCCTCACTTAGCATGAAAGTGCATAATTTATCAAAACAGGCTTTTTACGTCATCATCATCGTTGTTGTTGTCATCGTCATAGTTGTTGTCCTTTTATTAGGGAGCACAAACAATTAACAAGAGTCGATTCTCTCCACTGTCAAGTCCTGAGAATTAAACTTGGGTCATCAGGCTTGGCAGCAAGCACCTTAACTTCCTAAGCCATCTCGCTGCCCCCACCCCATAACATTTTTCAAATACTTACACAGCAACTTCACCTCACCCAGGTAAAACCATAAGATCATAGAAAATAGAATCACCCCCAACATGGCTCGCAGAGATTTTTCCTTCTCTCTGATCCATCTTTTCAGCAAATGAGTTGTCTGTTTTCTAACACAGGAGAACATCAACATTAGAGAGTGAGTGGAGAGGGACGTCTGGAGGGCAAGACACTGACAACAGGGTATGAAGGTCGACAGACGGACACAGAGGAGAACCAGATGAGGATACATTAGATGACAGGGGCTGGAGAGCTGAGTTCAGTTCCCAGCACAAGGTGGCTCACAACCACTTGTAACTCCAGTTCCAGGGGATATGACGCCCTCTCCTGGCTACCACAGGCACTGCAGGCCATTGTGCTCAAGTCTCAAGTACACTTGAAAAAAATCTATTGTGATCATTGTGGTTCATGAGTCACTAGGGAAAAGAGGAATGATGTGTTTTAGAAAGGTTTTCATTTAATTGAGTAGTGAATATATTTGCATTAAACTGAATAAACCTGCAATTATCTGTCATTAACCCATGCGTACCTAGAAAGGAATTTAAAAAGAAGAGATCAATATGTATATTTGCTGACTCATCAGACTCTGGAAAATCTCAGTATATTCTTTTTTGTAATTATACTAGGCAAAAATTTCTCATGTTATAACATGGAAAATTTGCTATGTTAAAATAGCTTATAGTTTTTATGAATAATGCACAATATTGCATATTATCAAATGACCATCCTTAGCTAGGCAAGCTCTGAACAAGTTGAGAAACAGTGTCCTGCCAATTGTGCTAGCTTAAGCCCATCGTCCCAAAACTCAGATCACTGGAGCAGAAGGAATGCTGCCAGTGAGTGGCTAGCCTGGACTACAGAGTGAACTCCAGGATAGTCTGGACTACACAGAGAAACCCTGTCTCATAAAAACAAGAACAAAAAAAAAGACATAAAAAAACAATTTCCTCAAATTATAGAACTTTCATTACAGTGATAAATTCCTTAATTGCTATTTTCTTAAAGGCTGGGCTGTTTGTTGGTTGATTGGTTGGTTGGTTTCTCATCACTAATGTATTGATGTTTTCAAAGTCAATTATAAATTTAAAAGTTACTCTGGTCGGTCTGCTCTTAAAGTGTTCAGGACCCCAGACAGCCCAGGAGATGTTCTCAGCCGGGCAGTGTGCTGTCTTTATTGACAGATGGTGCAAGCTTATGTCAGCATCACACGTGAAGTATCTCTATGTATACCAGGGACACCATTTATTGTTTCATTAGACAGATTCTACTCTCTGTGTTATCAAGAGGAGGAGAAAGGTCTGACACAGTGTGCTTAACTTGCCCCCTTAATAAAGATGAAGTAGCTCATTCTGATTTTAGATTGAATATCAGCTCTTTCCTCCTTGTGACTTGGTTATTAGGGCTCTGGTCTTGGAGTTTTAGTCGAGTTGGTGTTTAACCTTCTGTAGTGGCAATGCCACAATCCCTTCCCTTTAAGTCCATTTTGATATTGAGATATTCAACTGTAGTACTAATTTCTTCCAAAGTGAACTTAAGTTAAAGATAGATTTCCTAAGTATGTGAGTTAAAATTTGATACAGATGTTTAGATGATTGCTTCAAAGATTCCTAGATTTGAAAACTGGGTTTTCTTCTCTTTTCCTCCATACCTATGAACTATACATTTTAAAACAAAGGCTGATCTTTATTCGTGTTTTTTTTCTTTCTCTTGTTTGTTTGTTTTGTTTTTTTTCAAGCCAGATTAGATTTTATTAAATGCAGGTTTATTACGAAGCTGCTCTTGGGTGAGTTCATCAGCCCCAAGGACCGAGGCCAGGGAAGTCACCATGGGGAGGGGGGAGGAGAATAAAAGAAAAGGCACATTCAGACAGAGAAGGGAAGGTTGAGGGGGGCATGTTTTTCTTTTTTTTTTTTTTTTGGTTTTTCGAGACAGGGTTTCTCTGTATAGCCCTGGCTGTCCTGGAGCTCACTCTGTAGACCAGGCTGGCCTCGAACTCAGAAATCCGCCTGCCTCTGCCTCCCAAGTGCTGGGATTAAAGGCGTGAGCCACCACTGCCCGGCAAGGGGCATGTTTTTCTTTTCTTTCTTTTTTTCTAATGCCTATGGATGCTTTGCCCTCCTGTACATGTATGTTCCATGTGCATGCAGTGCATGCAGAGGCCAGAAGAGGGTGACAGATCCCCTGACTGGAGTTACAGGTGGTTGTGGGTGCTGGGAATTGAACCCAGGTCCTCTGTAAGGACAGCCGGTGCTCTTAACCGCTGAATAATTTCTGAAGACCCTTTATGTGAGTTTCATAGAATACCATGAATTGAGTTATTGTTTAATTACTGTATATGCTAAATGCAGCACCAAATGATATATTAAAGGAAAGACCACAGACAGCCTTGTTTCTGTAAAAAACAACAAAAGATCATTATAAAGGAAATTGGATTATAAGTGGAAATAGATCTGCAGGTTAGTTGTATCCTAAAATAACATGTTTATGTCATGTGGAAATTTCACAGTAAAAAATAGTTGCATCTATTTTTAAATGAAAAAGTAAAATTTCAGGACTTCTCATCGTATTGACGTACTGAGTTATATAAGCAGTCTGCCCTTTTCTAACTCTCCTTGTTAGCTTTGGGTTAGGATTAAATGAATAAATCTCTAACTTCAGGCCTTTTCTACGAGAAGTGCCTGTATCCGACAGGAGAAGTGAATTGATATTAACAGCATTTCATATTAATAACACGTTCTAACCGCGTTCACTCTGAGGTTATTTCTCAATGATGTCCTCAGCGTGGATGCACAAGGGTGTGCACAGCCTCTGCTTAACCACCTCTGTGTCAGCAGACTCCCCACTCCTGTCGTTACTGAGTACCTACTGTGTGCCTGATCTTGTGGAGTTTGCATCTAGGCAGAGGTGTCAGAAAATAAACATTAAATAAGGAGTGAATTGTAACACATTCAAGAGCCTTTCTCTCCCACCTCCCCAACCCATTTCTCTTCCTTTCTCTTTCCTAACTTCTTCCTTTCATCCTTCCTTTCGTCCTTCCTTCCCTCCTTTCTTTCTTCTTTTTTTCTTTTGGTAGTGGAAATTGAACCCTAGGTCCCCAAGCATGCTGGGAAACACTGCTCAAGGTCTATATCCCAGCCCTCATTGTCAAGTTTCCCAGGCTAGCCTGGAACTCTCAGTATCCCTGGCAGACTGCAACCCCTAAAACTCCCAATCCTGCCTCAGTCACCTGAGGGGCTGGGACTTACAGACCTGTACCACAGCCCAGGATGCCACACAGATGTCTGTGTATTCATCCTCACGAGGTTCATTTGCGTCGGTGAGGAAAGTTGTTTGGTCCATCGGGTCAGCTCCCTTTCAAGCTCTATGCATTAGCTGGCTAGGCGGTTGCCCGTGTGATACGTCAGGATGCTGGAGACGCTGTAACAAAGACAACAGACTTGAGGGCTTTACTGACAGACATTTATTTCTTCAGAACTCCAGGCATCAAGGTCAAGGTGTTGGCAGGGCTGATTCCCCTGTAGAGAAGTAGCCTTCGTTGTAACCTTGCCTATCTGTGCTATGCTCCGATTATCTTGTCTTTAAAACATCCCAGGCATATTGAGCAGGGGCCCACACCAGACAGCCTGACTACCCTTACCTCTTCAAAGCCCCATTTCCTAGAATAGTCACACACATTCTGTGGATGACTTGGGGGTACGGGGGAAAGATATAAACAACCCATAACACTAAATCTAGGCAGGAGCTAGAAGATATCTTTTTAGTGAGTTTTTAGACCACATAGGGAACATACTTAATCCTGGATTCAGCCTTAGTGTGTCACATGGGATTAAGAGGAGGGAAGTCTGAGGTCAGGCATGGCCTTTAGGCAGCAGCTCCATCATCGATCAGCTGTTCGGTTTTATTAGGTTTTGAAGATTTGATGTTTGAGAAGGATACAACCATGCCCCTTCATGGGACTGCCCTGAGCATTAAAGAGGTACTGTGTGTGGTTGAAGTGCTGTAGACTCCTCATAGACATCTGTTTGCCTCTATGGTCATTTTTGCCATCTTAACATATATGGGTGTGTGTAGTATATGTGTGTGTGTGTGTGTGTAGTATATATGTGGGGGGGTGTACATATGTACTACACACACACACACATATGACATAGAGAAGAATGGTGTCATTGGAATTTAGGATTTATATCATAAAATGTTCTGGAGTATGATTGTGTTTCCACTCAAATGGGCATTACCTGACACCAAGTCAAGCTTTCTAAATTTAATACAATTTACATTTTTAACTTTATTAGTATCTTCATCTGAAAGACAAAACCACAATTTTACATTCCCTGTGGTATTTTTACTTATAAAATGTAACACAGCCAATATTTCCTCCCTTCTTTCCCAAGTATTCGGGAAACGTCAGAAATAGCAAGACAGGCCAGTTTGAAATGATGTCCAGGAAGTGGATGTTTTGTAGAAATCCGTAAAATGCCACCACAGATCAGGAGTGAGCCCTTAGCTGAGTCACCAGCCTGCTGGAGAATACTTCAACTCCAATGCATTTAAATCTTCACGTGGGCATTAACACTTCTGCTCAGCTGCCTTTCTAAAGGAACACAGCAAACATTAGAAACCCTATAAAATATAAGGTTTAGTAAGCTGCCACAGGGGCCACCATGCAGACCCATCCTGCATCTGCTAGCAGAGAATCCCTGAGCCCGCTTCTGCTTCTTGTCGCGTGTCCTGTGTTGTCTACCTCAAGACAGCAGTTGCTCTGAACTCACCAGACCTGGGTAGTTCATGTTCAGCTTTCCAGATCACAGGTGCCCTTTCTGAGTTAGATTTGCTATACTCCCTAGCCTCCTATGTTGTGGAAATTATCAATCCCGACCTGGAGTTCCCACCCCACCTTTGATCATTTAGTCCCCAGATTAAAAACACACAGAGACAGCGTTTATATCTACAGTAAGCCTTAAACAGCACAAGAGCTAGGCAGATATCTACCCTCCATGCTGTTAGAATCTACTTTCCTATCTATAACCCCAAGTTACTGCTTACTATGTTTGATCTGGGCTGCTCTTAACTCCAATTGACCAGCCCTCAGGCCCATGTGTTCTTTATTCCTAACTCATGGCCGCTTCTCCTTCTCCTGCACCATCTTCTTCTTGGTGTTTCCTCTCTGACCCCCAAGCCCATGAAACTTAAACTTCACCTATGTCTCTTCTGCCCAGCTATTGGCTGTTGGCATCTATATTTACCAATCAGAAATAACTTGGGTCAGGGTCACTTAGTGTCTTATGTGCAGACACTGGAGCATCCAGGCTTGGGGACCCATTATTAGCATTAGAATACAAGCAGCATCAGGACAACTCACGACACTCCTAGCCTTGAGACTGAGTCTTTTATTATTTTTTTTTTATTACTAAAACCTTATTATAAAGAACTCCCAAATAAAAAAAAAAACGTCAACATTAACCAGACTCAGAGTCTGTACATCTCAATGAACTTCTTACACCACGGCCCTGCAGTGCTTTGCATTGGATTTGACATTTTCAGATTTGACATTTTCAGATATGTTTTCTGCACCGATTTACCACCAAAACCTGAAAATCTATGACAGAGTTAGAACTAGAAAAGCAATGAGCCTTAGGGGTTTGGGGTTTTTTTGTATGTTTGTTTGAGACAGGGTCTCTCTATGAAACCCTGGCTACCCAGGAGTCACTATGTAGACCAGGCTGGCCATCAACCTGTCTCTGCCTCCCAAGTGTTGGAATTAAATCATGTACCACCATACCTGGCCCAAACAATTAGCTTTATATCCTTGATTTAAATAATAAAATGATGATGTTACAGGTAGAATCTGCTTTTTCAACAATACAGAGAAGTTGAGGATAGACACTGTGGCTTTTGTATGTCTTCAATCACCAGCTCAAACCCTAGAAACTCATACTACACATAATAGACAGGGCATTCTTGTTTGTTTGTTGTTGTTGCTGCTGCTATGGTACCAGGGAGTCACGACTTTGCCACGCTGACCCAGTGCTTTTTGACTGAGATGCATCCTCAGTAGCTGGTTCTTTGAAACATGATAAAATAGTTTCATCATGTAGCCCAGTCTAGACTCAAGCTAATGGTCCTCTTTTCTGCCTCTGCCTCTGCCTCCAGAGAACAGGAGTCACAGGCATGTATCAGCCTTCACCTTTTTCTTTCAGATATCATTTCAGTTTTCCCATTACTAGACTTTGCCTTCAACTTAAAATATATATTTTTCCATAATCATTAACCTAAAATTATACAAGAACAACAGAAAACACTGGCAATGGAAATTGGGGTATTTTAGGCATTATTTGAGATAAAGATCCAAAAATTATTTGTGGTCGCTGTCAGAAATAGCCTGTCCCATGAGCTGTGCACAGATGCTCGCTGTCGGACACTCGGGACCCTTGGGACCTGCAAGTATTTTGGTGTTAGCTAAGCCTGAGAAAACAGATGGGTGGTTTTTGTCTGTTTGGTACGGTCAGGTTAAGAGCTAAACCATCACGAGAGGGTCTAAACAGCAGCTTAGCTCACTCTGAAAGAGATGCCAAGCATTCTATTGAACAAAGGAGGGAAAGGGGCCAGCTGGACTCTGTCACATCCTCATGACCTGACAGCTGTTGTACTTCACCTGATCTGAAGGGCTGCGTCACTGTGACCAGTCACCCATTGACGCTGGAGACCCTCATGATGGTGACTTTCTGACGTGTTATTCAGGCAGTCTTCTGTGTTTTCTCAGGTTCCCTGCTGTCAAGAAGAAATTCATGGCAGAGCTGAAAGAGCTACGGCACAAAGAGCAGAGCCCCTACGTGGTGCAAAGCATCATCACCTTGATAATGGGGATGAAATTCTTCCGAATAAAGATGTACCCCGTGGAGGACTTCGAGGCATCCCTCCAGTTCATGCAGGTGAAGTCCCCACATGGGAGCCACAGATGTTTCCCTCATGAAGTTCCTTCCGGCAAAATATTGTAGCTAGGATGTGAAGACCCCACACAGGCAGTGCCTAGCGCAGGAAGGCGATCAACAGCCAGCGCTCACACTTTTCAAAGCTGCGGGACAACACACACTCAATGGAAAGCATATTTCACGTTATAGAAAACGTTCACAGTACCGAGGGTTGGACCTGGAGCCTCGTTCATGCTAACAAAGCTCTCCACTGACCTGCAACCCAACACTTTTTTAAAAGTTTTTGTTGTGTAACTGCATCTCTCTTGGTTGACCAGGTTGGTCTCAAACTTGCAACCCTCCTGCGTCGGACTCCCAGCTCACATTTTGTATTTGAGTCTTGTGCTTACTAGCATGATGTAGTCTAAGCTTCTTGTGATGCTGGGCCATATTAATAATGGCAACTTCCGGGCCAGCCAGACAGCCAGCAGGGAGACTAGGGACTCTTCTGTGTACCGCCATTGTGGAAAGTTGGGGACTTTAAGTGACAGCTCCCTTCCTGATACTTTCTACTTAGACTGAATGTATTGGGACAAAACACCATTATTAAGTCAAATAGTATCTGCATTTAACTATACATATACATACATATATGTTGTAGTTATATAATATAGTGATATATATATATACATATATGTATATATATACATACATACACACACACACACACACACACACACACACACATACACACACAAGTCACAAAATGCCTTAACACCAAATAATCAAGTTGCCAAAACATATAAAAACTTTCAAATCCTCTTGGAGTTTGGTGGCACCATTGACTTTTCCCTTTCCTTCACCCATTTATATCATTCTGTGATTAAATTTGGCTGATAGTGCATGAGGCAGCAGTCTGGGTGGGCATAGTGGCATTCACAAGCATAAGGACTTGATGAAGGGGAATCTGTCTTCTCTGTACTTGAAAGAAGTTTATCGACTTCTGAGACTAGCAGACAAGCCTCCTTGAGTTAGGAATGCGTGTTGAAGGGATTTTCTATGCGTTGAACTCAGGTTGGTGTGATCTTCCTCGGACTGAATGTGAGTTTAGGATACAGGCTCAGGCTTCATGGTTCCAACGGCACAGTCAGAAAGAGACTACAGCTGTGGGTGAGGACAGGTTGGACTACTGCACAGCCGGTGTGGGTAACAAGTAACGTGCTGGAATGCAATATAGCCAGCCTTCCTATTAGAAATAAGTTCAGGGTTGCAAGAGACCACCACCCCACTAGACAAGGCAGAACTTGATCAAAAGAGTGTGCTCCAAAGAGCAAGCACACTGGCCAGAAGTGCACCTGGCTTTTATTCTAACACGGGTGGTGGCTCTGCCATTTCCCCATTGGCTGGGGTCCGACCTCACAGTCTTTCATGATTAGTTTAAAAAAGACTCAGCAAAGGAAATGAAGAGGGAAGAGGGCAGCCCCTTCAATCCTTTACCTGCTGAGAGTATGGCGGGGCCTGAGGTAAACAAAGGCTTTATGGGGAAAGGAGGGGATTGAAGCATGTATTTCAATACAAGCTGCAGATAAGAAGATGTTAATTTGTTATAAGCACGACTTTTATAGTGTTTAATAGAAAAGACAGAATGTTTATTACACTCCAATGGCTAAACCCAGAATTACCAGTTGATCCAGCTGGTCCACTCTTCTTCTTACACTAAAGAAAGTGAAAACACAGTCCACACAAAGGCTTGAACACGGGTGTTCACAGCGGTATGTTAGTAGTAGCTGGAAGTTGGAAGCCGTTTAAATATCTCTGAACTTGGATTAAAAACAAAAAACATGGTATTTCCATGCAACATGGTAGTAATTTGGTTTAGTGAGTTCCAGCTATCTGCTGCAACATATAACCCTTAAAACATCATGCTGAATAAAAGCCGCTAAGTGCTAATCCCACAGATGGGGGGAGAAGACCACTGACCCAAATCAATTACTTAAAGCAAGTGTTTTGTGTACTCAGGCTGCCTTTCCCTAAGGTAGGACTCAAGAGGTGAGCATTGAACTTGAGGAAGACAGGACTTGTATAGCTCAGGGGCAGGGGTCTTCCAAATGGGGGATTTGATGGGCAAGGGTTACAGGAGTGGAAGAAGTTAAATTCAACCACCTCCTGAAACAAAGCCATGATTACAAGGTGGTTTTAACAAGGTAGTTATAACAAAGGTAGGGTTGCAAGATGGTTATAATAACTTTGAAACAAAGACATAGTGGCTGTTTCCGGGAACAGGCACTCCAGAACCATTTGTAGTTAAGGTTATAGGTATGCATAGCCCAATCCTTGAGAAACAGATTCAATCATAAGTAGGATGAATCCAATTTGTCTTTATGTAAGATGGTGTTCACGCCCAAGAAGGAGGCGGCTGCTGGTTCATCACTAGACACAAAAGGCCACAAGTTATATGAATCCTTTTCACTCAGTGTTCACAGCAAGCAAATTTACAAGAGAATGGATTGTAGAGTAACTAGGCTGCCTAGGTTGAGGACCAGAGTGGATGCCAAACTGTACAGGGTTTCCTGGGGGGCAAGATGTGTCATTAAAAAGCTGTAGGTTGATTGCAGAATGGGAACTCGACTGTAAATATAGAATGAGACTATGAACTTAACACTTTAAAGGAGTGAGTCACACTGATGTGTGAAGCATGTCTCAGTGGCTAATCCATACGTTGGGGGAAGGAGGGGTGACTGCTTTGCATCAACCTTCCTGGGTTTGAATTCAGGGCCAGCTCCCTTAGCGCCTCCAGCCTCAGTTGCCTTGTCTGCAAATGGTGACATCGCTCACCTTAGGGAGCAGCTCTCAGGTGCCTGTCCACTCTTGAGTTAACAATGCACACATCTGCCGGGCTGGGGGTGCACACCCTTAGCACTCCCAGCACTTGGGAGGCAGAGGCAGATGAATCTCTGAGTTAAAGCTAGCCTGGTCTCTAGAGCAAGTTCTAGGACAGCAGGACTAAACAGAGATACCTTGTCTTGGGGGAGAAAAAAATCAAAAATGAAACAACACGCATATCTATGTATGTGAATGCCCACTTGGGAGATTATTTACATACCTGTGTAGAATGATGCAGAAAAGGGGGCCAGGATCCTAGGGATCAGAGGCTCCATTCTATAGTCAATCTGTCCCAGGGACTGTGTAGGCTCAGGTCATCCAGCCTAGGATGAAATTTGGTACAATGATACACTGAAGACCTTAGGAATTTTTTTTTTTTTGCTAGTATTGCTAATAATGGTTGAAATATGAAGGGTAAGAGTTGATGTAGACATAAATATCATAATTGAAGACAGCACCTTGAAGCCACAGGAAGTCACTAACGTAAGGGAGGGGCTGGCTGTCTGGGGCAGGCCGACCTTCTTCCAGAATTAGTCCCTAGGCAACCAAAAATACACTCTCTAGTAGGCTGTAGTTTTGTAGGCAGAGAAAGTGGGGAAGTGTTTCAGAGGCTTCCTTGAGTGAAGGGAAGCCTTCCAGATGCTTCCGGAATGAAGGACATAATAAACGTAATAGAATACCAGGCCCTGAAAGTTAACACCTGAAAGTAAACTGTAGGAAGAAAGCTGTCCCGACCTGACAGGAATTTACTATTCTCGCTGGAGATTTCTGTTTGTGACCAGATCAGTGGCCCAGGACCCCACAGAGAATTAAAGAAGCCATAGAAATCTATTGGGAATGAATGAATGAATGAATGAATGAACGAACCAGCCAACCAACCAACCAACACATGACTTGTGCCGGGTTTAGCTGTTCATCCTTTCAGGACAAAGAGAAAACAACTCTTGGAAAGGGCCTCTGATCCTCTCATGCATTTAGCTCCTACACGAATGCTCCAGGACAGTGGCTTTTAATAGACCTCAGATTGTGCCGTGTCCAGGATAATTTGGTTTATTTAAATGCATTGCTCATGCGTATTTCAATCTCTGTTTCCTCCTTATGCTCTTGTTCTGCTTTCTAGGAATGCGCGCATTATTTTCTGGAGGTCAAAGACAAAGACATCAAGCACGCCTTGGCGGGGCTCTTTGTAGAAATCCTTGTCCCGTGGCCGCTGTAAGTTGCGTTTTCGTTTCTAACAACTTCTGCAACCTGGATGGCACGCCCCACAGTTTCCTGAGTGGAATATTCTCACGAGTCTCTCTCTACTGTAGGCTGTCAAAAATGAAGTCAACGTCCCCTGTCTCAGGAACTTTGTGGAGAGCCTGTACGATACGACGTTGGAACTCTCCTCTCGGAAAAAGCATTCCTTGGTTAGTAACTGTAGAAGGAGCCGAGTGCTGTCCCACGTGGGGAGCCTGGAGCTCCTTGGGAGAAACTGGCTTGGGAGCAGGAAGTGTCCACACACGGGAGAACTGCCTCAGCCTCTCCGACTTCAGAGCTTGGGTTTAGCACAGACCCGTGAATAACTGTGATAAACGGGGATTACACCCACATCCCCTCAGAGGAATTTTCTCGTCCCGTGGATTCAGCTGTTTATTTAGAGACTGGCTAAACTGAGTTTTTGTTTGAATTTCAGAGAAGTTTCTCAAATCTAAAGGCTAAAGTTTATAATAACAGTTTCTTGCCTCCATCCCGGGAATGAGCTTGTGCCCGCTAATTCCTATTTCAACACTCAGAATCCAAACTGAGCCCAAAAGGAGCAAGAGATGACCCACAGGCAAGAGGCTCTGAAGACTGGCGTTTAACTCTTGAGAGGGCAATATAAAGTCTTTCAAGTTGGTGCACAGTGAATTAAACTCTGGTTTATAAGTTGGCAGCAGTGTGCCAGCTATAGTCAGGATAGTGTAAGGGAAGTCCATAGTTCAGTAGCCGGCCACAGGCCTGGCCTATGCTAGTCTCCAAGGCCTGAGCATTCCTGTCAGGGTCTGAGCCAGCACCCAGTTGTTCAGCTGGTAGTAGTGCCAACTTTGCTCATTTGCCTATAGCTTATGGTCATTAGGACGAATTGCTTGCATTTATTGGTCGGCATTAGAGATGCCTTCAGTGAGCACAGAACTTCGAAGTCCTCTAAGACTAAGTTCATGCCAAGAGCAAGGCTGAGTTGAAGCATGGGACCCTAGAAACTCATCCATCAGCCATTGTTTCTTGCTAGTCCAAGTGAATAGGTGTGTTTCCCTTTAAATCTCCCCTAGCCCTCGAGGTGTGGGCTACCTGGTTAAGCAAAATAATGGTGAGCTGTGTGTGTGTGTGTGTGTGTGTGTGTGTGTGTGTGTGTGTGTGTTCTTTAGATGGCTGCCTGTTGTTCGCTTTGCTGTCTCTCCAGTTGCTATGGGAAACAGGCCCAGTTAGACAGGAAAAGCACAGTAGCACCTCTGTTTATTCCATCATGAACAAATTCCTGCTGTGGTTACATTTGTCTTGGTAGTGTTTATCAGGATCATAAGAGCTCTTTCAGGAATCCCCCTTAATTACAGGAAGATTGCAGATAAATATATATATTTACTTTCTCCTGCATATACTCTCTCTCTCTCTCTCTCTCTCTCTCTCTCTCTCTCTCTCTCTCTCTCTCTATATATATATATATATATATATATATATATATATATATACACACACACACACACACACACACACACACACACACACACACACCTGCAGCTGCTAAGAAAAAGATAGACTACTAGATATTTATGAGTAAGAAATCCAGTAACATTTTCAAACTGAGTGTGCCTTCATGGGTGTTCTAGCTTCTCTGCTCCTGTGGTAAAACACTGACCAAAATCAAAAGAGGAGAAAGAAGCATTTATTTGGCCTACATCTTATAATCCATTATGGAGGGAAGTCAAGGCAGGTACTGGAGGCAGGAACTGAAGCAGAGACAGACCATGGAGGAATGCAGCTTACTAGCTTGCTCCCCAAAGCTTGCTTGCTCAACTACTTTTTTTTTTTTTTATAGCCTAAGACTCATATGTCTAGGGATGACACCGCCCACAGTGGGCTGTGTCCTCCTATATTAAATAATGATCAAGACAATGTCCCATAAATGCACCCACAGGCCAGTCTGATGGAGGCAATTCCTCAATTAGGTTTCTCATCGCAAGTGACTCTGGTTTGTGTCAAATTGACAGAAAGAACCATCATGATAGTTGTTTTATTTCTGGTGGTTGAGAGCACAATCTAAAATTCTAAGTTTGCTTTAAGAGTTCATAAGTGAAAACGAAGGTAGTCAATCAGCCTTCTGTATCATTGGACATGAAACAAACATCTTACTGTATGTATATTACTAGCCAGAGTTCTAGATGATTCTACGCAGTCATTGTCAGGAAGCACCCATGAGTTCTTGTGTTTGTGCAGCATGCGTTGCGTTTATTGGGGCCACATGGCCACAGGAGGACGTGCTGAAGCTATGGGTGCAGAGAATGTGTTTCCTGGTTTGTCTGTCGACTGTCAGTCACCCTGTGGCCTCCACTCCTTTCTCCTCAGGCCTTATATCCCTGGTGACCTGTCTCCTCTGTGTCAGTCAGAAGCAGCTATTCCTCAACAGATGGCATGTTTTCCTCAACAACTGCTTGTCCAACCTGAAGGTTAGTATTTGTCAACTTGACCACAGCGGACATCTTTTATGAAAAGAAAAAAAAAATTCATTGAGCTGTTGTTGATATTGTGTGTTTGAAGCAAGGACTCACTAAAGTTGCCCGGGCTGACCTCAAATTCACGATCCTCCTCCTGCAGCCTCTCAGAGTGCTGGGATTACAGATGTGAGCCACTATACCTTGTATTACAATGAAATTCTTCAGGAAACATACTCATCTGCCTAAAACTGAAAGAAATCTCTGCCAATTTGGGGCAAATACATCTGCTCTAGTACGAATCACTCTGAAGACGGAATTAAAACCACTGTACATACGTATCTTGGTATATAATTGTCGTCCTGTGTATCTAAGTGATAAGAAATGAAATGATCATTACACTTCGCTGCTCTGGACATGTGAAATTATCTCAGATACCCTGTGACACCTCTGTCCCTTTTGGTCGAGGTAGATATTTTGGAAACACAAGCTCTGTCTGTTCTGTGGGCTCTGGCAGAGGGCATTGTCTCCTGCCATTCTTGCCTATGATCTGTGTACTAAACACTTACTGCTCTTCAGGCGGCAAGCACAGGTGTTGGGAGACAGGATGGGTAAAGCCACAGCCCCTGGGACCAAGGAGCTATAGTTAATACAGTTATAATAACTGGCTTTGAAATTGACTTTGAATCAAGTAGAAACATTCTTTTAATTTTAGTGATCAACCCTTGACGAGAACCCTCTGTAACATGAGAGCAAATTCTCCTGATATGGTAATGCGTGCCAATAATCCAAGCCCTCTGGAGAAGCTGAGGCAGGGGGATCACAAAGTTGAGACTAGACTGAACTACATATAGCAAGACCATTTTCTTTTTGTAAAAAGACAATCACAGGGGCTGGAAAGATAGCTCAGTAGTTAAGAGTATTAGCTGTTCTTCCTAGGATTCAGCTTCAGTTCCCAGCATCCCCATGGTGACCCACAACTGTCTGTCACAGCTGTGACAACTCCAGGTGCAGGAGACCTGATGCTCTCTTCTGGCCTCTGTGGATGCCGGACGCATTGGTAGTTCATAGATACACATGCAGGCAAGAAACTTAGGCACATAAACTAAAATAAATGAATCTTTACAAATCATTTTTTTAAAAAAGTGTGAGTCAAAGAGTTCTTCACGGTCTCACCCATGTCCAAAGCTGGACTCAGTTTCCATCTCGGGCTCAATGTTTGCTACTTTTATTTAAAAAATAATAATAATAACTAAATATTCTTGCAGATGCTTATACATGTTGCCTCATTTTATGTGTATGTGTGGGCTTTTTTTTCCTCCAAGGCATTTTAATTTGGAGGAGTAGTTAAGGTTAATTATGCTATTTTGTTATTTACTGTAATTATATAATAATCTACATGGGCCTGATCTCAGCGCTATGTCCTGGCTCTAAGAACTGATTATGAAATCCAAGATTGCAACCGTTCATTTCCTTCAAGTTGGCAGTGAAATCTAACAGTGGCAGGTAGAGAGTGAGGCTTCCAGGGATGCACAAACTGAAATGCCTTTCTTGTCATCAGTAGTTACATAGTGTCCGCTCATCTGCGGACTTGGCAATTGGCTGCACCAGCTAAAAACTTCCCAGTACCACTTTCCTTATGTGAGACACTTTTGCAGTTACTAATTCTAATAAGTCGTGGACAGTGGAAAGTAGATGTACCAGATATTAAAATGTATTATGACTTTACTAATTAAATTAATACACTATTCACATTTGGTGGACAAATAGAACGATGAATAAATACATAAAATAAGCTAGGAGCAGATACAAATACATAATGATAAATAACAATATGCAATAATTAATATTACCATCAGTATTAATTAATTCTGTTATTAATGTTTGCTGTATTTATTATTACTATGATAGTATATAATATAACCTATTAATATTAATAATAAAACAAACTTGGAGAAGATAAAAATACAAATACTCTCCCACCCTATCTTAAGAAATAGGAGCTAGGACTGGAGAGATAGCTCAGTGGTTAAGAGCACCAGCTGCTCTTCCAGAGGTCCCGAGTTCAATTCCCAGCACCCACATGGTGGCTCACAACCATCTGTAATGAGATCTTGGGCCCTCTTCTGACACACAGGTGTACTCACAGATACTCATACATTAAATTTTAAAAACCTTAAAATTTTTTTCTCTATGTCTAGGTATGTAGTACATCTTAGTCCCACTAAGCATTCGAGTCATTCAGATGGAATCAGGGATAGAAAAATCAGAACAATAAGTGCATGAAAAGACGTCATCTGTCATGGGAAGACCATTCGATTCTTCTGTAAATGCTATGCGATTATACCGGTTGCCGTCTTGATTTTCCATGTTGGCAAAAGTCAGAGCGAGGACTTCCCGTGGCATTCCCCTGTCTCACTATCATGGTCATAACCGTGGATTATTTATCCAGTGAACACTGGGAGGCAGATAGATGGTCCAGGTGACCCAGATAGTGACACATACCTTATATGTGCCTGCCCCCAACCCAGTCAGCCTTCACCACGCTTAGGGAAGACTCTCCTGCACGGGCCACGTGTACATTCAACTAGTAACCTTACAGTTTGCGTTCTGTTACAGAATAAAGACCCCAAAATGGCTCGTGTTGCCTTGGAATCTCTCTACAGATTACTGTGGGTTTACATGATTCGAATCAAATGTGAAAGCAACACGGCCACTCAGAGGTAAGGACGGGCGAGCGAGCGTGAGCGCGGGGTGAGCTGGGCGCTAGAGTCAAGCTTGCTTAGCTACCACACCGCACCCCGTGTTCCCCTTTATTGCTGTGTAACCTGGTCTGGCTATAACCTGCTCAGAGCCGACAGGTCAGGTCCTGCGAGACCTGAGGCCCCAGAACTTCACCACTGCCTTAGCGGTCTTTGTCGAAGCATCTGCCTCCAGACCGAAGCATCAGCCTCCGCCAGGACAGGGTCTCCACAGGGTCTGCTTCTATGTGTAGCATGCGTCACTTTGAGGAAGTGTTTATTATTTTCCAGCTATCCTGGGTTTTCCAAAAAAAAAAAAAAAAAAAAAAATAGAATCTCTTCCTAGAGTAATTGTGCCAATGAAAAGGGCTGAGGTGGATTTTTGTTTTTTGTTTTGTTTTGTTTGTTGTTGTTTTAAATCCTTTGATACTAAGATGAAATTTGCATCATCTCCCTGACAACTAGATTTCAGCCAATCTTGCTTGTTTTCTCTTTTTCGCCCGCCCTTATCTTCCAGCCGACTCATAACCATCACCACCACGCTTTTCCCCAAAGGGTCCCGCGGCGTGGTGCCCAGGGATATGCCTCTGAACATCTTCGTGAAGATCATCCAATTCATCGCCCAGGTGATGCCCCTGTTTCTGCAGCGCCCCCTTCAGGCGTAGTAATTAATCGTGTAAAAAGACCACAGTGATCCTTCATACGTCCAGACGTCTTAGAGAGGGTTGTTTCCTCACACAATTTATTCTTTTGCTTCAAAACAGTCAGTGAATACGTTAAATGCCTTTGGCCTCTAGGAAATAAACTGAGAGATGGAGTTTAACTGACTCCTCCAAGGCCACACAGCACAGCAGTAAAACCTCCATAGCACAGAGAAGGTCCTGCCTGGGTCAGTCCCAACCGGAACAGAACAGAGAAAACTGTTGTGACAGAAACTCTTGAGTCTCCCTTCCCACTTTCTCCAGGTCTCTGCTCTGTATTTCACAAGTAAAGAGGCGTCAAAAGCTCTAGTATTTGGCAGAAACTTAATCTAATTTTTTTTAAAAGATGATGTAGTGGAATTGAGGAGTAACTAGTAATTTTCTAATGTTTCTCAATGGGGAGAAAATAATCTCATGGGGAATTTACCCACTTTAATCCTTTGCTCAAAACTAGTCTAAGCACTTTATATATGAATTAATTTGCTTTTAAACAGATTCCAGTAATATTAAAGCTAGCTTGGCTGTAATTTATTATTCATAGATAAGATTTTTACTAAGATCATTTACTTGGGGGAGGGGTTGGTGGACTGAGCCCAAGACCCAGCTCATGCCAGCATGTACTCTACTATTGAATTGCTTCCCAAGGCTACTGTTTCATTTATTTGTTGGTGTTTGTGTATTTACTTATATTTATTTATTTTTGAAACGTTGTCTCCTTATTTAACCCTGGCTGGCCTACAACTAGCTCTGTACAGCAGGCTGACTTCAAACTCACCTAGCTCTGCGTATTACATGCTGGGCTTAGAGGCACGCACCACCATACCAAGCTATCTTTTTCTTTTTAAAATACTTGATGAGTAAATTGTTTACCCCCACTTTGACTTCTATGACTTGCAAAGGCACTTGGAGGCTCCGGCACTTGCCTGGCCTCTGTCACAAACTAAACCCTCCACCTCAAACTAAAAAGTATCTTCTGTCTCAATTTCTTTATCTGTAAAGCAAGGATAGAAATGTTTTCCCATTATGCCTCAGAATACTATATGACTGAAAGGAAATTACAGGCGTGCAAATGCTGCAGAAGTACAATTGATATTAATATAAACGGTTCAGAGCAGAGACTATTTGGAAAGTAGCATCTCTCTCTATGGTGGCCAATGAGAGACCTCTTTAATCTGTATCCTTAGAGAAAGTGCACTCCTTACACTGCAGGTGAAAAGTTTCATATGGATTTTCCAAATGTATCCTCGAAGTATATGTGCTTTAACTATTCTGGAATAGTGTATATAAAATGAACATGCCATACACATTAGTGACTACCTTAAATGCTGTGTCTTGTGTGTTAATTCTTCTTGCCCCATGGGTTTGATTTTTATAAAGAAGCCAGAGGATATTTTCAATGTTAAAGGATAAAGGAAAACAGCCATTTTGTAGTGATGCTATTAAAAATACATTTCTTAGCTGAGTTTCAAAATACTATCAGCATTCATCATACCAGCAGGAAGAACCTAGGCTATTTCCGGTCAGATGCCCAGGTGCCCTGTTGTTTTGGTATTTGCTTCTGTACCTCCAGCCTCACTGTGCTTACTGAGCTGATCCTGGGTGTCCCTGCATCATGGTGGCTCCGCGGACAGTTCTAATGGCCCTGGTCTTTCTTCAGGGGCTCTCCATGACCCAAAACACTAGGCCATAGCCCTTCCAGAAGCCACCTGTTTGCTGCATATGGTTAAAACTTGCATTTTTTATTATTCTTGGTATTCTGTGTTTTTTATTTTATTTTATTTTCTCCCCCACCCTCAACCCCCACCAGGAACGTCTGGACTTTGCAATGAAGGAAATTATTTTTGACTTTCTTTGTGTGGGAAAACCAGCCAAAGCTTTCAGTCTCAACCCAGAGGTATGAATGACTCTCTGTGGGAACAGAGCACAAGTTCACAGAGCCCATACCTTTGCTCTGAAAGTCTCCAGGCTCCAATGGGGGTGGGGCTCCAATGGGGGCGGGGCTCCAATGGGGGCGGGGCTCCAATGGGGGCGGGGCTCCAATGAGGGCGGCGTAGGGGAACACCTCTTGAGGTTTTCTGATTGTTTCTGCTCCTGTCCAGATTTGAGTGTCAGTTTTTCAGAGGTAAAATTTGAGGTGAGCTGGTTGAGGATGACCCAGTACCCGTCTGCTGCAGTCCTCTCTTCTTTTAAAATAGAATCATTGTCACTTCAAAGACCGGGTTGAAACAGTTGAATAAATGCTGTAGTGGTACCATTACTACAGCTCAATGGAATTAGGGAACTGGAAACAAGCACGTGGTGCTGTGACAACACCTCAGCTTCTTACACTCCTATGGAATGCCTGACTCTGCAAATGAGTGGCAATCCAGTCTTACGCTTTAAAAAGACACCTTCAGCCAATAGAACCCCGCCAGCCCTGCTGCCTCTCTGCAGCCCTTATTCTGTGCAAAGATTGAAAGAACACTGGGCCCAAAGCCTGGAAGCCAGCTCTGCCACTTGTCACAGGGCTCTGCTGCTTTTCCTAGGTGTGTGACATTGACTTCTGACTCACAGCTATTCCATTAGTAAAATGGACAGAGTACTTTCGTAGATCCCTTCATGGAAGAGTGGGTCTGGGGCTAAAGCATTGAAGACTAAAAAGGGAATGAAGGGGAGAAGGGGGAAGAAAAGTGTAGCAAGGGAGAAGAGAGAAATCACATGCTGGAGAGCATATTTCTGAACACGCATCTCTGTCATCTGGAATATCCTGACTCCTTCATTCCATCATTAAGGAAATCGGCCCAAAGGGCAGAGGCCCAGCATAGCTTGTTAGCTGCCCCAACTCACCCTTGCATCCCCTGCCCTTTTCCACTACGTTGTCTGGTGGCTGAAGACTTCACAGGCCTCTGGAGCGGCTGCTGTCACAGTCAGCAGGTCAAAAGGAGGTCAAATCCAGGGCCAGATGGAGGCCCCGAGCTGGACAGTAACAGACTTCTCTTGCTGGCAAGATTCTCAACATCTTTTCCACTTCTCAGTAGTTATAAGTCTACTATTTTAATAATTCTCAGAATTACTGGGTTACTCAGTAATACTCTGAATTATTGTTGCCCTAGTCAGGGTTCCTATTGCTGTGATCAAACCAAAAGCAAGTCAGGGAGGAAAGAGTTTATTTGGCTTACATACCCACATTATAATCCATCACTGAGGGAAGTCAGAACAGGAAATCAAACTGGGCAGGAAGCTGGAGGCAAGAGCTGATGCAGAGGCCATGGAGGGATGCTGCTTACTGGCTTGCTCCTCATGCCTTGCTCAGCCTGCTTTCTTATAGAACCCAGGACCACCAGCCCAGAGTGGCCCAACCTACAACAGGCCAGGCCCTCCCTCATCAATCATTAATTTTAAAAATGCCTACAGCCCGATCTTATGAAAGCATTTTCTCAACTGATGCTCCCTCCTCTCCAGTCTCTCTGGCTTGTGTTAAGTTGACATAAAACTAGTCAGCACACTTGTCCAAAGCAAGCATCTCTGATGCTGCTTCCGTGCTGAGTATGGTAACTCTCACCTGTCATCTCAGTCCCTTGGAGACTGAGGCAGCAGGATGGTGAGTCTAAGCCCAGACTGGCCTGCCCAGCAAGACCCTGTCCTAAACAAGCAGAGCACTCATAGTGACCAGCACCTGGAACATTTGTCCTTGCGCCTGTCTATAAACTCTTCATCCAGGCAATGGCTTGTTGGCTCATCCATCTGTGAAGAGCAGCTGAAATTGTGGTTGAAAGGGAAAATCCAGTAGGAAAAAAGATTCCCATCTTCCATGTCTCTTTAACTTTATTACTTTCGTCTACTGTAATTTATTCATTGGGTGTGCATGCACACATGCTTGCATCATGGTACAACTGTGGAGGTCAAAGGAAAACTGGGGGAGTCAGTTCTCTCCTTCGTGGGTCACAAAGCTCAAACTTAGACTGCCAGGTTTGGCAGTAAGTGTCTCTGCCCACTGACTCAGCTTGCCAGTTCCCTTCCATGCCTCTTCCTCTTGTAGGGGAATAGAAGAATTTGCCCATCAGTAGCTGATGTTGTAAGCCATTAGATTACACACATCCAGCATGGCTCCAGGGAAAGGCCTGCCTGGGCCAGAGAGGTAATGAAGAAAAGACAGACACAGAGGAACCCAGGGCACAAATCTGGGATCTGGGTGGTCTGGGCTCTTAACTAAAGAAGCCACAGCTTTCTGGAAGCTCAGCATGTTTATTATAGAGTTGAACAGCAAGGCAAGGGTTATAGCATACAGCTGGACAAAGGAAACAGGGTTTTTACTTACAGATAAACAAAGAGGTAGCCGGATCAAGGGGAGAGGTTTAGCTTTCAGTAGGAGCAACCTCTGTAGGGCAGCAGTCTTCAGGCCATAAATATCTAATGGGGAGAAAACTATATATAGCAGACATGTTCTGTGCACACTGTCGTACTCACACCAGGCCCACTGAGGAAGACTTTGCCATTTCACTCTGATCCTGACTCTAGCGGGGGAAGGCTTTGCATTTCTCCATGGGTCTGAGGCTCTGGGGTCTTTGAAATAGCCAGTTCATAACACACACCACACACACACACACCCACACACACACACACACACCACGGGATTTAACTTTAGATTTCTCACTTCCCTATACAGATCCCATTCAGAGACAGTTGTTCAGCCATCAGTAAACAGAAGTTAGTGTTTACTGACAGCGATGAAAAATGCTTCTATTGGGTACAGTTTTCAGAGAACAAAACAAGATTGGCCTATTGGGCTTGCTTATCTGTTGATTGTGTGATTCCATAGGGTCTCACACTGGTCTTAAATTTGCTGTATTGCTGAGCGTGACTTGTCCCAGCCTCTGAAGTGCAGGAGCTATAGGCTAATGCCATCATCCCTGGCTCCATAATGGTTCTTAAATAAAGTTTGTGTAACAAGGCTCAGAGACCTAAAGGTTATCCTAATACCAAGTGTGTTGAGCATAAACTCAACAGTTGGGTAGTTTCTAGATAATTGTCTGACTGGATCTGGGCCCGGAATGTGTACTATATATGTGTCCATCATCATGAGATGTGACATACCTGTGACAGGAACTTCTAGGCCAACAGTTTCTCTCTCTTTTGCCCGATCTAAAAGAACATGGAATTAGAGGTCCTACTGGAGGCAAGAAAGAAAAACAGTGTGTGCTGATAGATTGGAAATGAAAACATAAAGCTCTTTTTAATCTGTGGGCAAATATTGTAGAAAGCTGCAAAACAGCTGTGCTTGGTGGACACACCTATAATCCCCCAGCATTTGAGAGACAGAGGCAGCAGGATCAGGAGTCTGTGGTCATTCCTGATGACATAGGGAGTTCAAGTCCGTCCTCAGCAGCGTGAGACCGTGTAACAAGGAAAACAGTGTCAGCACAAATAAAGATAGCACGATTTAAAAAGAGAGAGAGAGAAGAAAAGAAAATACTAATTGAGCTGTTGCATGACTTTAGGAAGTTTGCAAGATACAAAATAAATAATATATTTATATAATCTAATAATGAATAATCAAATTAAACAATTTACAGTATTGATGAAAAGCAAAATACTTGGCAATAAAACAAAATATACACACTATTTTTTATTCTGAAAATTAAAAAATATTTAAAGAAGACAAAGACCCAAATAAGTAGAGAAAAGTTCGATTTATAACAAATCAAAAGATTTGTTATTGTTGAGTTCTGTTGTCCTAAACTAACCTAAATACTTTATCATCTTTTTTCAAAGATTTTTTATTTAATGTATATGAGTTCCCTATCTCCATGTACACCTGCATGCTAGAAAAGAGCACTTGATCACATCATAGATGGTTGTGAGCCACTGTGTGGTTGCTGGGAATTAAACTCAAGACCTCTGGAAGAGCAGCCAGTGCTCTTAACCACTGAGCCATCTCTCCAGCCCATATGTTATCATCTTAATAATATTATCAATAAGATTGTCATCTTAATAATAGTCAGACAGAGTCCCTATAACTTCTTCTTCTTTTTTTTTTTTTTTTGGTTTTTCAAGACAGGGTTTCAGCCGGGCGGTGGTGGCGCACGCCTTTAATCCCAGCATTTGGAGGCAGAGGCAGGTGGATTTCTGAGTTCGAGGCCAGCCTGGTCTACCGAGCGAGTTCCAGGACAGCCAGGGCTACACAGAGAAACCCTGTCTCGAAAAAAACCAAAAAAAAAAAAAAAAAAAAAAAAAAAGACAGGGTTTCTTTTTGTAGCCCTGGCTATCCTGGAACTCACTCTGTAGACCAGGCTGGCCTCGAACTCAGAAA
Source organism: Mastomys natalensis (assembly GCA_021653895.1). Classification (NCBI taxonomy): domain Eukaryota; kingdom Metazoa; phylum Chordata; class Mammalia; order Rodentia; family Muridae; genus Mastomys; species Mastomys natalensis. The sequence goes on from JAJTUV010001265.1 coordinate 1,251,625, forward strand.
TCTGCCTGCCTCTGCCTCCCAAGTGCTGGGATTAAAGGTGTGCGCCACCACCGCCCAGCCCTTTAGCTTCTTTTAAACTAGAAATCAAATGAAATGGTTTTAAATTTTTATATGGAACACCAGCCTACTGAAATAACCAACATAGCTTAGAAATAGAATAAGAAAATTGGACTATAAAATCATATGATCACCCAATCAGTATAGAGTTAAAGGGTCCCATGAGGATGGAGACTCTAGAGATAGACCCACATGTGAATGCTTGGTCAATTTCAACAATAGGAATTTATTCAGTGCTTAGAAATCTTTGCTCTCGGTGATGCTGAGCAATTGGATAGCCACCTGGCCAAATCATGAATTCCAGGCCATAATTTTCACTGTAAGCAAAGACAAGCTCAAACTGGATCATGCAACCTAAACAGAAACCCAACACTGTATGTCTTCCAGAAAACAAATAACATAAAAACCTCTATGATCCTTGAGTGGGCAAAACTTTCTAGAACACAAAATCATAAATCACAGAAGGTTAATAGATTGAATATATGTTTTAAAGTTTGCATGTTGCTAAGATAATTAATAGAGAGTCATAGCATGGGGGAAAATATTTTTGACAACCCCCAACAAAGTACTTCCTTCCACAATATATAAAGAACTCTTATAATCGACACTAAGGAAGTAAACAACACACTTTTAAAGCGAGCAGAAGCAATGGCCTCTTCATCAAAGAAGAGAGAGAGGCAGCCAGTAAGCCTAGGAAAAGGTGGTCGGTGTCACTGGTCCCTGGGGAAACGTAAGAGAAAATGGAGGGTGGGGGACACTGGGGTGGGCTCTGGAGAGCGAGAGCCTCGTGCAATTCCCCTGAGACTGTGATTTAGAGAGCAAGTGCCTTGCTGAGCCCTCATTCGAATCTTTACCTGATGCCCTGAGGAATGGCATGTGTCCTCACCTGCCCGTGTGTTTTCATGGGTTTAATAACATTCAGTTTTTAAATTTTATTCTCATACTTGCTGGCCTTTACAATCAGAGATCAGTAATAGATGTTGGCTGGGCGTGGTGGGGCACACCTTTTTAAAATTATTTATTTATTTACTTTACATCCCAGTATCAACCCCCTTCTTCTCCCAGAACCCAGAAAACAAATAACATAAAAACCTCTATGATCCTTGATCCTATGATCTCACAGATCCTCCCTCATTCCCCTTCCCTTCTCCTCTGAGAAGGGAGACCCCGCTATGGGTGTCTCTCCCCTTACCTTCAACACATGAAGTCATTGCAGGACTAGGCATATCCTCTTCCACTGAGGCCAGACAAGCATCCTAGTTAGTGGAATGGGATCCACAGTCAGGCAACAGATTCAGGGACAGCTTCTGCTCCAGTTGTTGGGGGACTGGCATGAAACCAAGCTGCACATCTGCTACACATGTGCAATGAGGGGCTGACAGCTAGGCCCAACCCATGCTCACTCTTTGGTTGGTGATTCAGTCCCTGGGAGCCCTCAAAGGTCCAGATTAGTTGACTCTGTTGGTCTTCCTGTGGAATTCCTGTCCTCCTCAGGTCCCTCAGTCCTTCCCCTAATGCTTCCATAAGACTCCCCAAGCTCCATCTAATGTTTGGCTGATTGATCTCTGGGAGTTGAGGCCAGTCTGATCTACCTAATGAGTTCCAAGCCAGCCAGAGCTACACAGTGATTTATTTAGCTCAAAATAAATAAGTAATAGCTATTTCATTTGTGATTTAATATTTGGTCCCAATAGTTTCACACAGTCTTTAAATTAAAACCTGAGGTATCTCTTTTTGTGAAGCATTTGGGTCTGTTGTGTAACTCAGTTTACCTTAGTCACAGCTGCTCACAGAGTGACTACCAATCTCTTTGGTATTCCCTTCCTCCCCCCCCCCCGCCCCCCACACACCCCTTTAACAGATGCGTGCCCATTTCAAACATGCCCTCCGAGTTTGGTGGGCATCTTCCTGCCTGTTTATTCTTGAGATAAACCCTGACAGGTTCTTCTAGAAGACTGGGCCTTTCCGTTCGTCTCTTCCAGAGAATGAACATCGGTTTGCGGGCGTTCCTGGTGATTGCTGATAGCTTACAACAAAAGGATGGTGAGCCTCCCATGCCGGTGACAGGAGCTGTGCTCCCTTCAGGAAACACCCTGAGAGTAAAGAAAACATATTTGAGTAAGACTCTAACTGAAGAGGAAGCCAAAATGATAGGTGAGTATGAACCCCTGAAAAATCATTATCAGGTCCTTACTGTAAGTGAGCTGTAGTAAAAAAAAAAAAAAAAAAAAAAACAAACAAACAAAAAAACCAGCAAAAATTTGCCAAGTATCTGGTGAGACATTCCTGCACAGCTGTTGACTGATTCCCAATGAGTTCCAATCTTGGAGCCCTTTAAACTCTTTAGACTTCCAAAATAAATAGTTTGTCACTTAGATGTTGGCCTTCATCTGGGCCCAGGTAAACATCTAATATTGGTTATTGGTTGTCTACATTGTACAGTAAGTTTCCATGATATCTGTGTGTTTTGGCAAATAATCTTACCTATGATTTTTTCATTAATTTCATATTTCAAAGAAGATTCCTTCCCTTCTTTATTCTTTTCTCGTTTGAAAGTAACATTGGTCTAATTTGTATTGTAAGCATGCCAAGTCCAACAAACACTGCAGGAGAAGTTTTCTCTCTCTGATATATCTTCCTGAGTCCAAAGAGGTGATTTTTTTTTTTTTTACATTTGTTTGTTCCCTTTTAAGTACTCAAATTTAGAAACAGTTTCTAAATTCCAAAGATCTGAGAGAAACACATGCAGAACTCGTCATTTTAACATTGGTCTCCTTAGGCTCGAGAGTTCAAGACACATCATGTGTAAGAAATGAGTCTTGGTACTTACTTTGCTAACGTATGATATGGACCATTTCTCATTTGATTTGTGTGTGTGTGTGTGTGTGTGTGTGTGTGTTGTATATGTGAGTGTGTGTATGTGTGAGTGTGTGTGTATGTGTGAGTGTGTATGAGTGTGTGTGTGAGTGTGAGTATGTGAGTTCACTGTGAGTGTGTATATGTGTGAGTGTGTGTGTATGTGTGACTGTGAGTGTCTATTGTGTGTGTATATGTGTATGTGTGAGTGTGTGTGTATGTGTATGAGTGTGAGCATGTGAGTGCGTGTATGTGTGTGTGTATGTGTGTGTGTGTGTGTATTGTGTGTGTATATGGTGTATGTGTGAGTGTGTATATGTGTGAGTGTGTGTGTATGTGTGTGAGTGTGTATTGTGTGTGTATATGTGAATGTGTGAGTGTGTATATGTGTGAGTGTGTATGTGTATGTATGTGTGTGTGTGTGTCGCTGTTTTCTAACTGTAAGGATACTTACGTCACATGCAATGGCAGCAATACATTTTCAGCATTTTAAAGTTGAGGTCAGTGAAGTCAGCTGTTTGTTTTGCTAAGACTCTACACATGCATTTCAGAGAACAATATACAGCTATTAAGCTCTTAGCCTCAAATAAGAGTTATCATTTATCATATAATTACTAATGCTGGTAGGTTTTCTTGTTAATCAGAAACATAGCATTTCAAAAGCAAAATTAATTACTTAATTTTTATGAAAAGTCTCATTGGAGTTTTAGAAATAGGGAGTCAGAGAGTTGCCTCAGTCATTAAGAGCATCGATGGCTCTTGTGGAGGACCTAGAGTGGTTTCCAGCGTCCACAATGGCAGCTCACATCTGTAAATATAATCCATAGGACACACCGCCCTCTTCTGGCCTCTTAGGGTATTGCACACATGTGGCACACCATCTATACGTGCACACAAAGCACTCACATACATTAAAATAGAAATCAATCAAACCATTTCAAAATATTACAGCTCTTATTAAGTAACTCCCAATGATTATTTAGTGAACATCTCCAAAGTGTCGGGCAGTGCACTGGGAGCCAAGCAGACAGAGATGGGACCACCCTTAGCTCTGCACTCAAGGAAATTCCAAGCGTAGAGGACCCGCTTGAAGGAGAAATATTGTAGACCCGGTGTAGACCAGGTTATGATTCTTTGACATATTTGGTTAAAAATATGGCTGACACATGTTTTTCAGGAATGTCCTTGTATTACTCTCAAGTCCGCAAGGCCGTAGGCAACATCTTAAGACACCTTGATAAAGAAGTGGGGAGATGCATGATGCTGACCAACGTCCAGATGCTAAACAAAGAACCGGAAGACATGATCACGTGAGTGCGGCCAAGAAGGCAGGACAAGCTGGGGGTCTACGCCGACATTCTCCTACTCGACTCTGAGTTTCCAAGGGTGGTTAAACAGATGTGTTGATAAGATTTGGCTGAAAACCATCTCCACTTTTTTGTTTTGTTTTGTTTTTCAACACAGGATTTCTCTCTATACCCTGGCTGTTCAGGAACTTGCTTTGTAGACCAGGCTGGCCTCAAACTCACAGAGATCCACCTGCCTCTGCCTCCTGAATGCTGGAATTAAATGTGTATGCTACCCTTTGACTTAAAAAAAAAAAAAAAAAGATTTATTCATTTTATTTTGTGTGTGGATTGTATGTGTATGTGTGTACCACATGAACAATTGTCCCTGTAAATATTAGAAGGGAGCCTTAGATCTCCTGGAACTAGTGTTACGGATGGTTGTGAGCTTCCATGGGTGCTGGGAATCAAACCTGGGTCCTCTGGGAGAGCAGCCACTGCTCTAAACAACCGAGCCGTCTCTCCAGCCCCTGCATCTAGACTTTTAAAGGTTCATTGGTACTAATGAACTTTGGAGGAGATAAACATTTGATAAACAATGTTGAGGCCAGCACCAGGCCATACGTAGAAGGCCTGTGCCCATATAGATCTAATACATAAACTCAGAAGCTTAAATGGTTTTTCATAATCTTTTTTTTTTTTTTTTTTTGGAGGAAGACAAACATCTTCAAAAATCTTTATTTGGTTTGTTCAACAAACTCGTCTAACCCAATATAGATTATCCCAAGAAATAAAATACCTCCCTTTTACCCTTTCTTGGTTCCTAAGACTATAAAGCATAATATTATAGAAGGATTGTAAGTATTTTAGTCCAATTCCATGATTCTTAGAGGTAGGCTGTGGGTTGCCCATCTCATGTGTATGCTCTGATCCCTCTGAAGGATATAAGCTACATTTTTTTGTTTATGTTTTTGTTTTTTTTTGTTTTTGTTTTTTGTTTCTTTTTTTTAATTTTTATTTATTTTTTTTCCTTTTTTAATTTTTTTTTTTTTTTGCTTATTCACTTTATAACTCGTCCCAGTCACCCCCTCCCACAATCCTTCCCCATCTCTTCTTTTCTGAGTACCCCCTCCTCCTGTATCCCCCACCCTGCCACTTTAAGTCTCTGAGAAGCTAGGTGCTTCCTCTCCCATTGAGGCCAGATGAGGCACCCAGCTAGAAGACCATACCCCATATACAGGCTGCATGTTTTGGGGTAGCCCCCACTCCAGATGTTTGAGACCTACATGAAAACCAAGCGCACATTTACAACATATGTGCAGGGAGGCCTAGGTCCAGCCCATGGAGCTAGATCTGTGTAGACTAGGTATGCTCCACGGTTGGTGATTCAGTCTTGAGAGCTCCAAGGGTTCAGGTTGGTTTACTCTGTTGATCTTCCTGTGCAGTTCCTATCTCCTTAGGGCCCACAGTCCTTCCGCCTATTCTTCCATAAGAGTCCTCAAGCTCCATCCACTGTTTGGCTCTGGATGTCTGTATCTGTCTGAGTCAGCGTGCTGGTTAGAGCCTCTCAGAGGACAGCTTGCCCTGTCTGTTCTCAGGCTGGAGGTTTAGATCCTGGGAGCTCTGGTTGAATCTTTTGATACTCATTCTAAAAAGGACAAAAGCACCCTCACTTTGGTCTTCCTCCTTCTTCTTGAGTTTCATGAGGTTTATGCGTTGTGTCTTAGATATTGTGTGCTTTTGGGCTAATATCCGCTTATCAGTGAGTGCATACCATGTGTGTTCTTTTGTGATTGGGTCATCTCACTCAGGATGATATTTTCTAGCTCTATCCATTTGCCTAAGAATTTCATGAGCTCATTATTTTTAATGGCTGAGTAGTACTCCATTGTGTAAATGTACCACATTTTCTGTATCCATTCTTCTGTTGAAGGACATCTGGGTTCTTTCCAGCTTCTGGCTATTATAAATAAGGCAGCTATGAACATAGTGGAGCATGTGGCCCTGTTGCATGTTGAAATATCTTCTGGGTATATGCCCAGGAGGGGTATAGCTGGGTCCTCAGGTAACACTTTCATAATCTTTTGACTTGCTTAAATTTTGTCTTCAAACTCTAGGGGTGAAAGAAAGCCCAAGATCGATCTCTTCAGGACCTGTGTCGCGGCGATTCCTCGACTGTTGCCTGATGGGATATCTAAACTTGAACTTATCGACTTGCTGGCCAGGTGGGTGGGAACAATCTCAGATGATATTTGATCAAAATTGATTTTAATCTTTAGTCATTTTTTTTTTCAAAAAAAAAAAACAAAAAACAGAATACAATGATTATTTCCTACTGATGGAGATTTACTTCATAAGGTATTATTCCCGGTCTTATGTATGAACAGGTGGAAGGAACTTAGAATTTTGGTTTGTTTTTGTTTTTAGTTGTGGGTCTTGAGCCTGGGAACCCACTTGTGCTAGGTAGGTGGGCTCTCTGCTGCTGAGACTGATTGCCAACCCTCTGTTTACTCATTTTGAGGCAAAGTCTCACTAAGTCCCCAGCTGATCTCAAACTTCCTGCCTCAGCTTTCTGAGTAACTGGGAGTGCAGGCCTGAATCATAGACCTGACTTGTAACTCTAAGATCTTTGTTATTTTATTTTCTATGTTCAAGGGGTTTAAAATCCAGTTTACAATAGTTACAAAAGAACCAGGCAGTGGTGGCACTCACCTTTAATCCCAGCACTTGGGAGGCAGAGGCAGACTGATCTCTGTGAGTTCGAGGCCAGCCAGGGCTACACAGAGAAACCCTGTCTCAAAAAAACAAACAAAAACAACAACAAAAACCTCAGCAAAATACAGACGTCTTCACGGTTACTCACAACCCCAGGATGGGTCCACTCAGATGACCAGCACAGAGTAGACTCTTGAGTTCGGTGGGGAGAGGGCTCAGCTGTGGACCAAGGAAGCCAGCAAATAGAAGGTGCATTTGGAAAGGCCTTGGAAAGGAAGGATCGAGTACAGAAATGTAGAGAAAAATGCATGGCCTCACTGTGTGAGCTCATCTCTGGTCTGACCCTCAGTGTGAGGTCCCCAGACTCTCTAATAAAGCCAAAAGAGACAGTAATCTTAACTCTACAGTAGTACTCCTGAAAGCTACCAAAAATCTCATTTATCGTTTTTCCCACCATCCACATGACTGCACAACTGTAACCTAACAACCGTTTGCTTTGAATGAAAGTCTCTTGTAGTTTAGGATACGTCACCATCTCCTGTAATCTGAAACTCCAGCTGACAGCATGTCTTTCATTTACAATCAGAAAAGAAACACAGAAGGCAAAATCGTTCGAAGCATGGATGTAAGGAATGGGAGGGGGACGGAAAGCCAGCATCGGGCTGGGGAAGTGAGCCAAAAAAAGTTAAGAAAGCCAGCAATGAACGGACATCGACACACACCCAGAGAGAAAATTTCAGCTTCAGGCAATGCCATTAATGAGCATTTTAGGGGCTAGTGAGATGGCTCAGGGGGTAAAGGTGCATGACAACCTAAGTTCAGTCCTTGGGATCTACATGATGGAAGAAGAGAACTGACTCCTGACCTCTGACCTCAGCATACATGCCGTATTGTATTAATATCCACACGAACACACATGCATGCACACATAATAAATGTAATTTTAAAAATTATTTTATTTAGATTAGAGGGTTAAGCTCTATGGTTAAGAGTACTGACTACAGTACTCTTTGTTCAGTTCAGTTCCTAGCACCCACATGGCGCCTCACAGCTGTCTGTAACTCCAATTCCAGGGGATCCAATACTCTTAGCTGAACACCCCCAAGTACTCACATGGTACATGATTATACATGTATGCAAAACATCCATACATATACAATCATGTGGGTGCCCAGAATCAAACTCAGATTCTCTGAGGAAAAAACAAAACAAAACAATACTAGTATCCACTGAGCCATCTCTCTAGCCCCCATAAATGTAAGTTTCAGAATGGCATTTTAGATATGTTCATCTGATAACAGTGGCAAAAAAGGAAAGCCCAGAGAAGAGAAAAGATATTAGGCCTACCCAAAGCAAACTTCAGTTTATTTATTTAGCTCCTGATGGGACCAGGTCCACAGGCTACCGAGGGGATCAGCCTAGGTTATGCACCGTGCATCTTTTCTCAGCTACCTACTGCATGAGAGCCAGAGGAGAATCAACAGATGAGCTCAAACGAGCAGTCTGCGACACAGAGAGCGCCCTCTCTGGCTTCTGTGTGGCGACTTTTATTGCCTGAGACCTTTCCCACCCTCTTCCCACACATCTAGGGTGAGATGACTCTGACTGTGGAGGCTGCTGAGGATCTGTGACCTTCACAACCACGGTCCTCAGTCAGTGTCCTCTGAGCAGGCCCCCGTCACTTGTCATTTGTTAGTCCTCACCAGGTTAGCCGTAACCTGGCCTGTTGCTCTCACGGACAACCTTCAGCCATGGATCGAATCCTTCTCTCTGTTCCATGATCAGAGTGCACTTCAAGAAGGACGTGGGCTGGAGACGGAACACAGTATAAAGAGTTAGCCTCAGCTACTTGAGGCTCCAGGTTTAATCCCCAGTTCCTCCAAAATTGTATAAGTGAGCAGCCTCAGCTTTCCTTAAGGCCCAGCAGCCTGGAGGCTGAGGCAAATTGTGGGAGATGGACCTGAATTAAGGTGAGCTTCCAATTCTAAGGAGACTCATGAAGGAATGAACAGTGAATAACAAAACATACTGATTTGCAGGAGTCAGTGAGGAAGGAAGAGTTTGGGGTCCTTTAAGGATCATCCGTTCAAATATTCTTGTGGGATGAGAGCAGAGACTGAGAAAAAGAAAACTCTCTGGACAAATTCCAGAATGACCCTGAAACACAAAGGAGCCGCCCGCCAGTTGCTGTGGGGAACAGTAGACAGGCTGACAACTGGAAGTCAGTATTTCTGTGGCGGGGCATGGGGAGATCAGGATGTGACCATGGCCACCAGAGAACAAGGTGCTGAGACAGGAAGCATTATGGGAGAATGGAAAGATGACAGAACTTTCTAGAAAGTTTGAGCTTGGTATCTCTGCTTGCTATTTTACTGCCTGTGTGATCTAGACAAATTATTTAAACCCCCTGCATAACTTTCCTCCCTTAGTAAAAATTTGGTAATCTTGGAAGGATGCCACCTGTCTCTGAGGACCTTTGAGAGGGACAAATAGCACTGTGGCGTCTACACCCTGGTTAGTCAGAAGGAGGTCTGTGGGAAAGAACCAGTTATCGGTTTAGGGTGGGAGGGACCTTGGCTTTACTCAGAGATCTAGCCAGTGATTGCCTACACTGAAGCTCTTGAAATGCCAGGGTTTATGTAGATAACGTGGAGCATTCTGGGAGAGTTTCTAACGCTGCTTTGCTGTGGGTCTGCATGGAAGGCTCTTAACCTCTGAAATCACCTTGACAGCCTAATCCGAGGATGCTGAAGTGTGCAGACTGTGGTGCCAGACATGCAGGGAGGGAATTCTTAGACCTAGTTGGAATGTCTGAGCTATTTATAGCATCCTGTTTATTATTATGTACATTCTTATAAAGCCCGAAACCATGGGCGCTGTTTTTGAGAAGGGAAAAGAACAAATAAATATTCTTGAAAGTTCAAGAAAAATGGCCAGGCTTTATTGGAAGCTCATGAAAAAGGCTTTTTTGTAAACTTCAAAGAGGAGTCAGAGGGTGTCCTCAGAGGAAGTTAAGGAGTCTGTGACCTGTACACTGGGTCCTCTGGGTCCTGAGAAAACGAGCCTCTTCGGATGCTCCCCAGAGGATCAGGACAGAAAGGTGAGTGAACACAATGAAATGTGGAATTGAGTTGCCACTCAGGAAGTGCATCACCCTGCACCCCAAAGTCCAGTCAGGACAGTGGTAAGCTGACATGATGCAGTAACGACGGCCTGGGCAGAGGAGGGACCTACACACTTCAGTTACTTCATAGTGCATTTTACCAGAAAATTTGGCTTTCTTCATAATTAGAAAAGCAAGACCAGTGTCGCTTCAGAATCCTGTCAGATAAGAATGCTGGTTGTTCTTCCAGCGGATCTGGGTTCAGTTCCCAGCACCCATTTCACAGCTCACAACCACCTGTAACCCCAGCTCCATAGGTTCCTATGCCCTCTGCAGGCACGAGGTCCACAGACATAACATGCAATCGAAGCATCTATGCACGTACATTTTTTTTTTAATTAAAAGTATTAAGATCTGGTTTCTTACACTTACCAAACTTTCCTGAGACCAAGCACCATCACTTTTATGTAAAAACTGAAAAATAAAAAATAGCTTTTGGCCGGTCAGTGGCGGGGCACGCCTTTAATCCCAGCACTTGGGAGGCAGAGGCAGGTGGATTTCCGAGTTCGGGGACAGCCTGGTCTACAGAGTGAGTTCCAGGACAACCAGGGCTACACAGAGAAACCCTGTCTCGAAAAACAAAAAACAAAAACAAACAAACAAAAAAGTAGCTTTCGGGGCTGGAGAGATGGCTCAGTGCTTAAGAGCACTGACTGCTCTTCCAGAGGTCCTGAGTTCAATTCCCAGCAACCACATGGTGGCTCACAACCATCTGTAACGGGATCGGATGCCCTCTTCTGGTGTGTCTGAAGACACCTACAGTGTACTCAGACATAAAATAAATAAATATCTCTTTTTTAAAAATGAAAAGAAGGAAAGAAAAGTGGCTTTCGATCAGTGTTCTTTTTTTATTAGTTTGTAGAAGCATCTGAGACAATGCTCCATACTCCAGTCACTGTCTGTCATATCTGAGATATATTAGCCACTTCCTCTGCTCGAGTTTGTAAGCACACTGTGCTATGAAAAGTGCCGCAGAGAAAAGCGTCAGCTTGCCGGGCGGTGGTGGCGCACGCCTTTAATCCTAGCACTTGGGAGGCAGAGGCAGGCGGATTTCTGAGTTCGAGGCCAGCCTGGTCTACAGAGTGAGTTCCAGACAGCCCGAGCTACACAGAGAAACCCTGTCTCGAAAAACCAAAAAAAGAAAAGCGTCAGCTCTGTGTGCGGCGCCCCAGTATCTCAGTGTGTCTTCTTTCTTTATTTGAACAGAAACATAGTTCAGAGCTCAGCAGATAGATGGAAGTCCTCTCTTTAAGGCTCCTTCAGACAAAGTCACTGTGACTTCTGGTCAGCTAGAGCCGACCGGCAGCCCGCTCCTCAGTTTCGGGGTTCCCTTCATAACCCTTAATGGTGTCGCCAGGCTGCAGCTCTTGTGGCTGCCTGATAACACCTCATTTGCTTCATCATCATTTACACAGAAGTGTTTCTGCCAACCGGTCTCTTTCTTGAGCTTATGGTCCATCACTTTGAATCACGCCCAAATAACCAAATCGTTGACAAGAACTTAGCTCATTGATGGGAATCTGGAGCTTGCCTGTGGAAAAGGGTTATGCTGTGACTCACTTGTCTGATTTGATCAACCAAAGGACAGTCTTGTCCAAGTTGTCACCTCCCCCTCCCTTCCATGAATCTTTATGTGTTCAGCCACTCTTGAGCAAGAAGCATGTGCCCTTGGGACTCATGGGACTCATGCAGACAGAGCCCTGGGCGTCTTGAGTGGCACACTCAGCCTGTGAGAAGCATCCTCTTCTTCAATCCCTTGTCTGAGTCACTGTACCAGTGCCAGGCCCTGCCAATGCTCCTGATGCCAGACAACTGGAGGGAGAGCCCACTGATGTGGCAATGCTGGTTTCTTTGGGTCTGTTTCCTGGCTAAGTTCCTGAGGAGAGTTATTCAAGACCCCCTGAAAAACCAGATCTGTTTCTTAAAGAATTTTCCTTCAGTCTTCAAGTCAAGTCAGACTTCTTTATAGGCTGATTCTTCCTCACTCTCTCTGCCATCTTTTACCTACTGCATCAGACTCCCTTGAAAAATAGGGGCGTGGTCAAGTGTACTCACATATTTAGTATTCAAGATGAACACTTTTCAGTGAAACACGAACATAACATCATTTCAAGAGACATAGCCACCCAGAAAAGTGAAGACTACACCACCCTGGGGCTCCTGGGGTCTTAGCAAGATTTTGCACTGTGGACTGGAAGTTAAGACTATTCCAGATGGTGTTTGTGCACACGTGGCAAATGAGGACTGAGTCACTCTCATTGAGAAAGCTCAGAGTATTGATGTCTAATGGCTTTCTCTGAGTACAGTGTGACATAGCTTTTGCCTTCAGTGCTGCCTGGTTCCAGAACTGTGTAGCTTGGTTCAAGGAGATGCAAGAACATGCCACAAACTGGGGGCTTAAATAAAAACAGTGATGGCCTCTCAGGTTTGGAGGCTGCAAGTTCAAAACCAAGGTGTTGCTTTCCTGTGAGCCCTGGGGGAAAGTGTTTGCTCTGGGCCTCTCACCATACTTCTTGTGACTTCCTGGTGACCTCTGGCATTGCCAGGCTGGTGGAAACATCACCATGACCATTATTCTACGTTCAAATGGAGCTGTCATTATTTCTACCTTCTCTTGGCACTTGTCTATCCCCCCGAAGTCCTCTTGCAGGGTTTCTCAGTTTCATAGGATTAGGGCCTCAGCCTACTCCCCATAAGACCATATCCTTCTGTAACTATCTCTACAGTGGCCTTAATTCCAAATAAGGTTTGCTTTATAAGTCGGGACAAGGGCTCTCAACACATGAGTTTTATACATGGCATGATTCAACCCAATATCTCTATTATTGATTTAATGCTAATTCCCAATTGTTATACTATTATACTTCCTTAAAATGTGGTTTGATATCTGTGGAAGATTATGGTCTTATATATCTAAGGAAATAAACCACTATAATGCAATAAATTAAAATCATAAACTTAAAACAAGAAAAGGGCCGGCAGGCAGTGTCACATGCCTTTAATCCTAACACTTGGGAGGCAGAGGCAAGCAGATTTCGGTTCGAAGCCATCTTGATCTACAGAGTGAGTTCTAGACGAGCACAGCCATACAGTAACAGAAAAAACCCTGTCTTCAAAAAATTTTTTACAACTAGTGGTTCAAAACCATGAACAAGTAGATAATTTGAAACTACTTAGAAATGGCCAGGGGAGATGGTTCATTGGTTAGAACACTGGCTGCTCTTGTAGAGGACCTGAGGTCAATTCCCGGCACCCACATGGCAGCTCACAACCATCTGTAACTCCAGTTCCTGGGATCCAATACTCTCCTCTGGCCTCTGCATGTACCAGGCACATACCTTGATACATGCAGATAAAACACTCATACCCATGAAATGAAAAATAAAGCCAGGCATGGGGGTGCACATCTTTAATCTCAGCACTCAGGAGGCAGAGACAGGAAGATCTCTATGAGTTCTAGGCCAGCCTGGTCTACATAGTGAGTTCCAGACTAGCCAGGGTTATATAATGAGACCCTATCCCAAATAATACTAATACTAATTAATAACAATAATAAAATCGTTTTTAAGATGGTAATTTCAGGAGTGGCTCACAGAGGTTCCAGGGAACTGATACTTTGTAACTCTTAAGTAAATGTGAAGTTAAACTTTAAAAGAAAGTTTCATTTAGGCCATTTATTAAGAATTAAGGAGGCTCGTTTTCAGCTACAGTTGAAGTAGAGAATTGCATATCCTTTCTTCCACCTGGAAGAAAATGCAATCATGTCAGCGTCAGCGGGTCGTGCCTTTGTCTTCCCAGCTCTCTATTCATATGGACGATGAGCTGCGCCACATTGCACAGAACTCTCTGCAGGGATTGCTGGTCGACTTCTCGGACTGGAGGGAAGACGTCCTGTTCGGCTTCACGAACTTCCTGCTCCGGGAAGTGAATGACATGCACCACACCCTGCTGGACTCCTCCCTAAAGCTGCTTCTGCAGCTGCTTACCCAGTGGAAACTGGTCATCCAACCCAGGAAGAGTCTACGAACAAGCCAACAAGATCAGAAACTCAGAGTGATTCCCAAGACTGCCCACTAATGTGCACAGTTTTTTGTAATACACATATACACATATACATTCAAACATACATACACACATATATACACATACACACCTATACAAACACACACATACATATACATACAAACACATACACATATATACACATACACACAAACACACATATACACACATATACACAAACACATACACACAAACACGCATACACATATGTACAACATACACATATCACAATATGCACATAAACACACACATACAAACACACACAAGTATATACATACACACATATATACACACATACACACAAACACATATATACACATACACACATGCATATACACACACACATGCATACATACACACACACACAGCAGGCAGCCTAGGAAACCTTTAGAAACACAGGATGCAACAACAGCCATAAGATTGGACTTGTTAACTCCAACAAGGCCATGTAAGGAGTGGGAATTGTGGCATCAGACAGACAAGGAGACATCCAGCAGTTAGCTGTCCACCAGGGTTTTTTTTTTCTGAATTAACATTTATTGCTTCATCCTGGATCCACACAGAGGAAAATGCACTCTTCAGGTTTCTTGGGCACTAGTGAATGGTAAAAATGATTGCTAGCAGTCTGGAGCATGAAGGGGACCAGGTTCTCAGAACCACATGGTGAGCTGGCATCGCCATGCCGGTTCTCTGGTTCTGGAAGGACAGTATCTTCGGCAGCTCAGAGACCTGCGGAGACTCTGCGCAGCATAGCAACAACATCCAGTGAAAAGTGAAGGTGGCATTCAGGTTCCCTGCCGCTACCTAACAAAAGAAAAACTGACAGACGAACAGGAAGCCCAATTGCTTTGAAAAAGGGAACGGAGGTGGCACCTGCCCTAGCCTCAGTTGCCTTTGCTTCCAGAACTGTCATGTAAACATGCAAAACTTAGAATAGAGTCTACCTATGAAGATGTAAATTAGTGTGATGGCTTCTCCCTATAATCCCAACATTTGGGAAGGAAGACCATGAATTGTAAGTTAGTCTTAGCTGTATAGTGAGACCCTGCCTCAAAAAATACAGATAAAAGGGACGGGAGGGTGGCTCAGCGATTAAGTGTGCGAGCTGCTCTCCCGAAGGACCCACGTTAAGTTCCCCTATCAGGTAGCTCACTAGTGCCTGTAATTCTAGCCCCAGGGGCACTGGTGTCCTCTTCTGGCCTCTCCCTACATCATGTGCACACGCCCGAGAGACAGGCACAAGTGTGTCACTAAAAACTAAGTAAGCCTTTTAAAGTTTTTTTTAAATAAATAAATAATAATACAAATAAACAACAGTGGCCTCTCCCCGCCTAAAGAAAACCTAAATTCTCTTGGAAAAACTCCAGCCTTGGCTTGAGCTGCCCTGGAGGTAGGGAACTTGCCTGGCATATGGGATGAACAATATTCTCGTACACATTGATAAGTTATTTCTCCACTGGTGGAATGAGCCAATTCAAGCCACATTAGAGTATATTAAATGCAGGTTTATTAGGAAGCTGCTCTCAGGCCAGTCCACTGGCCCCAAGGACCAAGGCCAGGGAAGTCACCATGAGGAGGTGGGAGAGAGAGAAGAGAAAGAGAGAAAGGGCTGTGCACAGAAGAAGGAGGAAAGGGGTGGGGGAGAAAGGGAAAAACCAAACTGTCTGAATTACATGTAAGAGCCTCTGCGGGGAAGGGCAGCCCAGCCCTGGGGCTGCAAAGTTGAAGGTTGGGGCAGAGTATGCCAGGTGGGACTGAGGGATGCTGGGAGAACCTGGAGGCCAGGTCTGCTTGGTAGTAAAATATGCACCTCAGACCCTTGTCCCAGAGTCCGAAACCAAAACCACACACACACACACCACCACACACACACACACACACATCACATATATAATATATACCAGTACCACCAAATATGTATGTGTGTATTCATATATACATATATACACTAGTATCAATAGAAAGTAAAAAGTTTTGAAAATCCAACTTAATAGTGTCTTTTGTCTGTAGAAACTACAGTGAAAATAAATTAGAGCACTTTGATCACAGCCGTACATAATCCCAAATGGAAAGGCCAGAGAGCAGGATTCATCTCCTCACTACGAACGGCCTTTGAACAGTCATTTCCCATCAGAGGTAACAGATGGCTGGCGTTATCACAAAGCACCCATTGATCCGAAAGACAAAAAGGGAACTCCAATATTTCATGAATAATAATCGACTCAACACACTCTGCCTCTAAGCCGTTCTGATTTATTTTAATTTTAGGAAGCCAAATGTGCCGAAAGACTGTACTTGTTGCCTTGTTATTTTGCTGACCCTGGAATGTTCTTCCTGCATGACAGCTCATTCCCAACAGCTCCAGCCACAGGATGCAGTCGGAACGAGGCCCGCACTGCAGTGTCCTCCACGCTGTGGAAGGCTTTGCTCTCGTCTTGCTCTGCAGCTTCCAAGTGGTCACACGCAAACTGTCCGTGCTGATACTCAAGGAGACCCGAGTCCTCTTCCTTGCCCTGGGTCAGCCTGAGGTATGGGGTGTTCTCAAGAGGGCCTCCTTTCAACAGCTTTGGATTAAAAATTAGAAGTAAACATTACTGTTGGGTATACCTAGTATGTGTAGGGCAAAGACTTCATTGTTGATACATTATTGGGTTTTTAATTAGGTAGTGGCTATTGTTTCCTTTAATTTGTTTATCTGTTTTGCTTTATTTTGTTTTGAGGACAGGGTCTGGAGCTTTGTAGACCCAGCAGGTCTTGAACTCACAGGTTCTGCTGGCTCAGATTCCTAAATTCTGGGATAAAAGACATCCTTCCTAGGCTATAACAGAATTCTTTTAATATCTTAAGTACACTGCCTTTTCAGGTTGTATTTATTGTTATTCTATATGTATAGTATTTTCCATCCAAGCATGTAACCATGTGCATGCAGGGGCCTTGCAAACTAGAAGTCATTAAATCTGCTGGCACTGGAGTTGCAGGCAGTGTGAGCTGCCGTGTGGGTGCTGGGAATTGAACCTGGGTCCTTTCTGCTGCTTTTTTTTTTTTTTTTAACTTTATTTGCAAATTTAATACTGTATTTCCACACAATACTCTCTGCTCCAACTCCATACCCCCCAATTTATTATCTCTTCTTTTAGACTATCTATCTATATATCTATAACAGTGTGTGTGTGTGTGGTGTATGTGTGTTATGTGTGTGTGTGTGTGTGTGTGTGTAAGTACAGCCTCTGATCTATTTAGTGTCACTTAGGATCAGATAACCTGTCAGAGGCTTGTGCATGGAGTAGACTATCTTTCTCAACAGCCATTAACTGCCTGTAGCTCTCCACTAAGGGTGTGGCCTTGTGAGACTTCCCCCAGCGACACTGGACTGTCAGCTGGTTTGTCATTATGTGACCATATTGTTGAGATGTATGGGCACAATAGCATCCTTAATCTACTAGAGGCAAATCGTATATTCTGACAGTGACAGAAGAGAGGCTATTTCTAATTTCCTAAATGACCCTACTTGACCAAAATTTTAAGATTAATTTGGTTGTGGGTCCTTCTTCTCACGTTCAACATTCATCTAATTAAGACGCTGCAACATGTAGAGAATAAACCAGAAAAGGTAATACATCTTATTTAAAGACATCACGGCGCCAAGCCAAACACCTTAATTTCGATGATGCCGGGAGAAAATGTGTCCTCCCAAGATAAGAGACAAGGCTGTGCAGCACAGGGGAAGCGCGGGGCATGGAGTTTTGTGTATGGTGTTTTCCTTGGGATTAAAATTCAATCGCAGTGCCACGTTGTCAGTTATCCCAGTAAGCCAGTGACCTCAAAATAAGATCACTCTAGTGTCCCCGCCAGGTATGTCCTGCAGGCTCCTGCCGCTTAAGCTTATCACAGAGGCTTGAACATCTTTATGACTAATATACAATGCTGGCATTTAGATTCTTGAGGACATGCAAGTTTTGAAACTGGAGCTTTAATTATCTTGCGCTGGAATCGAAAGGCTGTCTATCCTCAGGACCAAAGGGGTTTTCGTATTCCCTGCCTTCTCTTTCCTGTGTCTGTGAGAAAACCGTTATCGCTGTCTGGCAGGCTGCTCTGCCTCACATCCTGGGATGAAGGCTATGGGGAGGTGGGAAGGACAATTTCCCATGGGTGTAACCGGCTCCTCCTTTGTGCAGGATGATGACAGGCCGATGATTGATGTCATGGATCAACAAGTTCTTCCATTCTTGAAAGCTTCATTCATGTGGCAGTTTCGGATTCGGTAAGCAAACGTGTGGTCCCAAATGCTATCTGATGTCAGATAGAGTTCTGAGCCTATCTCTTAAAACAGAGCCAAATAAAACCAGGTGTGTGAAGCTCCAGGTTCTCATGCAGATTAATAACCTGAGGCACAGATACCTAGGAAAACAAGATTAGCTTTCAAATAATAGACAGGACATGTCTGAAAAAAAAAATGCCATACAAAAATTTGAAATTAAAATTTTGAAAATTTTTTGAAAACTCGTTTCAAGAAAAAAAAACTCCAGATTTTTAAAGAAAATTAATACCTTAATTATTGTTTTGAATCTAGTCTTTTAATTGACCCCCTTTTTAAAACTCAAACATTAATTGGAGTTAACCAGGGCTTAACTTTGTTTTTTTAAAAAGGGGTTCTCGGGTAACCCTTTTGGTGTCCTGGAACCCTCTGAACTGGCTGGGGGCCAGAACTGATCTGCCTGCTTCTGCCCCCCGATGCTGGGGTCAAAGGCACGGTGACTCTTTGGGGAAAACCAAAACTAAACCAGGGGAAGCAAAATTTAGCCTTGGGTTGGGCAAAAGCCCCCTTAACCCCAAAAAAAAGGGAAACGAGGGAGGGGTTTTCTGTAGTTCTAGCCACCCGGTCAATATAGGAGACCCATCTCAAAAAAAAAAAAAAAAAACAAAAAAAAAAAAAAAAAAAAAAAAAAAAAAAAAAAAAAAACCAAAAAAAAAAAACTCCAACCCCTGCTGATTAGAATCATTTTTACAAATGAAGTAACGTAAACTGGACCCCTTGCTCCCGATCTGGGAAAGGCGGAAAACCCCACCGCCCAGAGATTCCTTTTTAAAATGAAAATACTGAGCAGGGTGGACCATTTCAGCCCCAACTAAAAAATCTGGGGGGAAATACTGGGAAAACTTAGCTGGGCCAGCCCCAGATGTCACATTCAAAAAAACTGCACTGCCCCAAGAATTTTAAACTTCTCTTGCCTTAGAACGTAATAAAATCTATTTGGGGAGAAAAGAATCTAAGGCAGGGCCCCGGGACAACAAATAAAGAAACACTCCCTTAAACATTACTGAACAAATGAAGGCCTTAATTTATAAATGCTATCGCCGCCTTGTAGAAACTGTTTTTTCCATTTCTTCTGTATTTGCTCCAGCCCAAGCAGTCAAGGCCCAGATCCAAAATTGACCCCAGGGGTTCTCCATCCATTACGTTATTCCAAAATGTCGGGGGTCACCCCCTTATCATGGCAGGGGGAAACTGATTTCCCCGCCCAGGTTTTGGGAGACCACTTAAGAACCTCCTCTTAAATAATTCTGCCCCCCTTTCCCCCCATCCCCGGGCTTTTTAAAAAACCGACCATTTCATTTACCCGGGGAGTTTCCCCCCAACAGATGGGGAAAACCAAATTTATAATTAATAAGTTTTTTGGGGGTACCCCCTTTCCCAAGGAAGAATTGGGGAAATTTAAGCCTGGTTTTGAGGAATTTTTAACAGAAGGGTAATGGAGAAACCCGCCTTTAAAAAAAAATTTAAAAAATGCTGGGCGGGGTGGGACCCTTTAATAAAAACCCTTTAAAGGGAAGGATTCGGTTCCAAACCCGGCCAATATTTAGAACAGAAACAGAAAACCCTGCCAAAAACCAAAAAAAAATAAAAAAAAAATCAAAAGGCAGTTTTTCCCCCATTTGGGGGAAAATAGAATTTGTTTTTGAAAAATTTATTTCCAAATTTGGGGGACTTAAGAGAGAAAAAATAGAAATTTATCCCCAATTTTTTAGATATTATATT
The DNA here is from genome assembly GCA_021653895.1 of Mastomys natalensis. Classification (NCBI taxonomy): domain Eukaryota; kingdom Metazoa; phylum Chordata; class Mammalia; order Rodentia; family Muridae; genus Mastomys; species Mastomys natalensis. The sequence goes on from JAJTUV010001265.1 coordinate 1,271,801, forward strand.
TTTAAAAAAAAATTTTTAAAACATCTTGTGGAAAGATTAGGTTTACTTCTTAAAATCTCGAAAACCCCTTAAAAAAAAGTTTCAGGTGTTTCAAAAAACCCGGAAAAGGAGAAGGCAAATAAGACAAAAACCCTGCAAATCACACAAACAAACACAAAAAGGGGAAAATGATTTATTTTCATTAATCCCTCGTTTTCCCCATTGAAACCGGGGTGGAGAATTCCCCAGGGCAGGGCCTTCTCGAATTAGGATTGATTTGCAAAACCCCCGGGGGCTTTTTAAAAACCCAAATGTAACCGGTTTTTTTCCGGTCTTGGGCCCCCCTGCCTCCACCCGGCATAGGCCAAAGTAAAAACGCGCTGCAAACCAACCATACCCTAAAATTAAAATAAATTTTCAAGGCAAAAATCTTGGTTCAAAATGGTTTCTTATTTCACAAAAATTTTTTGGAACCCTTGCCCAAAAAATTTACCGGTAGGGGTGGGGTCCCTTTTGATTCCGCTGGGGAACAAGAAAAAGGGTTTTGGTCAACTAGGGTTTCTCAATTTTGGCCTAAGATAAATATATTTCTTCTCAAAAAGCAACAAATAAAGATGAGTAAAAATTTTAAATAATTTTGTTTTGGGGGGCCAGCTGAGCAAGGTTCGCAGTATGGGGGGTCCCCAACCAAAACTGGCGTGGCCAGGTCAGGAACAACTGGGGCAAACAGGGGGGGCCCGGTTAAAATGGAAAAACGCCGCCTTTATTTTGATTCCCCCTTCTTACCCCCCGGAAATGGGACCCCAAGTAACCCGGCTGGGGGAAGAACCCTTCCGGTCAACAGCCATTACAAATGAAGAGGGCCCCTTTCCCCCGCTTCCCGCCAATTTTTTCAAAACCCCTGGGTTTGCCCCACTTTTTCCCCCAGGGGAAAATTGCCGGTTCCCAAGGGCCCCGCACCCGGCCTACCCCACCCCAGCCACCCTTAAAACCCCCAAAAATAATCCCCTTTTTCCACTTTGTTGGTTCTCTTACATTTTATGAAAAAAAGGGAGATTACACTTTTAATTTTTAAAATTTCCTGTTAGATTCAATATATAAGAAGTAAAAAAATCCATTAGAAATAAGGGTTTTTTTTTTTTTTTTTTTTGCTTTTTTTAAAACATTTTTGCAAAAACCTTTTAAAGGGAAATCTGGGTTTTTGGTTTTTTCTGTTGTCCCCTCGCCCCCCTGGCCTGCCAATTTTTGGTCCTATTTTTATTTCGCATTTTACAACCTCCTAATAATTTTGCCCTTCCCTCAAGGTTAATGAAGGACAAAAAAAGGGGCCCCTGGCTTTAAAAAAAGGCCTTACAGTGAGCCACTAAACAGAACCCCTAAAAAAATTCAAAAAAGTTGGAGAGACAGCTGCACACATTGCTCTCCCAGAGGACCCAAGTTCAGTTCCCAGCACCCAGGCTAAGTGGATTGAATGGCCCACAACTCCAGCTCCACAGGGATCTGCTGTCCTCTTGTGGTCACCATAGGCACCTGCACTCCTGTATACACAACACACACACACACCACACACACACACACACATTAAAAATAAAAATCAAACAATAAAATCAAGAGTTTAGTCTTACCTTTGCTTGCCTCCACATCTATAGCAGCCCAGTCAATGCCAAGAAAACCAGCACAGCAAGCAGGGAGACAACTATGTTACCTTGTGGAGAAATTACCTCATTCTGTGTTTCGGAGTTGCCAAACCCAGTATTATGAGCCCAGGACACTTACGAGCATCCACTCCAGAGATAATGGCAACGACTCCCGATGGTACAGTGAGCTACGATAACAAGGTGACATGACATGCTTCAGGGGACTTATTCTGTAAGGGTTTTTTTTTTTTTTTTTTTTTAGCTTGTTTGTTCCCTGTGCAAATCGCACTGTGCCTGCCATCTGGAGTAGTGTGGAATCTGATTTTTCATCCTCCGCATTTCCAGACTCCATTGAGCATCTTCTGCGAATAATTTTTTTGCCCTTCCTCTACAAGTGTGGAATGGAAGACTGAGATATAAGGAAGCTTGCCGCTAGGGCACCATGTGTTCAATACCTCAAGGCTGGGCTTGTCCACTCCGTGCCCAGTTTCTACCTTCACCCACTGAATACCTCACAACCAAAACTTTATCCAATGATAGTTTTGCTGACTTAAATAGTCTTTAAAAAGAAAAGGGCAGAGTTTTCTTTAGGACTTGTATCCCAGGTAGAAAATAATTATACTGTATTAAATATATGGAGTTTTTTTTTTTATTTCTATTTTTCCTGAAATGATGGTAGTGCCTTGGGATGGGACTCAGTCACCTGAAACTGTTATTGCTTAATTACACTTTACCTCTTTGTCACTTCAAATCACCTCGTTCCAGGCCATTGGCACGCCATCCGTGGGTGTCCTGCTGAAGCAGTTGGTACCCTTGATGAGGCTGGAAAGCATCGAAATCACAGAGTCCCTTGTTTTAGGATTTGGAAGAACAAATTCCCTTGTTTTCAGGTATGGCTGTCACAGTATATTCTTCGAAATCACACATTCTTTGAAACAGCAATTATAGCTGTTTGTCTTAACTCAAGCTTGGGGGAGGGGTGCTGGGTTCCGGGGATGCTAGGGTGCCGGCGGCAGGTGCTGCGGTGCCAGTGGGCTGTGTATGGTTTTCTTTATGCCTTTGTTTGATGTGAAAGTAAACAGCCTTCCTTACAGTTTCAGTTTTAACTCTCAAATTGTATTGCATTCGCAAGCTTTGTCTTGGGTAGCTATACGTAAAATAATTCCCTCTCCATCCCCTTAGCCAGACTTTGGAGGCTATAATACCAACACAAGGGGAGTGTGTGGTTCCCTGCCTTTCCTATTATAGACTACAAAGTTTTGTACCTCTGTATGGTTTTACAGTCTGCCGTTGCAGAGGACATGGGTTCGATTCCCACTGCCCTTCTCTGGTTCCCTAGGTACTGCATGTATGTTGTATGAAGCTGTACATGCAGACAAAACACATACACATATAAGTACAAGTAATTTCTTAAAGTTTTTAAATCAGTTTGACAAAATGGAGTCTGCCCCATAGATTGGTTGAGAGGATACATTAAATGTGCATATTCACATAAAAAACATTTGACTAATAGTTGATAAGTAGAAAAGAGCTATTGATATGATGAAACGGTATTAATGTTACATAGTATTAGTGTTATATCATTATATTAATATAATATCCTGTGATATTATGATAATTATATTTTCATGTTATTAACATGATACATTATTAAATGGGAATTTTTGATAAATTCTATGTCTTTATTAGATTGATCAAGACAACTCAAATTTTTCTCTCTCAGTTCAGAGAAGATTCCCATAAACCTTCTTGGTCCCTGGAGGGTGATGCTTGCTAACCACAGGTATACTGTGGAAGTTCCAAACTCTTTAGCTGCAAGCTAGATCTCACGTCTGTTACAACATGGCAATTCAGAAATGATTTCCCGAAGAAGATAATTTATAGCAAGTATAAATGATAGTTGGAGACTTGGAGGGCAGATGAGATCTCTGTGTGTGTGTGTGTGTGTGTTGTGTGTGTGTTATGCAATACATATATATATACTATATTATGCATATCATAATACACATGTAAAATATATATAATACATATAGGTGTATACATATAATACATACATAAAATACAGATATGTCTTAGGGTTTTTTACAGCTGTGAAGAGACACCTTGGCCATGGCAAGCTCTTATCAAAGAAAATATTTAGTTAGGGCTGGCTTACAGTTTCAGAGGTTTAGTTCATTATCATCATGGCAGGAAGCATGGCAGCATGCAAGCAGACCTGGGGCTGGAGGAGGAGCTGAGAGTTCTACACTGGATCCGCAGGCAGCACAGCAAGAGATTGCTACACTAGGCCTGGCTTGAACATCTAAGACCTCAAAGCCCGCCCCCACAGTGACACACTTCCTCCAACAAGGCCACGCCTCCTAATACTGCCACTTCCTATGGGCCAAGCATTCAAACACATGAGTCTTTGGGGGCGTACCTATTCAAACTAACACAATATATAACACAGAGAAGTGTAATACGATGTATATTACTGTTATCAAAACATTTTAACTACACAGGAAAACTTTTAATGAAACTGTGATATTTTGTCCCTTGCTATAATTTGCATCTATCAGATAACACAAGTATAAACTTGGCTCTGAAACACAGGTTTCATGTTTTAAATCTTGTATATGTCAGTCTCCTGAGTATATCTCTAAAGTAGTTCAATATTGACACCCCCCCTTCCTTCTGATTGGACTGAAAGGTTTTTTGAGAGCAGAGACTCAATTTATAATTATTTTCAGTTTCTGAAAGCCAGTCCTGACGCTCCCTGGATTTAGTAAACACTTGGGAAATCCTGTTTCGTTGTTCAGATATGGTATTCTGCCCAAAACATGTGCAGAGCCCCAGAATGAGGACAGATACTGTCTGTATAGAGCAACACCCATGCAGATGACATGGAAGGTTTTAGTTGGTAGCCAGGTGAGATAATTATGTTGGTGACAAGGTTTTCATCAACAATGACAAATTCTGAATATGACCTTTTTCCCTCTGTAGAGAGTTGGTTGAAGAACTCCATCCATTAATGAAGGAGGCTCTAGAGAGAAGACCAGAGGTAAGGTTTGGAATCTCATCATGGGTCTGACTCGTTTGGAAGTAGTGGGAATCTTAGTCAGCTTTGTCTTCCCCTAAATACAAACACCCCAGCCTGGTCCTAACAATGAACCTTGTTATAATACATCAAATTTTCAATAGTCCAATAATTTGTGTTTTAATGAATTTTCTAAATGTACAAACACAAAACCACTCAGGCAGTCACATAGACATGTTTTTATTTTTGCAAAAGATCTAAGTCAAAATCTAATTTTGGTTTTTATCTTGCTTGGCTTTATTGTCGTCTTTATTAACAAGCCAGGAGTCAATGATCAAGGAGACAGAATTAACTTACATGCACCAGAATTAAATTACAATGCATAATCTTATTATGAAAAATAATAAAGTTAAAAAAGAAACTTCCCATAAATATGATACAAGAAACAGCAGAAATCTGAGGTGGGGAGAGGGCTCAGCTCTTGAGAGCACTGGCTGCTCTTCCAGAGAACCCTGGGTGGCTCAAAGTATCCCTAACTTCAGATCTAGGGAATCTGACGCCCTCTTCTGGCTTCCATGAGCACTGCACACACACACACAAGGTACACATACATGTAGGCAAAACACCCATATGCATAAAAATAAATATTAGAAAAAAATAAGAAGTGGCAGAAATTTAGAAGTCTGGAGATCAAGTAGCGTCCACTCCCCGAGCAGACTGGGGTTGTCCGTATCCGGAGTTCTCATTCCAGTCGCTCCGTATTGCTCAGCCTCTCAGCAGACACTGCCGGCATGCTACTCAACACTTCCACCTCATGTATTCTTAGGGCTGACTTACAGTATTTTCCTTACAGCCTCTAATAACTGACATTGTCCCTACTTATTAGGAAGAAAGCATGCATTCCTTTTATGCTTAGAAAACTTGAAAAATACTAAATTCTACCCTAAAGTTTGCACTGTATTATGTGTGACTGTAAGTGCCGTTGCCGCTTTCTATGCAGAACAAGAAGCGTCGAGAACGAAGAGATTTGCTGAGGCTACAGCTGCTTCGGATATTCGAACTTCTGGCAGACGCTGGCGTGATAAGTGACAGGTGAGGTTAAATGACTGAGCAGACCTCCCCTTGCCAAAGCCTCTTTTTCTCCTTCTCCATGTTCTTTTAAATGTATTACGTCTGCAAAGATTCTGGTAAGCTGCCCTTATCTTTCTTCATACCCCCTTATACTGTTCCTTTGTACTAACTTGTCTAAAAGCATCCTCTCCCTTTCTCCAGCACAAACGGAGCTTTAGAACGAGACACCTTAGCGCTTGGAGCTTTGTTCTTGGAATACGTGGACCTGACCCGCATGCTCTTAGAAGCCGAAAATGACAAAGAGGTTGAAATTCTTAAAGACATTCGAGCACATTTTAGCGCCATGGTTGCCAACTTGATTCAGTGTGTTCCAGGTAATCCCTCCTTTCCTCTGGGCTGGGTAAAGCATTCACATCTCCCACCCCAACCCACCCCCACTGCTCTTTCCTGGTTCCTAGGGGCCTGCATACAGCTCTAGGGTAGTTTCTTTGTTTATTCTGAGACACTGGAAATACACATGAGAACAAGTCACCTCAACTTAGCAGAGTCACCAAGGGAACTGTTGGAATCACATTCGTACTGTGCTTGCCACATCTTTTGTTTTCTGTTTGGTTTTCGAGACTAGGTCTCTCTGTGTAGCTCTGGCTTTCTGGAACTCACTCTGTAGACCAGACTGGCCTTGAACTTTATAGAGATCCGTCTGCCTCTGCCACCCAAGTGCTGGGATTAAAGGCATGCGCCACCATTGCCTGACTGGGCTTTCCACTTCTATCTTGGCTTTGGATCTGATCTGAAAATGAACTGACATCATTTTGGAGGAAGGAACGCAGAAGAAATCTCCCCGAATGTCCCAGTGTCTCCTTTGCCTCTGTGCTAAACTAATTCAGCCATGTTCCTTCAGTCACTGTGCTAACTAGAAGTCTGTAGAGCAGAATACCTTTTGGGTTTGCTTTGATTGAACTGCTTCATCTTGCAGAAGACATCTCACAGGATGCATAGATATGAAACATTTCCCATGGAGGCATAGAGTCAAAGGGGATGGTTGACCTGGTATAATTACTCGAATTATAAATTTTGGGTCTAATTATAAAAACAACTTGGCTCATGATGCCATTTTGTTATTTTGACGTTATTAGCTCCACCTCAGCTGTTAGGGGCCTTAAACTACAATTTAAGCTTGACTTCTTCAGTAATATAAGGCACATGTTTTTGAAGTAGCATATATTATATTCCACTATGTTCTCTCTAACCACAGGGAGCAGGAGTCACAAAAATTCATTCTGTATACACAAACGTTAAGTGGAAAGATCAGTTAGACCCGCAGTTCTGTACCTGTGGGTCACCCCAACCCCTTTTGGGGGTCAAATGGCCCTTTCACTGGGTTGAATAGCAGACATCCTACATGTCAGATACTTACATTAGGTTCATAACAGGAGCAAAGTTCCAGTTATGAAGTAGCAACACAATAATTTTATCATTGGGGGCTCACTACAACATGAGGAACTGTGGTAGAGGTCTCGGTATGAGGAAGGTTGAGAATCCAGGAAAAAAAATGGTGTTGAAACTTATTAAAAAAGTCAAATTTCTGTAACTAAAGAAAACGGGAGTTATTGGACTGATGGTATACCTCACTGGGAAAAATGCATACCGAACATGCGCAAAGCCCCAAGTTCTATTCGAAGCGCCAAGCAAAATTCAACTTAGAAAAAAATAAAGTTGGTTCTTGGAGATGGAGGGGTTGGATCAGGTTCTGCCCTTGCAGAGGACCCAAGTTTACTTCCCAGCACCTGGGTCAGGCAGCCCACATCTACCTGGAGCTCCACTTTCTGACCTGTGTGGGCACCTGCACTCGTGTATACTTACCCACACTCCGAAAAAACATGTGTGCGCACTTACCCACATACAGGAAAGCATATATACACATAATTAAAAATTAAGGAAAACAACTTTAGGAAAAGGGGATTTTTTTTCCCCTTCCCCACAACTTGAGGGTAATGTTCAATAGTGCTACGATTATGTATTCAGTTTAATATAGACTAATGATAGTCTAATAACAGACGCTGGTTTTGTATTATTCTCTCTAGTTCATCACAGAAGATTTCTCTTCCCCCAGCAAAGCCTACGGCACCATCTCTTCATCTTGTTCAGCCAGTGGGCGGGCCCCTTCAGCATCATGTTTACGCCTCTGGATCGGTACAGTGACCGAAACCACCAGATAACAAGATACCAGTACTGTGCTTTAAAGGTTGGTTTGCAACATCAGTGGTCTCCTTTGTTAAGCTAACAGTCATGCCTTTAAAAAAAAAAAAAAAAAAAAAAAGGTTAAAATTCGTAATATAATACAATAAAATATAGGTAAGGATATAAAATTCAAATGGATGTGTGCATGTATATGTAAATATAAATTCAGTAATTCCAAATGCCTAATTGGATGTGGTAAATATGTAAGCATGCCAACTGGTCCCACAGTTACAAAATGTAAAATTGTGTCAAGTTCCTGCTCTTATCCAGTGTTTCCTCTGAGCAAGAACAGTTTTGCCTACTCATCCCTGAAGTTACTATATTGCTACTTAATTTCCAGTCTAAGGAGGAGAAAAACAATCAAGCAACAGTGACAACCCCTGTTTATGTAATCCTATCCTGGCTGTCCACACTGAAAACCTTCCCCATCTGAAACAGTGTAGTCTTTGTATGGCTTACTTCTCCGTTCCGGGGATGAAGTACCATGATGGATGGAAAGCAGGGCATAGAGGACTGAGTTTATTTCTGCCTACAGTGTCTGAAGGCTGGGGTTCACAGTGACGGGAAAGCACTGTGTTCTGACTGGCGCAGGGAGCTGCCAGTCTCCACCACCCACACAGGAAGTAGAGAAAGCAGGAAACCTGTCGCTCTGGTTCCGTCTCCAGGGTTCACCATTTCTGATTTCAGGCAATGTCGGCAGTGCTGTGCTGTGGCCCTGTTTTTGACAATGTCGGCCTCTCTCCGGATGGCTATCTGTATAAGTGGCTTGACAATATTCTGGCTTGTCAAGATTTACGGGTAAGTGTGAGTCAAGGATGCATTGCTTGTCAACATTTTGAGGTTAGCATGATGCGGACACCACCTTTTCTCCACAGTCAGACAAGTTTAGATCTGTACTTAGGAACATTGTGGTGGGATGTACCGGCCCAAAAGTACAGCGTCCTTTAACCAAATTGACCAAAACCTCAGTCATAGAGTCTCAAAACAGTTCGCATAACTTGAAAACAACCTTTATACTCAGTATCATTAACTAGAAATGAGTAATCAAAATGTACTTCCTGGAGCTGGAGAGCGTGTACCACCGAAGAGTGCTTGCTGCTCTTGCAGAGGACGTGAATTGAGTTCCCAGCACCCACACTGGGCAGCTCACAACCATCTGTAACTCCAGCTCTGGGAATCCAGTGCCCTCTTCTGGCCTCCTCAATCACCCACAGACACAGAGCGTGTTTGTGTATATGCACGTACACATAATTAGAAATTAAATAAGTCGTTTAAAACAATATATGCTTTCTGACAGCCAGTAAATTGATGTAAATAACAATGGTAACTGGAAAGTATCTTTAAATGAAACATGATGAAAATATTACGTTTGTGGTTTGTAAATAAAGCCGTGCTTAAAATAAAGTTGTGTGTGTGTGTGTGTGTGTGTGTGTGTGTGTGTGTGTGGTGGGAAAGGGCTGGTAATTTGTGGCCTGTTCATCAGAAGTTAGTATAAGAAATAGTTTAACCATGTCAGAAAAAAAATAGGACAGTAATTAACTAGGGGGAATTTTTAATAACAATGAATATTATACTACTAACTTTTCCACTCCTGTGACAAAATTTTTTTTTTTTTTTTTTTTTTTGGTTTTTCAAGACAGGGTTTCTCTGTGTAGCCCTGGCTGTCCTGGAACTCACTCTGTAGACCAGGCTGGACTCGAACTCAGAAATCTGCCTGCCTCTGCCTCCCAAATGCTGGGATTAAAGGCGTGCGCCACCACCACCCAGCAACAAAATATCTTTTAGGGGAGTTTTTAAAAATTATAAAAATTGTATTCACAATTACAGAAAATTTTAATTATATTTTAAGGGGAAAATTTAAGTGAGAAAAAAATGATTATAGTCCATCCTGGTGGAGAAGGCATGGTTATCAGAGGTGACAATGGTAGAGAGTTAGGTCCGAGTCTGTTCATGTGACATGGGCTTGGAAGCCAGAGAAAGCCAGACAGACCAGGGTTACGTATGACCTTCAAAGACCCCTAGAGACTGCCACCCAGACCCAACCAACTAAAAGCTCCAGAGACTCCAAGCTTGGAACCAAGCGTTCAAAACATGAGCCTGTGGGGCGTTTCAAACCCAAGCTATTACTATAGCAGATACATAAGCCAGGTCCTTCCTTTCTGGCCTGATGGCAACTGCCAAGAAGAGTGGATGACTTCGGAGAGAGGCAGACAACATTGCCTTCTGAGGGGAATGGAGGCTCCATCTTGGCGGTGGGTGTTGCCTTCCCCGAGGACAGCAGAGTCTTCATCCTGGCGGTGTGGCTGCATTGCACCCCCTTAAGGAAGAGCATGTGGCACAAAGATCGACCCAAATGAGTGTCCAATCCCACTTAAGGCCGTCCACCTGACCTGTATCAGCTGTGTTTGATCCTATGTATCTCTCTAGAATATCTTCTCATGACGTAGGGATAACTGATTTGTCCCTTGACCTCAGGTTCATCAGCTTGGCTGTGAGGTCGTCATGTTGCTACTGGAACTTAATCCTGACCAAATCAACCTTTTCAACTGGGCCATCGACCGATGTTACACGGGTTCCTACCAGCTTGCCTCCGGCTGCTTCAAGGCCATAGCGACTGTGTGCGGAAACAGGTATTCGTAATTAGTGGCTAGTGGCAAGGGTGACGACACCTGCTCTCCGTCATGTGAGAGCTGAGCAGTAGAACTGCGTAGCAGTTCTCTCCAGAGTGTGACCGCCCAGAATGGCTTCTGTGTCCCTCGCAGATAAGCAAGCCGCTCTAAGTTTCCGTGATATTGCTAATTCCATCTGATCGGGAGATAGTCCCTATATTGTCTTTCCTTTGAGGTGCCCAGACAGTCACAGTGAAGTATGGAGGCAAAATTTGAAAATAATCAAAACAATACACTGAAGTAATTAAAGGATCCATTCGGACAAGGGTCCTGACACGCGATAACTGTGATCCCATAAGCTGGCTGCTCACAAATCAAACCTCGGAAAATCCCCTCAAAAAATTTCAAGAAGCATGCAGGAAGGATGTGTGGTTCTACAGAGTTTGATTACACTCATTGAAAACATACTGATCTGAGCCCAGCATCTCATGCATGCTTAAAGGGCTCTCCACCCCTGAGTCACGCCCCAGCCCAACGACTATGCCTCTAAAGCCACCGTCCTAATTATATAACAAGCGAGTTCATGAACCTGTCTGGCACTATAACTTTGTAAGTGTAATACTGGCATAACTAGATTCCCCAAGTTGTATAAACTACCCCTAAGAGAGAGCGTATGGATTAGGAAGATGGAGAGACTAGAATACAGAAGAGGTTTTATATTGTAAAAGCTTCATGGAGGGACCGGAGCGACACCTCAGTAGTTAATAACATGTTGTAGACAACCCAGGTTCAGTGTGTCGCACCCACGCCATGGAGCTCACAACCTCCCGTAACCCCAGTTCCAGGCGATCCAATATTCCTGGGCTCCCAGGCACCTGCGTGAATGTGATAAGTATGCATATACTCAGATACACATAAAAACACATAAATAAATGAGTCTCAAAACAGACAGGGCAAGCTGGGCGATGGTGGCACACACCTTTAGTCCTAGCACTCAGGAGGCAGAGGCAGGCAGATCTCTGAGTCTGACGCCAGCCTGGTCTACAGAGTGAGTTCCAGAACAGTCAGGGCTTCACGGAAAACCTTGTCTCAAAAAACCAAAATAGATCCATAAATAAATAAAGACAGAGCAGTGTCTTTGCTGAGGTCACCCCAGACTTACTAACCAGGACAACTTATAACCATGCTGTGTATTTTTCTCCTTTTCCCCAGGAACTATCCCTTCGACATAGTGACGCTGCTGAACCTTGTCCTCTTCAAGGCCTCTGACACCAACAGAGAGATTTATGAAGTCTCCATGCAGCTCATGCAAGTATGTATCATTCACGTGTGTGGAAATTTCCATCCTTGGGCTCAGCATGTATCTGTTTCTGTCATGTGAAGAGCAAGGAAACACGCACACAGTGTTCTCCTGGAGTTAACCGATTCCGTGTGAAGATAAACGCATTTACCATGTTATTACCAATTTCAGTTAATCACAAACATTCCTGAGCTGTCCGAATAACACTCTTTAAAGACTGCTTCTTAATTTTTCACAGATCCTCGAAGCTAAACTTTTCGTGCACTCCAAGAAAGTTGCGGAGCAACGACCTGGCAGTATTCTGTACGGAACACACGGACCGTTGCCACCTCTCTACAGTGTGTCGCTAGCCCTTCTGTCCTGTGAACTGGCCCGGATGTACCCCGAGCTCACCCTTCCCCTCTTCTCAGGTACCACCCAGTGTCAGCATTGACACCATCATCAACCCCTACCCTGAGAAGCTTTCCTAAGTCTATTGCAGTCTTAGTGAAATCGTGTCAGACACTGGTGACAAATCTGTGCATCAGAATTGCTAAGGGCTAAATCTAGTTACACATGAAAGCAAATTCAAGAATATTTTTAAGTTTTTTATTTTATGTGTGTGGATGTTTTGCCTGCTTGTATAGCTGTGCACCCTGTGAATTTTAACATTGACAGAGGCCAGAAGGGGGCACCAGACGCCCTGGAACTAGAGTTACAAACGTAAGAGGCACCATGTGGGTCCTGGGACTTAACCCCAGGTCCTCCAGAAGAACGCCAGTGCTCTTAATCACTGAGCCATCCCTCCAGCCCCTCAAGAATATTTTTAAATGTTAAAAAGAAAAAATGTGATTAGTTAAAGCAATATAAGTATAAATATGTACCTGACAAAGGCGAAAGATTCTTTGGTCGGTAAACAGAGTTCCATGGGTGCTAGGTGTATACGTTCATGTGTGTGTGTTGTGTGTGTATGTGTGTGTGTGTGTGTGTGTTGATTATATATATATAATATATATATTTGGATATATGTATATATCCAAAAATTCTATTATGTCAACAACATACTTAAAATAACTCTTAATTACTTACATATTTGGTAATGTTGTTAAACATATAGTCTTATATTAATATTATTATATTATATTATATTAATATTATATTATATTATATTATATTATTATATTATATTACTACAGTGATGTTGTAGTATACATATAACTTGATAACTTGTATCCTCTGCAATCTTCATGAATAACTCATGAGAATCAAGTCTCAAAAGATGCTTTCCTGCCTAGGTTTGTGTGGCACCTTGCCAAGAGGCAATCTGTGGCCCAGAAAGTACCTCATTCTCTGCCTCTACCCAAGTAACTCAGCTCTGCTTCCCTCAGCTGCCCCTGCCTCTGGCCTTGTGCTCTGCACTAAAGTTCTTCAAATACACAGTCACATCTGTACAACCACATCTGTACAGTGCTTCCCACTCTCACATCTCTGCTCAGCTGTCCTGAAGGCACTGCTAATAATAACGGCTTGCAATTACTGGGTACCTAAGTAATCTCTGCTAGGCCCCTCATGTGTGTTGCTTAAGTTGTGAATTTTGAGCCGGAAAAGTCGAGAAAGCCTTCCCAGACAGGCTGAGCTGCAGCTGGAAAGAGAGAAACTTACCAGGTAGCCAGGCGGGCAGTGGAATCAGCAGCCCAAGCGCATGGCTTGGTTTAGAGCGATGGTTTTCAGCCTTCCTGATGCTGCGACTTTAATACAGTTCCTCATGCTGTGGTAACTCGCAACCATAAAATTATTTAAAATCCGTTTTCTCCTGTGGGGTGACACCAGGCATATCAACAACTCCAGGACGGGCCTCATGTTCAGGAGCAGTTGATCAGCATAGAATAGAGTCCGTAGAGAGGTTTTGTGTGCTTTTATTTAGTTACAGGTTAGAGTTTTGTTTTGGGGCAGGGGAAGGGATCTCAGATTGGTGAACTTGTTGTCACATTGAGGTTTTGTTGTCATTATTGGGTTTTCAGTTTTTTGAGAAAGAATGTAAAGTTCCATGAATAAAGAGGATCTGGAGGACTCAGAGGAGAAGAATATGCTCAAAATGTTTTAATTAAAAAATTGTTTTAAATAATAAAAGAGAAAAGAAAAACATTAGAGCCATGGAGTGGAGGCTGTGTTGGCTGACTGACGTAAAGCTGTAACTTTTCAGGGCCAAGGGATTCTCCTGAGCTTGAGAACTAGAAAGTGAGCTTCACAATGGTCACGTTTCTGTCACAGGGAAACATTAAACAAAAGAAGAAAAGAAAAAGAAAAAGGGAAGGAGGGAAGGAAGACAGGAAGGAAAGAAGGAAGGGGGAGAGATGGGGGGAGAGCCGAGTTTAAAAGAAGCTGAGGAAATGACAGACCACCATGCGTTTTAACTCAAGGAGGAAATGACATCATAAGGGCCTGACACAGTAGCTCAGTTAGAGCGGAAAGTGGCCGGAGCCAGAGCTCCTAGGGAGGTTCACAGACATGTGAGGTACCTGCATGTGATGACCACCCAGCCAACCCAGTGCCGGGAGAGCAGGGGTATAGGGCAAGGTGGACACAGAGAGCTAGCCTGGTGGACACGGAGAGCTAGCCTGGGATGCTGGGGTAGGCCTCTGTAGAGTAGAGTGAAGTCCTGAGTTCAGGCCAGCAGTGGCAGCTGACAGAACAGGGTGCAAGAGGCGGGGCATGGGAGGTCAGGAGTGGCAAAGCGTGGAGGGAAAGAGGAAGCCCTCAACAGGCACCTTTTGAATAAAGGGGAAGGGACAAAAGAGGATCAGAAGAACGTTGGTGGGTCATCCAGGAGGCAGTTTTCTCATGGAAACCTAGATAAATAAAATGACTGGGAAGGAAGGGGTGATGCCCATCCTCCAAGGCGAGCAATCCCAGAATGCCTGGGTTCTAAGGGGAGGGTGGGCAGAGGTCAGACTTCGAGAGCCTGCAAGGAGAGGAGGCAGAGCTGGGACAAGGGTGGGTGCAAGCCCTAGGGAGCTTTTATGGAAGAGTAAGATTGGAGCCAGTTTATTAGCTGAGATAGGGAACTAGTAAAGAGGGCGTGGGAGGGGAGATAAATCCGACAGGCAGCAAAGGAGAAGGAAATTCAGCCATTTTGACATTCTTCTAAGCAACCCTCGCTCTTGATTTATGAAGAAGCTTTGAAAAGAACTTGAAAACATTAACAGGACTAGTGAATTCCTAAGCTGCCTGTGCTGGTCCAGACCCTGTTTATTGCCTGTAACTTCAGGTGACCTAATTACATTATAAGCAGCCAGACAAGATGTTTGGGTCCCGCTCAAAGATACCAGGGAACATCCCCTAGGCACCCACATTTTATTTAATTTCTCTATGCATCTTCCAGAGAGTTGACTCAATATTCATGACATCTTCCTTTCTCTTCAAAAACATCTCCACAAACCAAGGAGTTTAGCGACCTTCTCTGACAACTCTAGCTGACACCCTGTTTTCATGGCCCTCGTGTCCGGCACACAAATTGCAATGAATGTAATAAATGACCTTATGTTACATGTTAGACTTGGCATGTTTAGAAACAGGTATTTTTAATGTTCCTTTCTCTGGAATTGGATTTTTTTTCTCTCTTTCTTTCTAAAGCACCGTCTTTCCTATGGAGGATAAACAGTTCTTCCATAATAAAATTGTATTTTTGTAACCAGAAGTCATTCTCTGACAAGATCCTCGGCTTGGTGCCTTCTGTTACCTGTCACTCTCTCCCTTGCCCCTGAGTTATTTATCACCGAGGATCTTCTCCAGGCTCGGGAATTCTTTTTTTCTTTTTGTTTTAAAAAATTATTTTGAGAATTTCATAACGTTAGTAATATATTTATATCATCTACGTCCTCCCCCCTACAAGTCCTCCCATGCTCCCCCACTCCCATAAATGTCGTGACCTCTTATTACATATATATTAATGCATACATGCATATATTATTGACTATACACCCCACCCTGGGTTTCTTAATGTCACTCGTACACAGAGTGTATTACGGCCGATCACACTCCTGAGAAGTGCTGGCTGTCCTCATCCTGTCCAGCACAGCAGCTTGCTCTAATGAATGCTCTCCCAGTGGGATCAGTGGATGCTCTGGGGTAGTAAGATGCAAGTATCTGTCGTCATACCCAGAGCATATGTGTCATATCATAATGTGTCGACTCCAAGTCAAATACTCTAGGGACCAGCCAGACGGCTCCTGGGTGAGGGTGTGTGCCGCAAGTCTGACGACTAAAGTTTGATCTCTGAGCCCTGTATGGTAGAGGGACAGAATCAACTTCTACAAGGTGCCCTCCGACAAGCACATGTATGCCATGGCATGGACGCCTACACACACAGAAAGATAGCTCGGTGATTGAAAGCACTGACTGCTCTTACAGAGGATCTGGGTTCAAAGCTAATGCCCTCTTCTATCTTCTGTGGTAATCTCTGTAGGCACCAAATATGTATGTGGTACATATGCATACATACATACATACACACACATATACATATAAGCTAAATATTCTTAAAATAAATAAATGTAATAAAAAGAAATATTACTGTTTAAAAGAAGAAAAATAAGCAATTTTTTTTTTATTTCCACCTATGTAAAGGTCCAACAGCATAGCACCATCTGATCATAACTTTAACATTAAGAAAAGGGCTAAGGCAATTAAAGTTTCTGCTAGAGGCATCCAAGGTTTGTTTTGTTTTGTTTTGTTTTGTTTTGTTTTGTTTTGTTTTGTTTTGTTTTGTTTTTTGAGACAGGGTTTCTCTGTATAACCCTGGCTGTCCTGGAACTCACTCTGTAGACCAGGCTGGCCTTGAACTCAGAAATCCGCCTGCCTCTGCCTCCCAAGTGCTGGGATTAAAGGCGTGTGCCACCACCGCCCAGCCTGAGTAATTTCTATTACTTAGCAGCCAGGAACACCATAAGCAAGATTGTGACCTTGTTGGCTAGCTGTGCAGGCATGGGACCACGTTTCCTAATTTCTCTTTGGATAAAACTGATTCTTTTACAGAGCTAAAACCAGGTGTTACTGACCTCACTGCACATCCATAGAGCTGGGTTTCTGTCTGCAAAGCTGAGCTCTGACTGTGCAGCTGAGCTCTGACTGTGCAGCTGAGCTCTGACTGTGCAGCTGAGCTCTGACTGTGCAGCTGAGCTCTGACTGTACATCTGAGCTCTGACTGTGCAGCTGAGCTCTGACTGTGCAGCTGAGCTCTGACTGTGCAGCTGAGCTCTGACTGTGCAGCTGAGCTCTGACTGTGCAGCTGAGCTCTGACTGTGCAGCTGAGCTCTGACTGTGCAGCTGAGCTCTGACTGTGCAGCTGAGCTCTGACTGTACAACTGAGCTGTGACTGTTACGGGCTCTGACTGTTCAGCTGGGCTCTGACTGTAGATCTGAGCTCTGACTGTGCAGCTGAGCTCTGACTGTGCAGCTGAGCTCTGGCTGTGCAGCTGAGCTTCTGAGTGTAAAGCAGTTTTCAGAGCATACACTGCCACATTGCTGCCAATGCAACAGTACAGAAACACTGTTGAGAAATTAACCCATGACAGAGCTGAGCTCATTCCTGCTGGGTTCCCCTTGCTGTTTGCAATTCACACTCTTGGCTTCTGTCTGGTTTTCAAATCCAGCACCAGGATAAAAGAGGCCAGATGTAAAAATCATATCAATACTAACAAAAAAAATGTTTCTGGTTTGCAGACCACATTATTGAAACAAAACAAAAACATAGCAGACCTGGGATTTTTCTCCTCTTTCTTTTTTTTAAAAAAAAGAGTTGTTTATTTTTATTTATGTGGATGAGTGTTTGCCTGCATGTGTGTGTGTGTGTGTGTGTGTGTGTGTGTGTGTGTGTGTGTGCACCTTGTGCATGCAGTATTTGTGAATGCCAGAAGGGGGCAACAGAGCTTTGAGCTTCAGAATCAGCTCGTAGAGTCAAACGTAGCACTTGGTAGCCCTCCCACATGCTTGGCCATGACCAAAGAGACACCACAAGTGTTTATTGCTGCAGGGCTCCACATCTCAGTTTATAACAACCAATTCACATGGGAGACACTTTGTAAGTCACAAGGTTGGAAAGCGTGACCCTGCCCATCGCTGCCCAGGGTCCTGCTAGGAAACAGGCACTGTGATGTCACTGATCAGCACTGTGTGCTGGTGTCTACATCCTTTGCCATTGTGCAGTGTGCGCGCCAGCACAGGGGATTGCTCTCATTTTCCTGATCAGTTGATGGAAGCTCAGGGAGGTTATTTAAGTGGCTGAGCCACACAGCTGTGCATATAGCCAGATGTGGTGAAGCTGAGATTCAACACATGTCCTGTAGATGCCCAGCCCTTCATTTTGTACACTCTGTTACTCCTTATCCACTAACAGTGTGTTTGAACTCATGAGGCTTTCAGCTTAGTCCATGTTTAGCAGCCTGCCCTGCCCCCTTCCTGCACAGAGGACCAAGGATGAGCCTTGCCTTTTGCTTTTGTCCTGGATAGCTACTATATATAGCAATCCTGTTACTAAATGCAAACCACTGTTGGATCAGTAAACTTGTGTTCCTGGCTAGCTTGTTTTGGAGAATAATGTGTAACTGTCCTTTGTCCTGTCGCTTCAGAGGTGAGCCAGAGATTCCCACGACACACCCAAATGGACGGCAGATCATGCTCACCTACCTGTTGCCATGGCTACACAACATTGAACTGGTGGACAGCAGACTCCTCCTCCCAGGGTCAAGTCCCAACAGCCCTGAGGATGAGGTTAAGGACCGGGAAGGAGAAGTGACTGCCTCTCACGGGCTAAAAGGGAATGGCTGGGGCTCTCCGGAAGCCACCTCGCTGGTCCTGAATAACCTCATGTACATGACAGCCAAGGTACCTCATATAGCATGGATCCATCTGCAGGGAAGCCCTGGGTTCACAAAACCTTTGGCACAAACCCAAGAAAATGATGTTTATCATAAAAATGACACAGGGCATGTTGAGCGGTGGTGATGGGTGTTCATCAGGACACTTAGTGCCACTGAATTCTATACTTTAAAATATGTACAATGCTATATAGAGACTCGAGAGTTCAGGACCATCCTTAGCTACATAGTGAGCTTGGATCCGGCCTGGGCTACATGAGACCCTGTTTCAAAAAAAAACTAAAGGAAAAGATGTTCTTGATGTTGCCAGGAGTAAATTTCCTTTTTTTCCCTCAGTATTTGGTAAAGAAAGATACTACTGTATTCATGGTCATGTATTCCTGGTTCCGTTGCTCTTGCAGAGGATCTGAATTCTATTCCTGTTTTCTAGTTTCGGATCTGATGTAATCATTTTGTGAGATACATGATAGTTGTATAAATAGGTAAGCTTGGGTTCAAAGGGGAGGGCTAGTAAACCTGGCCCTCCTCATTTGCTACAAAAAATAAGAAAATAAAAATAATTGTTTGGTGCATTTAAAAAATGGTTTTGGTGAGGACTGGGGCTATATCTCAGGGTAGAATTCCTGCATTAAATGGAGGAAACCCAGAGTACAAATGGCCCACACTGCAATTAAAGAATGAGGGGATTATGATGCAAGTGTTAGATAAATAGATACATACATACAACACACATACGTATGTACCTACATGGGTACACGGGTACATACATACATACATAGTACATAGATAACATACATACATATATACATATTTATGTACATATTTACATACATATATTCATACAGATATATAGATAATAGACAGATACATAGATAAACACATACATACATACATACATACAAATACATATGTATACTACATGGGTACATGGTACATCATACATACATAGGTTCTAGATACATACATACATACATATTTATACTACTACATATTTATGTACTATTTACATACATATTCATACAGATATATAGATACGTAGAGAGATACATAGATAAACACATACATACATACATACAAATATACATATCACATAGATATCACATATTTTGGGGAAAATCATGGCCTACATTTTTAAAAAATACTTGTATAGGTACTTATGTAAATGATCTATATATTATAAGTTTCCATCTACCCCAAAATGATATTTTTTTTTTTATCAAATAGCCATTTCACCCTCCTAATGACTTGAACAACTATAACCTTCACAACAACTTATGTTATGTGCACACTCACATAGGCTGTTTCTAATCTTGTCTGAGTTAGTATGGAGATGAAGTCCCCGGAGCGGAATAGGAGAACGCTTGGAATGCACTGGCCAACAACGAGAAGTGGAGTAACAACCTGAGGGTCACGCTGCAGTTCCTCATCAGCCTGTGCGGGTCAGCAGCGACACCATCCTCCTGCCCTATGTAAGTGCCACGCAGGCTTCCGGGAATGCTCCTTCCCACTGGGCTCCCCTGGTCACACTCTCTGCTCCCGGGGCAACACAGGTCTGGTTTTCAAATCTGAGAATTCCTTGGGGGCTCATCCAGGTGATGCATGAAAGTTACTTCTGCCCCGCCCAGCATAGGCTCCATGTCAGGGGTGCTGTCAGACCTTGGATTAAGCTACAGGACACAGACAGCTGTGAATTGAGGGTTACTTTCTTGACAGTTACCAAAGCTTCCTTTATAAACATCAATAAAGATCAAATGTAAAAGTCAGTACTAACAAAAAATGCTTCTGATTTGCATATGACATTATTGAAAAAAACAAAAAACAAAACAAAAATACAGCAGACCTGGGATTTTCTTTTCTTTAAAAGAAAAAAAGGATTTATTTATCTCTTATGTAGATGACTGTTTGCCTGCATGTGTGTATATTCAGCATGTGCATGCAGTACCGATAGAAGCCAGAAGTGGGCGACAGATTCCCCTGGAATTGGCATTAAAATACTAAGCTGCCATGTAGAGCACCCTGGAACTAAATTCTGATCTTTTGCAAGAGCTGCCAGTGCTCTTAAACAGTGAGCCACCTCTCAATCCTCAATTAGATTTTTTTTTTTTTTTTCAAAATTATGTGATAAGAGAGAAAGCAAAGCAGAGATACTTGTATGGTATATTCTGTTTTTACTTGAGGATGGTGGATCAACAGAGAATAACAGCCATTCCTAATAGACTCACTTGGCTTCTCTGTGTGGTTTATGAGTTTATGGCTTTCTGCTGTTCTGAGCTGCTTCAGCCACGATGCAGGATAGACATCAGGGCCTGCACTTTTATAACACACTGATATTGTCATTTTTAAAACCTAAGACTTTACAGACAGCTAAAACATATTTGTTTCTAATGACAAAGAGGAGGAGAGAAGGTGTCTTGGTCACTATTCTATGCTGTGAAGAGACACCATGACCAAGGCAACTCTTATTTTAAGAAAAGCATTAAATTGGGGGCGTGCTCACAGTTTTAAGGAGTCAGTCCATGATCATCGTGACAGGAAGCACACAGGTTTGATGCTAGAGCAGTAGCTGAGAGCTTTACATCCTCTGCATGGGCAGCAGCAAGAAGGAAGGGAGAGACATGGGCCTAGGCTTTTAAAACCTCAAAGCCTACCTGTAGTGACACACTTACCCCAATAATGCCACCCTCCTGATCCTTCTCAAACAGTTCTGCCAACTGGCAACCAAGATTTCAAACCTATGAGCCAATGGAGGCTATTTTTATTCAAACCACCATGGGGGAAACTGTATTCCCTTTTTAGTAAAAGTAGCAGTCATTTTCCCCAGAGCAGATACAATAAATTATTTTTTCTCATATAAGTACCTTGTGCCACTGGACACCAGTAAAATCTTGTAATGTTTTGGCTTAAATTGACTCAGTTCGCCCTGAAAGTCGTGCTGGTTTTTTTTTCTAATTAAACCACTTAAGAAGGTACTCTTGTAGTGTGACTTTAACCTCAACACTTAGATCACCCAAGGATAGCAAAGGTCAGGTGTCAGTGTACCCCACGATGAGGGGGTTTCAGCCCAATGTTCTAACAGAGAATATATCCCTCCTTTATCTTCTTTTTCCAAGATTAAAAGGGTGGCAATTTACTTGTGCCGGAATAACACCATCCAGACTATGGAAGAGCTTCTCTTTGAGCTGCAGCAGACAGAGCCCGTGAACCCCATCGTCCAGCACTGTGACAACCCACCCTTCTATCGATTCACAGCCAGCAGCAAGGCCTCAGCAGCTGCTTCAGGTAGGGACAGGCCACCCAGGAAGACTCCCTCCATGCCACACACTGAACACGTCTGAGTGGTTCTTACTATTCATTTTGAGATGGTGCATTGAAGAGATTGCTTAAGACTAGGTCTCCGAGACCCTCGGCTGTAATTGGGATGTAATTAATGACTTCGTAAGGATAATCATGAATTAGTGGCCCAGTGACTTCCCTGCCACAGGGAATTGTTTTACTTTAGACACTGCAGTCTAAACCTGCTGTATACCTTAATAGAATCTCCTTCATAACATTCTCCCAGGATTGACAAGAATATTCCATGAAATCTAAAATGCTCAAAAATCTGAAACTTTTTTAGTACTGGCATATTAACCCAATATGAGACCTGAATGTATGCAAACTTTGCTCATTATTCTTAAGAGATTTATTTATGGCCAGCGGTGGCGCACCGCTGCAGTCACTGCGCTCTGGAGTCTGAGGCGGCCGTCTGTCTCTCCCGACCGAGTTCGAATCCCGCCTGTGCTTGCTCACAGGAAAAAAAAAAAAGAGAGATTTATTTATTTTTATTTGAGCCGTTTCTCTTGCCCAGGCTTTGCTCATAGTTATAAATGTATAAAACTACCTTTAGGCATTGTGTATTAGGGATACATAAAACAGAAATGAATTTCATGTTTAAACTTGAGCCTATCATACATACACAAATATTCCAAAATCCAAAATAGCTAAAATCTGAAGCATCCTGACCCTATAAATTCTGGTTATCAGATGCTCACCAAGTTTTATTGCTTTCAACCAATTTGTATCTGTTCATTTCAGGAAAAACTTAACTACTTCCCTCAAATTTCTTGAACCTTCCCTTCAATTTATTTATTATTGAATCTGTCTTCAACCCTATCTTTCCTACTCTCTTGTGCTCTCTCTTTACACTACTTCTTAGTAAAGTGGGGTTTTATTTTATTTTGTTTCAGTGAGACACTAGCCTAGGAATCAGCATTCTACTTGGAATTCCTTTCATATCATTAGTTGGATAATCCCTGGACCCATAAATACTAAAAGTACAAGTTCAAGGTGGTGCCTGCCTTTACTTGGCAGTGTTGGGGAAGCAGACGGAGGAGGGGCATAAACTGAAGGCCAATCCAGGCTACAAAGCAAGACCCTGTCTCAGGGACAGCAGTAAAAGAGAATCTATTCACAGCTGCAGCAGACTGACCCTATGTAAGGTCATGACCCGAGGCTAGAAACAGCTAAGAATGGTATTCATTTTTTATGAGGAAGGAGAATTTGGTTTGGCCCACACAGATGTCTAGAATCCCATGCTGTGGACTTTGAGACAGTTGTTTGGAATGTCTGCGATTGTATGGAAGATGTAACAACTGTCAAGCATGGGATTTTACAGGAAATCCTTTCCTGAATTGCTTCTGATCTGAGCCCGCCCCCTCTGCCTACTCTGTGACTCTGATCTCTCCCTCTGATCCCTCTGCAGGAACCACCTCCAGCAGTAACACTGTCGTCGCCGGCCAGGACAGTTTCCCAGACCCTGAGGAGAGCAAGATACTGAAAGAATCCGATGACAGGTTGGTGTGTGCATCTGACTTGACGTCCGCTCTAATGTTCAGCAGGAGTCTATGCAAAAGCATCTGCTCGAGTTAGTCAGGTTTCCTAAATTCATTGGAACTGAAGCCCATCGTTATGCTTAGGAACACAGACTGACATTCTTCCGAAACTCAGAGAGTAAGACATTATTCTGTTCCTGAATCCTACTTAGACCGGGGCTTCATAAAACCACTTGTTGGAGGCTGGAGAGATGGCTTAGTGATTAAGATCACTATCTGCTCTTCAGAAGACCCAGCACCCACATGACAGCTCACAACCATCTGTAATTTCAGTGCCAGGAGATCTAATGCCCTCTTCTGGCCTTCAGGGTATTGTGTGATGTGTTTTATAAAGACCTGGCTATGTTTTTTGTTGTTGTTGGTGGTGGTGGTGGTTTTTCGAGACAGGTTTCTCTGTATAGCCCTGGCTGTCCTGGAACTCACTCTGTAGACCAGGCTGGCCTCGAACTCAGAAATCCACCTGCCTCTGCCTCCCAAGTGCTGGGATTAAAGGCGGGCGCCACCACCGCCCGCCTGGTTATGTTTTATAGAGCTTGGTATGGTGTGATGGGAATGGGTATCTCAGCGGGCCCTTGCTGAGGCATCCCTCCCCCAGAGGTACCAGCCATATAATGTGCATTGTGTAGAGTTTATTTGGGGGCATGAGAAGAGAGCAGAGGAAGAGAAAGAGAGAGGAGAGGAGAGGAGAGGAGAAGAGAGGAGAGGAGAGAAGAGGAGGGGGAGGGGAGGGGGAGAGAGAGAGATGGGGGGAGAGAGAGAGAGAGAGAGAACACATGGAGGGGAAGGGGAGAGAAAGAAAAAGGGGCAAGAGAGAAGAGGGGCAGAGAGTCGAGGAGGGGCAAACAGTTCCTTTTATAGTAAGCCAGGCCTACCTGGCTATTGCTAGGTAACTATTGGGCAGAGTATAGAAGGAATGCCAACACTGTACACATGGTACAGATATGTGGAGGCAAACATTCATATACAATAAAAATAAAACAATCTTTGCAGAGTAAAAAACACATTTTTTTTGCTACTAGGGACAAATCATTTGTAATTAGAGGAGATTTGGCATGTTATCCTTTCAAATTATTGCATGGTTTCTTAAATGTCTTGAGGAAGTTCTCTGCAGCAACATTGTATTAGCTTTTGTAGCAAATATCTGAGACAGGATAACTCATAAAGAAATTTACTGAGCTGGCAGTTGTAGGGCTGGTATTCTAAACAGCACAGTTTGGACTTTGGCACATACTCCACTGGCTGTTCATACAATCAATCATAACAAGAGCATTTGTTCCCCCCCCCCCTTCATATAAAGCCACCAGAATTACAGGGCCTCCATCCTAATTGTCTTACATAATCTAGTTATCATTCCTAGGTCCTTCCTTCTTTTCATACACATAAATGTATATTTAGAGGCTGGATTGTCTCAGAGTAGAGAGAAAGGGGTATACATTAAAGGTTACATAGATGAATGAATAGTTTACATGTAATCTCTTTATATATAAAATACCCAGTATGTCCTGCTGAGTCCATTTTTTTTCCTAAGCATCTTCCTTGTAAATGTCACAGTGAGGTGAGGTTTCCACCCTCTTAATGCCATTGACATAGGGCAGGAGAGTCAAGCACCTGCGTGAGTCCATAGAGACAGCCAGTTCAACCTATAGCAATCCTCACTCACTGGGCTTGCTCTTTATCGTATCCTTTTCTCCTTTTTCCTTTTGGTTTTTTGAGACAAGAGTTTCTCTGTAGCCCTGGCTGTCTGGAACTCACTCTGTAGACCAGGCTGGCCTCTGCCTCCCAAGTGCTGGAATTAAAGGCATGTGCAGCCACTGCCCGGTTGCTTTAGGACATCTTAATTAACCAAGAACACCCTTTCCTGTGGCACCAAGAACCCGTTCTTTCATATGAGCTCTACAAGGCGTTTTCTCTCTCACCTGCACCCCTGTCTTCTCATTGCCTATGAATAAAGAAACAAAATCCAGGACTCTGTGTCGCAAATGACTCTGAAGAACAGGGAGATAAACAGACTCGGGGTTTTTTGTATTGTTTAGTTTTACTTCCTTTCATTCTATGGGTATGCTGTTTGGCCTGCACATAGGTCTGTGCACCACATGTGTGCCTGGTGCCTGCAGAGGCCAGAAGAGAGCATCATATCCCCTGGAACTGGAGTTATAGATGGTTTGTGAGCCGCCTTGTGAGTGCTAAGGGTCAAACTGAGGTCCTCTGGAGGAGTGCCTGATGCTGGTAACCACTGAGCCATCCTCTGACCCTACTCTGTAAATTCTCAATCATTTATTTGGTAGACTTGAGTTTCCCATCCTCCTTTTTTTGGGATAGAAAGAGATGTGTCTTCTGTTTCTATATTTTAACATCTTGTTACAGAGTCTTTTTTGTACTATTAGAGTTGTGGGTATCCTGCGTGGAGATTTTTGTTATGACCCTTAGCACTGAGAAGCACAGGCTGGAGAGCTGACTCAGTGGTTAAGAGCACTGACTGCTCTGCCAGAGGTCCTGAGTTCAATTCCCAGCAACCACATGGTGGCTCACAACCATCTGTAATGGGATCCGATGCCCTCTTCTGGTGTGTCTGAAGACGTCTACACTGGACTCACATAAAATAAGTCAATAAATAAAATGTTTTTTAAAAGAAAAAGAGAAGACAAAGTAGCACTTGTCGAGATATTGTCCTTGGGATATCTTGTAATCACAGTCTTCCAGAAGCTGAGGCAGGGGATTGCCACGACCTTCGTTACAGTTGCCATGAGCTGCCTTACAGTTCCAACATTTGCCCGTCTCAGAGGGACTTGTTTCTGCTTGACCCTGGCTTCATATCCATTATATAAGACCCCATTTAGATCTATCTCATCAACGAGGTGCAAAGAATACCATCCAGCATGTGATACCACCCCCCTGGCCTCCTGAGCAATTTCAAACCCCACTACTATGCACCACCTTTCATCAGTGGCCGCAGGTGCTGTGCTCCCACCCTTCCCCAGATATGGAAACCTCCAGATGTGGGATCCTTTCATCAGCCTGCTTTTATTACCTCTTGCCAGATGATGGCTAGGCTCAGCACATGCTGTTTAGAGCATTGCATTTTCAGTACTAACATGATTAAGGAGCCTCTGGGAAAGACTGTGGTTAGCATTTATCTACCATCTGATATGAGTGTGGCTTAGACTGCTCTGTGGCATGACCTGTATGAAATTAGTGTGTAGTTGTGTCTGGTATGTATGACGTGTGCTTGTGTGTGTTTGTATCTGTGTATGTATGTAGTTCTGTGCGCAAGTTGCTGTTGTGTTGTGTGTGTATTGTATCTGTGTATTTTTATGTGGTCTGTGCATGCTGTGTGTGTGTGTCTGTTTTGTGTTTTGTGTGTCGGTGTGTTGTGTGTTCTTGTGTGTGTGTGCATGCATGTATGTGTGTTGTGTGTGTGTGTTGTCCTGTTCCATAGAGCTGCAAAGCAGTGACCCAAAAGATAGGACAGTGAAGAATGGTTGAAGTTACTGAGGACTATAAATGAGCAACAAGCTGAGGAGAAAAATGAACTTTTGCAGATACCTAAGAAATGAATAAAGCCAGGCCCTGTTGTGTGCCACATTGTGACAGCTCAGCGAATACAAATCCCTGACGTAGCTTTGTGACATGGTACCTTGACACAGTTGCCCTTCTCTGGCACACTTCAGTTTCTTTTCCTAAAACCTTACTGTCCCTCCATGTGCTGGCTGGTTTTTGTCAACTTGACATAAACTAGAGCCATTTGGGAAGAGGGAATCTCAACTGAGAATGTGCTTTCCTGATTAATTATTGATGAGGGAGGGCCCAGCCCACTATGGATGGTCCCACCTGGGGCAGGTGGTCCTGGGTTATATAAGAAAGCAGACTGAGCAAGCCCTGGAGAGCAAGCCAGTAGGCAGCCTTCCAGCATGGCCTCTGTCAGTTCCTGCCTTCAGGTACCTGCCTTGAGTTTCTTCCCTGGTTTCCCTCAGTGATGAATTGTGACCTAGGCTATCTAAGCCAAATAAACTCTTTCCTCCTCAAGTTGCTTTGGGTCACAATCTTTATCACAGCAATAGAAACCTAGACAAGACACTCCACATCCTTGTGACGGCATCTACCTCTTGACAATTCCCATTATTCCACAGGAAACAAAAGCTTGATCTATTGTCATTCCAGCCTGGTCAGTAGTTTAAGGAAATACATCTCTGTTGGCTTCAGAATTTTCTGATGTCTGTGCATAGCCTTGGCTCTTTGCTTTGGACACATATAAAGAAATGGATTGAATGTCCTGTGTATTTTTTGTATAAACTAAGTATGTGTACCAATTTGGGCCTGGGATGTGCTCCAGTGGTCAAATTCTTGCCTAGCACATATGAAGGCCTAGGCTCCACTCCTAACACTATAAAATGTAATATACATACACCACTTGGCCATATTTGCCCTGAGCCACACCCCTGTGTTAGAATGATGAATATGAACTATTTCAAATGCTTCAGGCATCCAGGAGCAAGGCATCCTGCAGATCTCAACTGAAGCGTGATAATTACATGATAAAAGCATAAAACTGGGCTGGAAAGCTGGCTCAGTGGTTAAGAACATGCACTGCTGTTCTGGAGGACCTATGTTCAATTCCTAGCACCTACATTGCAGCTTGCAACCATCTGTAACTCCAGTTCCAGGGGATACAATGCCCTCTTCTGGCCACCAGGAGAACTGCATGTATGTATGTTATATATTATATATATGATATATATATATTGATATATATATATGATATATTGATATTAATTGATATATTGATATATTGATATATTGATATTATATGCAAGCAAAACCACATACCCATAAAAATTTTAAGATATACTTTTTTAAAAGCATAAGGTACTTGCTACTATTTTCTTTTCCTTAGTCACTTTTGAGGTAGGATAAACATCTTGGTCACAGCAATAGAACTGGAGATTTAGGGCTAGTCACACTAACACACAGTAGTCATACATAATTACCAGGCGCATGGCAATATTATGATATTTCAGGTCAGGATAGAACCTATGGGGTGTCTGTCACCTCAGATGTCCACTCAGTCTTAAATTGTGGTTTTGCTACTCAGAGGTATCACGGCACAGACAATATCTGTGTACTGTCTATCGCCTCCCGAAGGTTGACAGCAGACAAGTTAAGTTGTTTAACCTCCTTCAGCCTCAGTTTCCCTATTTGTAAAGTAAATGAAACTTATGTCATAAATGAGAGGCAAAGTAATGAAATGAGGCTGCGTATCTGACATCAGTGTGATCCAGCTCTTTCCTCATAATCAAACAACAATGAAAATCAAACAATCAAAAAATAAGAGAGGCAGACAAAAAAAGTCCTCAGAATCATATGATTACATCATCTCCCAACTGTCACATTCCTGAGAGGTCTCTGAGTATTTTGGGGGAGAGTTTAATTTATCCATACCCCCAAGTTGCTTATGAAACTGTTGTATGTATCTCTGCCTCTTCCTGTCTCGCTTGTTGTCACTGAGCAGGGCTGGCCGACTCCAGAGCCTGTCCCGTGCCCCGTGAATAAGGGAGCCAAGCCTTTTAAAACAGTGCTCAACTTCATCTCCAAACAGATGTTAGCTTTTGCAGCTGGAGCACGGTGTTATCCTAAAGCATTATTATTATTCTCTCAAGGTTTGGACTTTTACTTATGAGCAGGACGGGACTCTGGCCCTCCTGACTGAAAAAAGAAATGTTTCAGGTATAATGGCTGTCATAGTCCTTTAAGAAAAATGCAGCAACTCAGGTAGCATTGGCGTGTAATCCCAGCACTTGGGAGGCAGAAGCAAGTGGATCTCTGTGAGTTTGAGGCCAACCTGGTCTACGTGGGGAGTTCCAGGCCAGCCAGTGCTACATAGTGAGACCCTCATCTAAAGAAAGAGAAGGAGGTGGAAAAACTAAAAAGAAAGCACCATCATTAGAACTAAGTGGTCCCCACCTCACCACTGAAGGAAAGGAAACATCGATCACTAACCTGTCAAATCTGCTCTTGGGCAACGGTGTGTTCACACGCGACCCCACTTCACAGCTGCGTTTTGTTTTTTGAAGGTTTAGCAATGTGATCCGAGCCCACACTCGCCTGGAGTCAAGATACAGCAACAGCTCTGGAGGGTCCTACGATGAGGATAAAAGTGAGTAGCAGAGGCAGTGGGGTTCCAGCTGCACAGAGCTAGTATTGGAAAAGGTCTTTATCAATAAAGGCCAAACAGCCTAACCGTCCTGTGTGTCTGTTTCCTTGCTGCTTTCCACGATGGTGCTAGGTTGGAGAACGCCTAGCAAGAAGTTATCTCTATGAGAAATATTTGGGGGCTGGAGAGATGGCTCAGCAGTGAAGAGCCCCGGCTGCTCTTATAGAGGTCCCAGGTTTGGTTCCCAGCACCCGTGTGGGGCCTCGCAGCTGCCTGCAACTTCAGCTCCAAGGGATCCAATCTCTGTTCTGGGCACTTTGGACACACACAAATTTAATAATAATAATTATACACACACACACACACACTGATTTTGGAACTGTCCTGGAAGTGACTTAAGTTTTCAGCCTTGTGCAGCTACTTTCCCATCAATAACCCCAAGTTATTACTTACTATGTTTCATCTGGGCTGCTCTTAACTCCAATGGCCAGTCTCAGGGCCATGTTCTCTTGACTCCTAACCCATGATGGCTTCTCCTTCCTCCTCCATACCTCCTCTCCCTGTGGTCCCTCTCTGACCCCCAAGCCAGAACCTGAAACCTCACCTATGTCTCTTCTGCCCAGGTATTGACTGTTGGCATCTTTATTTATCCATCAGACATAACTTGGGGCCAAGGTGAATGTGCAGACTCTCATATCTCTGGGGGCCGGCATTTAGCATTACAGTAGATAGCAAAAGAACAAACCTCGACACCTTCACATCATTTCTTTTGATTTCTCAAAACAGCCATAAATAAACAAACAAACAAACATAAAGTATTCTCTACTATGCTCTTGTGATAGAGCACTGGGAGAAGTTAAGAGAAACCAGAAGAACATTCCAGGCAGAGGAACAGTAGAAATGAAGTTCCTGAGGCTAGCCCAAGTCTTGTCTAACCATGTACAGGACAGCGAGGAAGTCATTGTGACTGGGGTGGAGCGAAGAGTGGGGGAATAGGAGGCAGTTAGCCATAAGAGGAGCTCGGTAGCCTTGTAAGGACTTGTAAGCTCATTGTTTGGGCTGCAGGCTTCCTCAAGAGAACCTCTGGAGAGTGAACAAGGGAAAACACATGGCCAATGTTTCCAAAGATGGCTCTCTGTAGAACACGGGGCGGGGTGTGCATAGTAGAAGCAAGATGACAATAAGGAACCATGGTAAGAGAGGAGAGAGACATAGAGAACAGCAACCATGGTAACAGAGGAGTGGACCAGACACAAAGAACAGCAACAGAGCTCGACCAAGTGGTGGGATGGATGCAGGGGGTGTGTTTACAAGCAGATCTCTCCAAATGTGTTGAAATGTCAATTTCCTCAGTATAAAATAGGGATGGTGGTAATAAATAGCCATGGTTAGACTCTTTAGATGAGAAATACCCAGGACAGTGCCTGACATGGGACTTATCTGTGTCACATAGGATGGAGCCTGACACGGTATCTGTCTGTATCAGTCCCTTGTGTCGTTGCAGAATGACCCTAGGGTTCTTGTTCTATGCTAACTAGAAATACAAAACTGCATTTCTCTGTGACAGGAATCATGATTGGACATTTTAAAATGTATTTTTCTTTGCTCTATAGTGAAGAACTACAAATCATCAAGAAATAATTAATCAAGTAATTACATAATCAACTAATTCTAACTCACTTGATGGTGCGATTCGTGCTTCCTGAGCTGTTGTTTTGGCAAGCACACATTTGCAAGACTCTTCCTAAAAACACCAACTACAGTAAACATGAGTCTTTTTCCCGGGAAAATAAAGCAGCCGTGTCCTTCTCACCCTCCAGATGATCCCATCTCTCCCTACACGGGCTGGTTGTTAAGTATTACGGAGGCCAAGCAGCCACAGCCCTTACCCATGCCGTGCACTGGAGGATGCTGGGCCCCCTTGGTCGACTACCTCCCAGAGACCATCACTCCGCGGGGGCCGCTGCACAGGTGAGCGACATGCAGAAGAGGAGGGAGATGGGAGCTTTGATTTGACCGGACTTCTCTACCAGCGAGACGGGAACTCTCCCGTTCTCACTAAGGGTCCTTTTTAAAGTCCGTGTGGCCTTGCTGACTTGATGACCAGCTCCTAGAATATTAGCAGTTTAGTGAAATCTCAGCCTGTAACCCTCTGAGTTTTCCTCTATATAATTGTGAGACTAATTCCATGCTGCTTGTTAGACTGCATGTAATGTCAAGGGATGTGTTCACCCTCCTCAATTTCTCCTTTTTCTTCAGTCCTTGTTGCTAGAAGGTTCACTGTTCTATGATAAGATTTACGGATGTCTTGCGGGGCTCTGTATGGTCTCTGTGGAGCTGGAGAGATGATACCACAGTTAAGAGCACTGCTGCTCTTTCAGAGGACCTGGGTTCTGTGGCCAGCACCCACATGGCAGCTGACAACCATCTGTAACTCCTGCTCCAGGGGACCCAGTGCCCTCTTCTGGCCTCCATGGGTACTGCATGCATGTAGTTCACATTTAGTCACTCTTACACACAGCGTAAAAATGAATAAATCTTTTAAAGATTCTATCTGCCTTGAATAAGTATTTCTATCATTTTTCAGTGATCCTTAGCACCATTGAATTGTGTCAGTGTATTTTCATCCTCTGAGGACGTGTGTGTTTTATTTTCTGTTTTGTTGGGCAGGTGTAATATTGCTGTGATTTTTATGACTGAGATGGTGGTGGATCACAGTGTAAGAGAAGACTGGGCTCTTCATCTTCCATTGTTACTTCATGCTGTCTTCTTGGGTAAGACTGGACCTAAGGGGGAGTCTAACCAACAGGAGGATAAATGTGCAGAGACCTGGGCAGGGCTGGCGTGTGATCCCAGCACTCAGCGGCTGATCAAGGATCTCAAACTCAAAGCTAGCCTGCCCTTCCAAGCAAGGCAGAGCTCACAAAGACATATTTTTATTAAACAAACAAACAAACAACAAAAACCACCTCAATAGCAGATCCGGGAAGAGAATGCATCAAGAAGAAAGAAGAATAATCACATTAAACCCACAGAGAGGTCAAGAAAAGGCCACTTGTCAACATTTTATGCAAACAACTCATTTAAGCAACAAAGTATCTTATCTTTTCCTTTAAGCCCAGCTTCTTTATGTTGCTAACCTAAAAACTAACAAAGACAACTAAGGGCTCTCCAAACACGCATTTCTCCCAGCATCCTAGAGTCTTTGCTATCCACAGAAATCTCCAAGAGCGTTAGTGGTTGTTTATATTAAGAGATTGTGCTCTCTGTTCCAGGTTTGGACCATTATCGGCCGGAAGTCTTCGAGCACAGCAAAAAGCTGCTCCTTCACCTCCTCATCGCCCTCTCTTGTAACAGCAACTTTCACGCCATTGCCTCTGTGCTCCTGCAGACCCGCGAGATGGGGGAAGCGAAGACCCTGACCATGCAGCCAGCTTACCAGCCAGAGTATCTCTACACGGGTAAGAGAGAATTGACCAACTGCGGGGGGATGAGGGGGAGCCCAGGAAGCCGTGGAGTTCACATTCGATTCCCTTGTGATGTTATGCTCGACTTTCTGCAGGATAAAATGATATCCTGTTTCATGTAACATGCCTCCAAAACGCCTTTTCATGGTTGAGTATTTTAAAGTGCATTTTTCATAAATCTTTTGTCTGTTGCCCCCAGTGAGTATGTTCCTATTGGTGTATTGGCACGAAAGGATGAAATTGTGAAATAAGATGACTATGCCCCCGCCCCTGACTGAGCAGGACAGGGCAAGCGTGCAGGTGTCTCTCTTGTGCCTTCTTATTACCCTGAAGGGGTTTTTTGCTTTCTTGAGTCTATGTTTTATGGAAATCTGACAGAATACAAATTTTAAAAATAGCTAAAAGGGAGGTGGTTGCATGTATACGTTTTTAAACTACAGTAGACCTAGAGCTATTCAATGTTAAACAAATATATAATGAAAAGAACAGTATTCTCTTATAGGTCTTTGAATACCATGTGATATAGCTCATTAAAATATGCCAATATAGGGTTATTGTGTAGATCAGTGATAAAATATACACTTAGCATGCATGAGGCCATAGGTCTAATCCCAAGCATCATATATATATCATAGATATGATATATATGCATACATTGTATGTTCACATATACATATGTGCACACACACATATTAGATACACACTTAATCAAGCTCATAACCACATTTACTCAAAAATATTAACTATAACTTACTAGTGGCCATTGGGTAGTATTTCTTAAAGGAGTCATTTTAAATGTTTCAATTGTCCAATAATTGGGACTAATTCGCTGACAGTATAGTTGGCAACTGACCTTTGGTAGTTCAGCTATTTGTTGGTCGGGCCAGTATATGCATAAAACATACATGTACCTTCCCTTTGCCATGACATCCAGCCAAACCCCAAGGTGAAATACACCATATCTCCCCATGATACCAGATATACATGGGCATGCACAGCAGTCCATCTGAGGCCATAAGCAAAAAAAATATGATTGTGCCAGGCAGTGGTGGCACATGCCTTTAGTCCCAACACTCAGGAGGCAGAGGCAGGCAGATCTCTGTGAGTTTGAGGTCAGCCAGGTCTAGGACAGTTAGGGCTACACAGAGAAACCTGTCTTTTTTTTTTTTTTTTTTTTTGGTTTTTTTTGAGACATGGTTTCTCTGTGTAGCCCTGGCTGTCCTGGGAGAAACCCTGTCTTGAAAACAAAAGACAAAAAAAGAAAAATAATCGATATTGCTCATAACCACATAGCCATGGTCCAAATCTAGTGTCTCCTTATACATACTTACCTCCAAGCCTCTGCAAGCTTGCTGGCTCCCGAGCCCCTTCTTCCTCTGCCTTCTCCTCCCACTAGGTGGCTTTGACTTCCTGAGAGAGGACCAGTCATCCCCGGTGCCAGACTCTGGCCTGAGCTCCAGCTCCACCTCCTCCAGCATCAGTCTGGGGGGCAGCAGTGGGAACCTCCCACAGATGACCCAGGAGGTGGAAGACATCGACACAGCCGCTGAAACAGACGAGAAGGCCAACAAGCTCATTGAGTTCCTGACAACCAGGTAATGGGGTCGGGGGCGCTGGGAGTCAGCCGCTGCCCCGGGCTGATGCTGTTTAAAAAAATCGCCAGCCCTTTAAACCACACAGCTGGGAAATTGATCTTGCTGTTTGAAGAAGTCCTATTTCCTCCTGATTGATACTGGCTAGAGTCAAGGGCAGATGCTGCGAGAGGTGTTGCATATCCCATGGATGGGTTGATGGGTTGGCAGGGAGATTTGGTGTACGATGATGAGATGACGCAGCAGATGGTAATGCCCTGCCGTGAGACTGGCTTCCATCAACCTCAGACGGTTCTAGAAGTTCTGAAAGTTAGCCAAGAACTCTGAAGACCACAGATATTAGCCACAGTCAGTCCAGGGCACCTGCTCGGAGATCATGGCTTGCTTGCTCCAGAGTCAGAAGCCAGAAACAGCGGGAAGCATCATAGGGAAAGAATCCAGTGGAGTCAGACATCAGAATCCAGGGAAACTACAGACGGCCCTGATTTTTCAGGTTTCTTCTGATTCTCCACATGATCAGGAAGGCTGGGAGCTAGTGTTGTATAAAGCCTGCATACAGGTGATGTGGAGGTGTGCTGTCCTTTCTGGGAGCTTCTGTCTGACATATTAGGCTCACATCTGTCAACAACACTCACAGCTGTCACTTAGAGTCTGACAGTACCGCATGGTGGTAGTCACCTCATGTACCTGCATGTACATATGTGTACAATGCAGGTACAGTGCCTGTGAAGACAGAAGAGGGCATCAGATCCCCTGGACCTGGAATTACAGATGGTTGTGAGCCACCATGTAGGTCCCGGGAATTGAACCCAGGTCCTCTGGAAAAGCAGTCAGCTTTTTTAACCACTGAGCCATCGCTCCAGCCCCTCCAGCCCCTCCAGCCCATCCTTACTGTTCACACAAAAGTTTAGATAATAGAAGCCATTTTCTGTTGGTTCCATGGAATCTCACACCTTGGAAATGTGATCCCGAACACCAACATAAAGTTTTCTTAATGGCAAACTTGGATATTTTATGTCATTTCCCAAACAAGATACACACCTACAATATGCCAAGCGCTGTTCTTTTTTATAGAAGGTTTTACATTCATTGATTGATTGACGATTGATTGGTGGGGAAGGTGCCAGCCTCAGTGTGCAGGTGGAGGACAACTAGCCAGAATCGGTTCTTCTCCCACCAGGTAGGTCCCAGGGATCGAACTCGGATCCTCAGGCTTAGCAGCACATGCCTTACCTGTTGAGCCCTCTTGCTGGCCCGAAACAAGAGATTCTGATTGTTGTAAATAAGTTTAAAATAATGGCTGGAGGGCTGGTGAGGTGGCTCAGCAGGTAAAGGCACTTGCCCAGAAAGTCTTGCAACATGAGTTCAATCCCTGGGATCCCCATAAAGATGCAAAGAAAAAGCAGAGTCCACAAAGTTGTATGCTGACCTGCACATATGCACCGTGGCATGCACACCCACAGATTCACATCATCATCATGCATGATAATTAATTCTAACTAATTAAAAAAACATCAAAAGTGCTGGGCTGTGGTGGCGCATACCTTTAATCCCAGCACTTGGGAGGCAGAGGCAGAGGGATTTCTGAGTTCGAGGCCAGCCTGATCTACAGAGTGAGTTCCAGGACAGCCCGGGCTATACAGAGAAACCCTGTCTCGAAAAACCAAAAAAAAAAAAAAAAACAAAAAAAAAAACCATCAAAAGCAAATCCCCACAAACCAGTTATTTTTGAGTAAATACAGAAGTTTTGATATGTTTCTTCTAGTTAGTTACTAAAGCTACTAAAGTTTATATGTGTCTATATATATATGTATTACTATATATTATATTACATTAGCCATTATAATATATATTGATATTAATGTGTTGTATGTTACAATATGTTATAAAATGTATATGAAAATAATTAATAAATTATATGTGTA
The DNA here is from genome assembly GCA_021653895.1 of Mastomys natalensis. Taxonomy (NCBI): domain Eukaryota; kingdom Metazoa; phylum Chordata; class Mammalia; order Rodentia; family Muridae; genus Mastomys; species Mastomys natalensis. Next base: position 1,308,511 of record JAJTUV010001265.1, read on the forward strand.
TGCATATGTACACATACACATGGCTGGAGAGATGGCTCGGCAGTTAAAAGCACTTGCTGCTCTTCCAGAAGACTCAAGTTCAGTTCCCAGCACCAAAACCAGGTGGCTCACAACTAACTGTCCGTAACTTCATCTCCAGGAGGACCTGATGCCCTCTTTTGGCCTCTGTGAACACTGCATTTATGCTACATACCCACACACATGCCTAAACACAGTGAAAAATAATAATAGAATTTTAAACAGAGTCCACTTTATCTTGTGAGTTAGAACCTCCTTGTGAGCCTTTTAACACAAAACGGCCGCCACGTGCTGTAACATCAGTCTGTTGTGTTTCAGGGCATTTGGGCCACTTTGGTGCCACGAAGACATCACACCCAAAAACCAGAACTCCAAGAGCGCCGAGCAGCTTTCTAATTTCCTACGCCATGTTGTATCCGTATTTAAGGATTCCAAATCAGGTACCTGATCCTGTCTGCCATGACAACACGTCGAACATTTCCCAACTTCAGCTAACAGCAACAAGAGTTATTCCTTTCTGTCTATGTTCATGTGACAGCCAAACATGTAAAAGGCCTCTGGGGCCCCACCAAAAAAAAAAAATTACTATATTCATTGGGTCCTCTATTCTTGTCTGTCTCCCTAGAAAGAGGAACAGCAGTCAATGAACTTAGTGACCCCAAACACTCGTGTCTCTGGGTTGCATTTTCTTTCCCACCTGGTCAGGGGGTTTTCTGACACCTGGGCTCTTGCTTTGGCGAGAACTGTCAGGTAATATTTACTGCCTTCCCTGAACTGTCCGCGTTTCTGGATCTGTGCATTGACAGAACAGACGCTTTGGCACCGGGTTTTGGATATGCCTTTAGAATTAGTTAAATGCATCCCTATCTTTCTCCTACTTAAAAATGTATTTCTAACAACACCTGTTTGCAAAAAGAATTAAGCCAGGCATGGTGGCTTATCCTATAATTCAGCAGTCTGGGGCAAGACAAGTTCAAGTTTCAAGTTCAAGGCCAACCTACTACAGAGTGAATTCGAGGCCACCTAGAACTAGTATGTGAGTTCCTTTCTCAACAAAAGGGAGAGAGGAAAGGAAGGATACTTACATATTTAAAAAACAAAAAAACCAGTCCAGGGGCTGAAGAACTGGCTCAGTCAGTAGAGTGCCCAGCAGGCTAGATGCCTGGCAGGCTGCACGCCCAGCAGGAATATACCTGTAACCCCAGCACCCTGGGAATTGGGCAGGTAGATCTCCAGAGCTCACTGGGCAGCCAGTCTCACTGAAATGGGCCAACTCCAGGTTCAGTGAGACACTGTCTCTAAAAGTAAGGAGAGAGAGCCACTGAGGAAGACACCTGACATCAACACTTGACCTCCAAGTATGCGATGTGTACCCGTACACACATGTATCTATCAACATACAGACACATATGAAAGCAAAAGAACACTAGACGGCTGATAGAGAGAAGGAGAATAATCGTGTATGCACGTGGGCTGTGTGCCAGACATTGTGTTGCTTAATTCTTGTAACATCCATGAGAGGGATGGCCTGTTACTCACGAGTCAAAGAGAAGGATGTGGGCTCTTAGAGAACCTGTCTTTCCCAGAGTCACAAGCCCTCTGATTCAGAACCAGGACCATCCTGTCACAAAGATTTTACCTCTTCCTACACTTCCCATGAGTCATACATTTGTTTTTATTTTAAAATGGCTTAATGTTCTATTATTTCATTTGTCTGCTTGTTTATAGATTCTTTTCCTTCATTTTTAAATTGTATGTGTCTGGCTGTTTTGCCTGCATGTGTATATATGTACCACATACATGCAGTGCCTTTGGAGGCCAGAAGAGGGCGTCAGATCCTCTGGAATTGGAGTTACAAGTGGTTGTGAGCCTCCATGTGGGTGCTGGGAACTGAACCTACGTCCTCTGGAAAGAGCAGCCAGTGCTCTTAACCAATGAGCCATCTTTCTAGGGCTTTATAGTAGGTACTTTCACAGTGCCTAAGGTCTGGCACATGCTAGGCAAGCCTTCTGTTACTGAGCTAGATCCACACCCTGTTTTGTTTCTGAGGCAGTCAGACTACCGGGTGGGGAGATGGGGACTGTTAGCTTGTTCTATCACCCCTCAACTCCTTGTGACTTGGGCGCACCAGTGTGAAGCACCAGGGCTTGCTCTTCTGACCACAGGTTTCCACCTGGAGCAGCATTTGAGCGAGGTTGCGCTGCAGACTGCCCTTGCAAGCTCTTCCAGGCACTATGCTGGCCGATCTTTCCAGATCTTCCGGGCCCTCAAACAACCCCTGTCAGCGCATGCCCTGTCTGACCTCCTGTCCAGATTGGTGGAGGTGATCGGAGAGCATGGTGACGAGATTCAGGTATGGAAGTGAGTGACCATTTAAGTGCCCCTCCGTGACGTAGTACCCCCTGGGAGTCCATAGAAGTTGTTTTAACCCTCAGAACCACAATCAATCAACTAATTAATTATTAATTAATTAAAATATTTTAGAAGTTAGTCTTTATTAGCCAGGCATGGTGGTGCACACCTTTGATCTCAGCACTCTGGAGGCAGAGGCAGGTGGATCTCTATGAGTTCAAGGTCAGCCTGGTCTACAAAGTGGGTTCCAGGACAGCCAGGGCTACATAGAGAAACCCTACCAGGAGGGATGGGGGTAGGGGTGAGGTAGAAGCTAATCCTTATTATTTCCAAAAGTCACTCCAGGGGACTTGTTCTACAAATTCAACAGAGGTGATCACATTTTGTGACAAGAGCATCATTCAGTGGCTGTGTGTGTGTGTGTGGTCTGGTGGCAGTAATGGTTGTTTTCTATGGCGGATGGCAAGGGGTTGGTTTGTATTAGATGGGGTTATTTTGTATCTTTTGTGTCTTTCCGCCCTCTGCTGAGGACTCAAATTACACAGTATATCCAGTCAGGGCAGGGAAATATTTGGGCAAAACTATACATAGGCCAAGTTCTGCCCTTCCCTGTCTGGATGATCTCTAAACTGATCTGGAGCCTGGATGGGAGAGAGAGTCGTGCTGGAGACCCTATAGGTGGCGCTCAGAGTTTTGGGGCTGAGCAGGTTAGAGCCAAGGCACTGAGTGTCTGTGAGGCTGAGGCTAGCCCTCTGCACACCCTGTCCCTCTCCCTTCAGGCCATCAGAAGTTCCAGTCGGTTTCACAGAAGCACAGATCCCCCAACAGCTCACCTTGCTTCCTTATCTCTGGCTTCCACACATTGTCCCTCTATATTTCAGTGGCCCGCCCTTCCCCTCAGCACTCACCCTACACACACACATACACAAACTGCCCTGTTGTATTTTTAATCCTCTTGAGGTTGTCCAACTTGGGGAAATTTATCCTATGGTTATTGGCTACCTCCTATGCTGTGTAATTCCCCAAGCAAGATTTATAATCTGATCTTAGACTTTGTAAATGAATACCACCATGATTGTCCGGCTTCCAGAAATTCCATCTTGGCAGGAAGAGGGTTTGCTTTAGGTTAGTTCATCCTTGGGGAAGTTAGCAGCCCCGAATGCTGTCTCTGTGTGCTCTACAGGGGTACGTGATGGAAGCCCTCCTGACCCTGGAAGCTGCTGTGGATAACTTGTCGGACTGCTTGAAGAACAGTGACCTCTTCACAGTGTTATCTCGGTGAGAATCAGACAACTGGTGTGGATGTCCAATTTACTGTGCTGAACATTGGAGAGGGTACAAAGAACGGATATAGGTTTTAAAATCTATCTAGGGCCTAAAAAAGTATACTTGATATTTTCTTTTATTAAGAAAAAAAACGTTTAGATTTATGGGTATGGATGTGCACCACCCGAGTGACTCGGAGTTACAGGCTGGTGTGAGCCATGAAGAAAGTGCTGGGAATCGAACCCAGGTCCTCAGCAAGAGCAGTTAGTGCTCTTAACCACTGGGCCACCTTTCTAACCCTTTGTTATTTTCTTAAGTTTAAACAAGTAAAGGGGTTGTTATCACACACACATATAAATATATACATATATATACATATACATATATATATGTGTGTGTGTGTGTGTGTATATATATATATGCACTCATTATATATGTACTTTAAAACACTGTCCCAACACCCCCGTTGCAGCTCATAACCATCTTTAATTCCAGTTCCAGGGCATCTGATGCACACATCTAGTCTTTGCAGGCATCAGGCATAGATATGCAGGAACATAGGCAATACACATTCATACATGCGAGCAAAACTCTCATACACATAAAAATAATTTTTAAAAGAATTATTTTCCTTCTGGGCTAGCCTGAACTCACTATGTAGAGCAGGCTGACTCACAGAGATCTCCATGCCTCTACCTCCTGGGAGGGGTGCAGGGGTAGGTGGTAAAAGTATATGCTACTACACCTGGTTATTTTATTGTTTATTTTCTGTTTTGTTTTTTGTTTGTTTGTTTCAAGACAAGTTTTCTCTGTATAGCCCTAGGTGTCCTGGAACTAACTCACTCAGTAGACCAGGCTGGCCTCGAACTCAGAGATCTGCCTGCCTCTGCCTCCCCAGTACTGGGATCAAAGGTGTGTGCCAGCACCATCTGGCTGTTATTTTAACTTTTTAAATGTATGTGTATCTGTTGTGTGTGTGTGTGTGTGTGTGTGTGTGTGTGTGTGTGTGTGCGTGCGTGTACACACAAGTGTGCAGGTGCCCTTGGAGGCATCAGATCTCCTGGAGCTGGAGTTAGGAACAGTTATGAGCTCTCCAACATGATGCTAGGAGCCAAACTCAGGTCTAGTCTGCAGGAGCAGTACGTGCTCTTAACAGCTGAGCCATAAATCCTCAAATATTTTTAAGGAATACATAATAATGATCCTGTTTATTACATTGGTAAAAAGGTAGTAAAGCTAAATGCGTGAGAAGAAGAGCATCTGAACCACCTCTGTTGAGCAGTTCGGACAGATGCTGGCTTAAGTAAACACATACTTTGGTAGTCATTATTCAGGCCTTTCTCTTGTTGACTAACTCCTTTCAAATTATTTGAGATTCCATGTCACTGCCATTGAACTTATTCTTTTGGTAAACTTACCCAGCATCCCTTTGGAGCTTACTTTAAGATTTTATTATTCTGATTTTGTATGTAGTGTGAGACAAGGAGTCTGTGCTGATGCCCGGAGAGGTCAGAGAAGATGTGTCCCCTGGAGCTGGACTTACAGATGGTTATGAGCTACTATCTGGGTGCTGGGGGTCAAAATCAGGTCCTCTGCAAGGGCAGCCAGTGTTCTCAACTGCTGAGCCCATATTTGCAGCCCCGTGGACGTTTTATTTTACTTCTCTATATATTCTTGGCTGTCCTGGAACCCACTCTGTAGACCAGGTGGGCCTCAAACTCAGAGGTTCTCCTGTCTCTGCATCCCAAATATGCTGGTATTAAAGGTGTATACCACCACCATCCAGCTTTTATTATTATTATTATTATTATTATTATTATTATTTTGGTTTTTCAAGACAGGGTTTCTCTGTGTGTCTCTGGCTGTCTTGGAACTCGCTTTGTAGACCAGGCTGGCCTTGAGTTCATATAGATCCACCTGCCTCTGCCTCCTGAGTGCTAGGATTAAAGGTGTGCACCACCACTGCCAACACACTTCATTATCTTTAAGTTGAGCAAGTTTTATACATTTAATGTGGTCACTAACACTATACTAGTCAGTCTATATGAACCCATATCTCTAAATCTGTAAAAGTTTAATAGGTAAAGCTAGGTCTGTTTGCTGATACCTCTAATCCTAGCACAGAGGCCAAGGCCAGCCTGGGATGCATAGAGAGGATGGGGAAGGAGAGGAGGAAGGAAGGAAGGAAGGAAGGAAGGAAGGAAGGAAGGAAGAAGGAAGGAAGGAAGGAAGGAAGGAAAACAAACTACTGATAAAGAATTTGATGTTTTCAGTATGCATAGAGTTAAAAGAAAGATCTCTGCAAGTTTGAGACCAGCCTGGTCAGCATAATGAGTTTTGAGTCATCAAGGATTGCATTGGGAGACCCTGCCTCAGATGGTTGGGGTGGGGGTGGGGTGGGGGTAGGGGTGGGGGGAGAAAATCAAACTTTCTAAGTGTAAAAACATTTCTTTTGCTGTGTGTACTTACCGTTTTCCTTCTTGACAACATTCTATTCTAAGTTAAGAGGAGATAAATTTTGCACTTGCTGGTCTGCTATTTTATAATTATTCCCATCCAAATTCAAGTAGAATGCAAATGAAAAGTCAAAGCCTGGCGGTGGTGGCGCACGCCTTTAATCCCAGCACTTGGGAGGCAGAGGCAGGCGGATTTCTGAGTTCGAGGCCAGCCTGGTCTACAGAGTGAGTTCCAGGACAGCCAGGGCTATACAGAGAAACCCTGTCTCAAAAAACCAAAAAAAAAAAAAAAAAGAAAAGTCAGTACATTGCTGAGATTTTAGACTTTCCATGATTTAAAGTTTGTATTGGGTGTCTGTTTTGGGAGATTGTTCCATTGTTCTTGCTAAGGTTTATTTTCAATAGCCTTAACTTAAAAGACATTTAAGTAGAAAGTGGCATGTCCTTCATCCAAGTACTAACCAGGTCTGGCCCTGCTTAGCTTCCCAGACAAAGTCGGGTGATACAGCCACCGATTAAGGTGCTGTTCTCTAAGGGTTCTCCCCCATAGCTGCTTCTCAGAACACAAGAGACCAGCTCTTCAGTGGCACCCACTGGCCTTCTGCTGATTTCACCTCTGTTTATACCTAGTTCTTCGTCACCAGATCTAAGCTCTAGCAGTAAACTGACGGCTAGCAGGAAAAGCACGGGTCAGCTGAATGTCAATCCCGGGACTCCCGGCGGCAACACCACAACGGCAGAGCGGAGCCGACACCAAAGAAGCTTCTCCGTGCCCAAGAAGTTTGGTGTTGTTGATCGATCCTCAGACCCGCCTCGAAGCGCCACCCTGGACAGAATTCAAGCTTGTACCCAACAAGGCCTTTCCTCAAAAACCAGAAGCAATTCCTCCTTGAAGGAGAGTCTCACGGACCCGTCCCACGTAAACCATCCCACCAACCTGCTGGCCACCATCTTCTGGGTCACGGTGGCGCTGATGGAGTCTGATTTTGAGTTTGAATACCTGATGGCCTTAAGGCTCTTGAACCGACTGCTGGCACATATGCCGCTGGAGAAAGCTGAGAATCGAGAAAAGCTCGAGAAACTCCAGGGGCAGCTCAAGTGGGCGGACTTCCCGGGGCTGCAGCAGCTGCTCCTCAAGGGATTCACCTCTCTCACCACCACAGACCTGACCCTGCAGCTTTTCAGCTTGCTGACATCAGTGTCCAAAGTACCCATGGTGGACTCATCCCAAGCTATTGGTAAGGCCAGCGCCGCGTCTCCCGGTAGCCCTGATGGTGGCTGCACTCAGCTTTAGTGGAACAAGATAGTACCATATGTCTGTATGTACAGTATTAAATACTGGCAATCGAGTAACAGGAACACATGTGTGCGTGCCTGAGCATGTGTGTGCACGTGCGCGCTTGTGTTTGCGCGTTGCGTGTGTGTGTGTGTGTGTGTGTGTGTGTGTGTGTATGCTTGTGTTTGTGCATTTGCGTGTGCGTGTGCGTGTGCGTGTGCGTGTGCGTGTGTGTGTGTGTGTGTGTGAATGATTTCTGGGTTAAACTGCAAATATTGTTAACTTAGTCCCTTGCTCTTGTACATTTCTTTCCTAATTCCCAAATCTTGCTTTTCTTTGCCCTTCTCTGTCCCATTGAAAAAAAATTGCATTGATTCTCTATTGCTCAGAATCAAGCAAAATCAACACACCAGCTATTTAATATCATGGCAAGTAACTAAGAATGCATTTCATTAATTAGGTTTCAGCAGCCATGCTGAGCAATTATTATCTTGAAGAGTCTTTCCTTGTATGAATAAGACTTAAATATGTTTTGGTTTCTGATCTCACTTGGCTGTTCTGGAACTCTGTGTAGATTGAGCTGGGTCTCAGAGGTCTGCTTGCCTCTGCCTCCTGAATGCTGGGACTAAAGGTTTATGCCACCATGACCAGTATAAGTTCATTGGATTCTTTGCTTTGTTTTGCTTTGTTGTTGTTGTTGGGGGTTTTGTTTTGTTTGTTTGTTTTTTTTGTTGTTTTTGGGGTTTTTTTGGAGACAGGATCTCTACATAGCTCTGGTTGTCCCAGAACTCACTCTGTAGACCAGGCTGGCATTGAACTCACAGAGATCTGCCTGCCCCTGCCTCCCAAGAGCTAGGATTAAAGGCATATGCTGCCACATCTCGCTGACATTTTTATTTTTACAAAATTTAAACCAATGCTTCAGCTCAGTTCAGTGTATGTCAATAAAATCCATGTGAGTCCTCCTTGCTCACAAACAGGTGACGATCCTATGTTGAAATCACAAGTGTACTCCAGTGTCTCCTTTGTATTGATGTCATTTGGGTTGTGTTTTTTAAAGATCTCTTTATCAGATCATATTTACAAAAACTGTCTCGGGGCTGATGGTGTAGCTCAGTGGACAGAGCTTTCATAGCTTATACAAAGCCTTAGATTCAGTTCCCAGTACCACATATGACCAGGTATGGAGGTACACACCTGTAAACCCAGCATTCAAGGAGTGGAGGCAGGAGAGTCACAAGTTCAAGGTCACCCTTGCTCCTGTCAAAAACCACTCTGGCCTAAGTGAACCCTGCCTCAAACAACTCTAACGACCACAAGACTAATTTCACATTGCCTTGGAACAAATTAAAATTGGTATGTTCCTTCCCGTTGTTACCATATTAACAACATAATACTCAGCTGTTCCAACTGTCTTCTCTCATCCAGGGTTTCCACTGAACGTCTTGTGTCTCCTGCCTCAGCTGATCCAGCATTTTGAAAATCCCAATCAGTTCTGTAAGGATATAGCTGAAAGGATTGCTCAGGTATGCATCAGGATCTGTCAGGAAGTTTCCGCGACGGATGGAAATGGCTGGTTTGGAGGAGCCAGTGGTTGTCCCAAAACTTGATACCACTCATAAAGGACATCTCTGGGTGGCTGTTACAAATTGGCTTTTTTAATCTTTTTTTTTTTTTTCATTATTAAGAATAGCAAGTGGAAGCTGGGTGGTGGTGGTACAGGGCACACCTTTGATCCCAGCACTCAGGAGGCAGAGGCAGCAGCTTGGGGCCAGCCTGGTCTACAGAGCGAGTTCCAGGACAGGAATTCCAGGGCTACACAGAGAAACCCTATCTAGAAAGAGAGGGGGGAAAGGAAGGAAGGAAGGAAGGAAGGAAGGAAGGAAGGAAAGAAAGGAGGGAGGGGAAAAGGAAGGGAGGAGGAGGAAAAGGGGGGGGGGGTGGGGCAAAGCAAATGGGAGTTGTTGAGATAGCTCAGCCAGTAAAGGTGTTTGCCAGCCTGGAGACCTGAGTCCACGCCGGAACCCACATGGTGGAAAGAGAGAGCAGACTTCCCCAGGCTGTTCTCACCTCCACATGTGGCTCCCAGCATTCACTTGATTGTGTGAATACACACAATAGCTATGTAAAGTTAATGAAAGCGAAGTAAGTGGAAAGATCTTGTGGGAGGAAGTTTGTACTAGCGAGTGACTAGATGAAGCACCTCCATGGGTCCCCAAAAACACATGGGCCCTTTTCCAGACTATCAGGACTTAGAACATTTGCTAACGTTCCTTCCTGTCCATTGGAATGCTCTAAATTGGTCTGCTTCTCTTCAAAGGTTTGCTTGGAAGAAAAAAACCCTAAACTTTCCAATCTGGCTCACGTCATGACCCTTTACAAAACACACAGCTACACAAGGGACTGCGCCACATGGGTCAACGTGGTCTGTCGCTACCTTCACGAAGCCTACGCTGACATCACCTTGAACATGGTCACCTACCTGGCAGAGGTAATCGTTGACGCTAAGCATAACATCGGTTTAGCATCCATGGTTCACATGTTTATACAGCTTTGACAGTGTCTACCATGTGGTGGTAGACCAAGGTCTACAAAGGCTAATGGATTCATTTTAAATCCTCACAAAAACCAGTGAGTGGGATATTCTGTGAAGGAGCTAAGGCCAGGCTCAGTTAACTGATGAGCTGTAAGTTTAAGATAACTGACCCTAGATCCAGCAGCCTCCCTTCCAAAGCTCACCCCACCCTTACTTACTATACTCTACACTCATCCTATCAGCATGGCTGCGATAAACTTAATCCTAGCTTGGCAGTGCACACCTGTAATTGATGGGATGGGGACCAATGTTGGAATGTTGGATGTTCAGCAGGGCCCATACCAAGCATTCTTCTCCCCGAGGGACCAGCCATCGATGGTATAGCATAGAATAGAGTTTATTCAGGGCATGGGGAGTAGAGCCAGGAGGGTAGTAGAGGCAGAAAGAAAGGGGGAGGAGGGAGGGAGGAAGGAGGGAGGGAGGGGAGAGGGAGAGGAGAGAGAGAGAGAGGTGGAGGCTGGCCATGACCACATGGAGAGAGGGGGAAGGGAAGGGGAAGGGCAAGGGGCAGAGGGAACCTGCAGGTGGGAAGAATAACCTTTGGTAGTTGGTCTGATGCAAACATGATGGAAGTTTGGCGAGCTTCGCAGCGGATGGGGCTTGTCTGCAGCAGCGGATGTTATTTATGCGTGGTAGCAGCAGATGAACTCCTCGTGGTGTAGCAGCAGTGGCAGTGGTGTTGTGTCCTCCTGCACGGTTGCAGCAGCCTGAGCCAGCGGCTGCTCGGGTCTTGAGGTCCCCAAAGTCTTCGTATTCCAGGTTTCGGCACCATTATCAACTTAGACAAATAACGCCAGGCCAGACGGTTCCAGGGGAAGATTTATTTAGGCAGAGGGAAGAGAGCCGAGAAGAGAGAGCAGAGAGGTAGAGGAGTAGAGGCTGGCCATGACACGTGGAGAGAGGGGGAAGGGAAGGGGGAAGGGGAGCCTGCAGGCATGCTTGGGAATCCCAGGAGCAAGAGAGAGGGAGGAGGGGGCAGGCAACCCCTTTTATAGTGGGCAGGCCTACCTGGCGTCGCCATGTAACTATGGAGGTGGAGTTTAGACAGAATACTAACAATAATCCCAGAACGTTAGAGGTGTGGGGGGACTTGGGGGGAGCGGCGGTCAGATATTATCAAGGACTCAGTATGTTGCTAGATAGGTTAGTGATTGATTGTTCCAAACTCTTCACAAATTATATCCTAGAAAGAAAATCCTTATCATTGCCTTTTGTCTGCACAACTAGAAGCATGTGTGTTTCTAGCACATTCTGTGCAAACTCTTACGCTGACTTCCATCCTATGGATGTGAGATGTCTGTAGCATTTCACAGGGCCTACGATTGCATATATAACACCTCCAGTCCCAAGAGATCGGATGCCCTCTTCTGGCCTCTGAAGGCACTGCAAGCATGTGGTATATAGACTATACACAAGCCAGACCCCCATACATAAAAATAAATAAGTATAAAAGTAACTTTTATTTACCTGATGTAATTGTCTCTGAAGCTTACTGCTTCCACCTGCTAACCTAGGCCTAGTCCTGGAAACTTCTAGCCTCCGTACAATCTAATCTAGGCCTAGAGTGTTTTCAGCCTCTGTGACTTGCTGCTGAATAAGACCACCCTTTTTTGTTCTTTCGGGTTGATCTCTGGCTGGTTCAACTCAGCTGCTCTGGCTCAAACTCTTCTCCAGATGACTGATTCAATCTAACTTCTCAGTTTCTCCTAATGACCTCATGATAACTTTGGCAATCTGTTCTAATCTTCTGGCTCCTTCTCATTCTCTGGCTCTTTCTTTTTCTCCCTCTAACCTGTCTCTGTACAACTGTCACAGTCACACTGTACTGCTCTCTCTTAAGTACCTTCCCTTTCCTCTCTCTTCTCTTGGGCATATTCTATTCTGTCAAATCTTTCTCTGATTCATCACTTTGTCTACCACTCAGTTAGGCATCACTTTCAAACATGGTTGCTTCCTTAGATAAACTAACTTTATCTTCTTGTTTGGGACTAAAGATGTGTACTAAGGGCATGTCTGTATTCCAGCCAGGGGATGAAAGGTGTGTGCTAAGGCTGAGCTACACCACAACTAGAAATGGTGTATTTCAATAAACAACACAATCTCTGGATTCACAGTGATCAAATATCCTGCAACAATTAAGTACCATTTTTTTTTTCAAAAGACTCTAGAGCTAGAGGTGGTCTCTAGCAACCATGTGAGTCCTGGGAACTCAATTCGGGTCCTCTGCAAGGGCAACTTCTTAACCTCTGAGCCAACTCTGGCTAAAACAATGACACTTTTATCATGATGCCTATCATACATATTTTCTCATTACTTTGGTTTTCCTTTGGATAATATTATCAATTTTTTTCTGGTTATAAAAGCAGTAACATACAACACAAAATTTGGAGGAAGATTTTTTAGAGAAAAAATATTAAAATTATATTATTTGTAGAGGAACACTCTTTTTTTTTCTTTTTTTGTTTTGTTTTTTATTTATTTTTCTTTTTTCTTTTTTTGCTTTTCTTTTTTTTACTTTTTCTTTTTTTCTTTTTTCTTTTTTTTTACTTTTTTCTCTTTTTTCTTATCTTTTTTTCTTTTTTTTTTTTTTTCCTTTTTTTGCTTTTTTTTCTTTTCTTTTTTTCTTTATTTTCCTTTCTTTTTTTCTTTTGTTGTCTTTTTTTCCTTCCCTTTCTTTATCTATTGGAACACTCTTTTTTAACATAATATTCTACATAGATAATTCTTACTACTACTATTATCTAATATCCTCTACCATCTTTTAAAATCCCATTGTGAAGGAGTGTGGTATTGCATATCTTTAATCCTAACACTTGGGAGTCCAAGGCAGGTGAATTCCTGTGAGTTTAAGGCTAACCTGATCTACATAGTGTCAGTCCAGCCACATTTATTTGATAAAACCCTGTCTCCCCCCACCCAAAAAAAAAAAAGAAAGAATGTGGTGTGTTGATTGAGTTATATCTTATAACATCCTTCTTTTGTTTCATTTATGATGTTTTTAACCACATAGCAAAGGCCATGATAAAATCTGGTTTGGGATAGGTTTCTGGAGGTATTCCAATTTCCAAAGCTGTAGGCTTCAGATGGGTGTGGCAGCACTCACTAGTCACTCATACTCGTACCTATATGCCCAGCACTTTAAAAGAGTTTGGGGGTAGCCTGTACTATATAGTGTAGTAGAACCAATTTAAACTTATCCATGACTAGTTTACAAATAAATGAGACTCAGACTATGGTTATTTTATTTGGCTTTGATAATTACTAGGGGGTCACCCCTAATCTAGTCTTCTAACTACTGGCCTGGCTACCTCCCCAGAGGTGAACCCCAGGTACTTGCTGTTTCTCCCAGCCATGTGCTCATGGTCCATCTCCCCTCATGGGGGTCTCTCTCCTCTCCTCTCTCTCTCCTCTCTCCTCTCTCCTCTCTCCTCTCTCCTCTCTCTCTCTCCTCTCTTCCCTCTCCTCTCTCCTCTCTCTCCTCTCTCTCCTCTCCCTCTCCCTCTCTCCTCTCTCTCTCTCCTCTCCTCTCTCTTCTTTCCTCTCTCCTCTCTCTCTCTACCTCTCATCTCTCCAGTAATTGACTGTAGCCAATTTTATTTAGCCAATAGTTTTAGACCAAGGAACAAGGCTTGTACAACAATGGCCTGTAGTGAAAGAATCCACCTAGAGCTTCTGGTACAGAATGTAGCATCACAACACATAGCAATGAACCAAACCTCAACAACACAGTGAAACAGTATCTCAAAACAACAAAACAAACAAGCAAAGATGTAGACCTTTTTAGTTTTCTTGGCCTCCACTGCTAAATTATACAACAGACATCTTTAATGAGACATGAAATATTTCCTTAATTCATTTTTGTGTATTTTTCTTTTTTCTTTTTCTTTTATTGGATATTTTCTTTTTTTAACTCGATATTTTATTTATTTACATATTTCTTTATTTTATTAACCAATTCTGAATATTCTCAATTTCTAACCTTTGTCAAGTTGATGAGCAGCAAGTCATATTATATCTTTAAATTTGTAATTTTGATAGTGCCCCATGGTTTTCCTATTGAGGTTATTTTCTGGCTTTTTTTTTCTACTATTTGAATTTTATGTTTATAATTTCAGACCTCCCTGAACTGCCTTCATTATCATTTATTCAATAACTAGGATTTTGGCCTGGAGTGGTTACATGTACCTTTAGTCCCAGCACTTGGAAGGCAGAGGCAGGAGGATCTCTGTGAGTTACAGGACAACCAGTACTTTAGAACTGTCTTTTTTTTTTTTTTTTTTTGGTTTTTCGAGACAGGGTTTCTCTGTGTAGCCCTGGCTGTCCTGGAACTCACTCTGTAGATCAGGCTGGCCTCGAACTGAGAAATCCTCCTCTGCCTCCCAAGTGCTGGGATTAAAGGTGTGCGCCACCACTGCCCGGCTAGAACTTTCAAAAAACAAAACAAGACAAGACAAAAGTAGCTAGGGTTTTGTCTACTCTCCTAAGCACATTACAAAGAGAGGGGTGTGGGATGGGAATGCCTGGGTGCTTCTCCTGCACAGATGCTAGAGCTGACTGACTCCACTTTGCCTCCTGCAGTTGCTGGAGAAAGGCCTCCCCAGCATGCAGCAGCCACTCCTGCAGGTCATCTACAGTCTGCTCAGCTACATGGACCTGTCTGTAGTTCCTGTCAAGCAGTTTAACATGGAAGTCCTGAAGACCATTGAAAAATATGTACAGGTGAGCATTGGGTAGATTCACTCATTAGTCCGAGGCTTCCCCTTGGGTATAAAGAGGAATTCCTCCATATCTGTGACATACCACCATATGCGTGACATACCACCGACAGACAAGCATGCTAGTTGACCACACCCTGAGTGGCATTTTTAGAAAAAAGACAGAAAAAGACCTTGAGTCTCTTTTGCTTCGAGGGCAGAGCTCTCTTGTGCACCCAAGGGCTGAGTATTCCAAGCACATACCTTGCTGGAACGTCCCAAGTTAGTGTCTTACTTCAAAGACCGGCCAGAGAGAAAGATGATGTGCGCATGCCCAGTTCCAGACCAGATCGCTACTTTGGCATTTAGAATCATATGGCTGAAAATACTCCAAAAACCAACCAAAGAATTGAAGAAATTAATGAAGAAGAATGGGAAAGAACAAGCAGCCCTTAAAATATTAATAAAAATGGCCAGTGCACATCTTTAATCTCAGCATTTGGGAGGCAGAGATAGGTGGATCTCTATGAGTTCAAGGCCAGCCTAGTCTACAGAGTTAGTTCCAGTACAGCCAGGAACCTTGTCTCAAATATATATAATACACATAATATATAAGATATAATGTATAATATATAATACAATAATATAATGTAATACAATATAATATATTTGCAAAAGGCCCAGACATGGTGCCATACACCACCTTTAATTCCAATACTCAGGAAGAAGAGACACAAGGATCTTGTGAGTTTGAAGACAGCTTAATCTACATAATGAGTTCCAGGCCAATCCAGACCCTGTCTCAATAAACTAATTAATTAAAATTAAAATTTATACACACACACAAACCAACCAGTGTCTGGGCCAAGATGTCAGCTAATAGGCACAGAGAGGTCCTTTGGACCTGGCTCAAAGGCATGCTCTTCTTTCACCGGGCCAGCATCCACCCAGCAGAACACAGGGTCAGTGTCAGCAAATGCCCAGGGACTACCTCTTTAAAGTTCTGAGACTCCATCAGGAAAACCAGATGAAGGTCTGGAGCCTGGAAGCTAATCTGTTCTGTGTGACCACACCCAGATGGAAGGGAGTCCAGATTCCACCTCCCTGGGGTCGACGCATGCCACACTCAGCAGTGGAGACATCTATTTCTCCGTGGCTTCTTAACCCTTTCTTCTATGGGATGTACTTAGTGCATCCCAGATGTCAAGGGCAAACACTGGATTTTTTTTTTCTTGTTAATCACATTGACAAAACCATATAGTTAATGTAAAATTTAATTTCTAAGTTTTTTTTTCCTCCGCCCCATTTTTCAAGAGCTAATGGGAGTTGTGTCCTCAGTGTGCATTCAGTCATGGGTTGTCCTCACAGGTGGAGGAGCGGTTCAGAGCACATGCCTGTTTTCTTGGGATACTAAGATGCTCACTTTGGAGAGATGGCTCAGGGGGTTAAGCGCACTGGCTGCTCTTGCAGAAAACCCAAGTTCAATTTCCAGCACCAACATGGTCCCCTATAACTGCCTGTAACCCCACTCCAGGGGAATCCCGTGCCTTTTTCTGGCCTCCAAAGGTTCAAGCACATGCATTATTTTATATCTATGCACACACATACCATACATACACAGACACACACATCCCTATACAAAAATTATGAATAAATCTTTTGCTTTTTGGGTGTTTTTTTTTTTTTTTTTTTTTTTTTTTTTTGGTTTTTCGAGACAGGGTTTCTCTGTGTAGCCCAGGCTGTCCTGGAACTCACTCTGTAGACCAGGCTGACCTCGAACTCAGAAATCTGCCTCTGCCTCCCAAGTGCTGGGATTAAAGGCGTGCGCCACCACTGCCCGGCTATAAATACATTGTTTTAAAAGAAAACCATTGAAATGGTCTAAGCAAGGTAAAGAAGAGTCTGCTGAATTGCAGGGACCAGATTATTGGACAGTGTGGAGTGGGGGGGTAAGGGTGTAAGGGAAGGGTTGGGAAGCACCCCATCCCTGTGTCAGGTGATGAGGAGGATGTGATGTAAAGTTGAAAGAGATCAGTATTCCCAGTGAAAGAAGAGAGCAGCAGCAAGACCCAAGAAATAGTAAAACCAAGAAGACAGGACCCTGGAGACGATGAATTCTGTCCATGAACATCAGTGGTCTACCAGGCATGTGAAGCTCTTCTCTTTTTATCAACGTAAGATAGCTTGCAGGCTGGAGGGATGGCTCAGTGGTTAAGAGCAATGACTGTCTTCCAGAGGCCCTGGATTCAATTCCCAGCATCCACATGGTGACTCACAACCATCTGTAATGGGATCTGATGCCCTCTTCTGGTGTGTCTGAAGACAACTACAGTGTGTTCATACATAAAAATAAATAAATAAACCTTTTTTAAAAATAATAACACCTTGGAATTGGTTCTCTCTCTCCTTCTCTCTCTCTTTTTTTGGTTCTTTTTTTTTGGTTTTTCGAGACAGGGTTTCTCTGTTAGCCCTGGCTGTCCTGGAACTCACTCTGGAGACCAGGCTGGCCTTGAACTCAGAAATCCACCTGCCTCTGCCTCCCAAGTGCTGGGATTAAAGGCGTGTGCCACCACCGCCCAGCTGTCAGTGGTTCTCAATGTATGTGTCATGACCTCTTTGGGGGACAAATGACCTTTTTACAAGGGACCTCCTAAGGCCATCAGAAAACGCAGATATTTACATTATGCCTCATAACAAATAACAAAATTAAAGTTATAAAGTAGCAATGAAACTAATTTTCTGGTTTTGGGTTGAAGGGCCACAGCACTGGACAGGTTGAGAACCGCTGATTTAAGTGATTTCAATATGGACACAGCGGATCTGTATTTGCTAATTTCTTCAGTGAGGTTCACTTCACTTACAAATGCTCTCTGTATATCATTAGTCATTTCCTTGCTACAAACTTTCTTCACGTTTTTAAGTCGGTGAATTCTGACGGGCCACGAGATTGTTCGGTAGTAAGCGTTAGATCTGAAATCATGGACTTTCTTTTAACCCCTGGGTGTTTCTTGCCAACAGAGCATTCACTGGAGGGAAGCGCTGAATATCTTAAAGCTGGTCGTTTCTCGATCAGCCAGCCTGGTATTGCCTTCCTACCAACACAGCGATCTCTCCAAGATAGAGCTCCACCGGGTGTGGACCAGCGCCTCGAAGGAACTGCCGGGCAAGACCCTGGACTTCCACTTCGACATCTCAGAGGTCCTGACCTACTGCGACTTTTTCTGTAGCCTGAGTATATGATGCCAAAGGGTAAAAACAGTTGCCTAGAGAGAGGAAGACTTACATTTGTTTTAAATGAAGACACCTGAAGCCTAAATTAGGTTCTGTTCCTTTAAGAATGAATGGGTGTGGGGCTCTCAATTGGGAGTTATTA
Source organism: Mastomys natalensis (assembly GCA_021653895.1). Classification (NCBI taxonomy): domain Eukaryota; kingdom Metazoa; phylum Chordata; class Mammalia; order Rodentia; family Muridae; genus Mastomys; species Mastomys natalensis. The sequence goes on from JAJTUV010001265.1 coordinate 1,326,542, forward strand.
AAAATGGAAACTACAGGCTGGTGATGGCTCTGTGGGTAAGAACACGTGTTCTCCAGGCACAGGGACCAGAGTTCAAATTCCCAGCACCATGTAAAAAGCTTGGTATCCTTAGCCCTGTGTGTCCTTAATCCTTCCACTGCAGGGTGGAGAAAGGCAGGCACTGAGAGCTCACAGGGACAAAACCACGAGGGCAGGCTAGACAAAACCACGAGTTTCCAGGTCAGTGAGAGACCCTGTCTCAAGGAAATAAGGTAGAAAAAGAGAGAAGACCCTTCCATCCCATGTGTGTCACCTGCATCCACACACCCCTGTGCATGGATCACGCTAATAAGAGGCAGAGGCAGAGACAGAGGCAAGGGAGAGGAGGGCAGAGTAAGGGAAGGGAGGGGGTGAAGAAGGGAAGGAGGGGTGAGGAAGGCAGGGGAGGGAGAGATTGATTCCTTCATTGACATTCACCTTTTCTGAGTTCAAGATGAGACCCCTGTATCATATATTTAGTATGGAAATGATAGTAAGTCAACAGCCATATTTAACTTTTTTCTGGGGACGGGGCTTTTTTTCAGCCTTTAATTTGAATTTGTTTTGATACAAAAACATAGAGAAAGCATTAGCCAGTTAATCTGAATCCCTCAGTTTCCAGAGACCCAGAACTGCTCCAGACCAGTAGGACCATAGTACAGGAGGTTCCAGTCAGTTTCTGCCACTTCAAGTTTCTCCAGTTGAGACCTTGTTGGAGGCAGAATGTAAAAGGTGCTCTTCCGCCTGACGACATACTGTAGGAGCCTCAGAAAGTAAACTTCATCACATATTATTAAGAATATTTAAAAAAAAAAAAAAAGAGAATACTTTAGGGGCTGGAGAAATGGCTCAGTAGTTAAGAGCACTGACTGCTCTTCCAGAGATCCTGAATTCAATTCTCAGCAACCACATGGTGGCTCACAGCTATCTGTAATGGGATCTGATGCCCTCTTCTGGTGTCTGATCTGGTTCTAATCACCTGACTGGTGTTTTGCTTTGTTTTGTTTTGTTTTTTTCAAGACAATGTTTCTCTGTATAGCGCTGGCTGTCCTGGAACTCACTCTGTAGACCAGGCTGCCCTGGAACTCACAGAGATCTCCTGCCTCTGCCTCCCAAGTGCTGGGGTTAAAGGTGTGCGCCACCTCACCCAGCTTCCACAAGATCAGTTTTTAATTACATCTAGGCTGAACAGTTCCTTGTACTGTAGAAGTGTTGAGATGGAATCATAATGTCTCTGCACCGTTCTTTCTCCAGACTCCAATCATTGGGAGACGGTACGATGAACTCCAGAATTCCTCTGGACGGGACGGGAAGCCTAGGGCCATGGCCGTCACCCGGAGTGCATCCTCTACCTCCTCAGGCTCTAACTCCAATGTCCTTGTTCCTGTGAGCTGGAAAAGACCCCAGTATTCTCAGGTAGAGCTCCCTACGTGAAACAAAACTCTGCCATTCACCATTACCCCGTTGGCATCTAGACCCCAGCCCTTCCAGCAATGGGGTCTCTGCATTGAAAGTCAATCCTTTTATTTGTAAACAGGCCATTGGCTGTTCTGACTCTTGCCTCTTCTCTCATTGGCTCTACCTGTCTTATGGGCTTGCAAACAAAATCTGGTCTGGTCTCCCTTTCATGTGGCAGCCTTCAAATGTGGAAAGCACTTCTGACCCTTGTCCCCAACCCATGTCCAAATGAGTCCTCCAAACACCATGTTCGATAAAGAGTAGACAGGGCCACACACTCAAAGAGCCTTCTAGACATTCTCCCCAGAGGATAAACTTAAGCATAGTTGACATCAGCATGCCAAACTTTGCAAAGAGAGCAGAAGGAACTACCAGAATTCTCTAGTCTAGTTATCACATCCTGGAACTGGGTACAGCCTGTGAGTAACTATCATAGTACTGATGCCCCCATCGCTGTCAGGTAAAACTCCTGCACTGTTCTGAAGCATTTTAGTGGCTTGTACCAGACACCCACTGGAAAGTTATTTTAATTGGAAAAGGAATTTATTACACCATCCATGTTAGTTTTGTGTACCTGAGGGGCTGGGTTAATAAAGGCTGACTGGCTGGGCTCACGAGGTTCCAGCTCAGTCACGCAGCCCTGAAGCTGAGCCTGTGGCAGCACAGAGTGTCATGATGGAACTTTACTATGGAGGAGGCCCACTCATCTCATGACAGCTAGGAAGCAAAGAGAAAGGCAGATGGCTGAGAGCCCTGCTGCCCCCTCCAAGAGCCCACCCCTAACCTAGCTTCCTCCCACTGGGCTCCGCCTCCTGCGGGTCCACCATCTCCCAATAGCACTGCAGGGCTGCTGTCTAAGCCTTAGCACTTTTGATAAAAATTGAAGATCGGGATGGCAGAAGCATTTGTCTTGGCTATCAGCACAGCTGCACCCTATTATCCAGATGTTAGGATCCAGAGCCTTGGATTCCCCTCCTTCTTACTGCCCTACCTCCTGCCCTTCCCAAAGTCATAGTCCCTGCTGTCCCCTTTGATAGCTCTATTCTCAGAGAGACTCTTTCTCTAGGGAGCTACAGCAAATTCTAATTCCAGATTCTTATGGTTTGGGGTTCTGATGATTTCATGCTGGGGACCCACCCTCTTCTGACGTCCATGGTAGCTCTGGAAGAGGAGCTTTTGATTAGATTGATTTGTTTTTAATTCTATGTTGTATGAGAGCCTTGCCTGCATGTGTATTATCTGTGCACCATGTGCATGTTATATCTATAGAAGCCAGGAGAGGGCGTCAGATCTCCTGGAACTGAAATTACAGATGGTTGTGCGCTTCCATGTGGGTGTGAACCCAGGTCCTCTGCAAGAGCAACAAGTGCTCTTAACTGCTGAGCCATCTCTCCAGCCCAGGGGAAGAAACTTGCACAGTGTTTGAAGGTGACAGATAGGAGACCTCCCCAGGATAGAAAGCAAGCCTGAGTTTTCAGAAGCAGGCTAAGTGAGTACTGGGCAAGTCCAAAACTGTGCCTGCACAACACACAGCTCACCGTCATCTCCAGGACTGGAAGCCCAGCACAGAGCCTAGTGGCACACTACAATGGCCAATGATCACAGTCGTGGTGTAGAAAGAGATGAGGAGGGTTCCTCCGCCCTGGGCCTTGTTCCATTGATTTCTGAATTAGAGATTAAGACTAAGACCTAGGGAAATATCTGAGAAATCTGCCATCCTTCAGCAGGAACATCCTCCTGCCTGGCTTTGAAATGACCCCATACTGAGTAGTTCTACAAGTTGGGATGAAAAGTGAACCAAGTTCCATAAAGAATGAAAATCTTAAGCCAGGAATATGCCTTAAATCCCAGAGAGGCAAAAGCAGGCCGATTGTGAGTTGGAGGCCATCCTGGTCTACATGAGTTCCAGGACAGCCCAGCCTACTTAGAGAGACCCTGCCTCAAAAAAGGAGGAGAGGAGGAGGAGGAACAAGATGTTAGGGTGAATAGCACCCTCCAGAAGTTTCCATCTAACAAAGCAACAGCAGATAAAAGAGGATTTAGAGGATTGCTTTATAATTGGTTCTTGAGTACATTAACATCTCTAGGCTCACATTATCTCTTGATTCTAGAAGAGACCCCATACATAAGAGGCTGGAAAAGAAAGTTCTTAAAGAAAACCAAAGGGATTTAAATCTACTTAATTTTAACTTTACCGTGCTTTATGAATAACTGAGTGCTTTCAGACTACAGACAGCAAAAACATCATCTCACTGGAGCCAGGAAAAGCTTGTTCTGTAACAAAATAGATTTATTTCTGGATGGAAAGCCAAGCCTTCCTGAAACTAAAAGTTCTGCAGACAGGAAGAGATCTCAAGGGAACTCGTTGGATGGCTACGGAAAAGCCTAGGACTTGATTTCCATAGAGCACACACCCTCCCTGAATAACAGGTCTGCCCTATACAATTCAAACATGGAGAGGGCCTTGTTTTAGTTACCAGTCACTTTAAAATAAGTAAGTAATGTTTATTTTATTATTGTGAGCAGTTAAGAGCACTGGTTGCTACAAAGGACTCAGGTTCAGTTCCCAGCACCCACGTGGCAGCTCACAACCATCTGTAACTCCAGTTCCAGGGGATTCTGACGCCCTCTTCTGGCCTCTTCAGGCATTGCACACATGTGGTGCACATATATACATGCCAGCCCTAATAGGGGTTTACATAACTACGCTGTATAGTTTTTTAAGTCAACTCGAGTCATTAGAAAAGAGGGGATCTAATTAGGAAAATGCCTCAGGAAGACCAAGCTACAAACAAACACGGAGGTCATTTTCTTCATTAGTGATCAAATGGGGAGGGCCCAGTCCATTATGGGTGGTGCTATCCCTGAGCTGGTGGTCCTGGGTTCTATAAGACAGCAGGCTGGCCAAGCAAACCATGGGGGGCCAGTAGGCAGCACCCCTCCATAGCCTCTGCATCAGCTCCTGCCTCTAGGTTTCAGCCTTGCTTGGGTTCCTGTCTGACCTCTGCCAGTGATGGACTATGATCTAGAAGTGTAAGCCAAACAGACCCATGCTGTTTCCACCTCAGCAAAAAAAAAAAAAAAAAAAAGCTAGCCATTCACGGTCTGTTGCCAGCACCTCTATGTATGAAGGCAGATTTGCTCATGGGACCCCAGAATGAAAACCTTCCCTGTGTTTTTCCTCTTCCAGAAAAGAACAAAAGAGAAGCTGGTACACGTCCTCTCTCTGTGCGGCCAGGAAGTCGGACTAAGCAAAAACCCATCTGTAAGTTCTCTCCTGGTGCCACAGTCATTTTGGCATCGTATTGCTTTTGCCTTTGGATGTCTCTGTCATTTATGTTGAAGATTCTAGAATGGCTGACATGTCTGATAGGCGCTATCTGCATTCAGCCCTCGCCTTACTCCTTCTCACACCATGAACTGTGATCTCAGAGACAAAGGAAGAATTCACTGCTGTTTGCCTACAAGAAACAGCTGTGTTCAGACCTTTACTATTGTAAACATGCCCAGACTATATTACCATGTACACGATGGTGCCTGTTACATCTCCAAACATTCCTCTCAGTCCTCTTGGATAGAGTTTTGCTCCCTGCACACTCATCTATTAGGGCATCACCATTTTGCTTACGTAAAATAACATGCAAATAATGATGTATCAGCCAAAATTTACTCAAAATGTTACAGTCTACTCACAAGTCACATCACAGTGGCAATACAAGAAAACATTACAAATAGCTATCTGAATGATGCCATTTAAGTTATCGCTGGTGTTACGGGGAGAGAAGAAAATGCCCTAGGCTTTTAGATGGACAGATAACTGCTCAGAAGCAAATTTCTGAAATTAATAGAAAATTCAAATGATATATGGTGAGCAAATTTTATGAAAAAAAAAAAGACAAAAATTCCCAGGCCTGTGTGTGTGTGTGTGTGTGTTAGATTACAGTATCCTTATGCTTCATTTAAAAGGAAATAATGAGCTAAGACATTTAGAATCATCAAGCAAATTTCTCTGTGGAGCTCTGTTTTAATGTTGCAGACTATATCTACTCCGTATGAACTGTGAAATATTGGAGACCCATGAAATCTTGCCAACATATCGACTGACTGCTCCTTTCAGCTAGGAAAGCACCAGCTGAACTGGGTTTCTGTTTAAGTCACCTTTGTAGTGTGACTTCAGTATCAGAGGGCTGCTCCACCGGGTGGCCTTGCTCAGTGCATCATGGCCTACAGCAGAGAGAAACCAGAGCCTTTGGTTCTGCTATTCTGAATGGCTGGCCAGGGCCGTTTCTTACTGCTAATGGGGGCAGCTAAATCCACACTGACACCTTTATACTTTCTGGCTGTGAAGTTTGCCCGTAGTGCATCCCTATCATTTAAGCAGCACTCACCAGGAAAGGTGCCTCTGTGGAGGTAAACAGACTGGGCTGCCAGCTCCACGGCTCTCCATTTGATTGCCTTGCACACTCTTTTCAATTCCTGTGTGTGTGTGTGTGTGTGTGTGTGTGTGTGTGTGTGCGCGCGCGCGCGTGTGTGTGATGTTGCATGCACATGAAGTTGCCTGTTAATCTCCAAACATTCCTCTCTGTCCTCTTGGATAGAGTTTTGCTCCCTGCACACTCATCATATTAGGGCATCACCATTTTGCTTACATAAAATAACAAGTGAAATGTTCCCTATCAGCAGGGCCTGGGAATGGGTGCTCCCAGCTGCAGTAGATTTTAGATTTAGGTGAATTGGGGTAGACCTGACCCTATGATCACCCCTCAAAACCTAGACTTCTCCAAAATCTGCAAACATGGAACTTTTATAAGTTTCAGATTTGTCAGGTGGTGGTGGGGGCAGCACAGGCTTTTAATCCCAGCACTCAGGAGGCAGAGGCAGGTGGATTCTGTGAGTTCCGGGCCAGCTTCTTCTAGAGAGTGAGTTCCAGAACAGCCAGAGCCACACAGAGAGAAACCCTGTCTGGTAGAGAGGTGGGAGGGGTTGGGGGGAGCAGATGTAAGCCAGGTGTGGTGGCACATGCCTTTAATCCAGCACTTGGGAGGCAGAGGCAGGCAGATTTCTGAGTTCAAGGCAAGCCTGGTCTACAGAGTGAGTTCCAGGACAACCAGGCCTACACAGAGAAACATTGTCTGGGGGAGGGGGGGGGAGGAACAAGTGAACATTATAATGGTTATGTAAAGTGTCAACACAGACTAGAGCTCTCCCCTCAAAAGAATTAAGACAGTTTCTTCTTAAGTCCTGGAGCCACATTTTCGTGACCGAGGCCTGGGAACACAGATTCAGGTTGGCCTGACTGATGTATTCCACCATGGAATGTTTCCTAGTTAGAACTTAGGACATTTACCAGATGCATTGTGGGAGACTGAAGGCAGGCATGTCTGATGGCATTCTTACCTTCGATTGGTGGAAGCCAGAGGCCTGCTAAGACTGTACTTTAAAGGTTTGACTTATTAATCAAATGGGTGTAGGTTAGACTCTAGGGTGAACAAAGACTAGATGTTAAGAAGACTAAAAATAGTCCAAGATGATTTTAGCTCTGGAACAGCAGCATTCCAACTGTCCACAATAATGAGGTTCTGATTGGTTATTCATTGTTGTAGTGTCTTCAACTAATATGTCCCCCTGAACCACAACCCCCCCCCCCCTGGGACTTAGGTTCACAAAATAAAGCTTTTAGTTTCATATCTGTATTTAATTGAGACTGGCTAACAAAACCTTTGCTGTTTATTAGTTCTTCAGAGTTCTATTAAGTCGGGAATGGTGGCCTATACCTGTAAACCTCAGGAGGCTGAGGCAAGCCTGGGCTACATAGCAAGTCCAGGCCAGCCTGCAAGACAGAATGAGACCTCATCTCAAAAACCAAAAACAGAACAAACCAACCATTTTTAAAAGACCTATAAAAATGTCCAGTAGTGGGTTGGAGAGATGGCTCAGTGGTTAAGACCACTGACTGCTCTTCCACAGGTTCTGAGTTCAATTCCCAGCAACCACATGGTGGCTTACAACCATCTGTAATGGGATCTGATGCCTTCTTCTGGTGTGTCTGAAGATAACTACAGTGTACTACTCATATGTAAAATAAATAATTAAAAAAAAAAAAGTCTCGGTAGCTGGGTGTGGGGGCACACAACTTTAACCCCAGCACTTGGTGTTTATGCTTTCCTTTCCTTTCTGATCTTGCTGGGTCTTGAACCCAGAGACTCTAGATGAAGCAAATGATCTGCCACTGAGCCTGTGTTAATCCCAGCACTTGGGAGGCAGAGGCAAGCCTATCTCTGAGTTTACAGACACCTCGTCTCCACAGAGCATTCCAGGCTGACTGGAACACACAGTGAGACCCCATCTCAAAAAGTTAATTAACTAATTAAAAATAAAATGTCTAAATACAAAGAACCTAAACGTAGAAGTTTGGCTTCTCTTTATTAATCCTTGCTGATTCCTGGTTTACCTTTCAAAGGGTTAAATCCTTTGTTCCTGTGGTTTACTTTACACTAATATGTCTTGACATCATTCTTTGAAAATTATTTATATACTTTTGACGTGTGAAGGAAGGTACATGATTTCTAACCTCAGTCAGCTCTAGAAGAGTGGAAAATTTTAGCTGCTCCAGTTCATCTGTGAACACACTCTTAGTTGTTTCACACACACACACACACACACACACACACACACACACACACACGTAGTGGTAGTGTCCCCCATCCCCACTAGGAGATAGCCGTTCAACTCTAGAATGCTTTTGTCGTGTACGAACTTGAGTGTCTGCAGAGAGTTTAATCCAAAGGCACCTGTCCAACATAAATAATAAAAGAACAGTCTAAAAATACCCACTTAAGGAATTAGGTGTGGACTGGAGACACAGTTGTCCAGGGAACCAATGGCCATCACTCACTGCACAAACAACTGAAGGGCGGTGAGTTTCTCAAAAGAGGCTTCTCTTGATTCCTAGGTGATTTTTTCCTCTTGTGGGGACCTGGATCTGCCGGAGCATCAGACAAGCCTGGTGTCATCCGAGGACGGCACCCGAGAGCAGGAGAACATGGATGATACCAACAGTGAGCAGCAGTTCAGAGTCTTCAGGGACTTCGATTTCCTGGACGTGGAGCTGGAGGATGGGGAGGTATGGTGTGTTCTCTGTCACAGTCAAACGCTCACTAGGCCTGTCTAATGAAACAGTGTGGCTTTCTCCCCTGACCACTCTCTATAGCAAGTTCTCTAGTTAGGAAGTTGTAAACTCCGTTTTCAATCAAGTTCTGCAAACAGCTACTTCACTGTTGCACAAGTCACCCCGCCCTTCCTGTCTGAGCCTGAAGCAAAAGCCGCCAACTTATTTTTAAATGGCAAAGATCTGAATCGTAATGACTACACAAAGACTATATGTGTAGTCTGAGGGAGAATTTTTTTTTTTTAAGTCACAAGAACGCATCATTTCTAAGCCTGTTCCTAGGCAAAATATGCTAACAATTTCATTTCTAATGTAAAGTTGCTGTGATTCAGTCACTTCAAAGCCTGCCACCCCTGGAGATTGGAGCCCTCAGGCTCCTGCATTCCTGTGCCTTGTTTAATGAAATCATTAGTGCTTAGAATGAAATAGAAGGCATGAGACAAGAGACAGAGACCTGCTGTCTTACCCCTGCTTCGGGGTTGGTTGGTGGTCAGCATTCCTGACATCTGGAGCAGCTGAATTCAAGTCCTGGCAGGCATGTGTAGATCTGTCTGGAATGGCAATAAGATCCATTACTGCTATCTGTGGGCCTGGGAGGAGGAACAGAGACACCTCCAGTTTTACAGCTCAGGGCATGTTCCCTGGGAGAGGCAGTGTCTTGCCTCCAGGAATGAAAACTCACGATTATATCTCCTTTCCAACTGCAGCCCTTCCAGCTAAAGGTCCAAAGTGAAAGTTGATTATAGCCTGCAGTAGGTAGGCGCCTCCTGACTTAACTGTGACCTAATGGGAAAATGAGAGTCTGAATGGCTGACAGAAAGAAGGTGACTCCAGGCAAACCCACTCACTCATGTCTAATTGAGGCCCAAGTGCCATGTCTGCCCCATGTCTGTCCAGCAGGAGAGATGCAAGTACATAGCACACTGAGTAACCCCAGACTAAGAGTGTCAAAGCACTGGCTGAGGCTGGCCGTGTCAATCACTGGTAAACATATGCCTACTATACTCAAGGCCCTGGGGTGTATCTTCATTGCTACCTCCCCACCCACCCCACAGAATATAGTAAAGAAAAAGTACTTCCGGCGGGCGGTGGTGGCGCACGCCTTTAATCCCAGCACTTGGGAGGCAGAGGCAGGCAGATTTCTGAGTTCGAGCCAGCCTGGTCTACCGAGCGAGTTCCAGGACAGCCCGGACTACACAGAGAAACCCTGTCTCGAAAAAAAAAAAAGGAAAAAAAAAAAAAAGAAAAAGTACTTCCGATATCGTGGTACCCACCTTCAACCTCAGCACTAGGGAGGCAGAGACCAGCTGGTTTCTGAGTCTGAAGCCAACCTGGCATTCCCGGACAGCCAGGGCTACATAGTGAGACCCTGTCTCAAGAAACAAAAAAGGAAGCCGGGCAGTGATGGTGCACGCCTCTAATCCCAGCACTTGGGAGGGCAGAGGCAGGCGGATTTCTGAGTTTGAGGCCAGCCTGGTCTACAGAGTGAGTTCCAGGACAGCCAGGGCTATACAGAGAAACCCTGTCTCAAAAACAAAACAAAACAAAACAAAAAAAAGGAAAGGGGGGAAAAAAGTACTGACCCTAAGGCAAGCTTCAAATGAATCCCTGCTTAATTTTTATTTTCTTAAACTATTCTCAAATCTATTAAGAGTATTGCAGGGGATTCTGCTAACCATAATTAGTGACCAAGAAGGAATTCACTAAATGCAGCAGGGATGGCTTCTAAATGATAATGCAAAACACGTCAGTCTGGGTTCTCCTGACATGCCTGTGAGCCGGTCCTGCATGCTCAGCTAAGGTCAGGGTTCCTTGATTTGGCAGCTGACCTAAAGCTGTTCTTAGGTTAGGATTCAAGCACAGCTCCCTCTGCTTTCCAGACATTAAACTGACATCAGGGGAGGCATCCTCCTGTCTCAGCTCCAGGATAGTGTTACACAGAGTAGCCTAGAAAACATAATCCCAGAACTGCTAGTTCTAGAAGACCTGGGTTCAGTTCCCAACACCCACCTGGTGGCTCACAACCATCTGTAACGCTCAGGTCCAGGGGATCCTATGCCTCTTCTGGCGTCTGCAGGCACTGCGTGTGAATGGTATACAGAGATCCATGCAGGCAAAACACTCCATGCACAAAAATGAAATCAGTATTTTCAAAGATTAATATTTATGTAAGGAGCTCAAGAAAATAAGAAAAATTAATCTAAACAAAGTAGTAAAAACAAGTAAACACTTTTGTAATCCCAGGTACTTGAAGGTAGGAGGGTCCCTTGAGCCCAGGAGTTCAAAATTGGCCTAGTCAACACAGATAACTCCTATATCAGAAATAAAGAAGAAAACCTTGAGGATACTTTGCAGTTTCTTTTCTTTTTTTTTTTTTTTTGGTTTTCGAGACAGGGTTTCTCTGTGTAGCTCGGGCTGTCCTGGAACTCACTCTGTGGACAGGCTGGCCTCGAACTCAGAAATCCGCCTGCCTCTGCCTCCAAGTGCTAGGATTAAAGGCGTGTGCCACCACCGCCTGGCTACTTTGCAGTTTCTGAACTAAAATAAAATAAAAGACACTGAGATGCCAAGAGCTCAGTAAAATGAAAGCATTTTCACTGTGAATGTCATCGTGAATGTCAGTGGGTATGATGAAAACTTCCGGGGATGGAGAGATGGCTCAGTGGTTAGTTAAGATCACTGACTATTCTTCCAGAGGTCCCGAGTTCAATTCCAGCAACCACATGGTGGCTCACAACCATCTGTAATGAGATCTGATGCCCTCTTCTGGTGTGTGTCTGAAGACAGCATATATATTAAATACATACATACATCTAAAAAAAAAAAAAAAAACTTCCTGTGGACCTAGCAAGAGGGGTCCGATACCCTGTGCACGTCACATGGCGCAGTGTCAGGAAAGCAGCTGGTGTTCCCTATACCAGTCACCAGACAACCCCACCAGTGGCACATAGCTCCTGATAAAGCCAGTGATGTAAGCATACTCTGGCTTCTTCATCAAAACATGATTGTCAAAGCAAAAAAAAGAAACAAGCAGCATCCCAAGTTAATTTTGGAATCTGAATAAGATCGTTATCACAGCTTCTGCCCTTGGAGTTTGCAGGATCATTTAAAGGGGCTGTGTCCCAGCGGTATTAATCTCCCATCTGCAGTGAACAGATCATGACCGCACTTTTAGCTTCAGAAACCGGGTCAACTGATGCCACTTTCTGGCCCTCTTTTGTCTCCATGACATTTAAACATTTCCTCACAAACAAGTATTCAGACATTCTAAATAAATAGGTGTTAAAGAGAAACAATGTTATCACTGAAGTAGGAAGCCGCTTCTTTGCAAGTGGGCTCGTGACATTACTTAAGCCTATTCCTCCTCCGGGTGGGAAAGTATGGGGGAACTCTGAGGGTGAATAGTGGTTTTTGTCCTTGGAGCTCGGGCATGTTTTCCTTCGTTTGTATGAGTTGTGTCCACTGAAGAATATGTTGCTAACACTGTTACTCATTGTTGTGTGGAAACTAAAATGCACTGGGGTGTTTTATACATTGTATCATTTTAAATAGACCTTTTGTTTGTTTTTCTGTCCATTCAAACTGCTCCCAGGAACTTCAGGTAAGTCGCTGTTGCTCTTACTTAATTCTGGCCACAGGCAGGGGCATTGTATCCTTGCGTAGTTCTATAACATCCAGAGCAAGCGCTTCCCTTCCCCTTCCCTCCAGCACGTCTGCCGATTTGTGTGTAGACTTCTATTTAAGTGTTTGATAGAAGACGGTGGGTTTTTTTTTTTGGGGGGGGGGGGGGTGTTGTTTGTTTGTTGGTTTTGGTTTGATTTGGTTTTTGCCCTCCCTTCGACTCCTTGGCTGCTCTAGTATCAAAATATCTTCTAAAATATAAAAAGGCTTCTATCCTTAGTTCTGGAAGTTGCATGGTTGCATCTCTAGAGAGGAGATAAAAGTCTTCGACTATGATCTATGGGTAGGCACCCTACTGTCTCTTAGGAATGAGGTTTTACTTTGTAGATGGTGAAATCAGGCTGCGGATACACCTTAGCAGGAATGAGGCCCCCCAAGTTCCAGCCCCAGCACTACTGGAAAAACAAAAATCAAACACAAACAAAAAACAAACAAACAAACAAAAACAATTTCTTTTCTAAAAATCCAAAGCTATCTCTCTGTGTCTGACAACTAGATAAATTAATTTTCATCCAAACCAGGTGCTCTGCAAGAAAAGAACAGGGCTGATAACGGTGATGCCTGGCCCCTGGCCTACATCAGTATAAGCAAGTGGACCCATGACCCTGTCACTTTAGGACTCACTTAAGTAGCTTTATTTGGAAAATGTATTGATTATTTATTTATTTATTTTTGGCTGGGGTAGAGCTCAATAGAGATTGTTTTCTTCTCATGCAGAAAGACCTGCTGCAATCCCTGACACTCTGATAATAACATTTTTTTAACACATTTTCATTTTAAATAATTTCAAGAATATTATCTTTGACACTTCTAGGATATTTGTCAATATTCTGCTCTCTCAGTATAAACTCTGGGTGTTAGGTTTAAGTTTGATAACTGTATGTACAAATGGTCCATCTGAAATAGCTACTCTGTATTTTCGCACATACCATCTGGCATGGTGAATACACAGGGTTTGCGCTTTCTGTATGTGGCATAGGGAACAGTTTAGGCATCTGATGGAGAGGCAGGATGAGTAGCTCCAACTGAGTGTATTTTGTGCCACACTGAGAAAGCTGGGCTTGGAGCTCGGAAGATAGCTCAGTGGTTAATAGCACTAGCTGCTCTTTCAGGGGACCCAAGTTCAGTTCCTAGCGCCTACCGGGCAGTTCACAAACATCTCTAACTGCAGGTCCTAGAGATCTAACACCCTCTTCTGGCCCCCACTGGCAAAGCACACACATGGTGCACAGGCAGACATGCAGACAGAACATTCATACATGTATTATTTTACATGTTCTTATTTGAATACTATTTAAAAAAAAAAAGTTGAGCTGAGTTTTACACACTATAGACTTTTATTGTGTATGCTAGAATCTGAATCCAAGAACCATTAACAATGCTAACCATGTGTTCTACCTCTTAGCTACACCCATAGTTCTTCCACTGTGGTCCTTACCCAGGGCTAGATCCCTCAGCTACCACAAGGGACATAATTTCAACAGCTTTGCCTAGAATGGAGCGGTCACATCCTCTGTGGAGATGGATATTAACTGTGCCTCCCAGTTCTCGTGCCCAGGGGGTTTAGTTTTCCCAATATCAACGAGAGCATCTGTGCCCAGAGTAGCAGCTTCTTACCTTTCATACCGCTGGGATGCTGCAGGCTCAGATCAGTGGAGGAGACCTCCAGAGCTGTGGCTCGTAAGAGCCTTCCCAACCTCATCTGTTCATTTGGCGCAAGAAAACTTGGTGTTGTGAGTCTGTGTTTACACACTTCCTCCCTTTATCCCACCCCCCATTTTTTTTTTCACAAATTAAATTTCTCTTTTCTCTCAAGACCTTTTGGCCTTATACATTTTTTTTTTCATATTCCCATTACAGTAATTACATTGAGCCCTCAACCAAGGAATTAACTGTTCCCACCAGGAAGAAACCCGAATTATTTAGTAGTAATTTCTTACAGCCACCTGGGGGAAACATGTACTGGCTGGCTTCCTTATGCAGAATGCTCAGGACTAGTGTTTCAGATTTGAGTGGTTTTATTTAATTTGCATATACATAATATACACAGTTTCATGGGATGAGCCTCGAGTCTAAATGTTAAATTCACTTTATTTCCTCTGCATTTAGCCTGATGATAATTTTTTTTTTTTTTTTTTTTTTTTTTTTGGTTTTTTCGAGACAAGGTTTCTCTGTGTAGTCCTGGCTGTCCTGGAACTCACTCTGTAGACCAGGCTGGCCTCAAACTCAGAAATCCGCCTGCCTCTGCCTCCCAAGTGCTGGGATTAAAGGCGTGAATTTCTTTTTTTTTTTATCACTCTTTTTTTAAAGATTTATTTATTTTATGTATATGAGCACACTGTAGCTGTCTTCAGACACACCAGAGGAGGGCATTGGATCCCATTACAGACGGTTGTAAGCCACCATGTGGTTGCTGGGAATTGAACTCAGGACCTCTGGAAGAGCAGTCAGTGCTCTTAACCACTGAGCCGTCTCTCCAGCCCCTGATGGTAATTTCATACAGCATTTTTAAGGGGCCTGGATTTTGACCTTACCGTGGAATTTTCCACTTGGGAGCTCCATGATGGCGCTCAAGAACAATTGGAATTTTGGAAGACTTCAAATTAGGGAAGCCCAACCCATGTAGAAGAAGGCGTGAATACAGACTCAGGTTCAGTTCCCAGCACTCCAGCAGCGCACAGCTATCCGTAACTTTAATTTCAGGGGATCTGATTCCCTCCACTGGTTTCTGTGGGTACTGCATGCACATGGCACACCTACATACACACGGCCACACACATAAAGTAAAAATAAATAAAATCTTGAAAATACTGTAACAGGACAAATGACAGAACCACTTTCTATATCTGCAGTGATGTGTTTAGGAGTCTCGGTATTGCTTTCTTCCATGAAACAAACCTTGGATAGGCTGCCAACGCCTGTTAGAGGTGAGGGCTGTGACACTGGGGACTGGGCCACCACACCTGCCTTATCTAAAACCAGGAACCCCGGGGAGGAAAAAGAAGCCTCCTGCTCACTGCATCTGATGCTCACTCATGGCTCTTGGACATTCTGTGCTCGCTGACCACATCAGAAGCATAGCTTTAGCTCGGGACCCATTAGGCCGTGTTTCAAATGACCGACCATCCAATAAGATGGAGTGCTGGTTTTACTCAGATGACTTTTTGTTTATCATCAGAGTGTTAGGGTTTCTATAGCTGCAACGAAACACCATGACCCAAAAAGCAAACTGAGGAGGAAAGGGTTTATTTGGTTTACACCTCCACAGGACTGTTCATCACTGAAGGAAGCCAGGACAGGAACTTAAACAGGGCAGGAACCTGGAGACAGGAGCTGATGCAGAAGCCACGGAGGGGTGCTACTCACTGACTCCTCTTAGTTTGCTTGGCCAGCCTGCTGTCTTATAGAACCCAGGAGCACTATCTCAAGAATAGCACCACCCACAACGGGCTGGGCCTTCCCTCATTGATCAGTAATTTAGAAAAAGCCATACAGCTGGATCTCATGGAAGCATTTTCTCAACTGAGGCTCCTTCCGCTCTGATGACTCTAGCTCGTGTCAAGTTGACACACACAACCAGCCAGCACAGTGTAGATAGCTCCCTTTAGTCCTGCTTCAAGAGACAGAAAACCAAACCCCACATTCGTTTCTGCAGAAAAAAAAAAAAAAAAGTTTTGTCAGCCAAATAGACTTATCTAACGGCTAGTGCTTTGTAGAGAAGATCTGAGATACAACTCCAGGAGTTAACACTTCCTTGTCCGACTGTGCCACTTCTCACTGAATCAGAATGGGTACATCTGCAGGAAATCTTCAGTGCCAAGGCAAGAAAGTTAACCACTTCCCAGCATGGGACAATTTAAAGATGAGTCTTAAGCAAAAACCAAGACGTGGCTTCCTATTTGTGCATGGCCCCTAAACTTTATACAGCTCTCACAGACTTTAACTCTGCGTTTTTTTCTGTGGAATCTGCTGTGGCAAAACAGTCCGGGATGTTTACCCAATGTGCTTCTACTTAACAGCCAAGGAATTCCGGAATGTGCTCTGAGCATACTTGTTTCCCCTCCCGAAAACTAAACAGAGGCTGGCAGGGGTGGGGGCAGGGGGTGTACACTAATTTTAAAGTTACTTTAATATTAATAATTTCCCTCTTTTTTTGGACATATTTTTGAAAACAAAATTTTCTAGGGTTTACCAAATCGACTTTAAGAAATATGTATTTCCTGCTGGGTGTGATGGTGCATGTCTTTAATCTCAGCACTTGGAGAGAGAAGAAAGAGAGGGACAGAGAGAGAGAGACAGAGAGAGATAGAGACAGATGGAGCTCTGTGAGTTGGAAGGCAGCCTGATCTACAAAGTGAGTTCCAGGCCATCCAAGGCTACACAATGAGACCTTGTTTCAAAAAAACCATACATACATATATATGTATGTATATCAAAGAGAAGTGTGTCCTCGATTCTACTTGTGAGATAACACACATTTCCAGAAAAGCTTTGCTTTTTTTTTTTTTTTTTTTTTTTGTCTCCTCTTGTTGGTAAGCTGGAATCTGAGCATCAAAGCAGATGAAGGAGGGCTTGAGAGTTGATGGTGACCACCACGTTTGTTTCTAAGCTGGGACTGACTGACTGTGTAAAGGTGTGTGTGTGTGTGTGCCAGAGGGCTGGGGCATGAAAAGTCGATTGTGGTGTGATTTCAGGGAGAGAGTATGGACAACTTCAACTGGGGAGTGCGCAGGCGCTCCCTGGACAGCCTGGACAAGTGTGATATGCAGATCCTGGAAGAGCGCCAACTCTCCAGAAGTACTCCCAGCCTAAATAAAATGAGCCACGAGGATTCCGATGAGTCATCGGAGGAGGAGGACCTCACAGCCAGCCAGATTCTGGAACATTCAGACCTTGTAAGTAGGGACTCTCCCACTGGAGAGTTGGGAAGCCTTGGGTTTGGTTTGGTTTTTTTTGAATTAATTTAGGAGTTTTGTTTCCAGCTAAATAAACTCTTCATGGCTGCCGAACTGAAAGCAGAATGTTCAGGTGGAGTCTCAGTGATCTTTCTCTGTAGGTGGCAGTTGGTACCCTGAGGCCAGATTCATACGGGGTTGCCCACAGCTACATTAATATGCTAATAAAAATCAACGACATAGAAGTTAGAAAAATTATACCTGTCAACCAAGTGATGCTTTGTGTTCTTCTGACAGGAACTTTCCTGTTCCTTTTCTTTGCTTTGTTTTCTAAACAGATCATGAATCTCTCCCCCTCCGAGGAGGCTAGTCCTATGGAGCTGCTGACCAGTGCCTGTGATTCCACTCCTGCAGACCCTCATTCCTTCAACGCCAGAATGGCAAGCTTCGAGCCTTCTTTGCCTGATATAAATAATCTGCAGATTTCAGAGGCAAAGGTGAAGAGATTTGTGGAATTGTTACTGTAGTTCCCTTAAGGGGGTAGAGGAAAGACAAAGAAACGTCCTATTAAGAATTCGGAGAGGGAAGTTCAAAGTGCAAGGGCCTTGCTGCCTCTGGTTTAGTGAAATGACTGAAGCGCCTGCCTGGTCCTGTGCTTTGAAGTTGTTTTATGCTCACCAACTTTGGCTGAGAGATTTGGCCTGAGGCCTTTGTAAAATGAAATACTTGACTACTGACTGACTGCAAAAGCAAGCGATGGAGAGAGACTGGTGTGGCGGTGGCGGGACTGTGGTGGCTTTTATAATTCGCTAAGTGAGGTGTAGGAGTATGCTCACACTGAGGGGAATATTTCCTCGAGTAGGAACCAATTACACAATTTGCTCATTGATTCAATGCTTGCCTTTTGGCGGACGATAGGAATATTTAATGTCGATCACATAGAATTATGCCAAATTTCATAAAACTTTCCTAGCTAGACTCCCTGAGAGGAGAGTTATCTAATGCATATCATTTCCTTATTTCAAAAGATTGGCTTTAAAGACAAAAGAAAAATCTTGTGGCTACTTCATTTAAGGTTTATTTTATCAAAATTCACAGAAAATATCCTGCCCATAAAACCGTTCATTTGCATGCTGTAACCACACATATGACCTTTAGTGTAGAATTTTATTTCCTTATATTAGAGATATCAAAATAGTCTATCACTGTTAGAATAGAATTAGTCATTCCTGATTCTGATTTTGGCTACAGTTTTGCAACTTTGAAAGAGGAAAGAAAATTGAGGTGGTGTGTGTGGAGGTAAAGAGAGAGAGAAAGAGAGAGAGAGAGAGAGAGAGAGAGAGAGAGAGACTGCTAAAGGAAAACTACAACACTCTCTACATCATTTTACAATATGCTGAAATCAGGAAAGCCCTGAATGCTTTAAACCAACAGCACCACTAAGGTGTGATTATCTAAAAATAATTAGAACTGAAATAAGAATTATTTCTAAGATTGCCCCCAACTCAGAAGGAAAGATAAAAACTATAATTGAGATTCTTGGAGTTAGAACTGTCCCCTTTTATTGGCCAAAAAATAAATAATCCCCCTGAACAAATTCTTGTTCTAGATTGAAAAGTACTAGAACATTAATCCCAAGATTAAGACATTTTAAGTTAAATTTCTTGGAAAAGCATCTTAAAATATATGTGATGTGCTGACCATGTTATTTCTCAGCATGAGTGCAGTTTCTCCATTTTTCTTTTAAAGATAGATAGATAGATTAGATAGATAGATGATAGATAGATTTCTCTTGAGAGAAATAAGCTAATTCTATTAATAAAAACATTAGATCTCACTTTTAAAGACACCTCTATTTTCTCATAACCTAAATTCTGTGGTATTTGATATAGTTATGATGTTAGAGAAAACATAGATTCATCCATAAGAACTTGGCACCACCAAAAACATGAGCTATCCTGACTCTCTAATACAACTTTAACATTCTGGCTTATTTCTCCTCATTAATCCTAAATTCAGAATACTATAAACCAATGGCCAGATGTTAACCCATGGTAAAGGTCTAAGTCACAGACGTTTCTATTTCACCTTGATTTTATTTTTAAGGTGACTCACAGAAGCACGTACGTGTTTCCTTCCTCTGCTTTTCTGCTGTGTATCCCGGTTGCCTTCCTTCCTCTCACAGAACAGCCTGTTCTCCAGTTGACTCCCCCACCCCCACCCGCCTCAGCTCAAGCCCAGCCTCTTTTTCTATTTTACTTCGTGTATCTCTTCCCTGCCTCTCACTGACCCGAGATCTGCCTGCCCTAGAGTGGTTACTTGTTATCTTTATTGCTCTATGGTTAGGTGAGAGGTGAGAGCTACACTCTTCACCTTAGCCGTTGTCCTATGCCCAGTGCACCTCCGTGCAGGTGGTGTGATGGGCTACTTTCGTTATAGAAAGCTAGTCACCACAGTATAAGGCACATGCCAGATTCCCCTCTGAGCATCTGTTGTGCCTTGTACCGATGCATTTATATTCCGGCCTTTATTGGAAAAGGAATTTCCAATTGGAGAATAGGTCTGGATGTGCCTGTCTCTAAATGTACATGTACTCTCTTTGATATACATGGGCTGTACAATCAAAGTTTATCTGTGTCTGGCTTCTTCCTGGTTTTTGAAACTACACTGGTCTTGTGAAGTGGACCTCCAGGGACTGATCCAGACATTAGGAGACATGTCATCTGGTCTAGGGGATGAGAGTTCTTATGAATACAAAGGCAGATAGCTTCTCTTCCAGCTCTACCTCTGATGGCCAACCTGACACTGAGCAAAGACTTGTACAGAGAGCAGAGGTTGCAAATCTGTAAACATGGAAGCTAGACAGCACAGGGGAGGTGTCTCTCTGACAGTATTGAAGTTAGCGTTTATACACTTCGAACACAGAGCAAATGTGACAATCTACTGAGCCCTTGGGCATGATTATGGAAGACACCAAAAGGAAGATGATAGAGAAGGGTTACTTCAGAGAATTTCTAAGCCCATTTCCCTCCCTCTCAATACTTCATTGTCCGCTTCATTGAATCCTGAATGTATATTCTTTACACATTGGGTTTAAAATTTTGTCACTGCAGGCTGAGGCAGTCCCCGAAGAGGAGGACACCACCGTGCACGAAGATGATCTTTCAAGTTCAATCAATGAGCTCCCAGCAGCGTTTGAATGCAGTGACAGCTTCAGCCTGGATATGACTGAGGCGGAGGACAAAGGCAATCGGGGCCTGGACCAGTACACTCTCGCCAGGCAAGGCAGCCCGTGGGGAAATGGTTGGCATGAGTATGTGTGGCATGATGCATGCCCCTCACTAGCTACACACTACACCTTAGGCACACAACCTCATGCTGCAGGGACCTCCTAGCATGCAGCCTGGCAGGACCACACTGCATGCTCATCCAACCCCATGGAGGGCTTTCCCTGGGATTAGGAATTTACAGAGCCCAAGAGCAACATGAAAAGGCCCCAAAAAAGGCTCTGGGGACGTGAAGCTTTGAAGATATGAGCTAAGCTTGAAAATGAATTCTTTCCGAGTTGAAAGACACAAGCAACAGGCTCTTTCCAAGCTAAACAACTGCTCTTTATCGCAGTGTCTTGTGGCCTGGTGGCCAATGCCTCTAAAAGTAGTGACTCACATAAGCACAAAAAGATGGCGGATAGGTGAGAACATCGTACCTTGCATTGATTCAGCGTCTGCCATACGTCACAAATTACGGTGCGGTTTGGATCTACTTTAGGAGAAAGTGGAGATGCTATACTTATGTTTGTGAATACTGGAAACAAACGAGAGCTAAGTCAAAGCCCCGGAGCTACACAGAGGCCATCTAACCATCAGGGGAAAAGGCTGGGGCATAGTATGGAAAGAGCGAACCTCCCACATCCTCCTGCCTTCCTTCCGGTCTGTCCTGCTCACTCCGTTACTCTCTATTCCTGCCCTGCCCTCCCCATACCCGGTATTCCCAGAGTTTGTGCACATGTATTCCTTGTCTGTCTGCATCAGGGACAAGTTTGAAGAACCTAAAGTTGGATTAGAGGTTTTTTTTTCTGAATGCAAAGTGTAGAAGGATGGTGATGTTGAGCTTGGGAACAGATGCTTAATGTGAGGCTTAGCCCCTGGGAGAGCAAGGGCTTGCCGAGGGCTATGAGATATATAAGCCTGTACAAAACAATTAGAAATGCCAGGCATGGTTGTGAACCCCTTTGATGCCAGCATTCAGGAGGCAGAGGCAGGTGAATCTGTGACTTTAAGGCTAGCCTGGTCTACATAGTGAGTTTCAGGCCAACCAAGACTATATAGTGAGACCAGTTTTAAACCACCACCCCTATCTAACCAAAAAAATGGAGGAATCATAGAAATGCCAGAAGTAAAAAAAAAAAAAAAATCTATTTCCTAGGAAAGATCACAGAGACCTCTAGTAAAAACCAAATCCCTAGAAAGCCCTTGATAGGAATAAAGGACCCAAAGGGCCACCTCACCAGGCTGACACGAAAGTGTAGAACTTGTACAGCTGGGTACAAGAGGCTGTCACCTTTTGATGATCATGGTGTCCATGTTTTCCAGCTTCGGAGAGGGTGACAGGGGCGTGTCTCCCCCTCCCTCGCCCTTCTTCTCGGCCATCCTTGCTGCCTTTCAGCCCGCCGCCTGCGATGACGCCGAGGAGGCCTGGCGAAGCCACATTAACCAACTCATGTGTGACTCAGACGGCTCCTGTGCTGTGTACACATTTCATGTGTTCTCCTCTCTGTTTAAGGTATGGGCTCATGGAGCATCCTGAAGACAGCCGATGGCTGCGGACTTCACAGGGGACTTGTCTCTCTAGGGCACTGGTTCTTAACCTCCCTAATTCAAAGACCCTTTAATACAGTTCCTCATGTTGGGCTGACCCCCAACTATAAAATCATTTCATTGCTACTTTCTAGCTGTCATTTTGCTACTACTGTGAATCATAATGTAAATAACTGATATGCAGGATGTCTGGTGTGAGATCCCTAAAGGGGTCGCCACCCACAGGTTGAGAACAGCTGCTGCCTCTAGGGTTTTGTAGGTAGAGACTAGTTTCTCTGCCTATAGCTTTTAATCATCCTTTATTGCCTTCCCCTTATGAAGACACTGAACTCAAGTGATTTCAGGTCAGCTGTCATGAAGGGGAGGGATCTTTTATTTCTGCCATTCCATTTCCTGTTGACGTTCTCAATGGTAAGAAACCATGGTAGCTTAGTTAGGGTTTCTTTTACTGTGATTAAACACCATGAGCAAAAGCAACTTGGGGAGGAAATGGTTAATTCGGCTTATAACTTGCAGCCCACCCTTGAGGAAAGCCGAGTCAGGAACTGAAGCAGCGACTATGGGGGAACATTGCTTGCTGGCTTGGTCCTGTGACTTGCTCAGCTTGCTCTTCTATGTAACCCAGGACAACCTACCCGGAGTTGGCACCCTCCCACAAAGGGCTGGACCTTCCCTCATTTATCACTAATCAATAAAATGTTCTATATCCTTGCCTAAAAGCCAATTTAGTGGGGACATTTTCTCAGTGGAGGTTCCCTCTTGCCAAATGACTATACCTTGTATCAGGTTAGCAGAGCACTAGCCGGCACGTACAGCACTCAGAACATCAAGGGGGCAGCTAGGTTATTTTCGTCTCTCTGAGCCCCTCTCCATTTCCTTGGGACACACACTGGACATTTTCATAATGGTTAAAAAAATAAACTTAGTGCCAGGCAAGGGGCTCATGACTATACTCTCAACCTTTGGGAGGCAGAGGCAGGCAGGTTGTTGCAGTATTGGAGATAGCCTGGGCTACAGACTATCCTGAGACTATAGAGACATTTATTTTTTCCTTTTTATATGTATTGTATTTTTTTTTAATTTCATACATGAGCACTAGGTTTCTATGTTTCTATTACTATGAAGAGACACTGTGACCATGTAATTCTTTTTTTTTTTTTTTTTTTTTTTTTTTTTGTTTGGTTTTTTCGAGACAGAGTTTCTCTGTGCAGCCCTGGCTGTCCTGGAACTCACTCTGTAGACCAGGCTGGCCTCAAACTCAGAAATCCACCTGCCTCTGTGCCACCACTGCCCGGCTACCATGTAACTCTTATAAAGGACATTTAATTAGGACTGGCTTACAGTTTCCAAGGTTTAGTCCATTATCGTCATGGCAGAAGCATGCAGGCAGACATGGTGCTGGAGAAGGAGCTGAGAATTCTGCACCTGGATTGACAAGCTGCAGGAAGAGACCGAGCTACTAGGCCTGGCTTGAGCTTTTGAAACCTTAAAGCCCACCCCCAATGACACACTTCCTTCAGCAAGGCCACACCTACTCCACAGGGCCACACTTCCTAGTAGTGCCATTCCCTGGTGACTAAGCATTAAAATCTACGAGCCTGTGGGGGCCATTCCTATTCAAGCCACTACAAGTACTGCATTTATTTCAACTCCACCTATGGCCATTTTTGTTTCTTCTTTTAAGAGCTCTCTATTCAGTTCCATGGCTCTTTTTTAATTGTATCCTTTCTTGTCATGAGTCATCTGTTTGGTTTTAGTCCTTTGTATATTCCCCCTTTCAGATGAATACTGATATTGATCCTCTATCAGGCGTATAGCTGGCAAAGATTCCCTCCTAGTCTGCAGGCTTTTCCCTCAGTTGATTATTTCCTTGGCTACGCAGAAGCTTTTTAGTTTTGTGAGGTCCCATCTGCCAGTGGTTGGCTCCTGAGCAAATATTGTCCTCCCCAGAAAGGCCTTTCCTCGAAGAGCTAGTCTTCTAGGGCACTGCCTAAGTTCCCAGCTATCACTTTCAGCCTGCTGGGTTTCACATGAGTGTCGTTGGTCCATTTGGGGTTGATTTTGTGTGCAGGTGGTAGGGAGAGGTCTAATTTCACTCTCCTGCATAAGGATCTCTAGTTCTCCCAGCACGACTCAGTGATATTTCCTTTGGGCATATGCTTTCAGGTGATATAGCTGCAGCTCTGTAATACAGCTCAAACTCTGGACCAGTAATCCCTGTTCATTGTTCTTCTGCTCAGAATTGCCTTGGCTATCTGAGCTCTTTGTTTCCGTATAGATTTTAGCATTTCTTTGCTAAACGTGTTATCATTTCTAGTTTTCTGGGAGAATTTTTGGGACCGCTTATATATCTCTTACCATATATCATCTGGAAATAGAGATAGTTTGATTATTCTCCTATTCATATCACTTTAATTTTCTTCTTTTGTATATTGCTCTGGCTAGGGCTTCAATCGCTGTGTTGAAAGGACTGAGGACAGGCAGTGGCCCTGTCTCCTTCCTAATTTTAATGGCATGACCTTGAGTTTTTCTCCATTGAGGATGATGTTGCCTGTGGGTTTGTTCGTATATAGCTTTTCTTGTGTTGCAGTGTATTTTCTCTGGATCCCCTGGAGCTGTGTACTAGGATGCAAACTTGGGTCCTCTACAAGAGCCTCATGCATGCTCTCTTAACTGCTGAGCCATCTCTCTAACCCCACTTTTTGTTTTGTTTTTGTTTTTGAGACATCTCTTATAACACAGGCTGGCCTTGAATTCCTGATCTTTGTCTCTGCCTCCCAAGTCTTTGATTACAGGTTTGTACCACACGCCCCAAATTATTTTAAACTTCCACAACACACACACACACACATATACACACAACGTTATTTTTTCTAGTGTACAAGTTGAGCTTGGCCTTTGTGAATGATCCCTCTCCTGCCTTGCAGAATATTCAAAAGAGGTTCTGCTTCCTAACCTGTGATGCAGCCAGTTACCTTGGAGATAACCTCCGGGGAATCGGGTCCAAATTTGTCAGCTCGTCCCAGATGCTTACCTCCTGCTCTGAATGCCCTACACTGTTTGTGGATGCAGAGACTGTGAGTATCCCTGCCCTGCTCAGCAGGGTGACACATTCATGTAGAGATTTGTTATTATATAGAGTGTGTGTATGTGTATATGTGCATGTGTATGTGTGTATACATGTGTGTGTGTGCATGCACACGCATAGATGCACATGAGAGTGCACACTTGCTCATCTGTGAAGGTCAGAGAACAACTTTATAGACTTGATTCTCTCCTTCCACTAATGGGTTCCGGGAATCAAACTCAGGTCCTCTCATTGGCCCATTTTAAAGACACTTACAAAGCTGTGAGCAGAATAGAATTGTCACGTGACTCCTGATGGGCCCTAGGTCTGCAGATTAATTAGTGAACATTGCCATCCGAGGCCAAGGCATTTCAGAGAATTAGGAACAATCTACCACTGGGCTCCTTCCATCTCGTCAGCCTGTCTCCTGAGTTATTCTAACTTTGGCAACTGTGCATATGACTCTCACAGGGGTCACCTGGAGCCTCTGACTATCAGTCATGATTTTATGAAGAAAACTTTGCAACACTGCCTTGAATTTTTCTTTTCCAGACACAGCCTCCCAGATTGGTCCCTCAGCCAGGAATGCAATATGAAAACTAATTCCATCTTAAATTATTTTAAACGCAAATTAAATTACAAAGTTAGTTTACAGATCTCTCTGGAGGTCTGTCTTCCATAGCAAAACAGAAATAGATCTTGATACTGAGTCTATTAAAAGGTCAACTTAAAGTGGTTCATGGACAGCTTGATTATTAGTTTCCAATGCAAGGCTTGAATTATAAACTAGTTCCATTTCCAATTAGCCTATATCCAAATTTTTTTTCTTCTCCATCCTTTTTTTCTGTTTTAAGAATTTTTCTGTCATATAGACATTTCCTGTTGGTCTGTACATCCGTAATTTCAAGTGTTCTCCAGTATTTAGCTCCATTCCTGTACGGATCAAGGACAAGCGAAATTCATGGTTGAAGCAGAGTATTTGGACATACAAAAGCAAGGCAAGAAAGGCCAAACTTCGTAAGCACTTGTTTCCTGCCAGCAGGTCAAAAGGCCCACCAAGAAAAGCACAATGTTGGTTTTTTTCATACTTTTACCCTCTTAAGGTTCTTTTACCAAGAAATCATATGACACACGGTCTAGCGCCAGAGGTTTCATTTATTGTTTTGTTAAAGATTTACTTATTTTTATATATGATTGCAACGGCCTGAGCATTCAGCTCACCAAGAGGGATCATCCACTCAGCATCGTTTTGGCCACTCATGTGTTGCTCGGAATTGAATTCAGGGCCTCTGGAATGAGTCTTAGTCCCTTAACACTTAGACCATCTCACCAGCCTCAGCACATACGTTTGTAATCTGGTAGATGCCTCGAGATTGCATTAGAACTAGTTTCCTTGAATCCAAGATTTGAACTGTAGAATCTTCGGATAAAGACCATGACCAGAAGTACTATTGGATTAGAGCCAGGCTTGTTTGCTTAAGTATATTGAAAGGAAGTCAGGGTAGGAACCTGGAAGCCAACGAAGCAGAAGCCTGGAGGAGTTTTACTTATACTACTGCTTGATTCCATGCTTCCAGCCTGGTTCATGATCACCCAGCTAACTGCCTGGCCTCTTAGTCATTGCCAAGTGGACTGGTTTCCTGCCCTCCATCCATATGAAAATACCCCATAGACTTGCCAGCAATTCTTCTGATTGGATTTTCTAGCTGGATTCCCTTTACTCCTTTTATGTCTCCCTGCATGTAGTTGAACCAAAACCAGTAACCATGCCTCCTCCTTCTTGTGTTAGCTTCACACAGATCCTCCCAGCTCCTAACTGCCCTGAGCAGCTTTCTCTCCCTCTCCTTATGGCTTTGCTTGGTCCTAGTTGTTACTCTTTACTCTTTTTATCCCCCCCTCCATAATAGATCTAGAAGCCATTCCATGTAAACCACCTGCTTTCTGACAGGGAGAGGCCCAGAGATTCAGGAGTCAGCTGTAAAAAAAAGTGACAAGGTGTATGTATGACACTTATTGTATCTATGACAAGGTGTATTATGATACCTACTTGTATCTGTGTCCTCCAATAAAATTCTCCAAGAAAGAATATAGAATTTAAGTCAGATGGACTTCAGTTCAAATCAAAGCTCAGTTACCATCTCTTATTGGTCATCTGATAATAATATCTCATTTGCAAATTACTGTGAAGCTATAAGTTATGACAGTCATAGAAGCTGTCATGCCCTGAGTCCATTCTGTATGGCTGACAGCTTACTGGGTTGCAGATTTTCCCTAATGATGATGTGGTGGTGGTGGTGGTGCTGATAATGGTAATAATCATGATTTCTTGTTTTTTATTTTTATTTTTTATTTTTATTTTTATTTTTTTGTGTTTTTCAAGACAGGGTTTCTCTGTGTAGCCCGGGCTGTCCTGAAACTCACTCTATAGACCAGGCTGGCCTCGAACTCAGAGATGTGCCTGCCGCTGCTGGATGCTGTTATTATTCTTATCTCCCATGAGCTTTCTGAGGGCAAAAGTTCTGAGACTACGCCATAACTCCCATCTCTTATTTCTGTGGCTTGCCACCTACCCATATTTACCAGCTATCAGCTGGTCAGAACAATCCCTCTCTCTTTAGCTGGTGAAGTGAATTAACCTGTTGATGTCAGGTAGGAATTTCAGGGCTCACTGTGTTGTGGCCTGAGGAGCCCATTTCACACCTGTGTAGTAGTACAACCATGCTTATGTGGAATCCCCATCATAATGGCTGAGCCATGGCTATAATGGTCATTCTTTCCGGGGGCAGAAGCCTGCCCCATGGCTGCCTCCTGATCACAATGGAGATGAAGTGGTTACCCAGCAAGACCAGAATATTCTCACTTGTGAGAAGTGTTGGTCCTATTTCCTAATCTCAGCTGTATGAAATTATTCTAACCATGTAAGCGTAGGGAGGTGATATTTAGAAAACAGCGCCCGGTCCAGCTTGTTCCCAGGCAGCCACCATGTTCCCCGCTGCTCTTCGGCTCTGACCAGGGCTCTGGCTAGCTAGATGCACAGGCCCTGGCACCCATGAGATGCCAGCATGGGGGATGGCTCTGCCAATCTACCACACTGCATCCACAAAGCTTGACTGAACCCCAGACAATATCTGCCATCCTTGCAGTACCCAGTAGAAATGAGACGCTTAAAGCTTAATGTAATCTAAAGGATTTATATATTTAGAAATGCTTGCCAGGCAGTGGTGGCGCACGCCTTTAATCCCAGCACTTGGGAGGCAGAGGCAGGCGGATTTCTGAGTTCGAGGCCAGCCTGGTCTACAGAGTGAGTTCCAGGACAGCCCGGGCTACACAGAGAAACCCTGTCTAGAAAAACCAAAAAGAAAAAAGAAAAAGAAAAAAAACAACAAGAAATGCTCAATCGACAAGATGCCCACACAATTAGAGTTGTTACCCAATATCTAACCTTTTGATAGAAGTTGCTACTCAGGACAGCTTTCTACCCATCTGTGGTTCTCCATGGCTGATAGCCTCTTTCTTCTCCCCTTCCTCTCTTTCTCTCCCAGCTCCACCTCCTCTTCTACTGCCTAATCACCAAGCTCCACTGTGAATACAATGTAGCAGTATAAGTATCCTGCTACATATAAGTATTTATTTTCATTCATACCTAAATCAGGAATGATCTGGTTTTAAAAAAACAAAAAGCAAAAAATCAAAAACAAAAACAAAACTCAAGACCGGGCTAGCCTTAAATTCAAAGATCTGCCTGCCTCTGTCTAATCCAAGTGCTAGGATTAAAGGCATATACTACATGTGGTCATGAAATTTTATTTAAGGGCTAGGAAAGATGGCTTAGCAGTTTAGAGCACTGGCTGCTATTGCAGAGGACCAGGTTTGGTTCCCAGCATCCATATGACCATATGATGACTCTCAAGCATCTGTAATTCTGATCCCAGGAAATCTAACCCCTCTCTTGCCCCACAGGCACCGGGCATATCAGGCATATATAATAATAAAGATAAGTAAATATTACAAAGAAATTGTGAACCTATGGCAGGTATTTTAATTTCAACAAATCTTTAACCTTTCAAGCTTCCTTTCCTAAAAGTCATTCCAGCAAACTTGTATTTACTCTTGTTAGAAGCCTGATCAAGTCTTCCTGGCAAACCCCACAATTTAAATGTTCTCAGGACATCTGTGGATCTACCCATGTCCCATGTCTCTTTTTCTTGACAACAGTGGCTTGCCAACTGTAAGGCAACGTTTGCAGGCGGCTCAAGAGATGGAGTGATTACCTGCCAGCCGGGGGACTCGGAAGAAAAGGTAATGAATGCTTGTTAAGAGTATGTCTCACCGGTGGTCTGGCTCTGTGTTGGTTTTGAACCTCACAGAAGCATGGAGCTTGAGAAAGGAAGAGGAAGGAAGAAGCTGTCTTCCACATTCACATGATACCAATAGGGGAAGACAGCACATCCATACCATGCATGGCTGTGTGTGCATCTGTACCATGCATGGTTGTGTATTGATGGGACTGGGGGACTTTTGTTTTCTCCTTTCTGGAAAAATAGTGACGTAAGACTAACCTTTTTGCCAGATGCTGTTAAACCATGCTAATCACTTCCTAATGAGCCTTTCTTAATCCAGAATATGAACGCACATTCCACCATTCCTTGCTGGACTGATCAGTTCCTTCAATGAAACAGTTCATTAAAGTAAAGGAAAGTTGTCTATTGACTTTTCCCCAAACACTGCTAAAAAGATTCTCCCACTTAGAATAGCCCTAAATGCATACCACATACCAGCAGCTGATTACATATATGTTATATGATGCAGGAAACTGGGAAGAAGACTGAAATAAAACTATTCACTCTGGAATGAGGCTTTAAGAGCCTCCTATTTGGGTTTTATGGTTCCACCAGAGGCTCCACCCTCCTCTTGTTGTCAGGGAGACAGGTGACAATCAAGGCATCACTGAGGCATAGCTTGTGCTAAGAAAAGTGAGCTGTTAGCTCGAACACACATGGTAGAACAATGGCATCAAACAGCAGGTGGCCCAGAAGGTTCCTGGTTGTTTGTGAGACAGAAGAAATTTCTAACTGTGAATGAGAGGTAACCAAGGAAGAGGAAGCCGGTAAGGATGAAAGGCTTGTATAAAGGTCTGAGGCAGGCCGGGCGGTGGTGGCGCACGCCTTTAATCCCAGCATTTGGAGGCAGAGGCAGGCGGATTTCTGAGTTCGAGGCCAGCCTGGTCTACAGAGTGAGTTCCAGACAGCCAGGACTACACAGAGAAACCCTGTCTCGAAAAACCAAAAAAAAAAAAAAAAAAAGGTCTGAGGCAGAAGGGATTGAGATGTTCTAAGAACTGAAGAGAGGCCATAGGACCCACAAGTGCAGAGAGACAAGGCAAACTTGAGAAGCCTCCACAGACATCGCAGAAGCCTGGCTGTGCTGGCCCCTTCCCAGCAATGGTAACCAATCTGCAATTTAAGCAGCAGGGAGGAGATCAGATGAGGCTGCTAGGCTGCATGCAGGTACTGTACGGACAAACTGAAGCAGTAAGGGAGGCACGAGGGAAGCTAGGAGACCATGACCCAGTCTATGTGCAGCAGGTGTCACGCTGGAATTACGTCACCACTGAGAAGTCTTTTCAGATCATGCACCCTCCCACGTAAGGAACAAGCTGTATCAATGTATAAAGAGCCCAGTAAGGTTTGGGGTGACATTTTTCCACCTAACACTAGTAACCCAACACCAATTTGGTCACTATCACCAAACAAGTTTAGAGTGCCGAGAGCTATACTTGCCACCACCCTGTCCCTCTGTAAGCCCCGAAATGAGTGACTAAGGACAGCAAAATAAAGCAACTGTAAGGCTGAGAAATCTTAGACAGGATTATTGCTTTTTGCTCTTTTTGAGAACACATTTGTGTTCCAGTCTGTAGTTTCCTGAGACTTTTATTTTGTTTTGTTTTTAAAGACATGGTTTCTCTGTGTAGCCCTGGCTATCCTGGAACTCACTCTGTAGACCAGGCTGGTCTCGAACTCACAGACCTCTGCCTGCCTCTGCCTCCCAAGTGCTGGGACCAAAGGCGCATGCCCTACACATTTCTAGAGAGTTTCAATATAGGTGTGTAATGGTGCTACAGGGTAACTCCTTCACAAACAATGCTTACTCAAATGTGGGGTTCAAAATCATCCTTGAGTTTGCATCCGTCCCGATGTGTGCACCTGAGATGTCCTGATTCGGCTGATCTGAATATTCCCCTGCCCTCCCCCCTTTTTTTGACAGACAGGATTCCCTATGTAGCCCCAACTGTCCTAAACCTTACCATGTTGACCAGTTGGCCTCACACTCATGGAAACCTGCCTGCCTCCACATCCGTGGATTGGGAGTAAAGTCACGTGCCACCATGCCCAGTGTGGAGACTTTGAAAAAAGAAGACATTCCTAGGTTTCACATTTTATGGCCACCTAAAAGGACCTCCTCCTGGCCCCAGCTTGTTTATCCTTTTACTTCATCCTGCTGGCCAAAGTCAGGCCAGAAAATATTGTCACCAGGCTAGACCTTACAATAAGCACAAGCCTAGCCCAGTTTATAGTATAGCTTGTTTACAGTGTATAAAAATGGTCAGTTATCTAAGCGCTGACTCTGTTATCAAATCCTATTACACGCACTGATGAAGATTCAGTTGGGAGAACATTACATTAGTCCATTACAGACTTATATTAGGAATACAGGTTGGAACCAAACCTCTGATCTGTTTGTTGAATGCGAGCCCTCCACATAAGTGGGAGCTAGAGCTAAATCATCCTACCTTCAATACACTCACGCTGCTGTGTTACTTCTCCATGAGTCTTTTTTCTACTTCTTGGTTTCCATTCTCCTTTTGCACTTATAGCCCCCCCCCAGCACTTCCAGTACACACACACACACACACACACACACACACATACACACACACACACACACACACACACACATACACACACACACACATACACACACACACACTACACACAACACACACACACACACACAGGAACATCATAGTTTATGCACACAATCTAAGGAGGTTCTAATGTCACAGGTGATGTCACGTTAGGGGACGGCCACTGTGCACGTGGCCTCCCTTAACTGAAGCGTGGTTGTGTGGCTCCTGGTACTTGTTGCCATACGTGTTGCCCCTTGTCTTTTGTGTCTTTTATTAAACAGAGATTAAAAGATGGAGTCCATCTTCAGTCACTCAGTTCAATGTGGCAGCTCTAGGTATACAGTAAAGGCTTGAGAATAAAAATAGACGGTAATACTTTCAGCTACTGTGTAAATATGACCCCATTTGCCCTTTTATAACTGTCCCAATTTGCTCCTCTTGCTATGATGAACACCATGACTAAAACAACCTAGGAGGAGAGGTTTTATCTCACCTTACATTGTATAGTCCTATCACTGAGGGGCTACCAAGCAGGAACTGAAGGCAGGAACCTGGAGGCAGGAGCCACAGCAGAGACCATGGTGGAGTGTTGCTTACTGACTTGCTCCCCGTGGCTTGTTCAGCCTGCCTTCTTATATAACACAGGACCAGCCACCTGCCTAGGGATGGCACCACCCACAGTGGGCTGGACCATCCCTCATTAATCAAGAAAATAACCCACAGAGTTGTCCACATGCCAATCTGTTTGTTGTAGGCAATTCCCCAACTCAGGGTTCCCTCCTCTCAGGTGACTCTGGTTTGTGTCAAGTTGAAAAACCACAACTAAACAGAACAAAAATACAAACAAACAAAAACCCTGGTCAGCACTGCTACATCCCTCTGCAATAAGGAATTTTTCATTGTGCATTTGAGACAAGCTGAATCTGAGTGGCAAACTGTAAATGCCATATTCCATGTCTCCCGTTTGTTTCTAGCTTACTCTTAGAGGCAGAACACACACAGGAGGGGGAAAAAGACTGATTGTGGGGTTAGAGAAAAACAGAGTGGGTGGAGAGGCAGCATCTAGTCTGATGCCTTTAGCCTGCTAGTAAAACCAACCAGGTCTGCCCCATCTGGCACTAGCATGGAGTTTCAGATATCTTGCTGGTTCATGGATACAGTGGTCACCAGGAACTTGGGCAACAACTGGTTGTCTGGGAAAGATGATTTTACTCTCATGTATCTAATCCTTTTGAAATCTTAGGCCAGCTATTGACTTAGGCTTCCTGGTGACTGTATTAGCAGTTTTCTAGGGTGAGATACAGTATATGCTAAATAGCGCGGAGAACAGGTGAGCCGTTTGCTTTTGTCTCAAAAGTTCATTTCTGTTCACGTGCACATACCATTCCGCTTTATAGTGTTTGGGGATCATCCCCCACCCCCTGCCTTCATCAGTCAAGACAGAAAAACCTTTCATGATTTGCAATTTCTCATCCATTAAAAAACAGGTTTCCACTGGTCCCTCTGTTCTAGAATAGCTCCCCTTGTGGCTGAAGCTCACATAAACATAGGTCAGGAAGCCAAGGCTCCTGCCAGCTCTGGTCTCTGCTGGCAGTATTTTCAGCCTCCACCCTGTAAAGTAGCAAATACTGTTTATCTCTCCGGCTCTGCAGAAGCATCCCCATGAGGGCTGAAGATGTCTTGCTTGTTAGAATGTATTTCAGTTGACATACTCACATGCAAACTGTATTTCTGACTCAGTGCAAGCATAACAATCTACACTCAGTGCATCTTGTCCTGATCATTCCAGCTTTTAGGGTCTTCCTGCGAAAACACTCGTCTGCTGTGCTTCCTGTCTTGATACAGCACAGGAGTATGGGCTGCCCCCCATGACCTTTTTCAACCTGAACAAGTTAAATGTTGAACCAGATTGTTCTCTGGGCTCTTCTCTCCCATCCTGGCTAAAGATGTGTCTGCTAGGATTTATTTACAGTTTTCTTTAAAAAAAAAAAAATAGTTAGTACCTCAAAATGTATTACCTGTGTCACAGGCTTTGAGGTTTTTAACTTTGAAAGATATTCATGAACAAGACTGGAAAAAAAAAAAAACAATTTTTTTTTCTTTTGGACAAACAAAATGGCCATCCACTGAAGATATAGATTGTTGGCAGAGAGTTTGCCTAGCATGTGCAAAGCCTTGGGTTCAATCACCAGCACTGCAAAAATATAAAAATAACAAAAAGAAGGAAAGAGGGAAGGAAGGGAGGGAGGGAGGGAAGGAGTTGTCACTGTATCAAACCCAATTAGTATTAAGAGTATTCCTGCCTGCTTAGATTTCATGTACTCAAAAAAATTCATGCTAAGACACAAAAAAATTCATCAGTTACTTTCTACATAAAATCTAAACTTTATCCCATTGAGCTCACACGTGTGCCTTTCAGCCATGAGCTAAGATCCAGTAAGCCAGGCATAGCTGTGCATGCCTATAATTCTGTCAGTCAATCCAGAGGCGGGAGGAGGGGAGGAGTGTGGGGGGGGGGGGGGGACTAAAGTCTCAAGTCTGAGCTGACTTCAAACTTGCAGCAGTCCTCCTGCCTCAGCCTCCCAGAGTGATGGGCTCACAGGGATAGGCCACTGTGCTTGCTTCTGTTCTGCAATTTGCAAACTTCCTGCCTCTCAGTTGTTTAGGATTTCTTCTTAGCATCTGGATTCCTGCCACCCCCTCCCTATACATGTACCAGGCCTCACCCGCACCCAGCCGGTTCAGATAGCCCATTTCCAAAATCAAGCTTATGTCAAGTGTTTTTAGGGAAATTTCTAAAATCCTTGGGACCTTATAAAACAATGACATCCGTCCCCACCCCACAGGGGGGAAAAAACATGGTATAAGGAAAACCCAAGATAAAAGGAATCATTATCATATTCAGTGAGCCAGTCCCTTAAAAAGGCAGTTTTACTATCTTTTTGAAACCCTAAATGCAAATGAGGTCCCAGTCTGTGGCCTAGTGAAGGAATCCAAGAGGACGAAGGCCAGGAACGCTGCTACTAGCCCACCTTAAAAGGAGACCTAAGGAGGAATGCCAGGCACCCTCATCAGGGTTGGCCACACCCTAAAAACACAGTTGTGCCTAAGAGCATGAGTGGGAGGAACTCTGTGACAATCCTCAGAACCAAGCTCAAGCTAGCAAAGAAAGTTCATTTGCCCTTACTGACTGGAGAGTCACATCTTTTTTTTTTTTTTTTTTTTTTTTTTTTTGAGAAGTCACCATCTTGATGAGCTCCTTGGATTACAGCCTTATTGTTTTGTAAATGAAAACAATGATCTTCACCCAGCACGCATGTCATTTCACAACACCAAAAGCAAAAAGTCCCCACTTAGCAACACAGAACTGCTGCTGTGCTTACTAAACATTATGTTCCCATCTGATGAAGCCCCAAGAGTCTTCAGTGCTGGCCTGTGCAGGGCTGGAGAGATGGCTCAGTGGTTAAGCGCACTGGCTGCTCTTGCAGAGGACCAGAGTTCGTTTCTCGGCTCCCCTATCAGGTGGCTCACAGCTGCCTGTAAGGCCAGCTCTAGGGTTTCCGACGCCTCTGAAAGCGTATGCACATAACCACATACATACATACATACATACATACACACACATGAGCATACATACACGTAACTAAAAGTAATTTTTAAAAACTGGCCCTATGTACCTAATCTGATAGTACATTATATGTCAGCACCAAAGTATGAAACTTGTAGCCATGATGTTTTCTGGTGCCTCAGCCGTATGTAATGTACAACACAGGCTTTAAGGTGTTTGTCTTCCAAAGCTTTTAGAGAGATTCGTGACCAAAATCAACAATAACCAAAAAATGTCAGTAAATTTACAGTCACTGCACACCTGTCATGGTCATTCGATATTTTATAATAGGTAGAGGGAAGGAGACCAGGAGTCAGAGGTGGGAGTCTAGGTATACCTTCAGTGGCACCCGTAGCGTTTCCGGTGGCTACTGGCGATGAGTTGACGGTTTTGTTCATCAGTGGACAGTGTCTTTAAATACACTACATTAAACTGATAGCCCAAAAGTTTTGGGGTTCTTTTTTTTTTTTTTTTAAGTTTTCCTTGCCAAGGATTACAAAGGGAGTGAGGTAGGTCCTTAAATATTTTGAAAGTTCCAAATCAAGATATATGGACTCATAATTGGAATTAATGAAGCTGATGTTTAGGGCAGGGGCTGAGATAGTGCCTATATAAGCCCAGGTTGGCCCCAAACTCTCAGTCATCTTGTGTCTGCCTCCAGAGTGCTAGAAATTACAGATGTGCTCCACAAGCCTGGTCTAAATTGATGTTGAAAGAACTTTAAACCTTCCCTTCAGATTGTAGCACCCCTCTTCCCATCTACCAAAAATTTCTATGAACTGATTCTGTAGTTACGGTGTCATTGGTGACATTTAAGGAATGGTAGCGGAACATGACATACTTGGTAAATTTTCAATATCTTAAGTTAATACCCGCTGGGCGGTGGTGGCGCACGCCTTTAATCCCAGCACTTGGGAGGCAGAGGCAGGCGGATTTCTGAGTTCGAGGCCAGCCTGGTCTACAGAGTGAGTTCCAGGACAGCCCGGGCTACACAGAGAAACCCTGTCTCGAAAAACCAAAAAAAAAAAAAAAAAAAAAAAAGTTAATACCAGTCCTGGATTGCTTTTAGGAATTATTTAGTAGATAGAAATAATTGTAAAGATTTTTTTTTTTTTTTTTTGGTTTAATAAGGGTGATGATCGGGTATGCACACACTGTGGGACATGTCCCTCCCACGGACCTTGTCACAATATTAGCAATTACCTGTGAGAAAACTATCCTCATGAATAATGAATCAAAAAGATAAAATGCATGGAAATACTTGCCATGCTGTGTGCTTGTGTGAGAGTGTGCATTGCTTACTCCTTTGAGATAGCATTACCCAGAAGCCTCCTACTGCGCTCTCGGTCTGAGGGATGCAAAAGTATCCGTGATTGGGAATGCGCCCTGATCTTGCCAAAGGCCTGGGTTTAGTTCCCAGCACAAATGTTGGGTGACTCACAGCTGCCTGTAACTCCAGCTCTTGTGGGAATCCAATGCCTCTGATCCCCAAGGGCACCAACACTCATGTGCACATAACCACACTCATGTCTGATATGAAAGACAATCCAATTAAAAAAAAAAAAAAAAAGTAACGCTATAGTCGCTGCCGGGGGATGGTTCTTTAGATTTCTCCGTTCCATTCACATTAGTGCACTCAAATCTTCAAGAACAACAACAAAAGGCTACTTCTACTCTCCCAGACAGACTCAGGAAATCCCAAGGACTGAAAGCCATGTTTGTTCAGTGCCGAGTTGCCCACTAACGCTTGTTTTTACCCAGACTGCTGTGCATGCTGAACGGGTACAACACTGGCAAGCGCTGGCCAGGTCTGGGCCAGCCAAGCTAACACTGCTCACAGCTCTGTTCCTGGAAGAGGGCCATGCTCTCTGTCGCATGCCACACTGACCCTATACTTTCTTTCCTTTCCTTTGTCTCCTGCACCATGCTTGCTGCGTAGCAAATGGAATCTCTTGCAGTAAGTTAACTTTCTTTCATATTCTTTGTCCACTGAGGCATGGACCCATGATGAGCCTTACTTTACTGTTAACTGTTGGATCTTTTAGCATGGTTTCCCTTTTTGGTTTAATTTTCTTTTCTTTAGTAGATTGAGACATGGCAGCTTATCGGTAGCCTTCTGAACTGTTTTCTCCCCCAAATAGAAACCTACATTGCTATGAATTCTCATTGTCTCAATGGAAATTTTTAAACAATAAAGACCACCATTTGGCATTTAGGAAAATCAAAAGTTTTCATGGCTAGGTTTCACCCTAAATTGGGAAGAAAACATTATTTTTTAACATTTTTAAAGTTAATTTGCGAGATCCTGATAGTTACATTCCATACCATATTTTAAAAGGTTCCCATTTAAAGAATGAAAGAGAAGGAAGAAGAGTTTAACTTATAAGGAATTTTACTGAAACAACCAAAGACCCAGCCAGATTCAACTAATACGTCACTCTAAAGCTATTTGCCAGTATTTGGGGGGAAAAGAAAAAGTCTGAACAAAATTGGTTTTCTCTTAGAAGGAGGGAAGTTGGGGAAAGGGGGAAGTTTCACTCAGCATAGTCTTAGCAGATAGATAGATAGATAGATAGATAGATGATGATAGATAGATAGATAGATGATAGATAGATAGATAGATAGATAGATGATAGGTAGATAGATGATAGATAGATGATAGATAGATAGATAGATAGATAGATAGATAGATAGATAGATAGATGGATGGATGGATAGATAGATAGATAGATAGCATCAATTTTAGTAACTTAAAAATCAGAATCAAGCCAGGCAGTAGTAGTAGCACATGCCTTTAATCCCAGCACTCTGAGAGGCAGAGGCAGGTGGATCTCTGTGAGTTTAAGGCCAGCCTGGTCTACAGAGTGAGTTTCTGGACAGCCATAGATACACAGAGAAACCCTGTCTTGAAAAACAAAAACAAAAAAAAAAAAAAAAAAAAAAAAAAAGAAATCAAAATCAAAAGACATCAGTGGATAGCAACAGAATATACTCCATAAAACTTAAAATTCTTACAATGTATCTTCTTCACCAGGATTTAGGGAAAAGTGTTTTAATTTGCCTCTATGCTCTGTTCTGGGCTGAGCTCTCTATAGCCCCTTAGCACAGGTCCCATTTACCCTGGCATCCCGTAGCCTCTTCCAAATCCAACAGTGGAGTGTTTGCACATCTGACTTATAGCAGATGTTCGTCTCACTGGAGAATACTGAGTTCTGATCTCCTGTGTGCCAGAGGCTCTGTAATACCCGATCTGCTCTGAGAGCTAACCCACTGTTGATATAAGAAAGACCAAGTAGAGGATCTCACGCAGAGAGTGCTGTGAACCTTGGGGTGGGATGACTTGGGACTTCTTTCTCATCTATTTCAGACTGTGTGGCTTGTCCTTCTGCAGACTTCACGAGTGGCTACCCGTCAAGGCATCCCAGACCTACACAGTCGTCTCCCAAGTAGCAATTCAACTTACAAACTTAAACACCTAGAACTAGTTAACGTTTTGCCTGTCGTGTTTTCCTTTAATAAAAAGGATCCTTGGCTGTTTAAAAGCAGTTTGTGGCTTATAAAGAATTGCCACAACCACTCAGGGATAATTTATAGGTATCTCGTTGGCATATTGGCATATACAACTGAAACATGGTTTCCCTCCATCCCTTTTATGGCCTATCCTAATTAGTCATTCAATATCCTATAAAAACGACATTCTGCTTTATACTGTGACCATCTCCCTGCTGCTACTGAGCGGGTTTGGGTTTGTCTTATTTGCAATGTAAACAGATAGTTAAAGAAGCAATTCATGCCTGCGCTCTTCACAGTTTGCAGGTTGAGCTTTAACAGCTGTTTCTCCTCCCCATGTGCCCTCCCCCATGCAGCAACTGGAGCTGTGTCAGAGGCTGTACAAGCTGCATTTCCAGCTGCTCCTGCTCTATCAATCCTATTGCAAGCTCATCGGCCAGGTGCATGAAGTGAGCTCGTGCCCGAGGTGAGTCCTCCCGCTCCTCTGCCCGCAGAACCACTTAGTGGCTTCGTTAGTGGTTTTGTCTTCTTTTTTTCTCTGTCCTCCACCCCACTTGTGATGGTACAAATAAGGTCCGTTTTTTGTTTGTTTTGGGGTTTTCCATTTTAATTATTCTATGCAAGCACAAGTGAGAAAGAGATACATTCTATTCTCAACTTTGGATGGCTTTCAAGAACAGGACCACAACTAAGATAAAGAGAGTGAGGTAGCAGCCCCACATTTGGGGGCAAGCCCCCTGACTCCTACAGTTACCCTGGATGCTACACGTCACCCTGGTGGTGTTTCTCCTTGGCACGTAGCATTTCGCACTTGCCCTTAGCATAAAGTAGGAAAGAAAAAATGTCCTGGGGCTTCTCCTCCCTGCTTCAGCATCAGGATGTCAAAATTAAAATCATTTGAGTATACCGCTTCTAAAGGGGTGGCAGTGTGTACGGGGAAACGCTGAGAGTGCATACCTGGTGTTTGCCAACAGTGATTCCATATTTATATAACCCAAACCTATATATATGTCACATTGGCCAGTGGGGTTTTATTGTTATTTTGTCTATTCTGAGGCAAGGTTCTGGGTAGCCTAGGCTGGCCACAAATTCCTATTGATCCTCTTGCCTCATTCTTCCAAGGGCTGGGATTCCAGGCATGTACCACCATACCCAGCTCCCTCATTTATAGAGATACTGAATCTCTGCTTAAAGAGACCCACAATGCCAAACTTCTGTCCCTAAATACATTACATTTGTTTGAAACAGCTGCTCAACATGTCCAGAGAACTGAGTGATCTGAAGAGGAACCTGAAAGAGGCCACTGCAGCCATTGCCACAGACCCAGTGTACCTCGAGGGGCGTGGCCAGAACCACCTTCACCTCCACAGAGGCAGCCATCCAGTCCATGCTGGAGTGCCTGAAGAACAATGAACTGGGCAAAGCCCTGCGGCAGATCAAGGAGTGCAGGTGGCTCCACTCTTCCTCTCAGGGGTGGCTGTAGGAAACACAGACCTGCTCCTTTGGTGTTCAGGGACCACTGTTCTTCCATAGGATCCAAGTTCAGGTCCCAACACCCACATGGCAGCTTACAGGAATCTGTGGTTCTGGTTCTAGGGAATACAGTGTCACCTACTGGCCTCTATGTGCACTGCACACAAGTGGTGCACAGAAATTCAGGCAACCACTTGTACATTTAAAGCAAGTTTTAAAAGAGCATCCTTTCCCAAAATGGTTGTTTTTATCAATAATAATGAATATTCTAAACCTAATGATAGCAATATTT
Organism: Mastomys natalensis; assembly: GCA_021653895.1. Taxonomy (NCBI): domain Eukaryota; kingdom Metazoa; phylum Chordata; class Mammalia; order Rodentia; family Muridae; genus Mastomys; species Mastomys natalensis. Next base: position 1,367,435 of record JAJTUV010001265.1, read on the forward strand.
GGACAACTCTAAATGTATCATTTTTGTGTTTTAGATGAGCTGTGGGAACATCTCAGTAAAAGGCTTTAAACATATTTTTATAGTAATCAAGACTCATACCTCCCAGCTCGGGGCCTCTAATCTTTCCTGTTCTTTCTTCCCCACAGAAGCCTGTGGCCCAATGACATCTTTGGAAGCAGTTCTGACGATGAGGTCCAGACACTCCTGAATATTTATTTCCGTCACCAAACTCTGGGACAGACCGGTACTTATGCCCTGGTGGGGTCTAACCATAGCCTGACTGAAATCTGCACCAAGCTCATGGAGCTGAACATGGAGATCCGAGACATGATCCGAAGGGCCCAGAGCTACCGGGTCCTAACAGCTTTCCTCCCAGATTCCAGTGTTTCCGGCACTAGTCTCTGACAGGAGCCTCCCGTCCCCCATGGTTTCTAAGCTTGCAGTGCTGCCATGCTGGGGCGACCTCATTCAGTGTCTTCTCGGCCTTCGCAAGGCTTGGACGGAGCATTCCCCTCTTGTTACCTGTAGGACTTTTTCTAAAGAAGATGACTCAACTTCCAATGTGTAGCAATACTGTCCAAACCGAGGCAGCCTAGGACCTCCTGAGACAGACCCCACCCATCCTCATGTGTGGCTACCCTTCACCAAGCAAATGCAACCCACGACTGGAGACATGACTTCCGTTGCTTTACCAAAGCTGACCACACTGAATGACCCCATCCTTTCTAGAGACAGTTTTAGATTGGCAAAAGTGCAATGTTTTTCTTCACATGGAAAAAATTTGTATTCTAAAGCTTGTACATTCATTTTCTTCCTTTCACCTATTTTCCTTCCTTTTGGTTTTTTCTCTTTTTCTTTCTTTCTTTCTTTTTTTTTTTTTTTTTTTGGTGGGATGTGTTTGGTTTAGTGAGTTGCAAAAGGGGGCAGGCAGAATGAAGCTGGCCACTGAAAACCTGTAAGATGGTCGAAAGCTGACAGCCGCGTGCTCTGAAAGGGGATTGTAAATGGGTTACAATTTGATGTACACTGTGTCTAAACGAGGCTGCTAGGAAGGACCTTTCTGAAGTTGCTAGGCTACTGCTACTGAAAACCTGGATCTCTCTGTGCCAGGAAAGATCCAGATGGACTCTTTTTAAGGATCATGGCTGCTTTTTACAAAAAGGGTTCTTTAATAAGCATTATTTATACTACAGAAGAACGAGTGTCCGTTTGCATTACCTTCGCCATTTTGTAGAAATGCAAATTCTTCACAAAAGTTCCAAGTCATTTTATTGTCTGCATGCATCTCTCGGCCATTTGGATAGCCGGAAGTAGAATCATAAAGGGAAGATAGGAGTTGCCACGTTAAGAATGATGTCATATTTTATTTGTAATATATATGTAAAGGTCTTTCTTAAAAATTCTTTCCTTAAATCCAACACTGTCAAGTGTTACATGTGGGCATGTGATCTGTTGCACATCCAAAGCATATTCAGAATTGATCTATGTAACTTATTCACTGTGTAAATACATTTAAAGTTTTTGTGATGTGATCTTGGTTGATAATTCTGTTCAGAACTGCCTTTAGATTACAAAAAAGAAAGAGAAAAAGACATGTTGATCATGGATTTTATTTCTAGTGAAATTAAAATATTTGCCTTTGATATTTGTATTTTTACATGTGGCTGTCACCGTGACAACCTTGGGTAGACTATATACTTGTATTCTATGAATGACACACAGCAGACTTGCACAGTATATGGCCCCTAAATCCAGAGAGAAGTACAATCTCTTTGGAATTAGGCACCAAAATAAGAACATAACTTTTCCTTATAGACACACAGACTTATCATTTTACATGTGTGTACATCTCAGTGTGTGAATGTGTACCATGTTCATGCTGCTGCCTGTAGAGGCCAGAAGAAAGCATTGCAGTTACAGGTGGTTGTGAACACCATGTGGGTGCTAGGAATCAAACCAAACTGTGGTCCTCTGAGAGAGCAGCCAGTGTTCTGAACTGCTGAACTATCGCTCCAGACCCTATCCCTTTTGTTATTTTTAATTCTTTTCTTTTTTTTTTTTTTTTTGTTTTGTTTTTTTGTTTTTCGAGACAAGGTTTCTCTGTAGCCCTGGCTGTCCTGGAACTCACTCTGTAGACCAGGCTGGCCTCGAACTCAGAAATCCGCCTGCCTCTGCCTCCCAAGTGCTGGGATTAAAGGCGTGTGCCACCACTGCCCGGCAGAAGTTTCTGTTTTCTAAAAGACTAAGTTGTAGAGAAGGTATCAACTTCATTCCCCAACCTGACTGTAGCCCCATCTCCCTTCCACTTCCCGTCTACATCTGATCTCTTCCTAGTCATTCAGTCTAAGTTTCTCTTAGACCCATGTTTCCTCCTTCATGGACTGCCGCCCTAGTTTCAGGGAAAATGTAAACACAGTACTTAGAACGAGGGAACAAGCCCTGGCCATCCTAACTTCATTCTTAGCTCTGTTCCATGACCTCTCTGCTCCATCTCCTCACCTAGGAGAAGGTCTTACCATTTCCCACTTAATGTGGCTGCTGTGAGCCAGATGTGATAGTACAGACTGAAATCCTAGCAGTTTTCAGGTGAAACCTAGAGAGTCGAAGGTTCGAGATCATCCTCACGTCTATGATGAGTTGGAGGCCAGCTGGAGCAGCACAAGGCCTTGTCTTTAAATGCATGCCGTGCTAGATTAAATTGTTATTGACTCAAATTGACAAGTCAGACATAACAGCTCAAAATGACCTTTGATTGGATGGGTCCTAAGTGGACCTTATGGTCATGGGATTCTTAAGATTAACAAACCTCAGAATATAGAGAACATAACGGGGTATGTAGCCAGCTTGACCTGCTTTGAGTCAAGCTACTGTGTGTATGTGTGTATATGTGTGTGTGTGTGTGTGTGTATGTGTGTGTGTGTGTGAATCACAATATAAAATGACTGGCAGGCATGAAACAAAATGGCTAATGCTAGGTAGGCTAGGGGAGCTGTGGGACCATGAAAGGATAGCTTGGTTTCCGGTGGCACACTGGCTAGAGACCCTGAAAGGGACGGCATACACTTCACCACACTCCCAGACTCCAGGCTCCTGACACACAGCCAAAGACCTCCATTGATCAGCGCCTTTCAGTCATGTAGGGCAATGCCCCTACCAGCCCCTCCACAAGTAGAGGGTGTGACTCCAGGCTGCAGAGGGATCTCCATATTAATGAGATACCTAAAGGCCACAGGCCGTAGCCAATTAAGCATTCCTTACCAGACCCTCCTCTCTCCCTATATAAGTCAAGCCTGCCCTAAGAAATGGGGGATGGGGGTACCCCGCCTTGGGGAACCGTGGAGAAGGCCTTTGATTACTCAGCCTCTGCTTAATCTCCCGCTAGAAGACTTCTCTATGCTCCCGCCATGGAGCCCTGCCAACTCAAGCAAGCTCGCCAAGCCAGCAATCCAGCCAAGTGAGTGCCATAACCAAGAGTCTCTCACCCTTCTCAGCTGGGATCAGGTCCAGCCCATATGCCCTCACAGCTCAGTTCTTCACTGGGTTCTCAGTGGTGTCTGGGAGCCCAAAGACAGAGACCACCCATCTCCCGCTCAGCCGTTTTGGCCCAGAGACCCCCACTCAGGAGCTCTGTCCCCGTAGGACTTCAGGCTGAGATCTCCTCACACCCAGGCAGAGCCCGGTGGCTTCTGAGCCCAGCATCCACCCAGCGCCTCATGGAGGGAACTCAGTCAAATTCCCGAGCTTCTTCTCCCAGAGCCACGGTTCCAACCGCCTGGGGCAGCAGACACTCCAGAACCACAACACCTCCTAACAGGTCCCATGTCAACACACAAGCTACAGCCCCGAAGGAGCAGGCTTCAACACTCTCGTAGCCTCCTCAGGTGTCTGCACTCATGTGCACATACCCACACACAGATGTACACATATATAATAATGAAAAGTATTTTTTATTACAAAGTTCAAATACTCAGAGGATGAAAGCAAGGACATGCAATACATATGGAGTTTTATAAATGACTTCATACATATATTTGTAGATACGAACACATGCATAGTCGATAATCCAGATTGGTGGTGAAGTCAGGTCATCTGGATGCTAAACAAGGTAATTAAGAACAAAAAACACTTGGGAGGCAGAGGCAGGTGGATTTCTGAGTTCGAGGCCAGCCTGGTCTACAGAGTATTCCAGGAAAGCCAGGGCTACACAGAGAAACCCTGTCTCAAAAAACCAAACCAACCAAACAAAATTATATCTCCAATCTTTTCTGTGGCATAGAGAATATAGTGAGGAAATCCTTTACTGTTAAATCAGGGCTTGTAACATGGATGTAGTCAGGGACACCTTTAATCTCAGCACTCAGGAAAATAGACAAGAGGATCTCTCTGTGAGTTCAAGGCCAGGCTAATCTACATAGTGAGTTCCAGGATAGTGAGGGCTTTGTTGAGACCCTGTCTCAAAACAACAACAACAACAAACAAACAAACAAAAATGCATGGCCTCGCCGGGCGGTGGTGGCGCACGCCTTTAATCCCAGCACTTGGGAGGCAGAGGCAGGCAGATTTCTGAGTTTGAGGCCAGCCTGGTCTACCAAGTGAGTTCCAGGACAGCCAGGGCTATACAGAGAAACCCTGTCTCGAAAAACCAAAAAAAGAAAAAAAAAAAAAAAATGCATGGCCTCTGTTAACAATTACATTTGAATACTTATACCAAAGTTACACACACACACATCAATATGACAAGATAGTTGAAGCCAGCCATTAGAGAGTAAGTTTATTTAACTGACAGTTTGAGAAGGTAGGAATCCAAGTGTCACTGGTTTGGGCAGTGGACATCTTGGTGGGAAGCCTTACATTACTGTGTACATACTCTCTTCTCCCGCCCCCTAATAACGATACGAGGATTCAGTTATTAGGTCTCTACTCTAATGATCTTAATTAATCATTTCCCAAGGGTCCCTTTCCACACACAACAGTCTGAATAAGTTTCTACTATTGTTAGCAAAGATTTAGAGGAAGAAAGGCCTGCATTGAATTCAGGGAACAAAGCCCAGCATTCAACTCCTAGCTCTTACTGGCTCCTAAAACTCGTGTCCTTCTCAAAAACAAAAATCCCATTAAATAATCCCAAAGTCTTATCCCATTGAAAGTTCACAAGGCTCATCTGAGATAGCTGTCAACCTCTTGTAGCAGTGAGCCTGGGAGTATCAAAACAAGTCAGTCTTCTAAGATACAGGGGTGGATGAGAAAATGGATGATCTAATGGTTAGTGAGCCCAAGGAGGAAGCCAAGCCAGCCAGTGCAGCAAACATCAAATCCCAGCCCTCAAAGTTACCTTCTCTCCTGTGGGACTTGGCTGGTCTTTGCCCCTGCTTCAGTCTTCACGGCTCGGGTGTTCTTGGGTTTCTTTTTTTTTTTTTTTTTTTTTTTTTTGGTTTTTCAAGACAGGGTTTCTCTGTGTAGTCCTGGAACTCACTCTGTAAACCAGGCTGGTCTCGAACTCAGAAATCCGCCTGCCTCTGCCTCCCAAGTGCTGGGATTAAAGGCGTGCGCCACCACCACCCGGCTTCTTCTTGGGTTTCTGATGTGGCTTGACTACCACCGTGCCATGAGGCATCCTCACCTCAGACTCTTTCCACAGAGACTCCAACCTAAAGGAAACATTCGGAAACACCGCTGAAGTCGTGGGACTCTTTGCTAGCGAACTAGAGTTCCCAGGCAGCTTTGGGACTCTTTTCTGGGATCCTCTCAAGGAATCCTTCTTCATGCCAGGATTCAACACCTGTGACCTCTGTGTATCAGATTTGATCTTCTTGGCTAGAGGTTGTTCTGGAAAACCTTTCCCCTTTCCATCCTGGTGACTCCTCCTCGGACTTTGCAGCTCTCCTTTCGTTTTAGTAAGCTTTGTGTTCAGTCGATCCCTCTGCTCTCTCATTTGACAATAAGCCATGAAGAGCAGCCAGGCTGCAGCCTGGACGCTTTGCTGTTTGGCTATCTCCTCGGCTAGGTACACTGGTTGATCACTTGGAAGTTCAGTCTTCCAAGATGCCTCTGGACAAGGACACAAGGAAGCCAAACTCTCTGCCACAAGGAAACAAGGATGGCCTCTTCTCCAGTTCCCAAGAGAGTTCTCCTTTCCATCAGGATACTCGTCTGCATAGCCTTCACAGTACACATTCCCAGCAGCCTTCTGCTTCACAGTAGCCTGCTGCTCCAGTCTCTCCAGGCTTTTCCCTCTTAACCAGGCCCAAACGGTCTTCCATATATTCAGGCACAGTGATGTAAAGGACCACATTTTACTTTACAAAGAAAAAAGGAGGTCTCCTTAGCTCTTGTGTTTTTGAAGGCTGGAAGTCCAACAGATGAGGTTGAAGGAGTTGCCTCTGTCTCTCTCTGTCTGACTGACTCTCTTATAAAACCCCGGGAATACAGAGGCTACCTACCCTAATGGCTTAATCTCATCTCATTATCCAAAGGCTTTCCCTCTGCAGACAGATACATCCAACCTCTTAATACCATGAACATAAAACTGGGCTGTGTGGAGAGTGTGTGGTGGCACACACCTTTGAGCCTCCAGGCAGAGAGAGCCTGTCTTCCAAAAATCAAAAAAATTGTCAGGCAGTAGTCACACATGCCTTTAATCCCAGAACTCAGTAGACAGAGGGAGGCAGATCTATGTGAGTTCAAGGCCAGCCTGGTCTACAGAGTGAGTTCCAGGACAGCCAGGGCTACACAGAGAAACCCTGTCTCAAAAAAAAAAAAAAAAAAAAAAACAAAATAAAAACAAAAAGTGAAAAATTAAAAATTAAAAATTGAGCAAAAGACAGGATTGGCGGCCAGCATGTTGCTCAGCAGGTAAAAGTGTCTGCTGCCAAGCCTGAAAACCAGGGTTCAATCCCCAGGTCCCACACAGTAGAAGGAGAGCCAGCTCCTAAAAGCGGCCTCTAACTTCTGTATGTATAATGTGGTGCAGTCACATTAAACCACGAACAGACAAAGTAATATATGTGAAACGATGAAAAGATTTAGGATTATGTTCTGAAGAAGTTCAGTGGAACAGACATTACACATAGTTACCCAGAATTAACTTCTGTCCAAAAACATTAAATGGAAATGGATAACTCTCATTTAGAAATAGTAACATTGTTACTATTTTTTAAAAAGGGCTGGAGAGAGAGATGACTCAGCCGTTAAGAGCACTGACTACTCTTCCACAGGTTCTGAGTTCAATTCCCAGCAACCACATGGTGGCTCACAACCATCTGTAATGCGATCTGATACACTCTTCTGGTGTGTGTCTGAAGACAGCTGCAGTGCACTCATATAAATAATAAAAATAATAATATTTTTAAAACACACTTACTCTATTTTAGTTTTTGCTTGTGTGTTTGTTTGTTTGTTTGTGTTCTTTAAAACAATGTCTACACTATATCCCTGATTGGCCTGGAACTTAACTGGTAGTAGAACAGGCTGGCCTACGACTCACAGAGATCCACATGCTGAGATTAAAAGTCTTTGCCACACCAGGCAGTGGTGGAACATGCCTTTAATCCCAGCAATTCTGAGTTCGAGACTAGCCTGGTCTACAATGAGATCCAGGACAACCAGAGCTACAAGACCCTGTCTATAAAACAAGACAGTACTATCCAGGTGTCAGCAGACACTTGCTGTTAAAAGCAGAATCTTCCCTGTTCAAATCCATTCACTGTGCACGCTACCTCTTCATTGTATCCTTTCCAGTTAAACAGGAGACATTTTTTAGAAGTAGAGATTGAACCCAGAGCCATGTGCATATGAAGCTATAAGCTCAGTCCAAGCAGGCAAGATTTTGAATGCTTTCTCTTTTCTATGAGAATATCCCAGCTACCAACAGAGGGATTCAATGTTCATATAACCCAATTCTTTAGATACGCGCATAGGCCAGTGGGATTTTGTCATTGTTTTGTCTGTTCTGAGGCAAGGTCTCACTGGGTAGGCCAGAATGGCCTCACTGGGTAGCCTAGGCTGGCCACAAATTCCTATTGATCCTCTTGCCTCATTCTTCCAAGTGCTGGGATTCCAGGCATGTACCACCATACCCAGCTCCCTCATTTATAGAGATACTGAATCTCTGCTTAAAGAGACCCACAATGCCAAACTTCTGTCCCTAAATACATTACATTTGTTTGAAACAGCTGCTGAACATGTCCAGAGAACTGAGTGATCTGAAGAGGAACCTGAAAGAGGCCACTGCAGCCATTGCCACAGACCCAGTGTACCTCGAGGGGGCGTGGTCAGAACCCACCTTCACCTCCACAGAGGCAGCCATCCAGTCCATGCTGGAGTGCCTGAAGAACAATGAACTGGGCAAAGCCCTGCAGCAGATCAAGGAGTGCAGGTGGCCCCACTGTTCCTCTCAGGGGTGGCTGTAGGAAAACACAGACTTAATCCTGCCCCTTTGGTGTTCAGGGACCACTGTTCTTCCACAGGATCCAAGTTCAGGTCCCAACACCCACATGGCAGCTTACAGGAATCTGTGGTTCCGGTTCTAGGGAATACAGTGCCCCCTGCTGGCTGCCATGAGCACTGCACACAAGTGGTGCACAGAAATTCAGGCAACCACTTGTACATTCAAAGCAAGTTTTTAAAAAGTATCCTTTTACAGTATCCTTTTAACCATTTTTTTTTTTCAAGACAGGGTTTCTCTGTATAGCCCTGGCTGCCCTGGAACTCACTCTGTAGACCAGGCTGGCCTCGAACTCAGAAATCTGCTTGCCTTTGCCTCCCAAGTGCTGGGATCTAAGGCGTGGGCCATCACTGCCCGGCTTACAATACTGTTTTTTTTTTTTAATCAATAATAACGGATGTATTCATAAAAAGATAAAGAGAAGGGAGATATATTCTATGGAGGTGTGCTGAGGTATGGAGGAAAAGGGGGTCTCTGCAGGCCCATGCCAAGGCATCCCTTCCCCTGAGGGACCAGTCACACGATGGTATAGTGTAAAATAGAGTTTATTCAGGGCATGGTGAGGGGAGTTAAGAGGGTAGTAGAGGCAGAGAAAGGTAGAGAGAGAAGAGAAGTAGCGCAGAAGAGGCCGGCCATGAGCTCGTGGAGGGGGGGGTCGAGGGAATGGGAAAGGGGCAAGGAGACACAGCAGGAGCAAGAAGGGAAGAGCAAGTGAGCAAGAGAGCGAGGAAGGGGCAAGGAGCCCCTTTTATAATGAGTCAGGCATACCTGGCTATTGCCAGGTAACTGTGGGGCAGAGCTTAGACAAAATGCTAACAATAACGAGTATTCTAAACCTGATTATAGTAATATTTGGACAACTCTAAATGTATCATTTATGTGCTTTAGATGAGTGTATGAAATGCTGGAGGAACATCTCAGTAAAAGGTTTAAGCATATTTTTATAGTAATCAAGACTCATACCTCCCAACTCCAAACATGGAAATCTGAGGACATGACCCGAAGAACCCGGAGCTACCGGGTCCTAACAGCTTTCCTCCCAGATTCCAGTGTGGGTGCAAGGAATCAAACCATGGTCCTCTGAGAGATCAGCCGGTGCTCTGAACTGCTGAGCCATCTCTCCAGACCCTATCCATCCCTTTTGTTATTTTTAATTCTGTGTACATGTCTGTATATGCAAATATGCATGTGAATACAAATAGAGTCTGGCCTTCCCACAGCTGTACTTCAGACACTTGTGAGCTGCTTGAGCCAGGTGCCATGACTTTAACTCAGGGCCTCTACAAGATAACATGGACTCTAACCACTGAGTGATCTCTCCAAACTCAAGACTGTAATTTTTTTTTTTTTTTTTTTTTTTTTTTTTTATCCAAAATGTGTTTTTGGGAAGGTTCCCACTCATCTTCAATCAGGGGCTTTCAGTGCTGTTCCTCCTGAAGGAGCATCCTTCTGTCAGCCTTGCTTTTCCACCTGTAGGCTGACAGAGGACGGTGGAGCAGCCAACACACAAGACTACCGTTTATGCATGGCTAAAGACCGTGGTGATTTTATAGCATCCTGGGCATTTCACATCCATAAAGTAGGAATTGGGGCTCTGCACCAGGCGCTTTTTCTTGTGTTTCCTCTTCTTCTCCTCTGGAGAGGGATGAAGGAGATCCTTTGCGAGAGGCATGTTCTCGTAGGGAGGTCGTCACCACCGGACTGTAACTTTCATTCATCTCTTAGTAACCAAAGAGAAAATCAGTCCTGGGCATGGCAGCTCACTTCTGTAATTCCTACACACAGCCATGTCCATATAAATGAATTTAATGACCATGGTGCTTCCTTGTCCCAAAATGCCCTTCTAAAGCCATCGGAAGTTTCTGTTTTCTAAAAGACTAAGTTGTAGACAAAGTATCAACTCCATTCCCCCTCCTGACTGTAGCCCCATCTCCATGCACCCTCCAACTTCCGGTCTCCATGTGATCTCTTCTAGTCATTCAGTCTAAGTTTCTCTTAGACCCATGTTTCCTCCTTCATGGACTGCTGCCCTAGTTTCAGGGAAAATGTAAACACAGTACTTAGAACGAGGGAACAAGCCCTGGCCATCCTAACTTCATTCTTAGCTCTGTTCCATGACCTCTCTGCTCCATTCCTCACCTAGGAGAAGGTCTTACCATTTCCCACTTAATGTGGCTGCTGTGAGCCAGATGTGATAGTACAGACTGAAATCCTAGCAGTTTTCAGGTGAAACGTTAGAGAGTCGAAGATTCGAGGTCATCCTCACGTCTACAGTGAGTTGGAGGCCAGCTGGAGCAACACAAGGCCCTGTTTTTAAATGTCTGAGGTTTTTTGTTTGGTTTGTTGGTTGGTTTTTTAGGGTTTTTTTTTTTGTTTTGTTTTGTTTTGTTTTTTTTTGAGACAGTGTTTCTCTGTGTAGCCCTGGCTGTCCTGGAACTCACTTTATAGACCAGGCTGGGTTCGAACTCAGAAATCGGCCTGCCTCTGCCTCCCAAGTGCTGGGATTAAAGTCGTGCCCCATCACTGCCCGACTTTAAATGCCTGTCGTGGTAAGTTACAACAGTGTCTGACACATGCTAGGTGCTAGTCCTACATGTACTATAATTATGGACAATGGGAAGCAAGGACCTTGCTCCCTGAGTAGCACCTACATTCCTACTGACTATAATAACACTTGTAAGAATTTGTCACATCCCAGCACTTGGGAGGCAAAGCCACGCAGACCACTGTAAGTTTAGGACCAGCCTGGTTTACACAGCAAGTTTCAGAGCCAGAAATTCTGTACCACCCCCCCACCAAAAAAAATGGCCACATTTTAAAAAAATTTTAATTAATTTTAAAAGTTTAAATTCTCCCTTTCTTTTCTTCTTCCTCTCTCCCTCCTCCCTCTCTTTTGGAAGTGTTGGGGGTCAAGACAGGGTTTCTCTGGGTAGCCTTGGCTGTCCTGGAATTTACTTTGTAGGCCAGGCTTGCCTCTGCCTCCCCAGTGCTGAGATTAAAGGTGTGTACCACCCCCCCCCAGCCTCTTTCTTTTTGAGACAGGGTAGTACCACTATGTAGAGCAGGCTGGCCTTGAACTTGAAGAGATCCACCTTGGGACATCTTACTCCCAAGGGCTGGGTTACCACACTTGACTTTTTCTCTTCCTTATTCCTGTCAGTAGTTACCATTTCTAGTATGTTATTGATGTTGTTACAGAGGAATTGCTCACTAATGTGTTTCTCCTGGTCTGGTTTATATGTATTTTTTTTATTGGATATTTTCCTTATTTATATTTCAAATGTTAATTCCCTTTCCAGATCTCCCTTTGGAAACTCCCTATCCCATCCCCTCTCTCCCTGCCTCTAGGAGGGTGCTCCCACCACCACCCACTCCTGCCTTCCTGCCCTGGCATTCCCCTATATACTGGGACACTGAACCCCACAGGACCAAGGGCCACTCTTCCCCCTGATGTCCAACAAAGCCATCCTCTGCCACATACACGGTTGGAGCCATGGGTCCCTTACGTGTACCCTTTGGTTGGTGGTCCAGTCCCCGGGAGATCCAGGGGGTCTGGCTGTTGACACTGCTGCTCCTCCCATGGGGCACACATCTGCATGCCAGAAGAGGGCATCAGATTCCACTATAGATGGTTGTGAGTCACCATGTGGTTGCTGGGAATTGAACTCAAGAACTTTGGAAGAGCAGCCAGCGTTCTTAACCACTGAGCCATCTCTCCAGCTCTATCTGTATTTATTTTATTTATTCAGTGCCAACTTTGCACAGAGGACTACACCGCCATCGAGGGCTACAAACCAGAAACAGCACCGGCTGTCACAGGATTTATTTAAAGTCGAAGAAAACACTACAGGAGAATTTCTTGTCTTTGCAGTGGCCACAGAGCTCCTGACGATGTGGCCTCCGGAGATCATTGTGTCTTTTCTTTTGAGAACAGGAACAACAGGATTTTAAGCAGGTCTTTTGGAGGCAAAGTTAGAACAGTAAATGATCAATTGATGTTCCAAGCTTGGTCCCAACTGAAAATACCTTTCCCACTCCCTTCCCCATAGCTGTGTCATTCTCCAAGTTTTACAAGCTGGGTTCCAAGATGCACAAAACAGCCTATCTCCCTTCAAATGCCACCTGAATGATTGATTATAGAAGCTGGTCAAAAGGGTATTGGCATGCCACCCAAGACAATAGTAAAATATGAGGAAGGGACTTCTTAAAGTGTGTCTGTGTGTAGTTTTATGTATCTGTAGCCAGTGGGGATGAGAGGCAGAATGGTTATCATTTACCTATGGTCTCCCCAGAAGTCATACTGACAAAGACTGGACACCATTTAGATTGTTGTTACAATTAGGAAGAACAAAAATCTCCTGAGGAAGCTAAGTTCATTTGCATCGGGTAAACATTGTATATAACCTACAAGCGTATTTATTCATTGGTTTTTACATGTATTTATTGAGTGTGTGTGGGTGTGTGGTGTGACTTGTGGAGGTCAGAAGACAGCTAGGTTCTTCCTTCCATCGTGTGGGGGCCTGGCAATCCAGTCAGCTCAGGATTGACAGCAAGCACCTTTGCCAACTGACTATGATACTGGTCCAGGAAGCTAAATCGTTTTCTTCCCAGACATACACCATCCTCACTAATATTTAAAGCCATACCTTTCAGCTAAGACCCCATCCTTTGGCTCCTGCTATACCTTCCTGGTCAGGGCCAATCTCAGATGCACACCGTTCCACCATCCACATATGGCTGGAAGCCCTGCAGAATAGGGCGAGGTCTACTTTCTGAAGACTGTGGAAAGCTAGGACTCGCATTCTCCAAACAGGAAGCTTCAGTTCGAGGTGCTAAACACCAGACAACAGTCACATCCTCCCTTCCCTAGTTTGAGAGGCAACCGTCCTTACAAATTTAATTCTAGGATGGGGGGTCCCTGTTTGCCTGGCACTGTTCTAAGTACCTTGTGCAGATAAGTCACTGAGTTTTCCCCCCATTCTTTCTTAAGAAAGAAAAAGGCCACCAAATGAGCTTGCTGTGAAGCTGGGTTTCTACTTGTCGCTATAGTAGATCAGGTAACATTAGAAAGCTGGGCAGCTAGAAAAGCTGAACCTAGACTAGTTGCTGAAAGGCAATGGAGGGCAGCCGGGAGTTAAGGAGGAAACACAGGGATGTAAGTGAATCTAACTTAGGGACTGCTTCCAAAAAAGAAGAAACTAAAGCCTTAAATTGGTTTATAGTCCCCAATCTATACAGAAAGGCTTAAATGGTCAGTAAGATCTAAGGGAGAAATGACAAAATGGCTTAGGGGTTTAAAAGCTTATATTGCCCTTGCAGAGGGTTTGATACGGTGGCTCACAACAGACTGTAACTCCAGCTCCCCTCTTCTAGCCTCGGTGCTACAGCACATATGGTGTGCATGCATACCTGCAGGTAAAACATGCACACACATAAGATAAAAAATAAATTCACTTTAAAACCCAGAGATGGTGGTGGCACATGCCTTTAATCCCGGAGAGGCAAGTGGATTGAGATTGAAGGCCAACCTGGTCTCCAGAGTGAGTTCCAGGACAGCCAGGGACACACAGTGAGACTTTATCAACAAACAACAACAAGGAAAGGCCTCATCAAGTTCTGGAATTTTCTAGATGTGGGGATATGTTATCTCATCACAGCTCTTTACAGTACTGTAATTTATTACAGTATAATTTTACTCTGTAGGATAAGTATATATCTATATATGTAATATATATGATAGCATATATTTTTTATATCTATCACCAAGGGGTGGGAGTACCTTGTGGAACTGTTCCTGTCAATTCTGGATGAGGTGAAGGAGGGTAGGAAACTGAAAAGGAGATTAACAAGTGGATGGGGTCAAGGGGTATATCATCATGAAAATGCCCCCCCCAACAGCTCAGAGCTGGCCTTGGAACTCCAGGGCTCTACCTAATGACTAAGAATTGACCAGAATTAAGCCTGCCTTCAAAAGATATGAGTAGGTCAGTTTTAAAAAAGAAAGAACAGACATGACTGGGAAAATATAGGTGGCTTGAAATTGCTATTGGTCTATTGGCTTGTTATAAGCAGGCCAAAATCCCCTCTGGAGAAAGATACTGTCCTAAGCCATAAGTTATCACTACGGATTGTCATATGCAATGCTAACAGAGAATCAAAAATAATAGGCTATGAAGAGACAGAACAGCATACTTGAAAACCAAGAGAGTAGCCAGGCAGTGGTGGTGCACGCCTTTAGTCCCAGCACAGAGGTGGATTTCTGAGTTCGAGGACAGCCTGGTTATGAGTGAGTTCCAGGACAGCCAGGGCTATACAGAGAAACCTGTCTCAGAAAAAAAAAAAAAAAAAAAAAAAAAAGAAAGAAGAAAGAAAGAAAAAAACCATGAAGGGTTAAAAAATGATTTATCTGACACCAATTTCGAAGAACTCTACTTAAACTGGGCATAACAGTGGATGCCTTCAATCTCAGCATTTCCAGAGCCAGAGCTGGCAGATTCAATCCCAGACCAGCCAGGACACTGTTTAAAAAAATAACAAAATAAAAAAATACAAAAACAAAAAAACCCCAAGCAAACAAATTTTTAAAATCACATAAAAATAAACTATCCTTGCTGGGCATGGTAGCTCATACTTCTAATCCAGCACTTGAGCTTCTGAGGTCAGGAGAATTTCCATGAACTCAAGGCCAATCTCTGGCTATATAATGGAGTTCCAGGCTGGCTTGGATTATGGCATGAGACGATCTAAAAATTGATGAACAGCAATGTCATACAGTTGGAGGAAGCCGGGCGGTGGTGGCGCACGCCTTTAATCCCAGCACTTGGGACGGAGAGGGCAGGCGGATTCTGAGTTCGAGGCCAGCCTGGTCTACAGAGTGAGTTCAGGACAGCCAGGGCTACACAGAGAAACCCTGTCTCGAAAAAACCAAAAAAAAAAAAAAAAAAAAAAACATGTTGGAGGAAAAGAGACTAATATTTCCAAGAAAGAGCTCAAAGTTTGTTGATTTTTTTTTTTTGTTGTTGTTGTTGTTGTTTGGTTTGGGTTTTATTGGTTTGCTTTGTTTTTGAGACGAGGTCTCTAGATATCCTGGCTGAGTTAAACAGAGATCCACCGGCTCTGTTCCTCATGCTTAGATTAGTTGGGAATAAAACTAATGAGCCCCACTCCCTGAGCAAAGTTAATTTTAAGTAAACAATTCGAGGAGAGAAAAATCCAAGTCATTTCATGATTCATTTAACAAAAGATTCGAAAGTAGTTGAGCTAATAATTTGAAATGGGCGACGAGGGGGGGGGGGGGGTGGCTCAGCAGATGGGAGATGGAAGGAAGGGGAGGTTGTCCTCTGACTGTCACATACTTTTCCCAGTGTCTACAATACTGTTGTTGTAATACAGCTGAAAAACTGTACATTTAGAAAATACCAAGAAAAATGTCTGTGCAAGAGTTTGATGTATTGTTTTGGATAAAGCTGACATGTTCTGCCGGGCAGTGGTGGCGCACGCTTTACATCCTTAATACTTGGGAGGCAGAGGTATGAGATTTCTAGGTTCAAGCCAGCCTGGTCTACATAGTGAGTTCCAGGACAACCAGGGCTACACAGAGAAACCTGTCTCGAAAAACCAACAACCAACCATACCAAGAAAACAAACAGTTCTTGAGATGTGTAGCTCTCTGTGGAGATCTTGTCTGGTTTGCACAAGACCCTAGATTCAATCCCTAGTATATTCTCCCTCACAGTAAATATATATATATATACTTATTTTTATTTATGTGTATTTATTTTATGTACGGAATTGTGTGTTATATATGTACACATACATGAGGTGTTCATGTAGGCAGAGAAGCCAGGGGGGGGGGGGGCACCTTAATCTGGAATAACAGGCAGTTGCAAAGTGTGGGACTGCATAAGGGTATCCTGGTTCTTGGCTGGGCATGGGCTAGAACCCGAGACTCCAAGGGAAGAAACGGCAGGAGTTCGGCTACGTCCCCAGAAACTCAGGGTCCTAACAAACAGTCTAATCTCCATAGACCTACATTGTTACAGTCACGAGGTCATTACAGCCCCTCCCAAAGTGCACAGGGTGTAGCTACAGGCCTCAGGCCCTAGAGATTTACTTACTAATGAAGGTCAGAGGGTGGAGCCATAACCATTCCTCCCAGAACTCCCCCTTCCTCCCTCCCACTTAAACTCGGTCTGCCCTGAGTTTGGGGGGGTACTTCCAGATCATCTACATCCGCATGACAATAAACCCTTTTGGAACCAAGGGACTTTCCTCGTTCTTTGGGGCCTCCCGGGCCCGCCGCAGCCAAAGCCCTCCAGCCATGCGAACCCGGGATCCTCGGTATGGACCAGGCTGCCTGGAGGCTCCAGGCAGCTCCACTACGAGGCCCAGGCCGCTGCTGCCTGGCTGGAGGCTGCTTGCGAGGCCGGGGCCTGCTGAGCGTGAGCCGGGACTCGGTGCGGCCCACCATTTTTTCCCTACAGCAAGCCACCTAATGTGGGTGCTGAGAACAAATTCGGCTTCTCTGGAAGAGCAGAGAGTTTTAACTATAGAGCCATCTCTGATTACCACAAAATCTTCTTGACCAGAAAAAACCATTTAAGTTGATCTTTGTAACAAGTTTAAGACAGTTTTCTTTCCCGTTCAGACTGCAAGGGCCCCCACACCAAACTCAAAACAAACAAAAAACAAGCAGGAAATCAAACTTCATCTAACGCAGAGACTTTCCAAACATGAGACACTGAAATCCAGGCAAGATTTAACCTATACGCTCTGACCTCTGACACTCATTCTCTCTCTTGAGTGAGCTTCCCCGGAACAACATCTTCACCAAGCTTAGCCATGGCCACTGGAAATAATGTGCACAGCTACACCATTCAAAAAACTTTATAAAAACGTAACAGTTAACCCCTAAAAGATGCCATTCTGAAGGGCACCCTGAAGAAGGCAGTTTGCTTTCTGCTTTTTTTGTTTTTTTTGAGACAAGAAGCCCAGCCCCAGCCTTGAACTCCTGAACTGCTGTTCCCAGGGTCACAAGGGTTATAGTCGAATGGTTTAAATTTTGACATTAGGAAACTTAAAATATTTGGATTCCTTCCCTTTTTTATCCAAAAATATTAGCAGAAATTTTTGCCCCTTTATTCCTTTTCCTAAAAATAATTTCTAGCTTTTTATGATAAGAAAAAATATGGAGTGGAGAGGGTGGCTTTGCAGTTAAGAGCATTGGGGGGGCCCGTTTTTTCCAGTGGTCCTGGTTCAAAATTCCCCCAAACCCCAAAATGGTGGCTCACAACCCATCTGTAAAGGATCTGATTTTCTCTTCTGGTGTGTCTGAAGAAGCACAGTGTATTTATTAACATAAAATAAATAAGTCAAAAAAAAAAAAAAAAAAAGGAAAGAAAGAGAGAAAAGGAAGGAAGAAGGAAGAAGAAGGAAGGGAAAGGTAGGAAAGGGAAAGGGAAAAAAAGAAAACCTTGTATGTCCATGACAAGACCCAAGGGCTTGTTTAAGATTCAAAATTTGTGATAGAGGCCCCCACGTTTCACAAACGGAAACAAGACAGACCAAAACATTCTGTGTGCTTACCTGACATTGATTTCTTTTTTACTCTGTAAGGGGTTAAAACTCTTCTGGCACTTTTGCGCAGAGCTGTTTTGAAATAAACCTAAAGAGAATTGCACTTTTAATACAAGTGATATATGCGTACCCTTTCCTTATTCCACTTCTTTTTTAATAACTTGCTTATTTTTCTTTTTTACTAATAGTTGGGTCTGAGGGTTTGTCCCGCATGCTGTGAATGGGGTGTATGCAGTCACAGAGTTCAAAGAGGTGGGGTTTTATCCCTTAGAACTGGGGTTAATATGTTGTTAGTTGACGTGGTTGGGAACCTTAGAGGAGCAGTGTTTGCTAGTAATATGAACCATCTCTCTACCCAGGCCCCAGTTTAAGTGAAATATGTTCCTTCACTTTGTCTACTTTGGTATCTTATGTGTACTTTCCTTAAAGGATTTTATTTCCCCATTTTTTTCCTCATGTGCCCTGTGGGTTCTTCCCTTAGTTTTGTTTGCAGGATGTATGTTTAGCAAACCATTTTTGCACGCATTGCCCACGAGACCAGAAGAGGGCGCGGTTTCCCCCCCACACAGAAGTTACAATCGTTGTGAGCCTCATTTTGGGTGTGGGGCTCAACCGTCCCTTTCAATGAAAAGGCCATTTCAACCCGTACCTTTAGCTTTAAGCTTGAGGTTCCATCGGGCACTTGCCTCACTCGGGGTTTCCCTTTCATTTAAATTTGTAAATGAGCTAGCATTTCTTTTCCTAAACTTCTTACTCTATGTTATTTTGTTCGCAAAAACTAAACCTCAAAGGAGTACCGAAGAAATCTCTTATTATTTTCTACTGCCTGGGCCAATTTTCTTCCCTGAAATGTTAGATTTCCCATTTAATTTAATTATTTGTACTTCTCAACAGCTCATCTACCTTTAGGTTTTTTATATTGTCAATGGACATTTTCTCCCTGGTTTTTTTTTGGCACTCTCTGGGTTTTTCTTTTTTTTTTTTTTTTTTTTTTTGAAGTTCATATGTAGCTTGGTTCCTGGAACTCGCCAGTAGGTCAAACTGGCTTCAAACTTTCAGAGATGGGTTTTTCTTGCCAAGAATGGATTAAAGATGGGCCCCATGCTGGGCCCTTTTTCTTTACTTAAAGCAATGGTTTTTCCCCTTCTAATGCTCGAAACTTTTAAAAAAGCTTTTTTTCCTCAACTGTGGTGCCAAAAGACAATTATTTTCGTTTTTGCTTAAATTTAACCCGCAATTTTGCACAGTTGTGTGTGGTAATGTAATATCTGTGTTTTTGATTTAGCGGGCCCATGTGAAAGGGTTGGCAAACTCAGGTTGAGAACACTGCTTGAAAGACTTATTGGACAAACAGGTTGCATCTGTCGGGAGGTTAAACCAACCCCCCCCCCCCACACAACAAATTACTTTGGGGTCGTTTCCACAGCTCCCAACACTTGGGGTTCATGCACCAAAAACGCCGAACTTTTTATGCCTGCTCATGTCAATTCACCAGTTTGTTGTTTTTGGGAAAGAGTTTTATTATAGAGCTCGTTGAGCAGGAGGGGCTTTCCCCTTTTTTGTGAGAGAGGGTCTCACCTGGGTTCAGGAAGGTTTTCATTGGATCTGCTTCTCTACTTCCCCAAATACAGGGATCAAGCCTGTGTCACACACCCCAAACCCAAAAAAACTGATTTCTCTGGCTTGTTCTTTTACCCTTTGTCCTTTGTGAGGTTGAATCGTTGGGTTTTTCTTTAAGAAAGAGTAGAGGTTAGTTTAATTAGTTAAAAAAATTCACCCCGGCATGGGGGGCACCCTAGAATCCTAGCGGAGGCCGAACAGGAGATTTGAAATTCAGAACAGCTTCAGATCAAAGAAAATTTAGGGCTTGCTGCCTGAGGGACTGCTAAAAACACCAAAAAAACACAAAGAGATGAGAAACCCGAAGGTAGCTCCTATGCCCTCAGGGTGGATGTCCTTTTCCCACCTGGGGTAGGGGTAGGGTACACAAAGCAAAAACCAAGCCTACACTGTGAGGTGGCTCTCTGCTGCCAAGGCCTAGGTGTGGAAGAAAACCGCCTCTTTGTGGAGTCAGCCTGTGTGCAAGAACCCGAAATACTTCCAGAACCAGTGTCCGCACTCAGGAATAGAGGAAGGAGGAGTGATTTCCCCCTTCCCAAAGGCAGACTGGTTCACAAAAGGTTCAGGTCAGCAAAGCTACAGGGTGAGACCCCTATCCAAAAAAAAACAAAAAAAATTCAAAACCACCCCCGTTATACAGCAATTTGGGACCTGTTAGTATTCTGTCTAAAAATCCTCACAGTTACCTGCAACAGGAGGTAGGCCCGACCCATAAAAGGGGCTTTCTTGCCCCTCTTCTCTCTCTTGATCTTTGCCTCACTTTCTCTGTCCTCACCCTCCCCCTTCCTTCCCCTCTCTCCTGTGGTCATGGCCCTTTCTCTAAATTCTTTCTCTCCCTCTCTCTCTCTTCTCTCTCTCTCTTCTCTTCTCGCCTCTCACCCTTCCCTTTCCCCCCCTGCCCTAATAAACTCTTTTTTTGCATCTTTTTCCCCAAAGGAATCCTCCCTGGGCCCGAGGGGCCCCCCACTTTGGCCCTTTCCCCCCCAACAATGGTTTAAACCCCTTTAGAAAAGCAACAAAGTAAAAAACTAATTTTAAAGGGGGGGAAGAAAGAAAAGCAGTTAAAAAAGTTTTTTAAAAGAATTATATTGTTCTTTTTAAGGATTAATGTTTAATTAAAAGAAAACAAAATTTTTAAGAAGTATTTTATCGATGGCAGCCTTTAAGAACTTGGAAAAAGACTTTGGGGGTTTTCCAGGCCCGAAAGGAAACTGGGGGCTATGTCCCGAAAAAAAAACAAAAACGAAAAAAAAACCCAAAAAGGAAAAACCTAATTTTATTTTAACCTAAATTAAAATTAAAATACAAGAAGTGAAAATTAAAGAAAGTCCCGGGAGAAAGAAAAAAGACAGAAAGAAAAAAAGAAGAAAAAAGGGAAAAAAAAAAGAAAGAAAAAAGGAGAAAAGAAAAAGAAGAAAAAATTTTAAAATTAAAATACCCATTTAAAAAATGCAAATATGGAAACCCAAAAAGGCCCAACTTTAAAATATTTTGAAAATTCATAACAGCAATTATTGTTTGGAAGGGGGGCCATCACCTTTTCCGAACTCCCTTTTAATGGGAACCCCGTCCATTGTTCCCCAAAGTTTTTTGCCCAAAATTTTGATTTTTAATTTACAATCCAAAAAAAAACCCGGTCCCATTTTATGCCAGATGGATTTTCTCCACACCTAGTCCCTAAAAACAGGGGTTTGGGGTTAAAGGTCCACACCAAAATCCGCCAGGGTTTTTGGGTTTAAGGCTCCCACTTTCAGCGTTTGGTTCCCCCGTTTTTTCCCTTTTCTTTTGGCGTGGGGTTACCCACCCTCTTTCCCCCCCCTGGGTTTTTGCCCTTTGGCTCCTGATTTGTTCCCCTTTTCTTTTTTTTTTTCACATGTTTCTCCTTTTCCATTTTTTTTTGTTTTCCTTTTGAAAAGTCCTTTTTTTACCTAAGGGGTTTCCCCCTTTTCCCCCCAATATTTGGGGTTTTAAAACCCCCCGGGGAATTTTATTTATTAAACATTGAGACTTTTCACACTCAAATGGAAATATTCAATATTAAAAACCATCTCAATGCCTGTCAGCGACTTTGCCAAAGTGGAAGAGGTGAAAAGGAAAGTTCCCTCGCGCGCCTGCCCTTTCCACGTACTCGGTACCCTCCCCCCAACGCGAAGCCCTCCCCATGCATGCCCCGCCTCTGCTTGCATACTTGTTGGTCCCTGCGATTGACATAGTAAGCACTCTCCATTCGTCTTACAGTCTTTAAAGTGCAAATAGGCCCCCCCCCCCCCCCCAATTTTGGTTCCAAAAACTGAAAAATAAATAGGAACGGAGTCTTTTATTAATGGGAGTCGGGGAGAGGAAGCGTCTAGATCTAGTCTTCCTAATTGATGGCTAACGCAACAGCCAATTACCTCCTGGGACTTGCTTTCGCGATTCTCCTACAGAGGTCGTTACGTGTAGCTTCTAGGCTCGCACCTCAGATGTTGCTGTTCGATTCCCGCAAAAACAAGGGGGGCAACGGTCTCAAAAATAAAAATTAGGTTTCGCATTCACCAATTGGATGTTACTGTCGTCTTCTACTTCACCAGGAAATATTGACAGGACTTTTTAAAGTCAGGCTTCACACTACTTTCCGAAACTTGAAAAACATCTGACATGCAAAACATGTTACATGCTTCAGAACTGCTGTTCCCACCAAAGGAACAGGTCGAAACCAGCATCTTACCGCTATGGCATGGAAGGAGGGAGGGCTCTGTCACCGGTGGAGGGCTGAGCAGAGAGAATCAGGGAAAAGCGGGAGTTCCGAAGTGAACTCTGATCGTGCTTGACACGTTACTGCTTGCTTTGCTGGTTGTGGGTGGGGTCATATTCCTCCCCACTTCCTTCCAGCCGTTGGAGTTTCTCATGCTTGTCACTATCCCCGCTCCGAGTAGTGGCAAAACAGCTGATTGGTCTTTCGTAGGTCTGTGATCCCTGGCTTTCTTGCTTTCCCATCCTGGGGTCGCGGAATCATGCTCTCTGGCCTTCCAAGCTTCGTGGATTCCTGGAGCTGGTTCTGTCTGATTGGGAGCTGTTGTAGCGTCTGGGACCCCAGGGAGCATGCACCCGACTTGTCACTCGAATGCTCACCTGTCGCCTACCTCCTTGGTGTTGGCCTTCATAGCCATTGATTCAGGTTGGGTTCATCTGAGTGGAAACGGCTTGAAGTGAGCCTGTTGTAGAGTCCATAAGGGCTCTGTGGACATTTGCTGGTTACCCTAAGCTGTTAGGGAAAATGGGAGCTCCCATGTTTTGTGGCCAGTTTTGTGTTGACAGTGTGTCCAGGGGCGGGTAGGTTAAAGGCTTGTTGTGGATCCAATGCCACGGGAAACTGAAAGGCGCTTCCATTGGGTGTAATTTCCTCCATCACTGCCTCTTGCCCCCTTCCTTTTGTAGATTTGGTTCGGGTTTCACCAGGGTTCTTCATTTATTCAGGGTGGGAGCAAGCCCTTAGCTCCCTAATTGAGTCAATAAGAGACAACTAATTGTTTCACAACCTTCATCTCCGTAATGCTCAACTTTTTATTTCCTCAAGGTTGTTTTTCATTCTGAACTTTCTTTACTCAGGGCTCTTTTTTTTTCGGGTTTTTTTTTTTTGTTTTTTTTTTTTTGTTTTTCGAAGAAGGGTTTCTAGTGTAGCCTGGCTGTCCAGGAATCACTCTGTAGACCAGGCTGCTGAACTCAGGAAATTCACTGCTCAGCTCCCAAGTGCTGGGATTAAAAGGGTGTGCCACACCGCCGGCACTTACTTCAGGCTTAAAATAGTATTTCATTCATTTTTCTCTTTGGTGAGACTTTGTTGATTGGTATTGGTGGGTGAGGATATACTTGTAGGGGTGTTATTATGTAACTAAGTGGTGGCTTCATCAAGAATAATAATTATGGTGGGCTGTGGTGGCGAACGCCTTTAATCCCAAACCACTTGGGGCAGGCAACAGGCAGGGAAATCTCTGAGTTGAGGTCCAGCTGGTTACAGGGTGAGTTCGCAGGACAGCCAGAGAGACACAGAGAACACCCTGTCTCGAAAAACCAAAAAAAAAAAAAAAAAAATTTATGTGTATTATGCATGTACACCTGCTTGCCAGAAGAGGACTCAAGATTTCACTATAGACAGTGGTGAGCCACTATGTGGTTGCTGGGAATTGAACTCAGGAAAATCTCGAAGTGCCAAGCAGTCGTATCTCAAACTGCTGAGACAGGCTCTCCAGCTTATCTTTTTTTTTTTTTGATTTTCGGAGACGGGGTTTTCAGTTGTATTTTTATTGTTCTGGTGATCCTGAACTCACTCTGAAGGACCAGGTGCCTTCGCACTCAGAATCCGCTGCCTTGCTTCCCAACAGAAGGTGCTGTCGGATGAGTTTAAAGGGCGTTGCGGGCAGGTGACCAAACCCCCTGCCAGTCCTATCTTGTTTAAAAAAAATAGAACACCACTTGACTAGCATTCCCACTATTGTACATTTACGCAAGAGAAAGTGGACACTCAATCAGGTTAAGACGGTCTGCCCCACATGCTATCCAAGAGTCAAACTCTGGAAGCACCTACAAATCAGATGGCAGATGAGTAAAGAAACTGCTATATAAATGGGGAATTTTTGTCCGTCATTAAATAAAAAAAAGAGAAAGTATTGTGCGTTGGTCCAGGCCTTGTAATCCCAGAACCCGAAAGGATGAGGCAGGAGATACAAGTTCAAGACTAAGCTCGGCTATACAGCCAGACCCTGGTTTGTTGGTTGGTTGTTTTTGTTTCTGGTTGCACCGGAGGGACATTATGTTAAGTGCATAAGCTATAACAGGAAAAATTTTTATTATGGGATCTCTTTGTAAAATTAAGGAACTCAAATACACAATCACAGTAGGGGGTGGGATTGGTCAAGGGGCTAAAGGAGCAAATCCCGGTCTACAGCACAGACAATGTACTATAAATAGAAATGTTGTAAAAACACAGCTTCTCTCTTGAAAGGAATCAGAGTTGAATCCCGAGGCTATAGCACAAGATGATGACTCTAAAATAGATGATGACTCTAAATAGTAACTGGTTGTAAAAAAACAGCTTCACCTCGAAAGGAATCAGAGTCGAATCCAGAGAGAGACAAATTTGAGTTAATCATGGCCCAATTCAATTACCCGAAATTCTGTTTGTTTCATTGTGGAGGCAGGGTTTTTTTTTTTGTTTGTTTTTTTTTCTTTTTCGGTGTTGTTCTGTTTTTGTTTTTTGAGACAGGGTTTCTCTGTTATAGCCTGGCTGTCCTGGAACACATCTGTAGACCCGGCTGCCTCGAAACTCAGAAAATCCCACTGTTCTGCCTCCCAAGTGCGGGATTTTATAGGGTGCGTCACCATGACCAGCTATGTTGGAGGCAGTTATTACAATATTATAGTAACAGACCCAAGAAAGTATAAAATCCCAAGCATTTAAAAATGCATTGACAGGCGTTGAGAGACGGATCGCCTTTTTTTTTTTTCTTAAATGCTTCGAAACTAAAAAAATATGTTGGTGGAAACATCAAGAGAGACGGGTGAAGACAGGGAGAAATCTCCGCTATAGACCTCAGATTGGTTGATAGCATTCTTGGGAACCTGTTGTTCTTATGGTTTTCTTAATATACGTCCAAAGGTTTGGGTTTTTTTTTTTTTAAAATCTGTTTGTTAGGATTAAAGGTACCTACACCACGAGGTGGGTAAAGAAAACTTTTAAGGGAAATAATGACAGCAGGTGATAAATTGTAATTAGGTTCTAGAACCAGCACATTCCCAAAACTCTTCACAGTTTACTGAGTTATTATCAACCTTTGTTGACACAGCTTTTTTCCCTAGTGATTCTCATTCACACAATATTGTGTTGCATTGTACAGATTTGCCTAGAATAGGTTTGATAACTTCTATCACACACTATTAACTATGTGAGGGTATGACTATACTAACCGTGAGACTTTTTTTCACGATTCACAATGTATATGACCGCAAGATGCAGTGCCTATCACTTACATTTTTGTGAAAAATGATAAATTTAAGAATAGTAGATTGAATTCTATAATGCTTGGTAGTAAGCCATGCTGAGCGCTGACCTAAATCAGTTATAACGTCTAATAGAGTAGATGAAGTGGTTAGGAAGTTCCTTTAACAAGAAACGGGAACATAGTCCTGAGGTGTTGAGGCCACAAGAGGGGTGTGATACTGAAGAATTTTCAGAGGGTGAAATATGTGTCAAAGCTTCTCATTATTCCACCCTAGTTGAGACACCTTTCTCTCAACTTCCCCAGTGATGCAGCATTTGATTTTTTTTTTTGTTTGTTTGTTTTTTGAGACAGGGGTTTCTCTGTGTAGCCAGCTGTCTGGAACTCACTCTGTAGACAGATGGCCTTGAATCAGAAAGAAATATACCTGCCTCTGCCTCCCAAGTTGCTGGGGACTAAAGGCATGCACCACCAACCGCCCGGCCTACAATTGATTTTGGTTTTTTTTTTGGTTTTTCGAGACGGGGTGTCTCTTTGTAGCCTGGCTGTACTGGAAACTCACTATGTAGACCAGAGATGGCTCGAAATCAGAAATCCCCTGCCTTCTGCTCCAAGTGCTGGGATTAAGGCGTGCGCCACCCACTGGCCCGGCCTCAATATGATTTTTTAAAAGAATTTTATTTATATGCTGAGCTGTCTTCAGAAGAGCAATCCAGTGCTCTTAATCACTGATCCATTCTACAGTCCTATTTTTTTTTTCTTTTCTAAGTAGAAATTTATTGATGCATTTTATTGGTATGAAGTGCCTTTGTCTGCAATGTACATCTGACGCTAGGAGAGGCATCAGATCAATATAGAAGGTTGTAAGTCATTCATAAGGGTGTGGAAATTGAATTCAGGACCTCTGGAAGAGTCAGCCAGAGCTCTTAATGTTCAGCTGTCTCTCCAGTCCCCCGTATTTCTTTTCCATAGACAGAGTTTCTCTGTTTAGCCCATGGCCATCCTGAAACTCATTTCTGTAGACCAGGCTAGCCTCAAGTCATAGAGATCTTGCAGCCTCTGCCTACACTGGTAATAGCCATGATGCACCACCACCCCATATACAATTTTTAAGTTTATAAAGCCAGATGGGTTTGAAACCCAATTTTAGAACCAGGCTATTTAATGACTGATGGTTTTTACCCAGAGTGCAATACTAAGCACTTCATAGTATTGTATTGAACGTTCAATAAGCAAGGTTATATTAGTTAATACCACACGTACTCTTCTTTGCTAAGTAGACCTACATCAAAAGTTTTAGTATTTTTTACATTAGTGATACTTCTTGCTAAAACAAGGGATTACAGATTACAGACAAAATTGATTACCAATAAACCAAGCAGACTTTTCTCAGTTGTCTTTATTGTAGTTGTTTCGAGTATTTAAACCAGGGACAGGCAAAATCTCTACTATTTGAGCCAGACTCCCAACCCCAGGTCATTTGTTTTTTCTAATCAAGATGACCTTTTTTTTTTTACTGCTTAAGCATGGGTTCTGGAGGCGGCAAGTCCTAAGCTGGTCTGGGTTGAGTCCAGTTGAGGCTTTCTAAGAATGTCAAACTAACAAACCCACAGTAAGCCAATGCCATGGGCTTGTTACCCCGTAAATATCAGGGAGAGGTAATAAGTGTTTCAGTTTTCTAGGTCAGTTTCTGGGAGAAAGTCAGGAAGGGAAAACTGGTGATTAGTATCCAAAATTGTGAAAGATATGACCTAGCCTGAAGGACTAAAATTGCCGGAATGTTATTTAAGCGCACGCACGTGCGTGTGTGTGTGTGTGTGTGTGGCAGGGGGAGATACAGTGGAAGAGTGGGAGGGCGGAGCGGAGAGGGATGGAGGAGAGACAAGGGGAGGGACTGGGAGAGGAATTGGGGGGGCCTGTCGTACCACCCGTTTCTCAGTAAGACAAAATTAAGGGAGGCCAAATTAAAAGTGAAAGCGGAGGCTTTTGTTTAGTGTGGAGGAGACATTGGGAAGAGGGTAGCGGATAGAACGAATCCTTTCAAGTTATCTTCGGGGTCCGTGAGATTAAAGTAAACCGAACGCCAAGGTAGAGCATTTAATTAGGACCCGGAAGATTTAGGAAAGAAACTATAAAGAAAATTTTTTAACCCACATCAAGAAAGAGAGAAGGGAAACCGCAAAAAAAGAGACCGCACATCGTGGTCCCTTAGAGCGCGAGACAAATGTGAACGAGGGGAAGAATGAATTCTGCTGCGGAGGGAGAGCTAACTCCAGCCGGGAATACAGGACCGCTCCTGTCTTCGGGCGGCGTGCGCTGCGTTCCGTCGCGTAGTCATGACGTCACGGACGGAGAGCGGGATTTTCGCTGGGAGCGTGAGAAGTGAGGCGGCGCCGTAAGACAGCGCAACGCGCGGGAGCGGAGTCAGGGTGGCTCAGGTGTTGTGGGTGCGCGCGCTTCGGGGTTGTAGGGCCGTGAGGGACACGCCGGACATCAGGAGGGAGCCTGGACCACTTCACGGCTGCGCCACTAGCTTACTCAGCCCGGAGCGGGTTCCGCTCCCAGCTCCTTGCAGCCCGCGGGATCTGCGTCCTCCCGGAGGGATCTGGCCGTCCCAGAGGTCGCAGTAGCCGGCTCCTTTCTGCAGTTGCTGGATTAACCTAACGTGTGTGTCTCAGTCAGTAATTAGACGTGAATAATTTTAAATAACGTTAAGTTTTTATTGTTATTGGCTTCCCCACATCTACTTCGGGTGTCTTGATTGTATCTAATTGCCACTTGGTTTCGAAGCACAATTGTATAAACTCTCCTATCTTCATGAAATTTCTGTTATTGTCCCAAAAGATGGGCTAAGCTTACCGTTGGCCAAGTTACCAGCGATTTGGTTCTTATCTGTTACAAGAGAGCAGGGCTCTGTGAAGTGTATGTTACTTTTCTTTTTGAGACTTCTTTACCCAAGCATCGAAGAAATCTGGAGGAAAAGCCCGTTGATTAAAAGGAGACCAACTTTTTGGGAAAAAATTTTTAAGGCGAGATGCAGCACAGCAGGTATTGAGGAGTTTTTATAAAACTTGATAAATAAAATCCTATCAAAAAAATATTATCATAAGTTAATCAAGGTGAATGCTTCTTTAAAAAAAAGAAAAACACCAGCTCATTGGGAGGCAGAAGCAGTTGGACTTCTCTTGAGTTTGAGGCCAACTAGTCTAAAGGAGGAGAGATAAGGCGCCAGGGCTTTTCTGAGCTCTGTCTCAGGAAAAACAAACAATTTTACTTGAAACTAGGTGTAGATGGCACATAGTTTATAATCCTATGGAAAGGTGTGCATGAAAGAACAGGTGATTATAATAGGAGTTTCAAGACCGCTGGGGCTTACCTTGGGAATTTCCTGGATGGCGGGAGCCACCAGAAGCTTAGGCACCTAATTAAAAAACAAAACACACACACAAAAAAACCAACAAAAAAGAGGGACAGGAGTGACTGGTTTCTGGATTTGTTCCTCAGCATGGATTAACCAGGCATCAGCTGATTCCTATAATCTCACGGTCTGGAGGTAGAGGCAGGAGGATGGGGGGTCGAGGTCATCCAGCACACGGGGGAGTAACAGGCCAGAAACGGACACATGAGAATGTCTCTAAATTGAAAAGTAAAATAAACTCAATACTTGACCAGTTTTTTTGTGCTGTGAACAGATTGTGGAGTCAGGATCTAGTTAACACATCATTTTCTGGTCATTAGATGATGTACGAATACCATAATAGTGATGGAAAATTAACTCTTTGGCTTCAGTGGAAAGAACTGTTTTGAAAGTGCTACCAGCAAATAGAAGATTGGTGATGCTACTGATGAAACAACGTGTCAACCTTTTAATGATTTATTTTATCTTATGAGTGTGGTGAGAGTGTTGTGTATATGCTCCGTGTGTATAGGTGCCTACAGAGGTCAGAAGAGGGCTGGCTCAGATCCCCTGGAGTGGAGTGGTTGTGAAGCTACACGATTGTGGATGGTAGACTGAATTTTGGGTCTCTGCAAGAGCAGTGAGGACATTCTTAACCATCGAGTCATCCCTCAACCTGTTTTCTGTGTTAAAATGACGGTGTTCATCTTGGTCTGTAACCCTGACTGATTTACAAACTTGCTAGTAGATCAGGTGGTTTCAAACTTGCAGTGTTTGTCCTGGAGTAATAGAATTGCATAGTGTGACCAGCTAACCAGGCTCTGAATTAGATAATTGGAGAGTATTGACAGTGCATGAAAAAGATCATATCTGGCCGGGTGGTAGGTGGCGCACGCTTTTAATCCCGCATTGGGAGCAGAGGCAGGCAGATTTGCTGAGTCAAGGCCAGCTTTGGTGACAGAGTGGTTCCAGGACAGCCTGGGCTACACAGAGAAACCCTGTCTCGAAAAACCAAAAAAAAAAAAAAAAATAAATGATCATATCCATTAATATTACAACATGATCTGAATCAGATAAGTTTTACAATGTTTGGAAAGAAGAAGTCACTAATGTTGCAGTCTAGAAATTGTTAAATTTATTTTGAAGGCTTACAATTCATCATAGCAACAAACTTTTGTCTTTACTATGAAAAGCTCACTTGAGAAATTGTCTTGCCAGACTCTCCATCAGAAACACTTGGTTTGTCTGGCAGTCCTTCCAAGGAAGTGAAATGGACACTACCATGAACAAGTGCGTAAGTCTATTCACAGCTCCCATTAGGCTTCGTCCCGTTTGTGTGATTAGAGGGAAAGGTGTTGTGCTCCATAGGTGTGATGACCAGTTTGTAAGCCAAAAAGCCACTTGAAGGTAGAAAGACCGAAGCAATCTGACTCACATGCACACTGGCACATGCACCCTACATAATCGATACATGGTAGTATATGGATTGGGAAAACATAAGCTTGATACTGTTCAGTTTTACTTAGTGAGTCATGGCTTTTTTCCCCTTTTGGGTTGGTAGGAAATGGTTTAAATGCTTTTTGGAGCTGGTCCACTGCCTTCTGTCATGTAGATGCACCAGGTGTTTTTATACCCATTTGTTGAATTGAGGAAAGGGAAAAAGGTACGTGTTCTAATTATTTAAATTTTTATTGAACCCCCTGTGCCAGGGGGAAAAAAAGCTTTTGTAGGGGGGGTGGGTCCTGTTTGGGCTTTTTTTGTTGCCATGTGAAAATTTTTTTTTGTGTCTATTTGAAAGTGGTTCCTCCCCCACACTAAAAAATTTAACATTTCAGTTTTATTAGGGGAAATACATATTACTCTGAAAAAGGTTTTTGTTTTTTTTTTTTTTTTTAATTTTTAAAAACATGAGTATTAAAAAGAAAATTGGGGGGTAGGAGTGGCTCGCGGGGGGTTTAAGGGGGATTGACTGCTTTTGGGGTTCGAGTTTTAATTCCCAGCAACGATATGGGGGGCTCAAACCCCCCCGTAATGGGATTGATCCCCCCTTTTTTGGGTTTTGGGCTGAAGACCCCGGGGAGTGTATTTATATTTCAAAAAAATAAATAAAGGGAGGAAGGAAGGAAGAAAAAAGTTAGAAAGGTAAAATCTTTTAAAATTTTTTCCCCAAGTTTTTAAAAAAAAAAAACATTAGTCCCCTTTTTAAAAAGTAGCAAAAAACTTGTTAATTTTGCCTTTAAATATTAGCAGTCAAAATTTTTGTTTGTTTTTTTCTCTATTTTTTTATTATTTTTGTCTTTTTTTTTTTTTTTTTTTTTATTTAGTTTTCACCGATTATGGGGTCTTTGTTTTTTTTGGTCCTCTTTGGATTTGGGGTTTTTTGTTTACCCGGCTGTTCTGGAACTTGCTCTCTCCCTTCTTCCCTTTTTTTTCCCCCCCTTTTCAGTCCTTCTCTCTCTCCCCATTCCTCTTTTTCCCCCTCCCCCCTTTTTTTGATTAGTTTTTTTTGGGGTTTTTTTTTTTGTTTTTTTTTGGTTTGGTTTGGGTTTTTTTAAGGGGGTTTTTTTATGAGGCCCCACTGTCCCGGAAATCACTCTGTTGACCAGGCTGGCCCGAACAGAAATCTGCCGCCTCGCCTCCCAAGTGCTGGGGGGAAAAAGGGGGCGCCACCAATTTCCCCCGGGGGCTTAAAATTTTTTTTTTTAAATAGGGGGGAAAATACATAGGCAAGCCGCCTGAAAAACCCCCAATCCCCCCCTGTGCCTCTAAAATGCTAGATCATAAGTGGGATTTTCAACCAAAGACATTTTTTTTTTGCCCAGGGAGCCTCAAACTTGGGGAAATTTTCCGCCCCCGTCTTCAAAAGGGTAAGGGGGGGCAATTTTTGGGGGCCCCCTGCCCCCCGATCAACATTTTTTTTTTTTTTTTTTTCTGGTTTTTTTGAGACGGGTTTTTTCCCCCGGGAGCCCGGGGTTTTCCGGAACTCACTTTGACCAGGCTGGCCTCGAAAACCGGAAAAAAAAAAAAACCCCCTGCCTTGCCTCCCCCAAAAAATGGGATTAAAGGC